>CM057074.1:6195723-7395723 GCA_029379335.1 Thymus mandschuricus
ACATGGAGTGAGTTGCTTAACGAACACCATAAATTGTTAAGTGACCACAAAGTGTTACAACAAGCTATGTCCGATAGCTAGAGAGAGAACCGAAAGCTAGCCACTGGAACTTGATGAAGTCAAGATTAATCTAAGGGCTATGACGAGTAAGTTTGAGGACCTCTTTGCTAGACATAAAAGCTTGGAAGGAAGTTATGAAACCCAATCCATTCTAGTTGCCAACTTGAGCAAAACCTCATTCGCTAGGGTAGGCACTAGAGAGCTCACTTCTGCCTTTTGGTAGAAAAGGAGGTCTTGGATATGAGGGTGGAGCCTTCCAAGCATACCGTCTTTGTTGGTGCTTCTAACACAACACCATCAGTCTCTTTGGATGTGCCCACTGCCTCCAAAGCGACCACCAACAAGAACAAGGGCAAGATTGAGACTCCAAAGAAGGGACCGATGAGGATGTCTATCTCCTCAAAGGAAGTTCCTAAGGGAAAGCCGACAATAACAGTCCCTAGCACTAAAAATGCTAAAGCTTACTATTCAAAAGGTAAAGGGAAAACTGTTGAGGCTATAAGCTCTCAATCTCAGACACCAAAGACAAAGGAGTGTTCTCTTGACAAGAAGAACTAATGTCTATGTGTCACGTGAGTCGGATTGGAGAAGGTCCAACCGTACTTACATTGAGGGGGAAGTATTTGAAGTTCCCAAAAGGAAGCTTCAAACCCCAAAGGTTTCCCAAGCGAGCCAATGGTCAAAAGCCAAAGTTGACTGCACAGAAGAAACCAAGCGAGACGCTTGCCAAGACTGAAAACCCTAAGTCAGTCTCCAAGCCTATGGCTAATCCTAAGCGAGAGGCTTACGGATATAAGCAAAAAAGCAAGAGCATGGGTTGGTCTCAAGCGAGTCGCTCTCGTAACTTCCCTCCATGCACACACTGTTGCACATGTGAAACTGCATTCAAGCAGAGTTCACACTTCAGAAAGGCCTAGGAACCCAAAGTCAAAGGAGAGTAAAACAAGTGTGGGTACCTAAGAAACCTAACCTGCAAGGACCCAAACTGATTTGGGTACCAAAATTGGCTTAATTGCAGGTGAGAGCCGTGGATCCCATGCCCAGCAAAGGTCAAACTACATGGTACTTGGTGATAGGGTGTAGTTTTACCCTATTATCTAAGTGTTATATTATCGTTTTCTTGTCTTATTTTGATAGTTTAGCTCATGTTTGGTATTTTTTATGTTATTTCGAGCTAGATTACGCTTTTGGGTTGTTTTGAGTGTTTTTAGGGCTTTTGAGTCGAGAAAAACCAAGGCAAGACAAGAGACGACGAAACAAAGGAAGATGATGAAGTATTGATCCCAAGTTCTGACTTCTCACGATTTTGTGGAAGAGTTATTCTGGAATTATTGAATGTATATAATTGAAGAGGAGTTTGATAGGAGCGGTGTAGGCAAAAACCGGAGGTCAATTCGGAGTTCGGATGAGGAAGATACGATCGAAACAAGAAAGGTGCGCAAACTGCATGGATCCACTCGGACACCCACTCGGCCGAGTCGCCGGCCGAGTGAATTCATGAACCCGAAAAGTAGCTCCACTCGGCCGAGCACTCGGCCGAGTCGTTGGCCGAGTCAAACACACGGGAAATCCTAAATTTGGGATATTTTTATTTCCTTAACCTAATCCTTGCCCACTTAGGTAACAATTATGAACCCCGACCTTATAAATACCCCAAAACTCATCATTGTACCCAAGTTTTCATAGTTTAGAGCTCTCTACTTTTCACCATACTCTAGATTAGTTTTTATTGCTTCTCTACTTTTATATTTTAGATTAGTTTTTACATTCATGTATGAAGACCATTGAAGATTGAAGATTTATTCAAGATTCAAGAGTTTTTTCTATCCCTTTCTCTTTTACTTATGCTTTTACTTAAGTTTATTCTTCCTTCTACCTTTCTTTTAATTATGTCTAGCTAATTTTCTTAGTTCGATTTTAGGGATTGAATGCCTAATTGAATTTATGTGAGTGTTTTTGTGTTTACAATTAGCCTTCCAATCTAGGTGCATGTTTCATGGTGCTTATTCTCATGCATGATCACTTGATCACTAATTATGTGTGCATAGTTATGCTTTTATGCCTTAGTAGGATAATTGCATAATAGATCTCATGAATACATGGTATGGTGATTGATTATCTTAGTTGAGATTGAATTATCATATGTTCACATATAGTCGATATAGGTGTCGTAGCCGAACCTAGTTGATTGTATTATTGATACTTGTTCTATTTTGCACTTGATTTGATTTCTATGAGTCCCGAGGAGGAGATTAGGATCTTATTAGGTGACGACTTACATTGCCTTAGCAGGAGTGTTAGGTTATTTTTATTGTATCACATCTAGATTGGATTAAATTGGTTAACTGCGTGCATTAATTACTTACATATATTTGATTAGGTAGGCTTCCCTAGAATCAACACTTTTCCTTATTTGGGTTTTCCTTATTCGTTTATTTGCTTATTTGTTAGTTACCTTATTTGATTAATTATTTTCTTATTTATTTATTTCCTTGTTTATTTAATTGTGTCCTTTTATTTATTTGTCTAGTTTATAAATACCACAATTCTAAATTCTTAATTGCCTAGACATCAGTTTAATTCTAGAGTAGAGGTATTGTGTGTGGTTTCGATATATCAGTCCCTGTGGATACGATACTCGTACTTTCGTATACTATACCTATTTTGTGTGGTAGAAAATAGTGCGATTAAATTTTGGCGTCGTTGCCGGGGATTGATTAGATTTCATACACATATTTTGAAATATAATTAATAGGTGATTTAGGCGCTTTAATTTTCTGTTTTCGGTTTATTGATCTAATCTCTTCTTTCTCTTCTCTTTGATTTTAGGAGCCGAAAATTTTGATATATGACGCGATGAAGAGGCCCGATGATCAATGTGAGGATATCTTCTCCATCGAGACATTGACACCACCTACTTCGGAAGAGGCCCTAAACTATTGCATCTCCAACTCGGTTTATTCATACTCGGAGATCGATGAAGCTTGTGATGAGATTTTGGAGTACATAAACCAATTGGAGGCAAATCAACCATCACCGAGCGAAAAGGAGACCGTCTACCTCGACATCAACAAGAAGGAGGATGATGGAGTCATCGAAGAAGAAGTGAAGAAGGATTCCGCCCCAAAAGTGGAGTTGAAGCCACTATCGGAGCATCTCGAGTACCAATTCTTGGGAAAGGAGGAGGAACACGAAGAAGATTCGATAAGTAACTTTATCGATCGAGAGGGGAATCGAGAGATTCATATCCGAGTTCGAGAGTTTGATTTTCCAACCGAATTCGTGATTGTGTAGATGGAGGATGACGTCAAGCAACCTCTGATTTTGGGACGTCCATTCTTAGCAATGAATAGAGTTCGTTTCGACATAGAAAGTGGTGATCTCACATTTCGAGTGCATGAAGAAGAGCTCAAGATTTCGGTTCTAGGAGCAAAAAGATGGAAACTCGAAGATGGGGGAGAAAAGAGCTTTCATTATTATCTACCTTGAAAAGAGGTAACGTCGGGCTAAAGACGTAAAACGTAGCACTTGTTGGGAGGTAACCCAACTCTATCGTTAATTTTCAGTTTTTGTTTTATTTGTTTTCGTTTTTCTTTGAGTTTTATCTTTTATTAAGCTTTTTATCCAAGGATTTGCGAAGCTTGTGAGTTTTAGGTTTTCTCGACGAGGTTTCGACTAAGAAGAGAAGGTCGATAGTAAGATAGCTTCGGTGAAAGGTACGCTCGTTAACTTAACCACTTCTTCCTTCTTAAACTTATTCCTTCATCATGATTCAAAATAAGTTTGGGAGAGGGGGAAGTGTGGCTTCGTTAACTCGTTTACATGAGTTCTTGGATTGTAGCTTAATTTTTGGATATTTCATTAGTAGTAGTTTTTATTTTTGTTGAGTCTTAGGAGTTAATTGAGTCGAATAAGCATGTGATGATAGTATTGTGGATTTGGCCGATGATATTTTTGTTGATTTTTGGAGAAAAATTCATGATCTTTATTATGCATGGAACCTTGGCAAAGCGACGCGATTTATTTGATGAATTTGAAGTATGTTATGATGTCGGGAACTAGTTAGTTTGAACCCGTGAGATTTGAGCTATTTGTGCATATTTATGCCTATTCTTTGATTGAGTGATCATGCATTCTTCATTGTTTCTAGAACTTGCCTTGTTTCTCCATCAAGACCTTAGTATATTTATGAACTAGGAGATGATCTTAGGCCATCTTTCTTTAGCCACATGATTCCTATACACTAACCTTGTTCATAAACCTTTGTTTACCCCTTTTGAGCCTTTATTAGCCGTTCTTTGTAAAACCGGATGATAGGAGGTTTGATGGTTATGGTTATCTTTTGGTAGTGGTGATATGGAAGGAGTTGAAAAGAAAATTTGGTTGTGGTGTAGAAGGAGAAAAAGAGAAGAAATTTTAGATGCTTGTTTAAGTATAGTTAGCTATCCCTATAAGCTTGAAAAAAAAGAAAAGAAAAAAAATAAATAAATAAAATTTTAGAGCTTTTGATTATCATTAGAGAGAATATCTTTAGATGAGCTCTATGAAAAAAAAAAAAAAAAAAAAAAAAAAAGAAAAAAAGAGAGAGAGAGAGAGAGAAATATAAGCATAAGGGGGTAGTTAGTTTTTATTTGTATAGTTGATATTTTTAGCATCTTTGAGTTTGTATTTGGTGTGTTGGATGGTAGAAGATGGAGATAAAAATCCATACCTTGTTTGGTGTTGAAAAGAAGTTGATGATTTGGAGTATTTTGAGTCACTTAGCCTATATAATCCCTACCTTAACCAATGTCCCTACATTACAAGCTTATAAAGACCTTTTTGATCCTAGTTTGTAAATATTACATTAGGTGGAGATGTTGAGATTAAGGGCAAGCCTATGGTAAACATGTTGCATTGCATTGATGATGAGTGAACCCTTATGATGTGCATTATTTCATACATCTTTTCTTTGAGAGAGTTGAGTGTTCACTTTCATATACAAAATTTCACATGTTGGAGAGAGTTCTTTGATGGATTAGCATGTTTTGAGTTTGTTGAATGGATTGTGTTATAGATGCTAAGGTTGTGTGCATAGTTTTGATCATGATCATGAGATTGTTTTTGAAAAGTTTTTGAGGCCTATATAGTTCACAATGCTTGAGTCTATTGTTTATTTCGTTTTCTTTATTGTTCGGGACGAACAATGTTTAGTTTGGGGGATTTTGATAGGGTGTAGTTTTACCCTATTATCTAAGTGTTATATTATCGTTTTCTTGTCTTATTTTGATAGTTTAGCTCATGTTTGGTATTTTTTTATGTTATTTCGAGCTAGATTACGCTTTTGGGTTGTTTTGAGTGATTTTAGGGCTTTTGAGTCGAGAAAAACCAAGGCAAGACAAGAGAGGACGAAACAAAGGAAGATGATGAAGTATTGATCCCAAGTTCTGACTTCTCACGATTTTGTGGAAGAGTTATTCTGGAATTATGAATGTATATAATTGAAGAGGAGTTCGATAGGAGCGTCTAGGCGAAAACGGAGGTCAATTCGGAGTTCGGATGAGGAAGATACGATCGAAACAAGAAAGGTGCGCAAACTGCATGGATCCACTCGGACACCCACTCGGCCGAGTCGCCGGCCGAGTGAATTCATGAACCCGAACAGTAGCTCCACTCGGCCGAGCACTCAGCCGAGTCGTTGGCCGAGTCAAACACACGGAAATCCTAAATTTGGGATATTTTTATTTCCTTAACCTAATCCTTGCCCACTTAGGTAACAATTATGAACCCCTACCTTATAAATACCCCAAAACTCATCATTGTACCCAAGTTTTCATAGTTTAGAGCTCTCTACTTTTCACCATACTCTAGATTAGTTTTTATTCTTCTCTACTTTTATATTTTAGATTAGTTTTTACATTCATGTATGAAGACCATTGAAGATTGAAGATTTATTCAAGATTCAAGAGTTTTTTTATCCCTTTCTCTTTTACTTATGCTTTTACTTAAGTTTATTCTTCCTTCTACCTTTCTTTTAATTATGTCTAGCTAATTTTCTTAGTTGATTTTAGGGATTGAATGCCTAATTGAATTTATGTGAGTGTTTTTGTATTTACAATTAGCCTTCCAATCTAGGTGCATGTTTCATGGTGCTTATTCTCATGCATGATCACTTGATCACTAATTATGTGTGCATAGTTATGCTTTTATGCCTTAGTAGGATAATTGCATAATAGATCTCATGAATACATGGTATGGTGATTGATTATCTTAGTTGAGATTGAATTATCATATGTTCACATATAGTCGATATAGGTGTCGTAGCCGAACCTAGTTGATTGTATTATTGATACTTGTTCTATTTTGCACTTGATTTGATTTCTATGAGTCCGAGGAGGAGATTAGGATCTTATTAGGTGACGACTTACATTGCCTTAGCAGGAGTGTTAGGTTATTTTTATTGTATCACATCTAGATTGGATTAAATTGGTTAACTGCGTGCATTAATTACTTACATATATTTGATTAGGTAGGCTTCCCTAGAATCAACACTTTTCCTTATTTGGGTTTTCCTTATTTGTTTATTTGCTTATTTGTTAGTTACCTTATTTGATTAATTGTTTTCTTATTTATTTATTTCCTTGTTTATTTAATTGTGTCCTTTTATTTATTTGTCTAGTTTATAAATACCACAATTCTAAATTCTTAATTGCCTAGACATCAGTTTAATTCTAGAGTAGAGGTATTGTGTGTGGTTTCGATATATCAGTCCTTGTGGATACGATACTCGTACTTTCGTATACTATACCTATTTTGTGTGGTAGAAAATAGTGTGATCACTTGGACAGTGGATGTTCAAGACATATGACGGGCATGAAGTCTCTACTCCAAGACTACACAGAGGGGTCCACAAGTAACTTTTGGTGATAACTCTCGAGGAACCACCAAAGGCTACGGCGTGCTGAAGATTGGGAAGCTAAGCATAGAGAATGTTTCTTATGTTCAAGGACTCAAGCACAACTTATTATCCATTTCACAGTTTTGTGATAAAGGATACAATGTGGAGTTCATCTCCAACAAGTGTGTTGTAAGAAACAAGCTTACCTCCCAAGTTGCTCTAACTGGAGAAAGGAAAAGGAACGTGTTTGTTGCTCAATGGGAGAGCTGCAAGGAAGATACATTATTGGTTGCTAGAAGTGCAACGGAGACTGGATGGCTATGGCACCGATGCTTAAGCCACCTCAACTTCAAGACAATCAATCGCTTAGCTCATAAAGGTTTGGTGAAGGGCATACCAAATGAAGTCTTCGTCAAAGACCATACTTGCTCACCATGTCAACGAGGAAAGCAGACAAAGAAGCACTTCGCCAGCTTAGAAGAAGCGTCTTCCAAGCGAGTACTGGAGCTACTACATATGGATCTGTTTGGACCAGTCACTCCAGTAAGCGTTAATGGAAGAAAGTACACACTTGTTGTAGTCGATGATTACTCTCGCTACACTTGGGTTGTATTTCTCTTTAGCAAAAAGGAGACGCTGTCCAAACTGCCTCAACTGCTCAAGCGCCTCGTGACTAGGCTATTTCTAACCTAGCAATAATATCGAACTAGAGAAGTCCGAGTATCGAACACGAGGAGTGAATGTGTCGAGAGATAATTAAGTAGTTCGTCTTGTCTCTATTATCCTATTTGAGCACATAGACTTGGTTTGGTTTTTTGTTTGAAATAAATGAATATCAAACTCAACAATACTCTAAAGTAATGAAAATACCAAGAAATGAGAATGGAAAATCAAGTAATAAAATCATGGATCCAAGTAACTTCCGATGTGATTATGATGAGGGCTTACGAATCTAGATGCTTCAAACCAGTTTAATCCACCTTGAATGGTTTCTTATATCATATATGTTAACCTACCTTACAAGGGTGATCAACAAATAGATCAATAGAACAATAAATGCTTTCTAAGGTTTTAAATGCCCTACAAACTCCAAATAGCTCATTTTAGTCTAAGAAAACCTACCAACTATCATCCAACCCATCTAATTCTTCCTAGGAATCATATGAGATGCAATCAAGTGATATGGGTATGAATTGATGCCAAGTGCTATGAATGGAAGCCTCCTAGGCATTCCATCAAACACATTAGATGCACTCCTAGTGATCAATTAGTCATGCATTCAAATAAAGTCCCAATCCATAGGCAATTCAAGGGGAAGGTATATCAACATCCTAAACTCTAGCACCCATCATCTAAATCACATCATCCATTACTTGGAGACATAAAAGTGCTTAGCTAGCAATAGATCTAGCAAGCAATACAACAAAAATAAGAGAAAACATAATGGAAAGAACTAGGAAGGAAAGTAGAGAAGAAATCTTCAATAATCTCTTCAAACTCCAAGCATAATCTTCAACACAATTTGAAAATACTAAAGAGGAAAGAGGGAAAATGCTAGGGTTCTAAAGTAGATGCTAAAAGTGAATTACAAAGTGGTTCATTATGCCAAATGAGGAAAAGAAACAAGTATTTATAGTCCCCACACAAGTTTGGGGCTAAATTGCAATAAGTAGAAAATAGAGTTGAGAAGGTGGGGTAAAAAGTGTAATTTTCGGAATTTCAGCTCAAGGGTGAGTGTGTATTTTCGGCCTCATTTGTCTCTTTGCGCACTCCTACGGTTTTGGCTCGTTCTCTCTCGTCCGGCCTCGGAAAAATAATCCACGAAGTGCTACGGCTTCCTATTTCGATCCTGTTCGACATAGGACTACTTGTACGTTCCCAAAAAATCACCACAACACCTGAAATTGGCACAGAAATCGAGAGAAAACACGAAACGTATAGAAAATGCATAAGTATGAAAACCCTAGCATTTCTATCACTTAAACACACATATGAAAACCAAAACCTACCAAAAACAATCTTGAAATGCATATAAAATATCGGTTTGTCACCTTGCTGTGGAAAAGAACCATGCGATCGCCACCATTCCTACAAAGGCACAGAGTTTCTCAACTCTACAATTGAAGCTTACTGCACGGTGCATGGCATTGCGCATCAAACGTCTTCAGCTAGAACACGACAACAGAATGGAGTTGCTGAACGAAGGAATTGAATCATCAAAGAAGCTGTTTGCACAATGATTGCAGATTCGAAGCTTCCGATGAAATACTGGGCTGAAGCAGCTACTACCGCATGCTATACTCAGAATCGGACGCTTCTCAACAAACGCTTCGACAAGACACCATATGAAATATGGACAGGGAGAATTCCTAACATTTCTTATTTCCATATATTTGGTTGTCGGGTCTTCATTCACAACATTGGGAAGTCACAGTTGAATCTTTTGAAAGCAAAGCGGATGAAGGAATATTCTTAGGATATTCTACATCTAGCAAAGCTTACAGGGTATTCAACTGCAAAACCCTAATTGTGGAAGAATCACCCCATGTTGTATATGATGAATCTTCTTTAAGTCTTCCAAAGGAACAGGTTCAAGCGAATGACAAGATTTCAAGTGAGGAGCTCATCAATCCACTGACATAGGACGTGCTTGAAGATGAAGAAGAAGTGAAAGAATCAAATGATTAAGATGTTCAAGAAGATGAAGCTGCCCCCAAATCAAAGGAAGAGATTGCAGGCCAAGCACCCAGTCTGGTCGCTTTAGAGGTTAAAGCAAGCGGCCCGCTTGAAGAAGAAGCAGAAGCTGGAGGATCCAAGCATGCATGGCTCTAAGATCATTCACCTAGCCAAATTATTGGAGATCCTTCCATAGGCGCGGTGACCAGAAGCCAAGTGATTGGAGAAAGCGCCATATTCAACTGCTTTCTGTCCAATATCGAGTCATCAAGCGTGGAGGAAGCTCTAGCAGATTCGAATTGGGTGATCACCATGCAAGATGAGCTCAATCAATTCATCAGAAACGACATATGGTATCTTTTGGATCGTCCTAAATTCCATCATGTGATTGGCACCAAGTGGGTGTTCAAGAATAAGACGGACGAGGACCACAACGTCATGAGGAACAAAACTTGACTCGTCGCCAAAGGCTACTGCCAAGAGGAAGGAATCGATTTCGATGAGACCTTCGCTCCAGTGGCCAGGCTTGAAGCCATTAGACTCTTTCTTGCCTTTGCAGCGGCTAAGAAATTCAAAGTCTATCAAATGGATGTAAAGTGCACGTTCCTCAATGGAGAGCTCAAAGAAGAAGTCTATGTGGAGCAGCCACCTGGATTTGAGCAAGGAGATAAAGTGTATCGATTGAAGAAGGCTCTGTATGGATTGAAGCAGGCGCCTAGTGCATGGTATGATACATTATCTCAGTTCCTAGTGGATAATGGATTCTGCAAGGGAAAGATAGATCGAACCCTCTTCACCATCAATGATGGAGAAGATATGCTATAGGTTCAGATCTACGTCGACGACATCATATTTGGTTCGCCAAACCAGTCGCTTAGCGAGATGTTTGGAGAGCTTATGAAGACCAAGTACGAGATGTTAATGATAGGCTTGATGAGTTGCTTCCTAGGTCTTCAAGTGAAGCAGCAAGATGATGGTATTTTCATCAATCAAGCGAAGTATACTCGAGATATGCTTGCCAAGTTTGGTGTTCAGCATGCCAAAGCTGTGAAGATTCCAATGAACACCAACTGGAAGATGGAGCCAGACCTTGAAGGGAAGTCTGTGGATGCTACAGACTACCGAGCTTTGATCGGATCCCTTCTCTATCTCACTGCAAGCAGGCCGGATATTGCGTTTGCAGTTGGAGTGTGTGCTCGCTTCCAAAGTAATCCCAAGCTTAGCCATTTGAAGCTGCCAATCGAATCCTCGCTATCTCAAGGGTACAGTCAATATGCGCTTATGGTATCCTGCTGAAGATAATCTGGAGCTTACAGGATACTCCGACGCTGACTATGGAGGGTGCCGAATTTATAGGAAATCAACTTCGGGCACGTGTCAGTTCTTGGGAAGCAAGCTTGTCTCGTGGTTCTCGAAGAAGCAGACAAGCGTAGCTACTTCAACGACTGAAGCTGAGTATATGGCCGCCAGAAGTTGCTGTTCTCAGATCTTATGGCTTCGTCAACATTTGAAGGATTATCGAGTTGAAGCGAAGGAGATTCCAATTTTCTGCGACAACAATAGTGCCATTTGTATCTCGCAGAATCCAGTGCTTCACACCAGGTGCAAGCATGTGGAGATTCGACATCACTTTATTCGTGATCATGTCAAGAAGAAGGATATCAAGCTCGAGAAAATCCATACCGATCTCCAGCGAGCCGATATCCTCACCAAGCCTCTAGCTGAGTCTCGCTTCAATCAGCTATGCATGGAATTAGGGTTACTAGACCTGGTGAAGAGTGCTAGTTCCGGGATGCACAAGGGGAGTGTTAGCATGTTGTCTCGCAACCCTCGCCTTGGATCTTCACCAATTCAAGCGAGTCGCTTCAAATCTCACTCACTTGAAGGAGGAATAAGGTGGAGAAAGGTGGAGTGTTGGAAGATGTTCCCTACCAACTAACAGGATTGTTAAGTCTATGGTTAAGGGGGAACTATTGATCATTCTCGGAGTGGTCTACTTCCAAATCGAGCAAGGAAAACTGCTACCTAGCCTAGGATTCCCTGCAAGTGGGTATAAACGCTTGCAAGTACCTTTTCTAGTAAAGGTTGCGGGGTCTTGTATCGGGCCTTCCCACGTAAAAATGGTGAAAGCTTAGGAGGGCTGGCACCAAGACCTTGCGTCCTCTTCCCATCTTTCCGCCGAAGAGGAGCATGTCTCCTCATCCCCCATTCGTCGTGAATAATCACTCACTTGAATACTCACTCTTAACTGGGTAGAGCTGCCGGGTGCTTATTCATTCATCCCCCTTTCTGAGTATTGCATCGCTCTACTTTTCCCTTTCTTGGGTCAAGCGAGTCAAATGCTTACTCATTCTGTAGACCTAGGGCGGAGCGCTTGAAGGGTACCTTTTTCTTCAAAGGTTGCAGGGCTGGTGACATGCCTCTGCGTAAAACCGTGAATGTCTTGTCAGAGCTTCACATTGTCATCCTGGTCTTTTCCCACCTCTGTGAAAAGTACTTGTAACTCATCTCCCATTCATCGTGAATAGCACTCAAGCGAGGAAAGGCTGAAGCGTGCCAGAGAAGAAGTTGTGAAAGGCAGAATAGAGTCACACTGGAATGAAGTAAGGCTCATCCAGTCCGCCATCACTAGAAGTTCCTACATTCCGTTCACTCCGGAGGAGTATGAAGCTTGCCAGGCTCAGGCAATGATCGACACCTGTCGAGTCACGATCAAAGAGATGACAGACTCCGGACGCTACACCGGTGATGAAGTTAAATTCATCAGGAAGCAAGTGAACGAGAAGCTGCCAAGGTTCAACTCCGAAGCCAGTGCAAAGTTCCACAAAATTATGGAGGAGTTGACCAGTAGATCGGAGGAGGAGCTGGTAGTGAGAAGGAGGGACCATCTCGATTCTCAGGAGATAGAGGACTTCATTTCCAGTGATCTTCTGGATATGTGGCTGTTCTGCAGGGAGAAATTCGTCAAGGCCTACTACTACTGGGAAGTAGTGCCTCTTCAAGATCAATGTTCAAGGATGGTTACTCTCAACAACTTCCTCTGTCACTACAATGAGGAGCTGCGTAGGAAGATTTTTACACAGGCCGAGCTTGCTGATCCCAAGCCTCTCATCATCAAAGTACCTGCTGTGAAGGAATTCCCTATGCCTCTTCTGCCCAACTCAAGCATTCCAAATCGCAGGATCATTGAAGAAGAGGTTGACGAAGCTTTGAGGTTGGAAAATAGCTTCAGGGACAACCAGTACAACATGTTGACGATGGAAGAGAAGGTCATGTCTGCCTATTACCTGGAGAAGGAGAAGGAGGAGGAGCAGAAGACTGAAGAGGACCCTTGAATTTCATTTCCATCTATTGTGAACTGCTTGTTCATATCTATCCCATTTTTAATTTCTGTCAAAATGTGTCATTTACATGCTTTGTGAATGATTTATTTTTATGTTACAAAACTCAACAACTTAACCGAAAAAAAAGGGGAAAGGAACTTAAAAGAAAATTTTCAAACAAGCCTGCGAAGGAAGGAGTCGCTTGAAGTTCTTTCCACGGTTAGATAGGCTAGAAAACTTAGTCTCAAGTATTAAGTTGGGTTTTGGCATCATCAAAAATGGGGAAATTGTTGGGAATTGTTAAGGATCACTTGTTAAGGGGGAACCCATATGGGGACACTTTGAAGTTAGTGAAATATTTGTTTTGATTTGATCCCAAAACCCCCTAAGTATCCTATTCCCAAGCGACCCAATTTGATGTAGAAAATAGGTCAGAAATTTTTCTAAGCCTATACTGTTAGGATGGCTTTATTTTTCCTTTAGTCACTTAGGTTTTCAGACTGCAGAAATTTCAAGTGAAGGCCACTCGCTTGAGTGTGTTTTCCAATCGAAGCGAGCCTACGCAGCCAAAGTGAAGCGTACCGAAGAATAGCGAAGCGAAGCGAGCGCTACAGTAGATTCAAAGCGAGTCTGCCAGAGCAAAGCGAAGCGAGCGCTATAGTGACAAGCCAAAGCGAGTCAACACGGGTCAACGACTGCTAAAGCAGTTACTCGGGAAATTCATTTTCCAAGTACTCGCTACAGTATGACCTTAAAGCGACTCGATTTGAAGCGGACGCTACGAGACTAAGGCGAAGCGAGTCGCTACCTAACAGAAAGCGACATCACAATTCCCGCTCCGATTTTAAACTCCAGTCAACCGAAGATCATCGCATTAATTACGAGATCTCCACGTGTTGAATGAGGAGAGGAGCAGCGGAGTTGACTGCCAGGCCGACAAAGGCGCCGCAACAGTACTGGCTCACTCCAGTTACTGTTAAGTTTGTAAGTTAGCCATTTTTGGCAAAATGCCAAACCTGGCGTATCTGAAAAGGTGCCAGCCTGTGCAAGTACTGTCGAGAGGAGGAAGGACAAGGCCACCTACCAAGCAACGGATCTCGGCCAACCCTCCGCCTATAAATAGTGAAGGATGAAGACAAAGAGAAGAAGAACACTACTTGAGCATCCAGCGCCTACTGCAAACAAATACTCCCAGCTTTCAAGCATTTCATCGAGTCTTTGTTTCAAGTGTTCTCCAAGTTCCAGTCACATCGGAACTCTAAGCCCATTCCATATCCAAGCTTAGAGAAGAGCTCTAGCCTACTTTACACTTACTGTAAAGAGCTCTTCATTAGTGTGTCTGTCGAAACAGAAAACCCTAACCCTAAAAGTTCAGTTAGGTTTTGTGTCCGTCGTTGTTAGGTTGTGTTCGATCCAAGGCTCTACTTTCCTCAATAGTAGAAGCCTCGATCATAGAGTCTAGATCCAAGCTTACACTTTCATCGATTGTGTGAAGCTCGATCGAAACTAGGTTGTAAGGAGAACCCGTAATCTTCCTGTCGTCGGACTGAAGCGAGTGAAGCTTTCAGTCCAGTTTTAGGTTTTGTGTGGTGAACCCGTAATCACCCAGTCGTCGTCAGATCCAAGCGAGTTAAGCTCGATCTTGACATAGGTTTTTGAAGAACCCGAAATCTTCAAGTTCTTGAGTGAAGAGAACGAGTTGCCTAGTGCAACAAGTGGACGTAGGAGCTTTATCTCCAAACCACTATAAATCTCTGTGTCGTATCTCTAAACCCTAAACTCTTTACTTTTCATTTATCATTTGATTATTCATTGCACAAGCATTTAAACAAACATAAATTGGAGTTTTCAAATACTTAGGAAAGACTAGCTCACCGAATTTCCGCATTTTCGAGTAAAGACTCAATCTTGATCAAGTGCCTACTTAGGTCAAGAGTTTTAGCTAAACACTGTAGATCTAGCTCACGGCTAGGTCTTAAGTATTGAAGCGAGCTCTTTACTTGTTACTCTGAGTTAAAGGAAAAGAAGTTGAAAAACTTCAAAACACGTATTCACCCCCCTCTCCCCCCCCCCCCCCCCCCCCCCCCCCCCCTCTACGTGTTTTTCCTCTAACAATCCGGGACCAACAAAGGAGATGAGAGATCTGCTGAGGAGATTGAAGTAAGAAGAGCCAACCACCCCGATGCTTGTGAAATTGAGAATTTCATATCTGATAAGCTGAAGGACGCTTGGAGCAAGTACAAAGTGAAGTTCATAAAGGCCTACTACTTCTGGCAAGTAGTTCCCGGCCAGGAATTTGTCTCCAAGCTGGACGCTCTGAATAACTTCACGGTGATGTGCTGCGAGCAGTTGCGAAGGAAGATTTTTGTTGAAGCAGAGCTTGCAGAGCTTGCGGAGCCGAAGAAGAAAATAATCAAAGTGCCCGAGCAGAAGCAGTTTCCCTTGCCAAGAGTGCCAAGATCAGACGTTCCAGATCGTAAAATTATTGAAGCTGAAGTTGACGAGGCTCTGGAACTGGACAACTCGCACAGAGAAAGCACGGAGACTATCAAATCGATGAAGGCCAAAGTCTACGCTACTTATTTCTCTGAAAAACCATAAACTGCTCTCTTGTGCTATGCTTGATTGATCTATCTACATTTATTTTCTGTCAAGCGTGTCTCATTTATATGCTTTATGTGTTTTTATCCTTTATGCTACAAAACTCACATGATAACCATAAGAACTTAAAAATTTGATAAGGCTGAGAAGGATTCAGTCGCTTGAAGTTCTTACCGTGGTTAGATTGTTGGGTTTTGGCATCATCAAAAAGGGGGAAATTGTTGGGAATTGTTAAGGATCATATGTTAAGGGGGAACTTAACGGGACGCTTTAAATAAATATATAATATGTTTTGATTTGATCCAAAAACCCTCTATGTATCCTATTCCCAAGCGACCCTATTTGATTAGATAGGTTAGAATTTTTCAAGCCTATAATGTTAGGAAGGCTTAATTTTTGCTTTAGACACTTAGGTTTTTAGACTGCAGATTTTCAAATGAAGACCACTCGCTTGAGTGTGTTTTGAGGTGAAGCGAGTCTACAAAAGCGAAGCGAAGCGTGCCGAAGCAAAGCGAAGTGAAGCGAAGCGAAGCAAAGTGAAGCATACCGAAGCGAAGCGAAGCGAAGCGAAGCGAAGAAAAGCGAAGCGAAGTGAAGAAAAGCGAAGCGAAGCGAGCGCTATAGTAAAAGTCAAAGCGAGTCAACACTTACTAAAGTGGACGCTCAAGAATCCAAAGCAAAGCGAGCCACAACCTAACTGAAAGCGACAGATCAAATTTCCCGCCCCATTCAAACTACAAGTTCAAACTCAAGTCCAGTTGTTGGGAATTGTTAAGGATATAGCATATGTTAAGGGGGAACTCAAATGGGACACTTGAAAATATATATGTTTTGATTTGATCCCAAAACCCCTAAGTATCCTATTCCCAAGCGACCCAATTTGATGTAGAATAGGTTAGAAAATTTTCTAAGCCTATACTGTTAGGATGACTCTTATTTTGCTTTCGCTTAGGCTTTAGACTGCAGGAATTTCAAAGTGAAGGCCACTCGTTTGAGTGAGTTTTCCAAGCGAAGCAAGTCTAGCGAGCTGAAGTGAAGCATGCCGAAGAACAGCGAAGCAAAGCGAGCGCTACAGTAGATTCGAAGCGAGTCCACTAAAGCGAAACGAGCGAGCGCTACAGTGAAAAGCCAAAGCGAGTCAACACGGGTCAACAACTACTAAAGCAGTTACTCGGGAAATTCATTTTCCAAGTACTCGCTACAGTATGACCTTGAAGCGACTCACTTGAAGCGAACGCTACAATTCTAAAGCGAAGCGAGCTCCAACCTAACAGATTGCGACAACACAATTCCCGCTCCGAATTTGAACTCCAGTCAAACTGAAGATCACCGCATTGAATGCAAGATCTCCACGTGTCAAATGAGGAGAGGAGAAGCGGAGTGGACTGCCAGGCCGACAAGGGCGCCGCTACAGTACTGGATCGCTACAGTTACTGTTATGTTTGTAACTTAGCCATTTTTGGCAAAAAGACAAACTGGCGCGCCTGGAAAAGCAAAAGCCTGCACAAGTATTGTCGAGAGGAGGAGGGACAAAGCCACCTACCAAGCAATGGATCTCGGCCAACCCTCCGCCTATAAATAGTGAAGGATGAAGACGAAGAGAAGTAGAACACTACTTGAGCATTCAGCGCCTACTGCAAACAAACACTCCCAGCTTTCAGCATACTTTCGAGTCTTTGTTTCAAGTGTTCTCCGAGTTCCTGTTTCATCGGAACTCGTCTTCGCAACCTTCACACTTAGAATTCTAAGCCCAGTTCATATCCAAGCTTAGAGAAGAGCTCTAGCCATCTTTGCATTCACTGTAAAGAGCTCTTCATTAGTGTGTCTATCGAGAAACCAGAAACCCTAACCCTAAAAGTTCTATTAGGTTTTGTGTGTTCGTCGAAGAGGTTGTTGTCGATCCAAAGCTCTACTTTCCTCGATAGTAGAAGCCTCGATCATAGAGTCTAGATCCAAGCTTACACAGTCCTCGATTGTGTGAAGCTCGATCGAAGCTTAGGTTGTAAGGAGAACCCGTAATCTCCCTGTCGTCGGACTAAAGCGAGTGAAGTTTCCAGTCTAGTTTAGGTTCTGTGTGGTGAACCCGTAATCACCCAGTCATCATTAGATCCAAGCAAGTGAAGCTCGATCTTGACATAGGTTTTTGGAGAACCCGTAATCTTCAAAGTTCTTGAGTGAAGAGAACTAGTTGCCTAGTGCAACAAGTGGACGTAGGTGTTTCATCACCGAACCACTATAAATCGTTGTGTCCTATCTCTAACCCTAATCTCTCTATTTTACTTATTGTTTGATTTCTCATTGCACAAACATTCTAAAAAAACTTAAACTGAGTTTTCAAATACTTAGGAAAGATTAGCTCACCGAATTTCCGCATCTTGAGTAAAGTCTCACTCTTGATCAAGCCTTTGCTTAGGTCAAGAGACTAGCTTATACTGTAGATCCAGCCTTTGGCTAGGTCTTAGTTTCCAAGCGAGCACTTTACTTAAAACTCTGAGTTTGAGGAAAAGAAGTTGAAAAACTCTAAAACACGTATTCACCCCCCTCCCCTCCTCTACGTGTTTTTCCTCTAACAAACCGGGACCAACAAGTGGTATCAGAGCAGGGGTTCTTTCGAGCCACTGCTTTGCATATCAGAAGCGAGTTCCCCCTCGCTTCACGTTGTCTCACTGAACCGGATTCTTATTCCTAAGTGCATAAAACCCTCACTCACGCATACTGCATTATTGCTGATAGTTTGCTATGTCTACATACAGTGCATCGAATCTTCCGCAGTTCTCTATAGAAGGCTACGAAACATGGAGCTTTCGTGTCGAGAGTTTCCTATGCTCTATCCACGACAGAATGTGGGAGGTCATAGAGGATGGACCGATTGAGATCAAGAAAGCCATCTCCGTTAATGTTCCAGCCGCCGAAGGCCGCGAATCTCATGTCAGACAAGAGTACGTCGAGAAAGACAAGGACGACTACAATGCCAATGACTTCAAAATTGCCAACCTCGACAAGATTGCATGCCACACGATGCAGAGCACCGTGTCGGATGCCTACCTGCCAAGGATCAGGAAGTGTGCAACGGCGAAAGAAATGTGGGAAACCCTAGCCCTCATTTCGCAAGGAACGGACAAGATTAAGGAAAACAAACTTGTCGTACAAATGCGGGAGTTTGAAAGCCTTATAATGAAGTCGGGAGAGTCCATAGATGCCTTCGAGCTGAGAGTTACCAACATCATTGCTACTCTCAACTCACTCGGGAAGGAACTTACAGACAAGGAGGTGAATCTGAAGATTGTTCGAGCTCTCACACGAAAGTGGTAGAACATGAAGGAGCTGTACCTGGCAACGAAGGACTTGTCAAAACTCACACCGGAGATCCTGTTCTGAACTCAAGGCTCACGAGTTCGATCTCAATCGAATGAGTCTTGACGATGAAGATGAAGCTCCTACACCGTCGAAAGGGGTCGCTTTCAAAGCCACAGAAGGGCCAAGCGACCAGACACTCGCTAAGATGTCAAGAGAAGAGCTGGAAGAGCACGTTGCGTTCTTATCAAAGAACTTTAACAAAATAAACTCTCGCGTGGGCAAGTACAAGAGATTCTACAAGCAGTACAAGGGAAAGAGCACTGATGCTCATGAAGGCAAAGGAAAGAGAGAAGAGACGTCCAAGACGATCCCCAGAGACATGATAGATGTGGAGTGCTACCACTTCCACAAGATGGGCCACTACAAATCTGACTGCCCAAAGCTCAGTTCCAAGGAGCGAGATGAACTAAAGGCAAAGAGAGAGCGCTAGTCGCTAGCGAAGCACCAGTCGCTTCAACTGAAGAAGTCTCAAGCGACTCGGATGCATTCACAGATCCCAACTCCAGCGAGGGAGAAGATCTGGGATTGATGGCGCTCACCGATGAAGATACTGGGGAGGTATTTTTCTATCCTTCGTCTAGTTCAATTACACTGGCACACACTCACCAAGAGGAAGTTCATTCATCGACATGGAGTGAGTTGCTTAACAAGCACTCTAAATTGTTAAGCAACCACGAAATGTTAAAACAAGTTATGTCTAATAGTGAGAAGGAGAACCGAAAGCTAACCACTGAGCTTGACAAAGTCAAACTTAACTTAAGGGCTATGACTAGTAAGTTCGAGGATCTATTTGCTAGGCATCGAAGCTTGGAGGGAAGGTATGAAACCCAATCCAATCTAGTGGCCAACTTAAACAAAGCCTCATATGCAAGGCAGGCACTAGAGAGCTCGCTTCTACCTTTTGGTAGAAAGGGAGGACTCGGATATGAGGGTGGACCTTCCAAGACCACAGTCTTTGTTGGTGCTTCTAACACAACACCATCAGTTCCTTTGGATGTGCCCACTGCCTTCAAAGTAACCACCAACAAGGACAAAGGCAAAATGGTTGAGAACCCTAAGAAGAAACCAATGAAGATGTCTATATCTTCAAGGGTAGAATCTAAGGGTAAGCAAAATTCAACAGTTCCTAGCACTCACAATGCTAAAAATTACCAATCCAAAGGTAAAGGGAAGACTGTTGAAGCTTCTAAGTCTCAAACTACGACACCAGAGACAAAGGATCTTCCTTTTAAAAAGAGAAGTAATGTCTATGTGTCACTTGAGCCGGATTGGAGATGGTCCAACCGTACTCATGTTGAGGGAGAAGTATTTGAAGCACCAAGGAGGTCGCTTCAAACCCCAAAGGTTTCTCAAGCGAGTCAGGGTCAAAACCCTAGGTTGACCGATTCGAGGAAACCAAGCGAGTCGCTTGCCAAGACTCAAAACCCTAAGTCAGTCTCTAAGCCAACAGCTAATCCGAAGCGAGTCGCTTCAGGATATAAGCAAACTGGAAAGAGCATGGGTTGGTCTCAAGCGAGCCGCTCTCAAAACTTCCCTCAATGCACACATTGTTGCACCTGTGAAGCTGCGTCTAAGAAGAAGTCGCATTTTAAAAGGGCCAAAGAACCCAAAACACAAGCTTCTACTCAAAGGAGAGTGAAGCAAGTGCGGATACCAAAGAAAGCTAACCTGCAAGGACCCAAACTGATTTGGGTACCAAAACTTGTCTAATTGCAGGTGAGCGCCATGGACCCCATGCCAAATGAAGGTCAACCTATTTGGTACTTGGACAGTGGATGTTCAAGGCATATGACTGGCACGAAAGCTCTACTTCAAGATTACATTGAGAAGAAGGGTCCACATGTAACTTTTGGTGACAATTATAAAGGAAGCACCAAGGGTTATGGCGTACAGAAGATAGGAAAGCTCAAGATCGAAGATGTTTCCTACGTGGAAGGACTGAAGCATAACTTGTTATCCATTTCACAGTTTTGTGATAAAGGATACAAGGTGGAATTCATCTCCAACAAGTGCATTGTAAAAAGCAAGCTCACATCCCAGATTGCACTCATTGGAATTAGACAAAGGAATGTCTACATTGCACATTGAGATAGCTGCAAAGAGGAGACATGCTTGGTCGCTAAGAGTGCTACTGAAATTGGATGGCTATGGCACCGACGCTTGAATCATCTCAACTTTAAGACTATCAATCGCTTAGCTCGGAAAGGCCTGGTGCAGGGAATACCTAATGAGGTCTTTGTCAAAGATCATCCATGCTCACCATGCCAACGAGGGAAGCAGACAAAGAAGTACTTCGCCAGTCTTGAAGAAACTTCTTCCAAGCGAGTGCTCGAGCTACTGCATATGGACTTATTTGGACCAGTCACTCCAGTAAGCGTCAATGGAAGGAAGTACACTCTTGTTGTAGTTGACGACTTCTCTTGCTACACTTGGGTTGTATTTCTCTTTAGCAAAAAGGAGACACTGTCCAAGCTGCCTCAATTGCTCAAGCGACTTGCTGTGGAGAAGAATCAAGCGATTGCCACCATCCGCTCCGACAAAGGCACTGAGTTCCTGAACTCAACCATTGAAGCATACTGCACGAAGCATGGCATAGCACACCAGACGTCCTCAGCACGCACACCTCAGTAGAATGGAGTTGCTGAAAGGAGAAATCGGATCATCAAAGAAGTCGTTCGCACCATGATTGTTGATTCGAAGATTCCAATGAAGTATTGGGCTGAAGCTGCTAACACAACATGCTATACACAGAATCGAACGGTTCTCAACAAACGCTTCGACAAAACACCAAATGAAATATGGACAGGGAGAATTCCTAACATCTCTTATTTCCATATCTTTGGTTGTAGGGTCTTCATCCATAATAATGGGAAGTCACAATTGAAAGCCTTTGAAAGCAAAGCTGATGAAGGGATATTCTTAGGGTATTCTACATCAAGCTAAGCTTACAGGGTATTCAATTGTAAAACCCTAATTGTGGAAGAATCACCCAATGTCTTATGTGATGAGTCTTCTTTAAGTCTTCCATATGAACAAGTTCAAGCGAGCGACAAGAATTCAAGCGAGGAACCCATCAACCCTCTGAGCAGATTGCCCAATCCAGTCACTTCAGATGGAGAAGCAAGCGACCCAGAAGAAGAAGAAGAACAAGCTGGTGGATCCAAGCGTGCGTGGCTCAAGAATCACTCACCAAGCCAGATTATCGGAGATCTATCCAAAGGCGTGGTGACCAGAAGCCAAGTGTTTGGAGAAAGTGCTATGTTTAGTTGCTTTCTGTCCAACATCGAGCCAGCATGTGTGGAGGAAGCCCTAGCGGATTCTAATTGGGTGATTGCCATGCAAGAAGAGCTGAATAAGTTCACCAGAAACGATGTATGGTACCTCGTGGATCGTCCCAAGTTCCAGCATGTGAATGGCACTAAGTGGGTGTTCAAGAACAAGACGGACGAGGACCACAACGTCGTGAGAAACAAGGCCCGACTCGTCGCCAAGGGCTACTGCCAAGAGGAAGGGATTGATTTTGATGAGACCTTCGCTCCAGTGGCCAGACTTGAAGCGATTAGACTATTTCTTGCCTGTGCAGCGGCTAAGAAGTTCAAGGTCTACCAAATAGACGCCAAGAGTGCGTTTCTCAATGGAGAACTCAAGGAAGAAGTGTATGTGGAGCAGCCACCGGGTTTCGATCAGGGAGATAAGGTGTATCGATTGAAGAAGGCCCTGTATGGATTGAAGCAGGCGCCTAGAGCATGGTATGACACCCTATCTCAATTCCTAGTGGATAATGGATTCCACAAAGGGAAGATAGATCGGACTCTCTTCACCATCAATCATGGAGAAGATATGCTGTGGGTCCAGATCTATGTAGATGACATCATATTTGGGTCACCAAACCAGTCGCTTAGCGAGAAGTTTGGAGAGCTGATGAAGACCAAATATGAGATGTCAATGATTGGCTTGATGAGTTGCTTCCTAGGTCTCCAAGTGAAGCAGTAAAATGATGGAATCTTCATCAATCAAGCTAAGTATACTCGAGATATGCTTGCCAAGTTCGGTGCTCAGCACGCTAAAGCTGTGAAGATCCCAATGAACACCAACTGGAAGATAGAGCCAGACCTAGATGGGAAGTCTGTGGATGCTACAGACTATCGTGCTTTAATCGGGTCCCTTCTATATCTCACTGCAAGCAGGCCGGATATAGCGTTTGCAGTTGGAGTATGTGCTCGCTTCCAAAGCAATCCCAAGCACAGTCATCTTGAAGCTGCCAAACGAATTCTTCACTATCTTAAGGGCACCGTCAACATGGGGCTATGGTATCCAGCTGAAGGTAATCTGGAGCTCACTGGATATTCCGATGCTGACTATTGAGGATGTCGTGTTGATAGGAAATCAACGTCGGGCACTTGTCAGTTCTTGGGAAGCAAGCTGATCTCATGGTTTTCAAATAAGCAAACCAGTGTAGCTACTTCAACAACTGAAGCTGAATATATGGCCGCTGGAAGCTGTTGTTCTCAAATTCTATGGCTTCGTCAGCAGTTGAAGGACTACAAAGTTGAAGCGAATGAGATTCCAATCTTCTGTGATAACAACAGTGCAATATGCATCTCGCAGAATCCAGTGCTTCACACCAGATGCAAGCACGTGGAAATATGACATCACTTCATTTGTGATCATGTCGAGAAGAAGGATATCAAGCTCGAGAAAATCCATACAGATCTCCAGCGAGCTGATATTCTCATCGTGAATAAGTACACTTACGTGAAGCTCCCTTCGGGTTGTAGTAAGCTTGTGTACATTATTCATTCTCCCCCCCCCCCCCCTCCATTCATTCGATTGTGGAGTCTCTAATTCGTAGAGGGAGATGGAAGAGATGAATGCCAAGAAGATCAAGCTCCTTGTTGATAGAAGAGCAAAATGAAGTCTACATATGTGGTATCAATCTCTTACAATGTGAGATTGACTGGTAAGCATTTCAATTTTAAGTACACTAAGTAAACTGAAGCGTGCTAGAAACCTTCATTTACTATATGGAAAATATGAAATGAATCTGACACAAATAGAAAGAGGAAAACATTCTTGTTTATCCTCGAAGTATGTAAGTCAGAACCATTTTAAATAATGTCAAAGAAATTTCAATTTCTTATATCAGTCGCTTCAGATGGCAAGCGAGTGCTTCGTCACTCAAGCGAGCCATCGCAAGCGAGTGTGGAACAGTCACGCCAAGCGAGTACTCCACAAGCGAGTAAGAAATCAAGCGGCTACACTCGAAGCGAGCGGGTACGAAGCGAGCGTATGAGCTGTACACACTAGAGTGCAAATTTTACTTTTTACTTTGCATTAAATGCAGATTCACGTACAAGCAGAATTATCGGGCGCGTGGTGTTCAAACCAAAATCAAAGTGGGAAAATCGCACACGATCCAGCCGTCGAATCTCAACAGTTCTTGAAGCACAGCCGCTGGATTGACGCCGTTTGAAGAGACGAATTGTAGAAGGCCACGTGTAGTGCCACCGATCTGGTCGCCCGGTGAGGTTCTCGACATGAGCTTCGGGTGTCTGTCTCCCGGACTGGGTGCTCGGGACATCTCCTGTCGGAGCAGCGGTAAGCAGTAATTCGCCGTTGGGGCCTTGATTCTGGTCGTTGGCTCCGGCGTCTCCCTCATGTTGTGTCGTAGGCTCTTCATGTCGCACCGGGTTTTGTCGGCCTCTCGTTGCAGCAGGGGTGGTCCTTGTTTTCCTTTCCGGTTGCTTCTTGGGAGCCATAATTGTCAGGAGAATAAAAACTCGATTTACAAAATTATATACGTTTCCCACAGACGGCGCCAGTGATCGAGTACGGATTTTACGGGTGTTATATCGATGGTAAGAAAGAAACAATACCGATAAACAAGAACACAAAAGGATTTACGTGGTTCGATCTACGTTGTAGATCTATGTCCACGGGAGGAAAAAGGCGGTAGGTGTTTATTAGGGTTTTTTGAGTACAAAAAGTGTCTAATCTCCTTCTAACCTAGCTATTGAGTATATATATGAGTTTACATGGAAAGATCCGGCCACATTTACACGTGTCCCCGAATCTCGCTAACGGCCATCATCAAATCTTCCCATGATCACGCCTTCCTTAGGCGTAACGATCTTATCTTCAACGTCAACTAGGTTGGGGGCTCTTTGCTAGCCAAACTCACGGGCCTGCTCTTGATAACGAGCCTATTTTAGATTGGGCCCTCTGCTGGGTAGGAGAGGTGGGTCATGTCCTATCAGTATTGTTTATTGAAACTAAAAAAATCCAATAAAATTATTCAAAAAATAAAGCAATATTAATAAAAAGAATTGATAGAGAAAAAAAGGAAAATAAAAGGATACGCAATTAAAAAGAAAATAATGAGAATTGTGTGTCGTCGCTCACCATAGGCGCTGATTTGTGTCGCTTAGTTTATCGATTCTCATGGTTGATAAATACAGCACATGGATATATAATATTTAATTTCATAAAAATAATTACTATAGAAGTAATAAAATTAATTATTAGGTAAGTGGTTGAAATACTGAATGGGAAAGGGGATTGCATCTACAAGACTACAACTGTTTTGTTTCCATTTTTATTTTTGTAGATGAACTAAGGCTACAACTTTGATTTTCGAGCAACGAGATATTTAATTTATAGTGATTTAAAGTATCATAACAAATTTTAACCGCATCCCCATACTCATGATAATTTTATTCTTCTGGTCCTTGCTATTATAACAAAACAAAAAATGGTATTTCAACCATATACTATCAAACAATTAATACTTATAATTAATATTTATAAGCTTCATAATATTTTTAGTACAAGATTATTTATATGCTTATTATGAATTTATCAACCATATGTTATTTAACTAATGAAAATGCAATTAAATGTTAAAAAAATATGATGTCCCAAATTAAAAACATTAAGGTGCTTGCTTCAAATTAAAAATCATTAGATGTTACTTGCCTCAAGACAGTATGATGAACTTTTTGCATTTTGATGTAACTTCAGGGGTGCATTTGTACATTGTCCCACATTTTAAGTATTATAGCATATTGAGACTCCTTCGGTCTCTCAAATTAAAGTAGTTATTTTTTGTTTTATTTGGGACCTCTTTTTGTGTGACTTCCTAAAATATAAAATTTTCATATTCAATCATGCGCTTGCCGTTCACAACCTAGCGCCCACGTGGAACATGAAACCGCAGAAATGACTTTCTTTTGGTTATTTGTCTTGTCTGAACTTCAAATAAAGTTTTATCTATGTAGTCCTGCCCCTCCTCCGATATTGTTATACTTTTATTATATCCCAATTTAATCTCCAACGAAGATTAGAACAAGAGGCTATAGTTGGCCAATGTTTTCTTTGACACAATTCCCCCATTTTCAAGCGTTACTCCTATAAAATTTTTAGAATTAAATACAATGAAATAAGTATAAAATAAAATAAACTAAACTAAATCAAAACTTATAAA
This sequence comes from Thymus mandschuricus, assembly GCA_029379335.1. NCBI lineage: Eukaryota > Viridiplantae > Streptophyta > Magnoliopsida > Lamiales > Lamiaceae > Thymus > Thymus mandschuricus. The sequence continues at coordinate 6,222,101 of CM057074.1, forward strand.
GAAAAACAAATAAAAACATTAGAAGGAAAACGACATAAATTTAAAAAAAAAAAAACTAAGAGCATCTCCAATGCATACTTATATTGGAGTATTACTTCATTTTGGAGTACGGAGGCCATTCCAATCGTACTCTATTTTACATTTAGAGTATGAAGTATTGAACAGTAAAACTTTATATATGGAGTTTTACTGTTCAATACTTCATACTCTATTTTCACTATTAAAAAAAAAAATTTGTAGATATTGACTTATTTAATTATATTTTTCATTGTAAATAATTATACTAATTCATATATCATATTATTTCATTTTATTTCATTTACTCCTATTTGTAAGAATCACATTTAAAGTATTTTTAGAAAAAATTAACATTACATAAATTATATTTTGTTTCATTTAATTTATTATGTATGTTATGATGATTAATATAATTAATATTTTTCTTAAAAAGGATGAATTTACAATTTAATATTTTAAGAAGCCGTAATTTTTTATTTAGTTATTATTTAATTTTCAATATATGTTAATAAATCATAGTATTATTCATTTAATGTTTTTCAATATTGTTAAGTTATTAAAATTAAATATAAAAGAATAATAAATTAAATATATAGAGTACGTGGTTGGAAAATATTTTTAAAATAGAGTACGAGATACTTCATTTTGAAGTATAGCATACTGTAAAATAAAGTACTAGGTTGGAGATGGTCTAAATACTTTTCCTCCTTAAGAAGTAAATAATTACAAAAATTGCACAAAAGAAAAAGTAAAAAGGAAAATATTGTCAAATTTCATCGCAAAAGTAAGAAATTCAATTTGGACAACCTCGTAAGATTCAAGTCAGACTTTAGACAGATACATAGGATCTGATAGGAAATGGCCCATCTCCTTAGACCCAAAATCACTACCTCGGAAGCCTAAAGCCCAACTGCCTCACCTCGGCACAAGCCCAGCTCGGCACAAGCCCAATCATGGAAGTTCGGCCCAACACCAGCTCGGCCCAGCCCACATCAAATACAGGCCCAGGGAGTTGAGCCCTAACCACCAATACGTGGAGTGATGGAGAGAAAGGCGGAACAGAAAACCACCCATGATCTCCACGTTCTCACTCCAACAGCCGGCACCAACATCAACTATAAATAGGAGAACCATTTGTATTGTACACACTCGTGCTATTTTGAATACAGAAACTCTCTCTTTCTCCCCGTGGACGTAGATCTTACGATCGAACCACATCACTGTGTTCTTTACTCTTTTACGCACAAACTCCACACATAAACTATTTAATTTGCCGATCAACGAATCGAGGACTCATCACTGGCGCCGTCTGTGGGAAACGACAAATTTGTGATTTGATTCCTGTTTTTGTTGCTCATACCTACCCTCCATGGCTCTCGGAAGAAGATTGCTGCGAGGAACTCCCTCCCGGAGTTCAGGCAGTGTTCCACGTCGCCGGAGGAGTCACCAGAGGCAACATGAAGAACTAGACGCCGCGGCAACTCGCGAGCAGCCGTACTTTGACATTCCCGTCGACAACCAGGCCGGAGCTGGAGAGATCCCGGAGATCCCTCATCCCGGCGAACAGAGCATTGGAGGAGGCACAACGGCACCGCCTTCCCCGCAAGCACAACCAACCCAGACACGCCGAGGTCCCGTGAGCTCGCGCCTAGGACCTCAGGCTCATCAACCAACGCCGGAGGGCCACGTGGAGGACCTCACCTCGGACCGCGAGCGTAAGCTGTTTGAACCAGGAGTAGCCCAATGCCCATCCCCGGTCATCCGACGTCCCTCTCCGGTTATCCGACCGAACTCGGCAGCCCCGCCACCTCCTCCACCTCCTGGAATTGAAGAACTGCTGAGAAATTATCTCACCACTATTCCGGGACGCGAATTCCTTAATCAGTATGCCGGGGCACAGGGATCCTCTCATCTCGGTCATGAAATCCGAACTGGGCCATATGGGATGCCCGGAGGACAGGACTTGTCGTACCACCTCCAGCATATCCGAGGTCAACCCCAAGGAATTCCTCAGCCGAACTACGTGGCTGCGCCACCCCACGGCGCTCCCCCCCCCCCCCCCCCCCCCCCCCAAGGACACCTAGCTGGGGGCGCACAAATCTTCGACGCGTTTGGAAGGAATTTCAGTCCGCTCTCCGAGGACATTCTCAATATGCCCATGCCTTTTGGGTACAAGGTGCCGAATATCAAGCCATACAACGGGATAGGGAATCCTAGCAACTTCCTAAGTTAATTCAAGTATAGCATGCTAAACCAGAACTTTGGAAGTGTTCACATATGCAAGCTATTCCCCGAACTGTTGATTGACAACGCGCTGGAGTGGTTTGATAGCTTACCGGCCGGGTCAATCAGGTCGTACGCCGATCTGATGAACGTGTTATCGCGGAGTTTCTCCCAGCGTGCCGAAGTGAGGCACACTCCGGCCCACCTACTCACTGTGAAGCAGAACCGGGGTGAATCCCTCCAGGATTTCATGACCCGATTTGACAGAGAGTGCCTGCAAACTCACTGCACCAATGATTTTCTCATCATCTCGGCATTTCAGAATGCCATCAGTTCGGACCTCCTTTACAAGGATATTTTGGCAAAAGAACCACAAACTACCACCGAGTTATGGGCAATCGCAGATAAGTTCGCCAAGATTGATGAGGTGACGAAGAGAAGTAGACCGAGGAGAGACCTCGAAAAAGAAAGAAGACGCACCTCGGAAGAACGTGATGGAGCACATTCAACGCGGTCCGCTAGAATCCCGCCTCGAACCTCGGCAAAATCCGGCGCAATCCCAACGAGGTCAGCCCACACCACCTCCAGCTCAAAGGCAACCGCCACAGTTCACTCCTCTGACAAAGCCGAGGACCGAGATCCTTGAGCTACATGCAAACTTATTTGAGAAACCTCGACCGATGAGAGAGGACGGCAAGCCGAGGTCAAAGAACAAGTTCTGCCAGTTCCATGATGACTACGGGCATGAGACAGAGAACTGCAGGAATCTGGCTTATGACATTGAAAGTCTAGTCCACAGTGGCCCACTCAGGAAGTACCAAGACCGAAGCGCGGGAGTCAATCAGGTAGACGCCCCCCTAGGACAGAAGAAGAAAAGGCAATAGCGAGGTGGTAATTGCAGTATGGAAGCCGAAAAGAAGGTCAAGTATAATGACAATGATGCTGACGAGGAGGGGGACTGCCAGTACGATGGAGTCATTGCCACCATCTCCGCGCTTGCTAAAGGACAGACGAAGTCCTCACTCAAGAATGGTGCGCGGACTCTCCCGAGCAGAGAACTCGCGAGCAAGAGATTCAAAAAAGATGAAACCATAACGTTCTCTGCCGAGGACCCAGTGCCTCCCATGATCCCCCATTCAGACGCCATCGTCATCGAAGCTGTGGTAGCCAACAAACTCACTAGAAGGATTCATGTTGATACAGGGGCATACGTGAACATCATGTTTAAGCATTGCTTCGATCAGATGGGGATTGAGAAGTCAAAAGTCATGCCGACTACGTGGCCTTTGCGTATTTTTGCCCAAGATGAAACGCATCCAGAGGGAACGATCGAACTCCCAGTTACTATTGGGAAGGGGCCGAGGAGCACCACCGATGTGACATAATTCATTGTGGTTGATGCCAAGTCCCCTTACAACATCATCCTAAGTCAGACTTGGCTGAATGCAGTAAAAGCAATATGCTCCACCTATCACTTAGCTCTGAAAATCCCGACTAAGGGAGGAATAGCCTTGATCTGAGGTGATCAAAAGATAGCAGGGAGTGCTGTTGGGAATTATTAAGAACAAAGTGTTAAGGGGGAACCTATAAGGGACACTCTATTGTTTTGATTTGATCCGAAAACCCCCAAGCGTTCTGTTCCCAAGCGACCCATTTTGATATAGATATTAGGTTAGAATTTTTCTAAGCCTACTCTATTAGGATGGCTTTATTTTGCTTAGGTTGTAGACTTCAAGAAGTTCAAGTGAAGGCCACTCGCTTGAGTGTGTTTTCCAAACGAAGCGAGTCTACCGAGCTGAAGTGAAGCGTGCCGAAGAATAGCGTAGCGAAGCGAGCGCTACAGTAGATTCAAAGCGAGTCTGCCAAAGCGAAGCGAAGCGAGCGCTACAGTGTAAATTCAAAGCGAGTCAACTCTGGTCAGCATTTTCCAAGGCAGTCACTAGGGAACTTTACTTCCCCAAGCGACTCACTACAGAATGACTACGAAGTGACTCAACTCAAAGCGGACGCTACAACTTCAAAGCAAAGCGAGCCTCTACCTACCAGAAAGCGACAACCCAATTCCCGCTCCGATTTTGAACTCCAGTCAACTAGAGATCTTCGCATTAATTACGAGATCTCCACGTGTCGAACACGGAGAGGAGCAGCGGAGTTGACTGCCAGGCCGACAAGGGCGCCGCAACAGTACTGGCTCGCTCCAGTTACTGTTAAAATTGGAACTTAGCCAAATTCGGCAAAGAGCCAAAACTGCGCGTCTGAAAAGCAGCTAGCCTGCGCAAAGTACTGTCGAGATGAGGAGGGACAAGGCCACCAACCAAGCAACGGATCTCGGCATCCCTCCGCCTATAAATAGTGAAGGATGAAGACGAAGAGAAGTAGAACACTACTTGAGCATTCGAGCACTGTTGGGAATTGTTAAGAACGAAAATGTTAAGGGGGAACTACATGGGACACTTTAAAAATGTAGTGTTTTGATTTGATCCCAAAACCCCAAAGCGTTCTGTTCCCAAGCGACCCATTTTTGATATAGATGATAGGTTAGAATTTTTCTTAGCCTATACTGTTAGGTTGGCTTTATTTAGCTTAGCATTAGACTGCAGGAATTCCAAGTGAAGGTCACTCGCTTGAGTGTGTTTTTCGAAGCGAAGCAAGTCTAGCAGGCCGAAGTGAAGCGTGCTGAAGAATAGCGAAGCGAAGCGAACGCTACAGTTCAAAGCCAAAGCGAAGCGAAGCGAGCGCTACAGTGGAATCAAGTGAACCCACTAAAGCGAAGCGAAGCGTGCGCTACAAAGAAAAACCGAAGCGAGTCAACGCGAGTCAACACTTAATTAAGTAGTGTCTCGGGAAATTTATTTCTCAAGTGACTCACTACAAATATGACCGTGAAGCGACTCACTTCAGAGCAGCCGCTACAACTTCAAAGCGAAGCGAGCCACTACCTACCAGAAAGCGACAGCGCGACTCCCGCCCATATTTTGAACTCCAGTCAACAGGAGATCGTAGCATTAATTACAAGATCTCCACGTGTCGAAAGCAGAGTGGAGCAGAGGAGTTGACTGCCAGGCCGACAGGGCGCCGCTACAGTACTGGCTCGCTCCAGTTACTGTTGAAGTTGGAGTTTAGCCAGATTTGGTAAACGGACAAACTGCGCATCTGCAAAAGCATACTGGCTGCACAAAGTACTGTCGAGTGGAGGAGAGACAAGGCCACCAACCAAGCAACGGATCTCGGCCATCTCTCCGCCTATAAATAGTGAAGGATCACAACGTGAAGAAGTAGAACACTACCTACGCATACGAGCCTACTGCAAACAAACACTCCCAAGCTTTTGAGCAATCTTCGAGTCTTTGTTCAAGTGTTCTCCGAGTTTCCAGTTCATCGGAACTCGTCTTCACAACCTTCACACTTAGAGTCTAAGCCCATTCCATATCCAAGCTTAGAAGAAGAGCTCTAGCCATCTTTGCACTTATTGTAAAGAGCTCTTCACAGTGTGTTCGTCAACCAAAAACCCTAAATCTGTCTGTTAGGTTTTTGAGTTGTCGTTAGGTTGTTTCGATCCAAGGCCCTTCTTTCACCGATTGAAGAAGCCTCGATCATAGAGTTTAGATCCAGGCTTACACTTACATCGTTTGTGTAAAGCTCGATCGAAGCTAGGCTGTAAGGAGAGCCCGTAATCTCCCTGTCTGTTCGACTGAAGCGAGTGAAGCTTCAAGTCTAGTTAGGTTTTTGGTGTGAAAACGGAATCATCCTGCGTCTGTCAGATCCAAGCGAGTGAAGCTCGATCTTGACCAGGTTTTTGAAGGACCCGTAACCTTCAAGTTCTTGAGTGAAGAGAACAGTTGCCGTCGTGCAACAAGTGGACGTAGGAGCTTTATCTCCGAACCACTATAAATCCTTGTGTCGTATCTCTCTAACCCTTATCTCTTTACTATATTCGATTATTCATTGCACATTGCATCTAAACAAACCTAATCTGGAAATTTTAAATACTTAGGAAAGATTTAGCTCACCAAATTCCGCACATACGAGTAAAGACTCCCTCTTGATCAAGTGCTCACTTCGATCAAGCAGGCTAGCTACGTACTGTAGATCTAGCTTCAGCTAGGTCTTAAGTTTCAAGCGAGCTCTTTACTTGCTACTCTGAGTTAAGGGATTTGAAGTTGAAAAACTTCAAAATACGTATTCACCCCCCCCCCCCCCTCTACGTATTTTCCCATTAACAAACCGGGACCAACAAGTGGTATCAGAGCAGGGGTTCTTTCGAGCCTCTGCTTTGCATATCCGAAGCGAGTCCCCACTCGCTTCACGTTGTCTCACTGAACCGGATCCTATTTTCCTAAGTGCATCAAAACCTCACCCACGCATACTGCATATACTACTAACTGTTTGCCATGTCTACATACAGTGCTTCTAGTCTTCCATAGTTTTCAATTGAAGGCTATGAGATCTGGAGTTTCCGAGTCGAGAGCTTCCTATGCTCCATCCACGACCGGATGTGGGAAGTCATTGAGGACGGACCAATAGAGATCAAGAAAGCCATATCTGTGGATGTTCCAGCCGCTGAAGGTCGTCCAGCCCATGTTCGACAACAGTACGTGGAGAAGGATAAGGATGAGTATACTCCAAATGACTTCAAAGTTGCCAACCTCGACAAGATTGCACGCCACACGATGCAGAGCACTGTGTCGGACGCCTATCTACCACGAATAAGGAAATGTGCAACGGCAAAGGAAATGTGGGAAACCCTAGCCCTCATTTCTCAAGGAACAGACAAAATCAAGGAGAACAAACTCGCCGTTCAGATGCGGGAGTTTGAAAGCCTGATAATGAAGCCAGGAGAATCCATCGATGCATTCGAACTAAGAGTTACCAACATCACTGCAACTCTCAACTCACTTGGGAAGGAACTCACAGACAAGGAGGTGAATCTGAAGATAGTCCGAGCTCTCACAAGGAAGTGGCAGACTATGAAGGAGCTGTACCTAGCAACCAAGGATCTATCAAAGCTCACACCGGAGATTCTGTTCTCCAAACTCAAAGCTCATGAATTCGATCTGAATCGTATGAACCTCGACGAAGAGGATGAAGCGCCCACTACGTCAAAAGGAGTAGCATTCAAAGCTGCTGAAGGGCCAAGCGAGCAGTCGCTAGCCAAGATGACGAGGGAAGAGTTGGAAGAACACATTGCGTTCTTATCCAAGAACTTCAACAAGATGAACTCTCGAGTGGGCAAATACAAAAGATTCTACAAACAATACAAAGGGAGGAGCACTGATGCTCGAGAAGGAAAAGGAAAGAGACGACCAAGACGACCAAGACGATCCCGCGCGACATGATGGAAGTGGAGTGTTACCACTGCCACAAGATGGGCCACTACAAATCCGATTGCCCAAAGCTCAGTGCTAAAGAGCGCGAAGAATTGAAGGCCAAGAGGGATGCTCCAAGGCGAGCGCTCGTAGCGAGTGAAGTGCCGGTCGCTACAACTGAAGATCCACCAAGCGACTCAGATGCATTCACCGATCTAAATTCCAGTGATGGTGAGGATCTTGGATTTATGGCGCTCACCGACGAAGAAACAGGAGAGGTATTCTTCTATCCTTCAATCACTTCAATTACACTAGCACACACTGTCAATGAGGAAGAACAATCCTCTTCATGGAGTGAGTTGTTTGACAAGCACCAGAAATTGTCAAGCGACCACGAAGTGGTAAAACAAGCTCTGTCGCAAAGCAAGAAGGAGAACCGAAAGCTAGCCCGTGAGCTTGACGAAGTCAAAATCAATTTAAGGGCTATGACTAGTAAGTTTGAGGATCTCTTCGCTAGACATCAAAGCTTGGAGGGAAGGTATGAAACCCAGTCCACTCTAGTTGCCAACTTGAACAAAGCATCATATGCTAGGCAGGCACTAGAGGGCTCGCTTCTGCCTTTTGGTAGGAAAGCTGGCCTTGGATATGAGGGTGGACCTCCCAAGCCGACTGTCTTTGTTGGTGCATCACACACTACACCATCAGTCACTTTGGAAGTGCCCACTGCATCCAAAGCGACCACTAACAAAGATAAAGGCGAAATGGCTGAGAACCCTAAAAGGAAGCCTATGAAGATGTCTATATCTTTAAGGGCAAATCCTAAGGGCAAGCAAAGTTCAACAGTCCCTAGCACTCAACATGCTAAGTCTTACCAATCCAAGGGTAAAGGGAAAACTGTTGAAGCTTCTAAGTCTCAAGCCAAGACACGAGAGACAAAGGATCTACCTCCTAAAAAGAGGAGTAATGTCTACGTGCCACGTTATCCGGACTGGAGATGGTCCAACCGGACTAACGTTGAGGGGGAAGATTTTGAAGCTTCCACTGGGTCGCTTCAGATTCCCAGGGTTTCTCAAGCGAGTCAGGGTCAAAACCCTAGTTGGACCGCTTCGAGGAAACCAAGCGAGCCGCTTCAACAGACTAGAAACCCTAAGTCAGTCTCTAAACCCAGAGCTAATCCGAAGCGGGTCGCTTCAGGATATAAGCAAAATGGGAAGAGCATAGGTAGGTCTAAAGCTAGCCGCTACCCCTCTTGCACACACTGTTGCACGTGTGAAGCTGCTTCAAAGCAGAGATCACAGTTTTCAAAGGTCGAGAAGCCCAAGACACAAGCTTCAGCTCAAAAGCGAGTGAAGCAAGTGTGGGTACCTAAGGGAACTAACTTGCAAGGACCCAAACTGATTTGGGTACCAAAATCTGTCTAATTGCAGGTAAGCGCCGTGGATCCCATGCCGAGTGAGGGTCAACAAGTATGGTACTTGGACAGTGGATGTTCAAGACACATGACCGGCATGAAAGCTCTACTTCACAACTACATAGAGAAGAAAGGTCCACACGTAACCTTTGGTGACAACTCTCGAGGAAGCACCAGGGGATATGGCGCACTGAAAGTTGGAAAGCTCACAATTGAAGAAGTCTCCTATGTGGAAGGACTCAAGCACAACCTGTTGTCCATTTCACAGTTTTGTGATAAAGGGTACAGGGTGGAGTTCATCTCCAACAAGTGCATTGTGAAGAGCAAACTCACGTCTCAGATTGTGCTCACTGGAATTAGGCAAAGGAACGTCTACATAGCACAATGGGACAGCTGCAAAGAGGAAACTTACCTAGTTGCAAGAAGTGCTACAGAAATTGGATGGCTATGGCACAGACGCTTGAATCATCTCAACTTCAAAGCCATCAATCGCTTAGCTCGAAAGGGTTTGGTGCAAGGCATACCGAATGAAGTCTTCATCAAAGACCATCCATGCTCACCATGCCAACGAGGGAAGCAGACGAAGAAGCACTTCGCCAGTCTCGAAGAAGCCTCATCAAAGCGAGTGCTCGAACTGCTTCACATGGATCTGTTTGGTCCAGTTACTCCAGTTAGCGTAAATGGAAGGAAGTACACCCTAGTTGTAGTTGACGACTTCTCTCGCTACACTTGGGTTGTATTCCTTTTCAGCAAGAAGGAAACACTGACCAAACTGCCACAACTACTCAAGCGATTGGCGGTGGAAAAGAATCAAGCTATCGTGACCATTCGCTCCGACAAAGGCACAGAGTTCTTGAACTCTACAATTGAAGCGTACTGCACGGAGCATGGCATAGCACATCAAACTTCTTCAGCACGCACTCCTCAGCAGAATGGAGTTGCTGAAAGAAGAAATCGAATCATCAAAGAAGCCGTTCGCACCATGATTGCAGACTCGAAGCTTCCGATGAAGTATTGGGCTGAAGCTGCCAACACGGCGTGCTACACACAGAATCGGACGCTTCTCAACAAACGGCACGACAAGACTCCATATGAAATATGGACAGGGAGAATTCCTAACATATCTTATTTCCATATTTTTGGTTGTAGGGTCTTCATTCACAACAATGGGAAGTCGCAGTTGAAAGCCTTTGAAAGCAAAGCTGATGAAGGAGTATTCTTAGGATACTCTACATCTAGCAAAGCCTACAGAGTGTTCAACTGTAAAACCCTAATTGTGGAGGAATCACCCCATGTCGTATTTGATGAATCTTCTTTAAGTCTTCCACAGGAACAGGCTCAAGCGAATGAAAAGGATCAAAGCAAGGAACCCTCAAATCAACTCACTTGGGACGTGCTCGATGAAGATGATGAGATCAAGGACTCAACCGAGCAGAATCCCAAAGGAGGAGTTGAAGCTGCCCCCAAGATTCCTGAAGCTAGTGCAGACCAAGCACCCAATCCAGTCGCTTCAGTCGATGAAGCGAGCGACAAGGAAGAAGATGAAGATGAAGCTGGCAGATCAAAGCGAGCGTGGCTCAAAGATCACTCACCAAGTCAAATCATTGGAGATCCATCCAAGGGTGTAGTGACCAGAAGTCAAGTGTTTGGAGAAAGTGCCATGTTCAGTTGCTTTCTCTCAAACATTGAGCCATCAAGTGTGGAGGAAGCCCTAGCCGACTCTTTCTTTCAACTGGGTGATCGCCATGCAAGAGGAGCTAAACCAGTTCACCAGGAACGACGTATTGTACCTCGTGGATCGTCCCAAATTCCAGCACGTTATTGGCACCAAATGGGTGTTCAAGAACAAGACGGACGAGGACCACAACGTAGTGAGGAACAAGGCGCGACTCGTTGCCAAAGGCTACTGCCAAGAGGAAGGAATCGACTTTGACGAAACCTTCGCTCCAGTGGCACGGCTTGAAGCTATCAGATTGTTTCTAGCCTATGCAGCAGCCAAGAAGTTCAAAGTCTATCAAATGGATGTGAAGAGCGCATTCCTCAACGGTGAACTCAAGGAAGAAGTGTATGTGGAGCAGCCACCGGGTTTCGAGCAGGGAGATAAAGTGTATCGCTTGAAGAAAGCCCTGTATGGGTTGAAGCAAGCTCCCAGAGCTTGGTACGATACACTATCTCAATTCCTAGTAGAGAATGGCTTCCACAAAGGGAAGATAGATCGAACTCTATTCACTATCAATCATGGAGATGATATGTTATGGGTTCAGATCTACGTGGACGACATCATATTTGGGTCACCAAACCAGTCGCTTAGCGAGAAGTTTGGAGAGTTGATGAAGACCAAATATGAAATGTCGATGATTGGCTTGATGAGCTGCTTTCTAGGTCTTCAAGTGAAGCAGCAGGATAATGGAATTTTTATCAACCAAGCGAAGTATACAAGAGATATGCTTGCCAAGTTTGGTGTTCAACATGCTAAAGCTGTGAAGATTCCAATGAATACCAACTGGAAGATGGAGCCAGACGAAGGAGGAAAATCTGTAGATCCTACAGATTATCGTGCCATAATTGGGTCACTACTCTATCTCACTGCAAGCAGGACGGATATTGCTTTTGCAGTCGGAGTTTGCGCTCGCTTCCAAAGCAACCCCAAGCACAGCCATCTTGAAGCTGCCAAAAGGATTCTTCGATATTTGAAGGGCACTGTCAATATGGGGCTGTGGTATCCAGCGGAGGACAATTTGGAGCTCACTGGATATTCCGATGCTGACTATGGAGGATGCCGAGTCGATAGGAAGTCAACTTCGGGCACATGTCAGTTCTTGGGAAGCAAGCTGATCTCGTGGTTCTCAAAGAAGCAAACAAGCGTAGCCACTTCAACAACTGAAGCTGAGTACATGGCCGCTGGAAGCTGCTGTTCTCAAATCCTATGGCTTCGTCAACAATTGAAGGACTACAAAGTTGAAGCGAATGAAATTCCGATCTTCTGCGACAAAAACAGTGCCATATGTATCTCGCAGAATCCAGTGCTTCACACCAGATGCAAGCATGTGGAAATTCGACATCATTTCATTCGTGATCATGTCGAGAAGAAGGATATCAAGCTCGAGAAAATTCATACTGATCTCCAGCGAGCAGATATCCTCACCAAGCCTCTAGCTGAGTCTCGTTTCATTCAGCTATGCATGGAATTAGGGTTATTAGACCCCGATGAAGAGTGCTAGATCCAGGATGCACGAAGGAGTGGTCGCTAGTTTTTCATAGCGTCACTCGCTTCGGATCTTCACCAACTCAAGCGAGCCACTTCAAAATCTCACTCGCTTGAAGAAAATGAAGTAAGGTGGAGAAAGGTGGAGTATTGGAAGAAGTTCCCTACCAACTTATTGGAATTGTTAAGTATATGGTTAAGGGGGAACTAATGCTTACTCTCGGAGCAAGCTACTTCCAAAGCGAGCAAGAATGCTCCTTTCTCGAATTCTGCATCGCTTCAATTTGCCCTAGCTTGGGTCAAAGCGAGTCGAATGCAGATTCATTCTCTAGATTGTAGGAAAGCTTGAAGGTTTACCTTTTTCTACAAAAGGTTGCAGGGCTGGTGACATGCTTCTGCGTAAAATACGAGATTGTCTTGTCAGAGCATTCTCATTGTCATCCTGTCCATTTCTGCTTTGAGATAAGGACTTGTACTCATCCCCCATTCGTCGTGAATAAGTACACTTACGTGAAGCTCCCTTCGGGTTGTAGTAAGCTTGTGTACTATATTCATTTTCTCCCTCATTCACTTCGATGGAGGACTCTCTAATTCGTAGAGGAAGATGAATACCATGAAGACGAATGCCAAGAAGATGGAATACACAACAGGTGGTATTAACAAGCTTCAAAGCCAACAAGTGGACTCAAACTGAAGTCCAAATCTATTGAAGTCTTCAAATAGTGGTATCAATCTCCTACGAAGTGAGATTGACTGGTAAGCATTTCAATTCTAAGTACACTAAGTGAGCCGAAGCGTGCTAGAAACCTTCACTCACTACGTGGAAAATATGAAATGAATCTGACACAAATACAAAGAGGAAAACACTCTGGTTTATCCTCGAAGTATGTAAGTCAGAAACATTTTAAAATTAAGCAAAGAAATTCAATTCCAGTCGCTTCAGATGGCCAAGCGAGTACTACATCACTCAAGCTAGCCATCGCAAGCGAGTGCGGAACAGTCACTCAAGCGAGTGCCTCTCAAGCGAGTCAAGGTCTAGCGGCCCAACTCGAAGCGAGCGGGCACGAAGCGAGTATGAGCTGTCTGCACTCGAGTGCCTATTTCACTTTCTGCCAAGTATTTAATGCAGAATCAGGAACGGCGAAAATAACGGGCGCGTGGTTCTCACTTCAAATTTGAAGCGGGAAACGGCGGAGAAGATCCAGCCATCGAATCTCAACAGCCCCCAATCTGTAGCCGTTGGATTAGCGCCGTATAAGACAACCCAATCGCAGCAGGCCACGTGGAGACGCCGAGCAAGTGGCGGTTCACTTTTACTGTGGTGACGCCGGACACATCAGATCCATCACCGCACGTCCGCCGCCTACCTACAGGACTTACGGCAATATTACCGTTCTACCCTTGCCACGTCAGCCGAGACCTAACTCTATATATATGAGACGATGCAGAACTGCAGAACCTTTCACAGCCCTCAATATTTGCCATTCCCGTGCTTAGATCTGCAACATCTGCAACTCACGAGTCTCAACCTTTGTTTTTCATCGATAAAACTCCGTTCAAAATCCTTCTAAAATCACTATGGGAAAGAAGAAGAACACCGAGACGATGGAGGAGTTTCTCGCGGAGGTCGACAAAAATATCAATGTCGAGCCTCATCTCGATCCAACCATCATCGAGAGAAATGGTTTTCTCCGTAGGGCCGTGACCAAGGCCGGACTATGGAAGTTTGTGACGGCGGTCCCGTCAAAAATTCTGGCCAAAGCCGTCGGCGAGCTCCTGCTAAACTTGAGGAAGGAGCAAAACATATCCTCTTTTACTGATCCACAGACCAGGAAGCCGGTGGAGGTGGATATGAGCGAGCTCATCGGTGCTTTCGACCTGCCGAGAGAAGGAGGAGACTCTCTGCTGGATTTGGGTCTCTCGGTCGGAGTACAATATGGCCGATTTGCAGCCGACGGAGCAGATCCAAACTTCAAGGAGGCCAGTATCCGTTCAAGTTTGAAGGCCCCCTTCAACCATATTTGTGAGCTCTTCTCGAAGAGTGTCGCGTGCTACGTCGGAACCCTGGATACTCTTTCCGAGATGAAGCTGATCGCCACAGCAGTTATCGTCGACAGCCTCACCGGAACCAGCTTCAACTGGCATGGCTGGTTCCTCAAACAAATTCACGAAGCTGCTGCCGATTTTGCGTTCGTGAAGGGGAGCGCCAATCAGATTCTCCGCAAGGGGAAACTGAAGTTCTTCTCAAGGCTTTCCTATGCTTTGGAGAAGAAGTTTCCGGGCAAAGCATGGCCGGAAGATGACATCACCGTCTACAACAAACAGTCCATCTATTATGATAAGTGGAGGAAGACAAAAACTTTGATGGACCTGGGACTTCTCGAGGTTGAAGTGCCCGTAGCGAGACCGGTTGCCGAAAGGCAAGCCGAAGTGAGCCAAGTGAGGCCGGTCGCTTCACCCGGGAAGCGAGCCGCGCCGAAGCGAGGCGAGAAAATGAAGCGAGTCGCTTCAATCGTTCAAGAAAGTGAGGCGGTGGAGAAGCCGCTTGAGAACGTTGAAGTCACTCAACCCCAGCCTACTCAAATCCAAATCCAATCTCCCCAACTACAAATCCAAACCCAAACCACCCAAATATCCTCAACTGCCCAACACCAAACACAAAAATCCCCACGTGAAGAAGATACAGGTTCTTCACTTCAAATTCCTGATATCCCTCTACTCCACGTCGACCCAGTCGAAGCCTACACAACCTTCAAACCATTCCAATCCCAGCAAACACAATCACCACCCACTGGAGCCATACAAATCTCTGAAACCCAAGAAACCTCATCACCTTCCCAATCCCCCTCGACATCGGCAGCTACAGCCGATACCGCTCAAACAACCGGAGAACTTCCCATCATTCCACAATTCATACCCCCTGCCCTCACCATTCATAAGCGGGCTCTCGAACGCTATGTCCTAGATAGAGAGCAAGCCGCAGAAACGATCAATCTTCGCTACTCCAATGTTCCTTGGACGGACGTGTTCTACACCAATGTCGTCGACTTTCTGACGTACATAACATATCGTGGAACGGAGTATTACAAAATCTTCAGGCTCCTCAAAGCATTCACAGAGGAAGAACTGATCCAAATGGAAGCCAAGTTACTGAACTTCATTGGCGAAAATGGCTTCCATGCCTTCCTTGAAGGGACCAGCTTCTGGGAAAAGCTGGATGCCAAAGTGAAGGAAGCTTATCCACTCGCCATTGTTCCGAAGCGAGTGCCCTCTTCCCATGAGAGGAAGCTAATCAGGGAGCATAAGGAGGAGGTAGAACTGAAGGATGCTGAGATTGCTAGTCTTCACAGCGAGATTACAAAGATGAGTGAGGACATGGAGAAGAAGGCGGGGGAGGTCATTAGTCTCAAAGAAGACTTTGACAAGAAGAAGAAGGATTTGGAGGGAAAGGTGGAGGAGAAGGAGAGGTTATTGGAGGAGAAAGAGAAGGCGCTGGAGGCGCAAGTAAAGTTGGTGGGAGAACAATCAGCAACTATTACCGAACTCAAGGGCTCGCTTGATGGGGAAAGGAGCCGCTTGAGGAAGGTCAATGCCGAACTTGTCTCAGTTGGCAAAGAAAAGAAGGAGTTGGAAAAGGAGTTGAAGAAGTTAAAAGAGAAGTATGAGAAGAGAAAGGAGGAGCTGATAAGGACGGGAAGTGAGCTGCTGAGCACGAAAAAGGCCTTGGACTCTCTCAAGAATGAGATGAAGCTGCTCAAGCAAGAGAGTGAGACTGATAAAAAGGAACTGGAGAGTAGGAGGAAGAGTGCGCAAGCTACTGACCTAAGGAATGTTGAATTAACTCTACTACTGGAAAAGGTCAAGGAGCTGGGCGAAGCGTACACAGAAAAGATGGCTGCATGTGCCGAATTCCATCTCTCTCTAAACCAGAGAGAGAGATGCAAGCAGAACTTCTAGCGGCTCAGGAATTCTGGTACTTCAACTTGCAGGAGGAGAAGGCGGATATAAGGAGGGAAATTGAAGCGGAGCTGGAGGCTCGCTTCAGAGAAGTAGAACATTTAGAGAGGATGATGGCTTCAGTTGTGGAGAGAGAAAAGCAGTGCGAGTATCTACTCGAAGAAATCTCAATCAAAACTGCTGATCTGGTGGCTCCAACTGTGGGAAAAGCCGAAAAGATGTTGGAGGCCATTTTCAACACTGTCAACTCACTTCACCAAACCCTTTCCGGAAAATCAATGATCCTAACCCCTGGCAGTGATGATGCCAAAAAGGGGGAAGGACAAGTGAAGCTAGGAGGAACTGGAGGTTCAGGGGGAAGCAGAGTTGGTGTGGAGTTGATGCTGGAGGGAGGCAGTGGTGCCGGTGAAAAGGAGGATGTAGTAAGTGAAGCGAGGGCTCTGGGCAAGACAAAACTCACGAAGGAGGAATTAATGAAAAAGCCCGAAGAGCCCAGCAGGCCGCTTCATGAAAAAGTGCTGAGTGCTTCAATTGCACGGCATCCTCCGGTGACCGTAATAACGAAGGAGGAGAAGCGGATGCAAGTAGAGAAGGATGCTGCATTGGCGTGGGAGATGGAGCAGCTTTTTGAACTAACCAAAAATTCTATTGCTGCAGGTGCTTCATCTAGTTCCCAAGCGGCCGCTTTACCCAAAGCGCCCGCTTCAGCCACCACGCCAGCTTCATCAGCCGCACTAGCTTCAACTGCCGCACTCGCTTCATCCGCAGTTGTCCCTTCTAGTGCCGCTAC
Source organism: Thymus mandschuricus (assembly GCA_029379335.1). Lineage (NCBI taxonomy): Eukaryota > Viridiplantae > Streptophyta > Magnoliopsida > Lamiales > Lamiaceae > Thymus > Thymus mandschuricus. The sequence continues at coordinate 6,239,011 of CM057074.1, forward strand.
GAAGAAGGATATGCCGCCTCCCCCACCACCGAAGCTGCCACTGAAGCGAACTGCACCGGAGATAAAAGGTGATGACCCCGCGGCCAAGCGCCAAAAGGTCAAACATGCAGTTGCTTCTAGAGCTGAGAAGGAGGAGAAAAAGAGGAAGGAAAGAGAAGGAGGAAGGAGCGAAGTGGAGAGGACGAAGAAAGTAAATGCCAGAGGACTCCAAGTGATTGACGCACGGATCGAGGAGCATTTCAGTGAAGTGTTGCTTATTCAGTCCTCGTTGGTCCGAAGTGCGTTCATTCCCCTCATGCCAGATGAGTCCGAAGCATGCGAAGGTCAAGCCATATCTGATGCATGCGACGTGACTACAAAGGAGATGGTTGAGTCGGGTCGCTACCCCAAAAAGGAAGAACAGAACTACATTCGGAAGCGTCTCAACGAAAAGCGTCCTTTGTGGAGCAGCGACTCAGGAAAGAAGTTCACCGATATCATGACTGAACTGTCGAAGAAATCTGAGGAGGAGTTGGTCAAGAGAAGAAATGAACATCCCGATGCTAGGGAAATTGAGGACTTCATTCCAAGAGATCTGCGCGAGCAGTGGCTGTACTACAAGGATTTATTCATCAAAGCCTATTACTACTGGGAGGTAGTGCCGCTTCAGGATCGCTGCTCTCGGATAAGTGCCCTCAACAACTTTCTGGCCACTTATGACGACAAGTTGCGCCGAAAAATCTTTACAATGGCTGAACAAGCAGAACCCAAGCAATTGCTGTCAAAGTACCAGCTGTGAAGGACTTCCCCATGCCTTATCATCCAGGCACGGATGTTCCTAACAGAGGAATAATTGATGAGGAAGTAGATGAAGCCTTCAAACTGGAGAGTGCATGGAGAAGGCCAAGCATCCACACAGTAGGCAGCATGGAGTCAAGAGTTCTATCAGCTTATGTGGATATTGCTGATGAAGGAGAGTTGAAGAAAGTGGAGGAGAGGAAGAAGAAGGAGGAAGAGGATGAAGCTGCAGGAAATCTGTGAATTTCAAGCTTCTTATCTTGTGAATTGTTGTTCATTTATCTCACCTTTATTTCTGTCTCTTCTGTGTCATTTACTCGCTTTGTGAATGACTTTACCTTTTTGCTACAAACTCAAATAATTTAACCGAAAATAAAGGGGAAGGAACTTAAAAAAATTACAAACGAAACTGCAAAGGAAGCAGTCGCTTGGAGTTCCCTTCACGGTTAGATAGGCTAGATTTCTATTATCTAAGTCTTTTGGGTTTTGGCATCATCAAAAAGGGGGAAATTGTTGGGAATTGTTAAGAACGAAAATGTTAAGGGGGAACTACATGGGACACTTTAAAAATGTAGTGTTTTGATTTGATCCCAAAACCCCAAAGCGTTCTGTTCCCAAGCGACCCATTTTTGATATAGATGATAGGTTAGAATTTTTCTAAGCCTATATTGTTAGGTTGGCTTTATTTAGCTTAGCTTTAGACTGCAGGAATTCCAAGTGAAGGTCACTCGCTTGAGTGTGTTTTTCGAAGCGAAGCAAGTCTAGCAGGCCGAAGTGAAGCGTGCTGAAGAATAGCGAAGCGAAGCGAACGCTACAGTTCAAAGCCAAAGCGAAGCGAAGCGAGCGCTACAGTGGAATCAAGTGAACCCACTAAAGCGAAGCGAAGCGTGCGCTACAAAGAAAAACCGAAGCGAGTCAACGCGAGTCAACACTTAATTAAGTAGTGTGTCGGGAAATTTATTTCTCAAGTGACTCACTACAAATATGACCGTGAAGCGACTCACTTCAGAGCAGCCGCTACAACTTCAAAGCGAAGCGAGCCACTACCTACCAGAAAGCGACAGCGCGACTCCCGCCCATATTTTGAACTCCAGTCAACAGGAGATCGTAGCATTAATTACAAGATCTCCACGTGTCGAAAGCGGAGTGGAGCAGAGGAGTTGACTGCCAGGCCGACAGGGCGCCGCTACAGTACGGGCTCGCTCCAGCTACTGTTGAAGTTGGAGTTTAGCCAGATTTGGCAAACGGACAAACTGCGCATCTGCAAAAGCATACTGGCTGCACAAAGTACTGTCGAGTGGAGGAGAGACAAGGCCACCAACCAAGCAACGGATCTCGGCCATCTCTCCGCCTATAAATAGTGAAGGATCACAACGTGAAGAAGTAGAACACTACCTACGCATACGAGCCTACTGCAAACAAACACTCCCAAGCTTTTGAGCAATCTTCGAGTCTTTGTTCAAGTGTTTTTCGAGTTTCCAGTTCATCGGAACTCGTCTTCACAACCTTCACACTTAGAGTCTAAGCCCATTCCATATCCAAGCTTAGAAGAAGAGCTCTAGCCATCTTTGCACTTATTGTAAAGAGCTCTTCACAGTGTGTTCGTCAACCAAAAACCCTAAATCTATCTGTTAGGTTTTTGAGTCGTCGTTAGGTTGTTTCGATCCAAGGCCCTTCTTTCACCGATTGAAGAAGCCTCGATCATAGAGTTTAGATCCAGGCTTACACTTACATCGTTTGTGTAAAGCTTGATCGAAGCTAGGCTATAAGGAGAGCCCGTAATCTCCCTGTCTGTTCGACTGAAGCGAGTGAAGCTTCAAGTCTAGTTAGGTTTTTGGTGTGAACTCGGAATCACCCAGCGTCTGTTAGATCCAAGCGAGTGAAGCTCGATCTTGACCAGGTTTTTGAAGGACCCGTAACCTTCAAGTTCTTGAGTGAAGAGAACAGTTGCCGTCGTGCAACAAGTGGACGTAGGAGCTTTATCTCCGAACCACTATAAATCCTTGTGTCGTATCTCTCTAACCCTTATCTCTTTACTATATTCGATTATTCATTGCACATTGCATCTAAACAAACCTAATCTGGAAATTTTAAATACTTAGGAAAGATTTAGCTCACCAAATTCTGCACATACGAGTAAAGACTCCCTCTTGATCAAGTGCTCACTTCGATCAAGCAGGCTAGCTACGTACTGTAGATCTAGCTTCAGCTAGGTCTTAAGTTTCAAGCGAGCTCTTTACTTGCTACTCTGAGTTAAGTTATTTGAAGTTGAAAAACTTCAAAATACGTATTCACCCCCCCCCCCCCCCCCTCTACGTATTTTCCCATTAACAAACCGGGACCAACAAGTGGTATCAGAGCAGGGGTTCTTTCGAGCCTCTGCTTTGCATATCCGAAGCGAGTCCCCACTCGCTTCACGTTGTCTCACTGAACCGGATCCTATTTTCCTAAGTGCATCAAAACCTCACCCACGCATACTGCATATACTACTAACTGTTTGCCATGTCTACATACAGTGCTTCTAGTCTTACACAGTTTTCAATTGAAGGCTATGAGATCTGGAGTTTCCGAGTTGAGAGCTTCCTATGCTCCATCCACGACCAGATGTGGGAAGTCATTGAGGACGGACCAATCGAGATCAAGAAAGCCATATCTGTGGATGTTCCAGCCGCTGAAGGTCGTCCAGCCCACGTTCGACAACAGTACGTGGAGAAGGATAAGGATGAGTATACTCCAAATGACTTCAAAGTTGCCTACCTCGACAAGATTGCACGCCACACGATGCAGAGCACTGTGTCGGACGCCTATCTACCACGAATAAGGAAATGTGCAACGGCAAAGGAAATGTGGGAAACCCTAGCCCTCATTTCTCAAGGAACAGACAAAATCAAGGAGAACAAACTCGCCATTCAGATGTGGGAGTTTGAAAGCCTGATAATGAAGCCAGGAGAATCCATCGACGCATTCGAACTGAGAGTTACCAACATCACTGCAACTCTCAACTCACTTGGGAAGGAACTCACAGACAAGGAGGTGAATCTGAAGATAGTCCGAGCTCTCACAAGGAAGTGGCAGACTATGAAGGAGCTGTACCTAGCAACCAAGGATCTATCAAAGCTCACACCGGAGATTCTGTTCTCCGAACTCAAAGCTCATGAATTCGATCTGAATCGTATGAACCTCGACGAAGAGGATGAAGCGCCCACTACGTCAAAAGGAGTAGCATTCAAAGCTGCTGAAGGGCCAAGCGAGCAGTCGCTAGCCAAGATGACGAGGGAAGAGTTGGAAGAACACATTGCGTTCTTATCCAAGAACTTCAACAAGATGAACTCTCGAGTGGGCAAATACAAAAGATTCTACAAACAATACAAAGGGAGGAGCACTGATGCTCGAGAAGGAAAAGGAAAGAGAGAAGAGACGACCAAGACGATCCCGCGCGACATGATGGAAGTGGAGTGTTACCACTGCCACAAGATGGGCCACTACAAATCCGATTGCCCAAAGCTCAGTGCTAAAGAGCGCGAAGAATTGAAGGCCAAGAGGGATGCTCCAAGGCGAGCGCTCGTAGCGAGTGAAGTGCCGGTCGCTACAACTGAAGATCCACCAAGCGACTCAGATGCATTCACCGATCCAAATTCCAGTGATGGTGAGGATCTTGGATTTATGGCGCTCACCGACGAAGAAACAGGAGAGGTATTCTTCTATCCTTCAATCACTTCAATTACACTAGCACACACTGTCAATGAGGAAGAACAATCCTCTTCATGGAGTGAGTTGTTTGACAAGCACCAAAAATTGTCAAGCGACCACGAAGTGGTAAAACAATCTCTGTCGCAAAGCAAGAAGGAGAACCGAAAGCTAGCCCGTGAGCTTGACGAAGTCAAACTCAATTTAAGGGCTATGACTAGTAAGTTCGAGGATCTCTTCGCTAGACATCAAAGCTTGGAGGGAAGGTATGAAACCCAGTCTACTCTAGTTGCCAACTTGAACAAAGCATCATATGCTAGGCAGGCACTAGAGGGCTCGCTTCTGCCTTTTGGTAGGAAAGCTGGCCTTGGATATGAGGGTGGACCTCCCAAGCCGACTGTCTTTGTTGGTGCATCACACACTACACCATCAGTCACTTTGGAAGTGCCCACTGCATCCAAAGCGACCACTAACAAAGATAAAGGCGAAATGGCTGAGAACCCTAAAAGGAAGCCTATGAAGATGTCTATATCTTTAAGGGCAGATCCTAAGGGCAAGCAAAGTTCAATAGTCCCTAGCACTCAACATGCTAAGTCTTACCAATCCAAGGGTAAAGGGAAAACTGTTGAAGCTTCTAAGTCTCAAGCCAAGACACGAGAGACAAAGGATCTACCTCCTAAAAAGAGGAGTAATGTCTACGTGCCACGTTATCCGGACTGGAGATGGTCCAACCGGACTAACGTTGAGGGGGAAGATTTTGAAGCTTCCACTGGGTCGCTTCAGATTCCCAGGGTTTCTCAAGCGAGTCAGGGTCAAAACCCTAGTTGGACCGCTTCGAGGAAACCAAGCGAGCCGCTTCAACAGACTAGAAACCCTAAGTCAGTCTCTAAACCCAGAGCTAATCCGAAGCGGGTCGCTTCAAGATATAAGCAAAATGGGAAGAGCATAGGTAGGTCTAAAGCTAGCCGCTACCCCTCTTGCACACACTGTTGCACGTGTGAAGCTGCTTCAAAGCAGAGATCACAGTTTTCAAAGGTCGAGAAGCCCAAGACACAAGCTTCAGCTCAAAAGCGAGTGAAGTAAGTGTGGGTACCTAAGGGAACTAACTTGCAAGGACCCAAACTGATTTGGGTACCAAAATCTGTCTAATTGCAGGTAAGCGCCGTGGATCCCATGCCGAGTGAGGGTCAACAAGTATGGTACTTGGACAGTGGATGTTCAAGACACATGACCGGCATGAAAGCTCTACTTCACAACTACATAGAGAAGAAAGGTCCACACGTAAACTTTGGTGACAGCTCTCGAGGAAGCACCAGGGGATATGGCGCACTGAAAGTTGGAAAGCTCACAATTGAAGAAGTCTCCTATGTGGAAGGACTCAAGCACAACCTGTTGTCCATTTCACAGTTTTGTGATAAAGGGTACAGGGTGGAGTTCATCTCCAACAAGTGCATTGTGAAGAGCAAACTTACGTCTCAGATTGTGCTCACTGGAATTAGGCAAAGGAACGTCTACATAGCACAATGGGACAGCTGCAAAGAGGAAACTTGCCTAGTTGCAAGAAGTGCTACAGAAATTGGATGGCTATGGCACAGACGCTTGAATCATCTCAACTTCAAAGCCATCAATCACTTAGCTCGAAAGGGTTTGGTGCAAGGCATACCGAATGAAGTCTTCATCAAAGACCATCCACGCTCACCATGCCAACGAGGGAAGCAGACGAAGAAGCACTTCGTCAGTCTCGAAGAAGCCTCATCAAAGCGAGTGCTCGAACTGCTTCACATGGATCTGTTTGGTCCAGTTACTCCAGTTAGCGTAAATGGAAGGAAGTACACCCTAGTTGTAGTTGACGACTTCTCTCGCTACACTTGGGTTGTATTCCGTTTCAGCAAGAAGGAAACACTGACCAAGCTGCCACAACTACTCAAGCGATTGGCGGTGGAAAAGAATCAAGCTATCGTGACCATTCGCTCCGACAAAGGCACAGAGTTCTTGAACTCTACAATTGAAGCGTACTGCACGGAGCATGGCATAGCACATCAAACTTCTTCAGCACGCACTCCTCAGCAGAATGGAGTTGCTGAAAGAAGAAATCGAATCATCAAAGAAGCCGTTCGCACCATGATTGCAGACTCGAAGGTTCCGATGAAGTATTGGGCTGAAGCTGCCAACACGGCGTGCTACACATAGAATCGGACGCTTCTCAACAAACGGCACGACAAGACTCCATATGAAATATGGACAGGGAGAATTCCTAACATATCTTATTTCCATATTTTTGGTTGTAGGGTCTTCATTCACAACAATGGGAAGTCGCAGTTGAAAGCCTTTGAAAGCAAAGCTGATGAAGGAGTATTCTTAGGATACTCTACATCTAGCAAAGCCTACAGAGTGTTCAACTGTAAAACCCTAATTGTGGAGGAATCACCCCATGTCGTATTTGATGAATCTTCTTTAAGTCTTCCACAGGAATAGGCTCAAGCGAATGAAAAGGATCAAAGCAAGGAACCCTCAAATCAACTCACTTGGGACGTGCTCGATGAAGATGATGAGATCAAGGACTCAACCGAGCAGAATCCCAAAGGAGGAGTCGAAGCTGCCCCCAAGATTCCTGAAGCTAGTGCAGACCAAGCACCCAATCCAGTCGCTTCAGTCGATGAAGCGAGCGACAAGGAAGAAGATGAAGATGAAGCTGGCAGATCAAAGCGAGCGTGGCTCAAAGATCACTCACCAAGTCAAATCATTGGAGATCCATCCAAGGGTGTAGTGACCAGAAGTCAAGTGTTTGGAGAAAGTGCCATGTTCAGTTGCTTTCTCTCAAACATTGAGCCATCAAGCGTGGAGGAAGCCCTAGCCGACTCTTTCTTTCAACTGGGTGATCGCCATGCAAGAGGAGCTGAACCAGTTCACCAGGAACGATGTATTGTACCTCGTGGATCGTCCCAAATTCCAGCACGTTATTGGCACCAAATGGGTGTTCAAGAACAAGACGGACGAGGACCACAACGTAGTGAGGAACAAGGCGCGACTCGTTGCCAAAGGCTACTGCCAAGAGGAAGGAATCGACTTTGACGAAACCTTCGCTCCAGTGGCACGGCTTGAAGCTATCAGATTGTTTCTAGCCTATGCAGCAGCCAAGAAGTTCAAAGTCTATCAAATGGATGTGAAGAGCGCATTCCTCAACGGTGAACTCAAGGAAGAAGTGTATGTGGAGCAGCCACCGGGTTTCGAGCAGGGAGATAAAGTGTATCGCTTGAAGAAAGCCCTGTATGGGTTGAAGCAAGCTCCCAGAGCTTGGTACGATACACTATCTCAATTCCTAGTAGAGAATGGCTTCCACAAAGGGAAGATAGATCGAACTCTATTCACTATCAATCATGGAGATGATATGTTATGGGTTCAGATCTACGTGGACGACATCGTATTTGGGTCACCAAACCAGTCGCTTAGCGAGAAGTTTGGAGAGCTGATGAAGACCAAATATGAAATGTCGATGATTGGCTTGATGAGCTGCTTTCTAGGTCTTCAAGTGAAGCAGCAGGATAATGGAATTTTTATCAACCAAGCGAAGTATACAAGAGATATGCTTGCCAAGTTTGGTGTTCAACATGCTAAAGCTGTGAAGATTCCAATGAATACCAACTGGAAGATGGAGCCAGACGAAGGAGGAAAATCTGTAGATCCTACAGATTATCGTGCCCTAATTGGGTCACTACTCTATCTCACTGCAAGCAGGCCGGATATTGCTTTTGCAGTCGGAGTTTGCGCTCGCTTCCAAAGCAACCCCAAGCACAGCCATCTTGAAGCTGCCAAAAGGATTCTTCGATATTTGAAGGGCACTGTCAATATGGGGCTGTGGTATCCAGCGGAGGACAATTTGGAGCTCACTGGATATTCCGATGCTGACTATGGAGGATGCCGAGTCGATAGGAAGTCAACTTCGGGCACATGTCAGTTCTTGGGAAGCAAGCTGATCTCGTGGTTCTCAAAGAAGCAAACAAGCGTAGCCACTTCAACAACTGAAGCTGAGTACATGGCCGCTGGAAGCTGCTGTTCTCAAATCCTATGGCTTCGTCAACAATTGAAGGACTACAAAGTTGAAGCGAATGAAATTCCGATCTTCTGCGACAACAACAGTGCCATATGTATCTCGCAGAATCCAGTGCTTCACACCAGATGCAAGCATGTGGAAATTCGACATCATTTCATTCGTGATCATGTCGAGAAGAAGGATATCAAGCTCGAGAAAATTCATACTGATCTCCAGCGAGCAGATATCCTCACCAAGCCTCTAGCTGAGTCTCGTTTCATTCAGCTATGCATGGAATTAGGGTTATTAGACCCCGGTGAAGAGTGCTAGATCCAGGATGCACGAAGGAGTGGTCGCTAGTTTTTCATAGCGTCACTCGCTTCGGATCTTCACCAACTCAAGCGAGCCACTTCAAAATCTCACTCGCTTGAAGAAAATGAAGTAAGGTGGAGAAAGGTCGAGTATTGGAAGAAGTTCCCTACCAACTTATTGGAATTGTTAAGTATATGGTTAAGGGGGAACTAATGCTTACTCTCGGAGCAAGCTACTTCCAAAGCGAGCAAGAATGCTGCTTTCTCGAATTCTGCATCGCTTCAATTTGCCCTAGCTTGGGTCAAAGCGAGTCGACTGCAGATTCATTCTCTAGATTGTAGGAAAGCTTGAAGGTTTACCTTTTTCTACAAAAGGTTGCAGGGCTGGTGACATGCTTCTGCGTAAAATACGAGATTGTCTTGTCAGAGCATTCTCATTGTCATCCTGTCCATTTCTGCTCTGAGATAAGGACTTGTACTCATCCCCCATTCGTCGTGAATAAGTACACTTACGTGAAGCTCCCTTCGGGTTGTAGTAAGCTTGTGTACTATATTCATTTTCTCCCTCATTCACTTCGATGGAGGACTCTCTAATTCGTAGAGGAAGATGAATACCATGAAGACGAATGCCAAGAAGATGGAATACACAACAGGTGGTATCAACAAGCTTCAAAGCCAACAAGTGGACTCAAACTGAAGTCCAAATCTATTGAAGTCTTCAAATAGTGGTATCAATCTCCTACGAAGTGAGATTGACTGGTAAGCATTTCAATTCTAAGTACACTAAGTGAGCCGAAGCGTGCTAGAAACCTTCACTCACTACGTGGAAAATATGAACTGAATCTGACACAAATACAAAGAGGAAAACACTCTTGTTTATCCTCGAAGTATGTAAGTCAGAAACATTTTAAAATTAAGCAAAGAAATTCAATTCCAGTCGCTTCAGATGGCCAAGCGAGTGCTACATCACTCAAGCTAGCCATCGCAAGCGAGTGCGGAACAGTCACTCAAGCGAGTGCCTCTCAAGCGAGTCAAGGTCTAGCGGCCCAACTCGAAGCGAGCGGGCACGAAGTGAGTATGAGCTGTCTGCACTCGAGTGCCTATTTCACTTTCTGCCAAGTATTTAATGCAGAATCAGGAACGGCGAAAATAACGGGCGCGTGGTTCTCACTTCAAATTTGAAGCGGGAAACGGCGGAGAAGATCCAGCCATCGAATCTCAACAGCCCCCAATCTGTAGCCGTTGGATTAGCGCCGTATAAGACAACCCAATCGCAGCAGGCCACGTGGAGACGCCGAGCAAGTGGCGGTTCACTTTTACTGTGGTGACGCCGGACACATCAGATCCATCACCGCACGTCCGCCGCCTACCTATAGGACTTACGGCAATATTATCGTTCTACCCTTGCCACGTCAGCCGAGACCTAACTCTATATATATGAGACGATGCAGAACTGCAGAACCTTTCACAGCCCTCAATATTTGCCATTCTCGTGCTTAGATCTGCAACATCTGCAACTCACGAGTCTCAACCTTTGTTTTTCATCGATAAAACTCCGTTCAAAATCCTTCTAAAATCACTATGGGAAAGAAGAAGAACACCGAGACGATGGAGGAGTTTCTCGCGGAGGTCGACAAAAATATCAATGTCGAGCCTCATCTCGATCCAACCATCATCGAGAGAAATGGTTTTCTCCGTAGGGCCGTGACCAAGGCCGGACTATGGAAGTTTGTGACGGCGGTCCCGTCAAAAATTCTGGCCAAAGCCGTCGGCGAGCTCCTGCTAAACTTGAGGAAGGAGCAAAACATATCCTCTTTTACTGATCCACAGACCAGGAAGCCGGTGGAGGTGGATATGAGCGAGCTCATCGGTGCTTTCGACCTGCCGAGAGAAGGAGGAGACCCTCTGCTGGATTTGGGTCTCTCGGCCGGAGTACAATATGGCCGATTTGCAGCCGACGGAGCAGATCCAAACTTCAAGGAGGCCAGTATCCGTTCAAGTTTGAAGGCCCCCTTCAACCATATTTGCGAGCTCTTCTCGAAGAGTGTCGCGTGCTACGTCGGAACCCTGGATACTCTTTCCGAGACGAAGCTGATCGCCACAGCAGTTATCATCGACAGCCTCACCGGAACCAGCTTCAACTGGCATGGCTGGTTCCTCAAACAAATTCACGAAGCTGCTGCCGATTTTGCGTTCGTGAAGGGAGCGCCGATCAGATTCTCCGCAAGGGGAAACTGAAGTTCTTCTCAAGGCTTTCCTATGCTTTGGAGAAGAAGTTTCCAGGCAAAGCATGGCCGGAAGATGACATCACCGTCTACAACAAACAGTCCATCTATTATGATAAGTGGAGGAAGACAAAAACTTTGATGGACCTGGGACTTCTCGAGGTTGAAGTGCCCGTAGCGAGACCGGTTGCCGAAAGGCAAGCCGAAGTGAGCCAAGTGAAGCCGGTCGCTTCACCCGGGAAGCGAGCCGCGCCGAAGCGAGGCGAGAAAATGAAGCGAGTCGCTTCAATCGTTCAAGAAAGCGAGGCGGTGGAGAAGCCGCTTGAGAACGTTGAAGTGACTCAACCCCAGCCTACTCAAATCCAAATCCAATCTCCCCAACTACAAATCCAAACCCAAACCACCCAAATATCCTCAACTGCCCAACACCAAACACAAAAATCCCCACGTGAAGAAGATACAGGTTCTTCACTTCAAATTCCTGATATCCCTCTACTCCACGTCGACCCAGTCGAAGCCTACACAACCTTCAAACCATTCCAATCCCAGCAAACACAATCACCACCCACTGAAGCCATACAAATCTCTGAAACCCAAGAAACCTCATCACCTTCCCAATCCCCCTCGACATCGGCAGCTACAACCGATACCGCTCAAACAACCGGAGAACTTCTCATCATTCCACAATTCATACCCCCTGCCCTCACCATTCATAAGCGGGCTCTCGAACGCTATGTCCTAGATAGAGAGCAAGCCGCAGAAACGATCAATCTTCGCTACTCCAATGTTCCTTGGACGGACGTGTTCTACACCAATGTCGTCGACTTTCTGACGTACATAACATATCGTGGAACGGAGTATTACAAAATCTTCAGGCTCCTCAAAGCATTCACAGAGGAAGAACTGATCCAGATGGAAGCCAAGTTACTGAACTTCATTGGCGAAAATGGCTTCCATGCCTTCCTTGAAGGGACCAGCTTCTGGGAAAAGCTGGATGCCAAAGTGAAGGAAGCTTATCCACTCGCCATTGTTCCGAAGCGAGTGCCCTCTTCCCATGAGAGGAAGCTAATCAGGGAGCATAAGGAGGAGGTAGAACTGAAGGATGCTAAGATTGCTAGTCTTCACAGCGAGATTACAAAGATGAGTGAGGACATGGAGAAGAAGGCGGGGGAGGTCATTAGTCTCAAAGAAGACTTTGACAAGAAGAAGAAGGATTTGAAGGGAAAGGTGGAGGAGAAGGAGAGGTTATTGGAGGAGAAAGAGAAGGCGCTGGAGGCGCAAGTAAAGTTGGTGGGAGAACAATCAGCAACTATTACCGAACTCAAGGGCTCGCTTGATGGGGAAAGGAGCCGCTTGAGGAAGGTCAATGCCGAACTTGTCTCAGTTGGCAAAGAAAAGAAGGAGTTGGAAAAGGAGTTGAAGAAGTTAAAAGAGAAGTATGAGAAGAGAAAGGAGGAGCTGATAAGGACGGGAAGTGAGCTGCTGAGCACGAAAAAGGCCCTGGACTCTCTCAAGAATGAGATGAAGCTGCTCAAGCAAGAGAGTGAGACTGATAAAAAGGAACTGGAGAGTAGGAGGAAGAGTGCGCAAGCTACTGACCTAAGGAATGCTGAATTAACTCTACTACTGGAAAAGGTCAAGGAGCTGGGCGAAGCGTACACAGAAAAGATGGCTGCATGTGCCGAATTCCATCTCTCTCTAAACCAGAGAGAGAGGAGCCTTGAGGCGATGCAAGCAGAACTTCTAGCGGCTCAGGAATTCTGGTACTTCAACTTGCAGGAGGAGAAGGCGGATATAAGGAGGGAAATTGAAGCGGAGCTGGAGGCTCGCTTCAGAGAAGTAGAACCTTTAGAGAGGATGATGGCTTCAGTTGTGGAGAGAGAAAAGCAGTGCGAGTATCTACTCGAAGAAATCTCAATCAAAACTGCTGATCTGGTGGCTCCAACTGTGGGAAAAGCCGAAATGATGTTGCAGGCCATTTTCAACACTGTCAACTCACTTCACCATACCCTTTCCGGAAAATCAATGATCCTAACCCCTGGCAGTGATGATGCCAAAAAGGGGGAAGGACAAGTGAAGCTAGGAGGAACTGGAGGTTCAGGGGGAAGCAGAGTTGGTGTGGAGTTGATGCTGGAGGGAGGCAGTGGTGCCGGTGAAAAGGAGGATGTAGTAAGTGAAGCGAGGGCTCTGGGCAAGACAAAACTCACGAAGGAGGAATTAATGAAAAAGCCCGAAGAGGCCAGCAGGCCGCTTCATGAAAAAGTGCTGAGTGCTTCAATTGCACGGCATCCTCCGGTGACCGTAATAACGAAGGAGGAGAAGCGGATGCAAGTAGAGAAGGATGCTGCATTGGCGTGGGAGATGGAGCAGCTTTTTGAACTAACCAAAAATTCTATTGCTGCAGGTGCTTCATCTAGTTCCCAAGCGGCCGCTTTACCCAAAGCGCCCGCTTCAGCCACCACGCCAGCTTCATCAGCCGCACTAGCTTCAACTGCCGCACTCGCTTCATCCGCAGTTGTCCCTTCTAGTGCCGCTACGAAGAAGGATATGCCGCCTCCCCCACCACCGAAGCTGCCACTGAAGCGAACTGCACCGGAGATAAAAGGTGATGACCCCGCGGCCAAGCGCCAAAAGGTCAAACATGCAGTTGCTTCTAGAGCTGAGAAGGAGGAGAAAAAGAGGAAGGAAAGAGAAGGAGGAAGGAGCGAAGTGGAGAGGACGAAGAAAGTAAATGCCAGACGACTCCAAGTGATTGACGCACGGATCGAGGAGCATTTCAGTGAAGTGTTGCTTATTCAGTCCTCGTTGGTCCGAAGTGCGTTCATTCCCCTCATGCCAGATGAGTCCGAAGCATGCGAAGGTCAAGCCATATCTGATGCATGCGACGTGACTACAAAGGAGATAGTTGAGTCGGGTCGCTACCCCAAAAAGGAAGAACATAACTACATTCGGAAGCGTCTCAACGAAAAGCGTCCTTTGTGGAGCAGCGACTCAGGAAAGAAGTTCACCGATATCATGACTGAACTGTCGAAGAAATCTGAGGAGGAGTTGGTCAAGAGAAGAAATGAACATCCCGATGCTAGGGAAATTGAGGACTTCATTCCAAGAGATCTGCGCGAGCAGTGGCTGTACTACATGGATTTATTCATCAAAGCCTATTACTACTGGGAGGTAGTGCCGCTTCAGGATCGCTGCTCTCGGATAAGTGCCCTCAACAACTTTCTGGCCACTTATGACGACAAGTTGCGCCGAAAAATCTTTACAATGGCTGAACAAGCAGAACCCAAGCCAATTGCTGTCAAATTACCAGCTGTGAAGGACTTCCCCATGCCTTATCATCCAGGCACGGATGTTCCTAACAGAGGAATAATTGATGAGGAAGTAGATGAAGCCTTCAAACTGGAGAGTGCATGGAGAAGGCCAAGCATCCACACAGTAGGCAGCATGGAGTCAAGAGTTCTATCAGCTTATGTGGATATTGCTGATGAAGGAGAGTTGAAGAAAGTGGAGGAGAGGAAGAAGAAGGAGGAAGAGGATGAAGCTGCAGGAAATCTGTGAATTTCAAGCATCTTATCTTGTGAACTGTTGTTCATTTATCTCACCTTTATTTCTGTCTCTTCTGTGTCATTTACTTGCTTTGTGAATGACTTTACCTTTTTGCTACAAACTCAAATAATTTAACCGAAAATAAAGGGGAAGGAACTTAAAAAAATTACAAACGAAACTGCAAAGGAAGCAGTCGCTTGGAGTTCCCTTAACGGTTAGATAGGCTAGATTTCTATTATCTAAGTCTTTTGGGTTTTGGCATCATCAAAAAGGGGGAAATTGTTGGGAATTGTTAAGAACGAAAATGTTAAGGGGGAACTACATGGGACACTTTAAAAATGTAGTGTTTTGATTTGATCCCAAAACCCCAAAGCGTTCTGTTCCCAAGCGACCCATTTTTTATATAGATGATAGGTTAGAATTTTTCTAAGCCTATACTGTTAGGTTGGCTTTATTTAGCTTAGCTTTAGACTGCAGGAATTCCAAGTGAAGGTCACTCGCTTGAGTGTGTTTTTCGAAGCGAAGCAAGTCTAGCAGGCCGAGTGAAGCGTGCTGAAGAATAGCGAAGCGAAGCGAACGATACAGTTCAAACCCAAAGCGAAGCGAAGCGAGCGCTACAGTGGAATCAAGTGAACCCACTAAAGCGAAGCGAAGCGTGCGCTACAAAGAAAAACCGAAGCGAGTCAACGCGAGTCAACACTTAATTAAGTAGTGTCTCGGGAAATTTATTTCTCAAGTGACTCACTACAAATATGACCGTGAAGCGACTCACTTCAGAGCAGCAGCTACAACTTCAAAGCGAAGCGAGCCACTACCTACCAGAAAGCGACAGCGCGACTCCCGCCCATATTTTGAACTCCAGTCAACAGGAGATCGTAGCATTAATTACAAGATCTCCACGTGTCGAAAGCGGAGTGGAGCAGAAGAGTTGACTGCCAGGCCGACAGGGCGCCGCTACAGTACTGGCTGGCTCCAGTTACTGTTGAAGTTGGAGTTTAGCCAGATTTGGCAAACGGACAAACTGCGCATCTGCAAAAGCATACTGGCTGCACAAAGTACTGTCGAGTGGAGGAGAGACAAGGCCACCAACCAAGCAACGGATCTCGGCCATCTCTCCGCCTATAAATAGTGAAGGATCACAACGTGAAGAAGTAGAACACTACCTACGCAAACGAGCCTACTGCAAACAAACACTCCCAAGCTTTTGAGCAATCTTCGAGTCTTTGTTCAAGTGTTCTCCGAGTTTCCAGTTCATCGGAACTCGTCTTCACAACCTTCACACTTAGAGTCTAAGCCCATTCCATATCCAAGCTTAGAAGAAGAGCTCTAGCCATCTTTGCACTTATTGTAAAGAGTTCTTCACAGTGTGTTCGTCAACCAAAAACCCTAAATCTGTCTGTTAGGTTTTTGAGTCGTCGTTAGGTTGTTTCGATCCAAGGCCCTTCTTTCACCGATTGAAGAAGCCTCGATCATAGAGTTTAGATCCAGGCTTACACTTACATCGTTTGTGTAAAGCTCGATCGAAGCTAGGCTGTAAGGAGAGCCCGTAATCTCCCTGTCTGTTCGACTGAAGCGAGTGAAGCTTCAAGTCTAGTTAGGTTTTTGGTGTGAACCCGGAATCACCCAGCGTCTGTCAAATCCAAGCGAGTGAAGCTCGATCTTGACCAGGTTTTTGAAGGACCCGTAACCTTCAAGTTCTTGAGTGAAGAGAACAGTTGCCGTCGTGCAACAAGTGGACGTAGGAGCTTTATCTCCGAACCACTATAAATCCTTGTGTCGTATCTCTCTAACCCTTATCTCTTTACTATATTCGATTATTCATTGCACATTGCATCTAAACAAACCTAATCTGGAAATTTTAAATACTTAGGAAAGATTTAGCTCACCAAATTCCGCACATACGAGTAAAGACTCCCTCTTGATCAAGTGCTCACTTCGATCAAGCAGGCTAGCTACGTACTGTAGATCTAGCTTCAGCTAGGTCTTAAGTTTCAAGCGAGCTCTTTACTTGCTACTCTGAGTTAAGATTTGAAGTTGAAAAACTTCAAAATACGTATTCCCCCCCCCCCCCCTCTACGTATTTTCCCATTAACAAACCGGGACCAACAAGCACCTACTGCAAACAAACACTCCCAACTTTCTAAGCTATCTTCGAGTCTTTGTTTCCAAGTGTTCTCTGAGTTCCAGTCTCATCGGAACTCGTCTTCACAACCTTCACACTTAGAGTCTAAGCCCATTCCACATCCAAGCTTAGAAGAAGAACTTTAGCCATATTTGCATCTACTGTAAAGAGTTCTTCATAGTGTGTCGTCGTAAACCAAAAACCCTAAATCTGTTCGTTAGGTTTTTGACTTCGTCGTCGTTAGGTTGTTTCGATCCAAGGCCCTACTTTCATCGATTGTAGAAGCCTCGATCATAGAGTCTAGATCCAAGCTTGCACTTACATCGTTTGTGTAAAGCTCGATCGAAGCTAGGCTGTAAGGAGAGCCCGCAATCTCCCTGTCGTCGGATTGAAGCGAGTGAAGCTTCCAGTCCAGTTTAGGTTTTTGGTGTGAACCCGGAATCACCCAACGTCTGTCAGATCCAAGAGAGTGAAGCTCAATCTTGACCAGGCTTTTGAAGAGCCCGTAATCTTCAAGTTCTTGAGTGAAGAGAACTGTTGCTCCGTGCAACAAGTGGACGTAGGAGCTTTATCTCCGAACCACTATAAATCTCGTGTCGTATCTCTCTAACCCTAAACTCTTTACTTTGTTTGATTATTCATTGCATCGCACTTGCACTTAAACAAACATAACTTGAAATTTTTAATTACTTAGGAAAGATATTAGCTCACCGAATTCCGCACCAAGAGTAAAGTCTCACTCTTGATCAAGCTTTAAGCTTAGGTCAAGAGAATCGTGATTGCTTAGATCTAGCTCTCGGCTAGGTTTTAGTACTTCTTACGAGCACTTTACTGCATACTCTGAGTTAAGGATTTGAAGTTGAAAAACTTCAAAATACGTATTCACCCCCCCCCCCCCCTCTACGTATTTTTCCTATAACAAACCGGGACCAACAAGTGGTATCAGAGCAGCGGTTCTTTCGAGCCTCTGCTTTGCATATCCGAAGCGAGTCCCCACTCGCTTCAGTTGTCTCACTGAACCGGATCCTATTTCCTAAGTGCATTAAAACCTCACCCACGCATACTGCATCTCTACTGACGGTTTACTATGTCTACATACAATGCTTCTAGTCTTCCACAGTTCTCCATTGAAGGCTATGAGATCTGGAGCTTTCGCGTTGAGAGCTTCTTGTGCTCCATCCATGACCGGATGTGGGAGGTCATTGAAGATGGACCTATCGAAATCAAGAAAGCTGTCTCTGAGAACGTCCCAGCTGCTGAAGGTCGGGCTGCCTATGTCCGACAAACGTACGTCGAGAAGGACAAGGATGACTACAATGCCAACGACTACAAAGTCACCAACCTCGATAAGATCGCACGCCACACGATGCAGAGCACCGTGTCGGACACCTATCTACCACGGATAAGGAAGTACGCAACGGCGAAAGAAATGTGGGAAACCCTAGCCCTCATTTCTCATGGCACAGACAAAATCAAAGAGAACAAGCTTCCCGTACAAATGCGGGAGTTTGAAAGCCTGATAATAAAGCCAGGAGAGTCCATCGACGCCTTCGAGCTGAGAGTTACCAACATCACTGCAACTCTCAACTCGCTTGGGAAGGAACTCACAGACAAGGAAGTGAACCTGAAGATCGTTCGAGCCCTCACAAGGAAGTGGCAGACTATGAAGGAGTTGTACCTAGCTACCAAAGATCTATCAAAGCTCACACCGGAGATTCTGTTCTCCGAGCTCAAAGCTCATGAATTCGATCTAAATCGAATGAACCTCGACGAAGAGGATGATGCTCCCACGACATCAAAAGGAGTAGCGTTCAAAGCTGCCGAAGGAGCAAGCGACCAGTCACTCGCTAAGATGACAAGGGAAGAGCTGGAAGAGCATGTTGCGTTCTTATCCAAGAACTTCAACAAGATGAAATCTCGAGTGGGCAAGTACAAAAGATTCTACAAGCAGTACAAAGGGAGGAGCACTGATGCTCGAGAAGGAAAAGGGAAGAGAGAGGAGACGACGAAGCCGATCTCAAGGGACATGATGGAAGTGGAATGCTACCACTGCCACAAGATGGGCCACTACAAATCCGATTGCCCGAAGCTGAGTGCAAAGGAGCGAGGGGAACTGAAAGCAAAGAGGGATGCTCCAAGGCGAGCGCTTGTAGCGAGCGAGCAGCCAGTCGCTTCAACTAAAGATGTCTCAAGCGACTCGGATGCATTCATAGATCCCAACTCCAGTGATGGAGAGGATCTTGGACTTATGGCGCTCACCGACGAAGAGACTGGAGAGGTATTTATCTATCCCTCACCTAGTTCAATTACACTCGCACACACTCATCAAGAGGAAGCAAGTTCCTCAACATGGAGTGAGTTGCTTGACAAGCACATCAAACTGTCAAGCGACCACGAAGTGTTGCAACAAGCTTTGTCTCAAAGCGAGAAGGAGAACCGAAAGCTAGCCACTGAGCTTGACCTAGTCAAACTTAACTTAAGGGCTATGACTAGTAAGTTCGAGGATCTCTTCCCTAGACATCAAAACTTGGAAGGAAGGTATGAAACCCAATCCGCTCTAGTTGCCAACTTGAACAAAGCTTCATATGCTAGGCAGGCACTAGAGAGTTCGCTTCTACCTTTTGGTAGAAAGGGAGGACTCGGATATGAGGGTGGACCTTCCAAGCCTACTGTCTTTGTTAGTGCTTCAAACACAACACCATCAGTCACTTTGGAAATGCCCACTGCATCCAAAGCAACCACCAACAAGGACAAAGGCCAAATGGCTGAGAACCCTAAGAAGAAGCCAATGAAGATTTCTATATCTTCAAGGGCAGAATCTAAGGGCAAGCTAAGTTCAACTGTCCCTAGCACTCACAATGCTAAAGCTTACCATTCCAAAGGTAAAGGGAAAACAGTTGAAGCTTCTAAGTCTCAGACCAAGACACAAGAGACAAAGGATCTCCCTTTCAAGAAAATGAGTAATGTCTATGTGTCACGTTATCCGGACTGGAGATGGTCCAACCGGACTAACGTTGAGGGGGAAGAATTCGAAGCACCAAAGAGGCCGCTTCAAACTTCCAAGGTTACACAAGCGAGTCGGGTTCAAAACCCTAGTTGGACCGCTTCGAGAAAACCAAGCGAGCCGCTTCAACAGACTGTAAAACCTAAGTCAGTCTCTAAGCCTGTAGCTAATCCGAAGCGAGTCGCTTCAGGATATAAGCATAAAGGTAAGAGCATAGGTAAGTCTCAAGCGAGCCGCTACCCCTCTTGCACACACTGCTGCACATGTGAAGCTGCTTCAAGGCAGAAGTCACAGTTTTCAAAGGTCGAGAAACCCAAAGCAAAAGCTACCTCTCAAAAGAGAGTGAAGCACGTGTGGGTACCTAAGGGAACTAACATGCAAGGACCCAAACTGATTTGGGTACCAAAATCTGTCTAATTGCAGGTGAGCGCCGTGGATCCCATGCCAAGTGAGGGTCATCAAATCTGGTACTTGGACAGTGGATGTTCAAGACACATGACCGGCATGAGAGCTCTACTTCATGACTACATAGAGAAGAAGGGTCCACACGTTACTTTTGGTGATAACTCTCGAGGAAGCACCAAAGGGTACGGCGCACTGAAAGTTGGAAAGCTCACGATTGAAGAAGTATCCTACGTGGAAGGACTCAAGCACAACTTGCTATCCATTTCACAATTTTGTGACAAGGGATACAAGGTGGAATTTATTTCTAACAAGTGCATTGTGAAGAGCAAGCTCACGTCCCAGATTGTGCTCACTGGAGTTAGACAAAGGAATGTCTACATAGCACAATGGGAAAGCTGCAAAGAGGAGACGTGCCTGGTTGCAAGATGTGCTACAGAATTAGGATGGCTATGGCACCGACGCTTGAACCATCTCAATTTCAAAGCAATCAATCGCATAGCTCGAAAAGGTCTGGTGCAAGGCATACCAAATGAAGTCTTTATTAAAGACCATCCATGCTCACCATGCCAACGAGGGAAGCAGACGAAGAAGCACTTCGCCAGTCTTGAAGAAGCTTCATCCAAGCGAGTGCTCGAGCTGCTCCATATGGATTTGTTTGGACCAGTCACTCCAGTTAGTGTGAATGGAAGGAAGTACACTCTAGTTGTACTCGACAACTTCTCTCGCTACACTTGGGTTCTATTTCTCTTCAGCAAGAAGGAGACACTGACCAAGCTACCACAACTGCTCAAGCGATTGGCTGTGGAAAAGAATCAAGCGATTGTGACCATCCGCTCCGACAAAGGCACAGAGTTCCTGAACTCTACTATTGAAACTTATTGCACGGAGCACGACATAGCACATCAGACTTCCTCAGCACGTACACCTCAGCAGAATGGAGTTGCTGAAAGAAGGAATCGAATCATCAAAGAAGCCGTTCGAACCATGATTGCAGACTCGAAGCTTCCAATGAAGTATTGGGCTGAAGCTGCCAATACGCAGAACCGGACGCTTCTCTGCAAACGGCACGACAAAACACCATATGAAATATGGACAGGGAGAATTCCTAACATATCTTATTTCCATATTTTTGGTTGTAGGGTCTTCATCCATGACAATGGGAAGTCACAGTTGAAAGCCTTTGAAAGCAAAGCTGATGAAGGAATATTCTTAGGATATTCTACATCAAGCAAAGCTTACAGGGTGTTCAACTGTAAAACCCTAATCGTGGAGGAATCACCCCATGTCGTATTTGATGAATCTTCCTTAAGTCTTCCACAGGAACAGGTTCAATCTAAGGAAGGAAAGACAAGCGAGGAACCCATCAATTCATCAACTTGGGACATGCTTGAGGATGATGAAGAAATCAAGGACTCAAGCGAGCTGATTGTCCAAGGAAAAGATGAAGCTGCCCCCAAGACTTCTGAAGCGAGTAATGGCCAAGCATCCAATCCAATCACTTCAGATGATGAAGCGAGCGACAAGGAAGAAGATGAAGACGAAGCTGGTGGATCCAAGCGTGCATGGCTAAAGGATCACTCACCAAGTCAAATCATTGGAGATCCATCCAAGGGTGTAGTGACCAGAAGTCAAGTGTTTGGAGAAAGTGCCATGTTCAGTTGTTTTCTCTCAAACATCGAACCATCATGCGTGGAGGAAGCCCTAGATGATTCCAATTGGGTGATCGCCATGCAAGAAGAGCTGAATCAGTTCACCAGAAACGACGTATGGTACCTCGTGGATCGTCCCAAATTTCAGCATGTTAATGGCAGTGTTCAAGAAAAAGGCGGACGAGGACCACAACGTTGTGAGGATCAAGGCGCGACTCGTCGCTAAAGGCCACTGCCAAGAGGAAGGAATCGACTTCGATGAGACCTTCGCTCCTGTGGCAAGGCTTGAAGCGATCAGACTATTTCTAGCCTATGCAGCGGCCAAGAAATTCAAAGTCTATCAGATGGATGTAAAGAGCGCGTTCCTCAATGGTGAATTGAAGGAAGAAGTGTATGTGGAGCAGCCACCAGGTTTCGAGCAAGGAGATAAGGTGTATCGCTTGAAGAAAGCCCTATATGGGTTGAAGCAAGCTCCCAAAGCTTGGTATGATACGCTATCCCAATTCCTAGTGGATAATGGATTCCACAAAGGGAAGATAGATCGAACCCTATTCACCATCAACCATGGAGAAGATATGTTATGGGTTCAGATCTGCGTGGACGACATCATATTTGGATCACCAAACCAGTCGCTTAGCGAGAAGTTTGGAGAGCTTATGAAGACCAAATATGAAATGTCAATGATTGTCTTGATGAGCTGCTTTCTAGGTCTTCAAGTGAAGCAGCAGGATGATGGTATCTTCATCAATCAAGCTAATTATACTCGAGATATGCTTGCTAAGTTCGGTGTTCAGCATGCCAAAGCTGTGAAGATTCCAATGAACACGAACTAGAAGATGGAGCCAGACCTAGATGGGAAGTCTGTGGATGCTACAGACTACCGAGCCTTGATCGGATCCCTTCTATATCTCACTGCAAGTAGGCCGGATATAGCTTTTGCAGTTGGAGTATGTGCTCGCTTCCAAAGCAATCCCAAGCACAACCATCTTGAAGCTGCCAAGAGAATTCTTCAATATTTGAAGGGCACTGTCAATATGGGGCTGTGGTTCCAACGGAGGACAATTTGGAGCTCAGTGGATACTCAGATGCTGACTATGGAGGGTGCCGAATTGATAGGAAATCAACTTCGGGCACTTGTCAGTTCTTGGGAAGCAAGCTGATCTCATGGTTTTCGAAGAAGCAGACGAGTGTAGCTACTTCAACGACTGAAGTCGAATATATGGCCGCTGGAAGCTGTTGTTCTCAAATTCTATGGCTTCGTCAGCAGTTGAAGGACTACAATGTTGAAGCAAATGAAATTCCTATATTCTGCGACAACAATAGTGCGATCTGCATCTCGCAAAATCCAGTGCTTCACACCAAATGCAAGCATGTGGAAATCCGACATCACTTCATTCGTGATCATGTCGAGAAGAAGGATATCAAGCTCGAGAAAATCCATACCGATCTCCAGCGAGCAGATATCCTCACCAAGCCTCTAGCTGAGTCTCGTTTCAATCAGCTATGCATGGAATTAGGGTTGCTAGACCCTGGTGAAGAGTGCTAGATCCAGGATGCACGAAGGAGTGTTCGCTAGTCCTTTTTAGCGTCACTCGCTTCGGATCTTCACCAACTCAAGCGAGTCACTTCAATATTCTACTCGCTTGAAGAAGGAGAAATAAGGTGGAGAAAGGTGGAGTGTTGGAATACGTTCCCTACCCGCTTCCAGGAATTGTTAAGCCATTGGTTAAAGGGGAACTATTGTTTGCTCTCGGAGCAAGCTACTTCCAAAGCGAGCAAGGAAAGCTGCTACCTAGCCTAAGATTCCTAGCGAGTGGGTATAAACACTCGCAAGTGCCGTCTCTAGTAACGGTTGTGGGGTCTGTATCGAGCCTTCCCACGTAAAAATGGTGAAAGCTTAGGCAGGGCTGGCACCCAGACCTTGTGTCCTCTTCCCATCTTTCCGCCGAAGAGGAGCAAGTCTCCTCATCTCCTTCATCGTGGATAAACATCCAATCCTTACTCACTCTTCATTGAGTTGAGCTGCCGGATGTCTATTCATTCCTCCCCCCACTTTGAATTTTGCATCGCTTCAATTAACCCTAGCTTGGGTCAAGCGAGTCGATTGCAAGTTCATTCTGTGACTTATAGGAGGAAGCTTGAAGGGTTACCTTTTTCTTCAAAAGGTTGCAGGGCTGGTGACATGCTTCTGCGTAAAATACGAGATTGTCTTGTCAGAGCATTCTCATTGTCATCCTGTCCATTTCTGCTCTGAGATAAGGACTTGTACTCATCCCCATTCGTCGTGAATATGTACACTGACGTGAAGCTCCCCTCTGGGTCGTAGTAAGCTTGTGTACTATATTCATTTTCTCCCCCATTCACTTCAATGGAGGACGCTCTAATTCGTAGAGGAAGATGAATGCCATGAAGATGAATGCCATGAAGATGAATGTCAAGAAGATGAAGTATCAATCAAATGACAAAAAGTGGTACATTCACCAAGTGTTGTTCAAATTCATCAAAATGAAATCTTCAATACGTGGTATCAATCTCCTACGAAGTAAGATTGACTGGTAAGCGTTTCAATTTTAAGTACACTAAGTGAGCTGAAGCGTGCTAGAAACCTTCACTCACTATGTGGAAATATGAAATGAATCTGACACAAATACAAAGAGGAAAACATTCTTGTTTATCCTCGAAGTATGTAAGTCAGAAACATTTTAAATTAAGCAAAGAAATTTCATTTCTTATTCCAGTCGCTTCAGATGGCCAAGCGAGTGCTACGTCACTCCAAGCGAGCCATCGCAAGCGAGTGCGGTACACTCACTCAAGCGAGTACCTCTCAAGCGAGTCAAGGCCAAGCGGCCCAACTCGAAGCGAGCGGGTACAAAGCGAGTATGAGCTGTCTGCACTCGAGTGCAATTTTACTTTTTACTTTGCATTAAATGCAGATTCATGTACAGCCGAAAATAACGGGCGCGTGGTTCACACTTTGAATTCGAAGCGGGAAAGGACGAAGGAGATCCAACCATCGAATCCTAACAGTCCCCGATTTCTAGCCGTTGGATCCGATGCCGTGTAAAGTGACGAATCACAGCAGGCCACGTGGAGACGCCGAGCAAGTTGGCGGTTCACTTTTTACTGTGATGACGCCGGACACATCAGATCCATCACCGTGCGTCCGCCGCCTACCTACAGGATCTTCGCCGATTTTACTGTCTTGCCCCTGCCACATCAGCCGAGCCCTACCTCTATTTAAGGACGCTGTGCAGAACTGAGAAATTTTCACAACTCTCAATCTTTACCATTCTTGTGCAAAGATCTACAAATTTTCTACAACTCACGAGTCTCACCTCTGTTTTGTTCTTTAAATCTCCGTTCAAAACCTCTCAAATTTCATACCATGGGAAAGAAGCAAAACACTGAGACGATGGAGGAATTTCTCACAGAGGTCGACAAGCATATCAATGTCGAGCCCCATCTCGACCCAGTCGTCATCGAGGAAGATGGATTCTTCCGTAGGGCCGTGATCACGGCCGGCCTATGGAAGTTCGTGACGGCGGTGCCGTCAAAGATTTTGGCTAAGGCTGTGGGTGAAATCCTTCTGAACTTGAGGAAAGAGCAGAATACATCCGCATTTACCGATCCACAGACCGGAAAGCCGGTGGAAGTGGACCTGAGCAACCTCATCGGCATATTCGACTTACCGAGGGAAGGTGGAAACTCCTTGTTGGAGTTAGGTTTTTTGGCCGGAGTCGAATATGGTCGATTCGCCGTCGACGGAGCAGAACCAAACTTCAAGGAGGCCAGTATCCGTTCAAATTTGAAGGCTCCTTTCAACCATATCTGTGAGCTCTTTTCGAAGTGCGTCGCATGCTACGTCGGAACCCTGGACACGCTCTCTGAAACTAAACTATTCGCCACCACCATCATCGTCGACAGCCTTACCGGAAATAGGTTCAACTGGCTTGGTTGGTTTCTCAACCAAATTCACGAAGCTGCTGATGATTTCGCGTTCGTGAAAGGTAGCACCGATCAGATTCTCCGCAAGGGGAAGCTGAAATTCTTCTCCAGACTCTCCGTTGCACTGGAGGAACGGTATCCGGACAAAGTGTGGCCGGAATCTGATGTCGCCGTTTACAACAAGCTCACGGTGTTCCATGACAAGTGGAGGAAAAACAAAATTCCGATAGATTTGGGACTTCTCGAGGTTGAAGTGCCTGTTGCTGTACCAGTTGCCGAAAGGCAAGCTAAAGCGAGCCAAGCAAAGCGAGCCACTTCACCCGGGAAGCGTGCTGCGCCGAAGCGAGGCAAGAAGAAGAAAACGAAGCTGGTCGCTTCGTTGGTCAAATCAAGCGAGGCTGAGGAGCAGCCGCTTGAGGAGGCCGAAGCTACCCAACCCCAGCCTTCACCCATCAAAGTCTAAACTCCCCCACCACAAACACAAACTCAAACCCAACCACCGGAACCCCAAGCCTCATCCACAGCCCAACCACATACCCAGAAATCCCCCCTCTCCCCACAGGAAGAAGAATCTGCATCTTCTTTTCAAATACCCCCTATCCCTCTTCTAAGCACCGACCCTACTGATGAATTCACTCTATATCAGCCTATCCAAATCCAACAGCCAGCTACAGAGCCCATCCAACTTTCTGAAACCCAAACCTCATCATACCAATCACCTACATCATCGGCAGCTACAGCCGATACCGCCCATACAACCATCATCCCTAAATTCCAACTCTCCAAAGCCCCTGCAGAACTGGATGCTCTAGAAAGATATGCGAGAGATAGAGAGCAGGCAGTAGAAACCCTCAGGACCCGCTACCCCTTAGTGCCGATGTCCGACGACTTCTTCACTAAGATCGTCGATTTCCTGACATACATCACCTACCGCGGCACGGAGTACTACAAGGTCTTTAAACTCCTAGAGGCCTTCTCAAAGGAAGATCTCATCCAAATGGAAGGGAAGTTACTCGACTTCATCGGTGAGAATGGCTTCCATGCATTTCTCACCGGGACCAGCTTCTGGGAAAAGCTGGATGCAAAGGTGAAGCGTGCCTATCCAGGCGCTTCAATTCCTGATCGAGTCCCGACCATTCATGAGAGGAGATTGATAAGGGAGCACTCGGAGGAGGTGGAGGTGAAGGACGCGGAGATCTCGAGCTTACAGAGCGAGATCACCAGAAAGGATGTAGAGTTGGAAAAGAAGGCAGAAGAAGTCAATAATTTGCGTGCAGATTTTGACAAGAAAAAGGGTGAGATGGAGAAAAAAGTGGAGGAACAAGGGAAGCTATTGGAGGAGAAGGAGAGGATGCTGGAGGAACAAGTGAAGCTGGTGGAAGACCAGAAGAAAAATCTCACCGAACTCAAGGACTCGCTTGATGCCGAAAGGAGTCGCTTGAGGGAGGTCAATGCCAAGCTAGTGCTTGTTGGCAAAGAGAAGAAGAAGCTAGAGAAGGAGGTTAAGGAGTTGAAGGAGGAGATTGAGAAGATTGACAAGGACCAAGACAGCCCTTGACAAGCTCAAACATGAGATGAAAGATCTCAAGCTGGAGCATGAGATAAATTTGAAGGAGCTTGAGAGTCGCCGAAGGAGTGCTCAAGCCATGGATCTGAAGCATGCAGAGCTGGCCATCCAAGTTGATGAAACCAAACAGAAGGCCAGTGAACTTGCCTACAAAATCATCGAAGCTGCCCAGCTTCGTGTGACTCTCAACAGCCAAGAAAGCGCTTTGGCTACTGCAAAGGCGGAGCTTGAAGCTTCTCAGGAATTCCTAAATCTCACGATCGAGGAGGAGCGCAAGGAAATTCGCGCAGAGATCGAAGCGGAGCTGGCCGCTTGCTTCAGGAACGTAGAGTCGCTTGAGAGGCTGATGGCCTCGGTCAGAGAGAGAGAAAAGCAGTGCGAGTGCTTGCTGGAAGAGATCTGGATCAAAACGGCGGAGATTGTACTGTCGGAAGAGCATGTCTTCGCGATACGGACTGAAAAGATGCTCCACGCCGTGTTTGATAAGTTTGAGGAGCTTCGCAAGACTGTTACTGGAAAGATAATTACACCAACCCCCGGCAGTGATGATGCCAAAAGGGGGGAAGGTATTGTGCAGAAAGATGTTGAATCCCTGGAGCTACAAGGTGGAGTGGGAGGAAGTGGTGTAGAAAGGAGGTTGGAGGTTGAAGGAGATAGTGGAGTGGAGAAGGAGATAGAAGAGGAGTTGGATGATGAAGCGAGGGCGAAGATTGCAAAGAAGGGCAAAGTAAAGCTTACAGAAGAAGAACTTGCTAAGAAGCCCGAAGAGCCTCGCAGGCCACTTGAGGGGAAGGTGCTTGCCTCTTCGATTGCTAAACACCCTCCGGTGGTTGCGCTAACCAAGGAACAAAGGGAGGCACAAATCCGAGCAGACGAGGCCCTAGCTCGCGACATGGAGAAGCAATTCGATCTGACGGCCCTTGCCCAGTTCCAAGCGCCCGCTTCACCTCTGGCCGCTTCAACTCTTGCATTAATTTCTGATCTTGCAGGAGCTACTTCTTCGACTGCTGGAGCCACTTCATCCAGTAAAGCCATTACTCCAAGTGCCTCCGCAGTCATCCCTCCAACTGAAGCAGAAGGAGATGCCTCCACCACCAGCACCAAAGCAAGCCTTGAAGCGAACAACCCCCGAAGCAAGAGATGATGATCCAGAGGCCAAGCGCTGAAAGATCATGCAAACGATCGCTTCAAGAGCTGGTGAAATGGAGAGGAGAAGGAAGCGAGGTGAAAAGAAGAAGGAGGAAGCTGAGAAAGAGAAAAGAATCAATGAAAGGCGTATACAGATCATCGAGGGACGGATCGAGGAACACTTCAATGAAGTGAGACTCATCCAGACCGCTCTTACTCGAAGCGCCTTCATCCCGTTTCTGCCTGAAGAATCGGAAGCATGTATGAAGCAGGCCTGGATAGACGCTTGCAATGTGACCACTACGGACATGATCGAGTCCGGTCGCTACCCGCGCAGAGAGGAGCAACAATACATCCGGAGGCGACTATCTGATATGCTCCCGAAGTGGAAACAGAGCTAAGTGCCAAGTTCAATGCTATCATAGCTCAGATGTCCAGCCGATCTGAAGAGGAGTTGGTTGTGCGCAGGAATGAGCATCCTGATGCCCGAGAGATCGAGCAGTTCATCCCTGATGATTTACTTGAGCGGTGGCTATACTACAAGGATAAATTCATCAAAGCATATTACTACTGGGGGGTAGTGCCACTGCAGACTGAATGCTCAAGGATCAGCGCGCTCAGCAACTTCCTAAGTGCATATGATGAGAAGTTCAGGCGGAAGGTCTTCTCACTTGCAGAGCTTGCAGAGCCCATGCCTCTAATCATCAAGGTGCCAGCTTCGAAGGAATTTCCCATGCCCTTCCTACCCGGCACAAGCGTCCCCGATCGCAGCATCATCGATGCAGAAGTTGATGAAGCCTTCAAACTGGAGGAAACTTGGAGGAGACCAAGTATTCACAATGTCAGAACATTGGAAGTGAAGGTCTTCAGTGCATATGCTGTTCCGGAGGAGATGATTGAGAAGGATTTGGAGGCAAAGGAGGAAGAGAAGGGAGAGGAAGTGACAGAGGAAGAGAAGGAGAAGAAGGATGAAGCTGCAGGAAACCTTTGAGTTTCAAGCTTCATAATTTTTGTGAACTGATGTTCAATCTATCCCATTTTATTTTCTGTCTCTCATGTGTTATTTACTAGCTTTGTGGATATTTTATCCTTATGCTACAAAACTCAAACAACTTAACCGAAAAAAAAGGGGAAAGGAACCTAAAAGAAAATATTCAAACGAACATGCAAAGGAAGCATTCGCTTGAAGTTCCTTCCACGGTTAGTTAGGCTAAATCTCTTAGTCTAAGAATTTGTTTTGGGTTTTGGCATCATCAAAAAGGGGGAAATTGTTGGGAATTGTTAAGAACAAAGTGTTAAGGGGGAACCTATAAGGGACACTCTATTGTTTTGATTTGATCCCAAAACCCCCAAGCGTTCTGTTCCCAAGCGACCCATTTTTGATATAGATATTAGGTTAGAATTTTTCTAAGCCTACTCTGTTAGGATGGCTTTATTTTGCTTAGGTTGTAGACTTCAAGAAGTTCAAGTGAAGTCCACTCGCTTGAGTGTGTTTTCCAAACGAAGCGAGTCTACCGAGCTGAAGTGAAGCGTGCCGAAGAATAGCGTAGCGAAGCGAGTGCTACAGTAGATTCAAAGCGAGTCTGCCAAAGCGAAGCGAAGCGAGCGCTACAGTGTAAAGTCAAAGCGAGTCAACTCTGGTCAGCATTTTCCAAGGCAGTCACTAGGGAACTTTACTTCCCCAAGCGACTCACTACAAAATGACTACGAAGTGACTCAACTCAAAGCGGACGCTACAACTTCAAAGCAAAGCGAGCCTCTACCTACCAGAAAGCGACAGCCCAATTCCCGCTCCAATTTTGAACTCCAGTCAACTAGAGATCTTCGCATTAATTACGAGATCTCCACGTGTCGAACACGGAGAGGAGCAGCGGAGTAGACTGCCAGGCCGACAAGGGCGCCGCAACAGTACTGGCTCACTCCAGTTACTGTTAAAATTGGAACTTAGCCAAATTCGGCAAAGAGCCAAAACTGCGCGTCTGAAAAGCAGCCAGCCTGCGCAAAGTACTGTCGAGAGGAGGAGGGACAAGGCCACCAACCAAGCAACGGATCTCGGCATCCCTCCGCCTAAAAATAGCGAAGGATGAAGACGAAGAGAAGTAGAACACTACTTGAACATTCGAGCGCCTACTGCAAACAAACACTCCCAGCTTTCTAAGCAATCTTCGAGTCTTTGTTTCCATGTGTTCTCCGAGTTCCAGTCTCATCGGAACTCGTCTTCACAACCTTCACACTTAGAGTCTAAGCCCATTCCATATCCAAGCTTAGAAGAAGAACTCTAGCCATCTTTGCATCTACTCTAAAGAGTTCTTCATAGTGTGTCGTCGTAAACCAAAAACCCTAAATCTGTTCGTTAGGTTTTTGAGTTCGTCGTCATTAGGTTGTTTCGATCCAAGGCCCTACTTTCATCGATTGTAGAAGCCTCGATCATAGAGTCTAGATTCAAGCTTGCACTTACATCGTTTGTGTAAAGCTCGATCGAAGCTAGGCTGTAAGGAGAGCCCGCAATCTCCCTGTCGTCGGATTGAAGCGAGTGAAGCTTCCAGTCCAGTTTAGGTTTTTGGTGTGAACCCGGAATCACCCAACGTCTGTCAGATCCAAGCGAGTGAAGCTCGATCTTGACCAGGCTTTTGAAGAGCCCGTAATCTTCAAGTTCTTGAGTGAAGAGAACTGTTGCTCCGTGCAACAAGTGGACGTAGGAGCTTTATCTCTGAACCACTATAAATCTCGTGTCGTATCTCTCTAACCCTAAACTCTTTACTTTGTTTGATTACTCATTGCATCGCACTTGCACTTAAACAAATATAACTTGAAATTTTTAATTACTTAGGAAAGATATTAGCTCACCGAATTCCGCACCAAGAGTAAAGTCTCACTCTTGATCAAGCTTTAAGCTTAGGTCAAGAGAATCGTGATTGCTTAGATCTAGCTCTCAGCTAGGTCTTAGTACTTCTTACGAGCACTTTACTTCATACTCTGAGTTAGGGATTTGAAGTTGAAAAACTTCAAAATACGTATTCACCCCCCCCCCCCCCCCCCCCCCTCTACGTATTTTTCCTATAACAAACCGGGACCAACAAGTGCTTACATGTGGCACTCAAAGGGCAGGGGGCTCCACCCCAACTGCCCCAAGCATAGCAATTACAGAACTCCGAGGAGTCGAAGAAGACGTCGCCTGCCGAAGACAGCTCAGTGAAAGAGGTAGTGTTATACGAGGACGACCCCGCTAACGTCGTCAAAGTAGGCTTCACCGAGCTCCCACATCTTCGTGAGCAGGTTATTCGGCTCTTGAAGGAGTATAGAGACGTCTTTGCATGGTCCCCACTGGATATGACAGGAGTGTCACCTCGGCTGATTACACATCGGCTCAACATTGACCCCGAGGTCAGGCCCATCAGACAAAAACAGCGCTCTTTCGCCGCTGAGCGAAATAAAGTCATAAAGACCGAGGTGATGCAACTACTGAATGCCGGAATCTTATTCGAAGTCACATGCATATCCGACTTGGATAGCGAATCCGGTGATGGTCAAGAAAGCTGGGGGAGGGTGGCGAATGTGTATTGATTACACCGATCTCAACAAGCACTGCCCAAAGGATTGCTACCTCCTTCCTGACATCGACAAGAAGGTGGATTCCCTAGTCGGCCACAAGATTTTCAATTTTCTCGACTTATACAAAGGATATCATCAAGTCCTGATGGATACTGAGGACGCAGCCAAGACAGCGTTCATTACGGACTTCGGCATCTTTGTCTACCGCAAGATGCCGTTCAAGTTGAAAAATGCAGGAGCGACCTATCAGAGGATGGTAGACAAGATATTCAAAGAACACATTGGAAAGGAAGTCGAAGTCTATGTCGATGACATAGTAGTGAAAAGCAAGGAAGAGAGCACCAGTATTACTGATCTTCGAACTGTGCTCTCCCTACTCCGCGAAGTCAACCTAAAACTTAACCCCCAAAAGTGCACCTTTGCTGTGACCTCGGGGAAGTTTTTAGGTTGTTGGATCTCCCGAGAAGGATTGAAGGCAAATCCATCAAAAGTCGGAGCTGTGTTGGAAATGAAGGTCCCGAAGTCAATTAATGATGTACATAAGCTCACTGGATGCCTTGTCGCATTGAGCAGGTTTCTCTCCAAAGCTGCAGAGAAATAACTACCCTTCTTTAAAATTTTGAAGAAGGCGCCTGAATTCAGCTGGAACTCGGAACACCATCTCGCACTCGACCAGCTGAAAGAGTATCTAAATAACCTGCCAACCTTGTCGGTGCCAAAGGAGGGAGAGGTACTGTTCTTATACCTAGCCACCTCGGAGGAGGCCATCAGTGCGGTGCTCGTACGGGAAGAAGCAGAGCGTCAACTGCCCGTGTATTTCATAAGTAGATCCCTTAAGGGACCCGAGGTGCGATATCAACCATTAGAAAAGCTCGCCCTGGCACTAGTCAATGTTGCTCGACGTTTGCGACCATACTTTCATGTGCACCCAATCCAGGTCCGAACAGATTCCCCACTCCGGCAAGTACTGACAAAACCCGAAGCATCGAGCCGAATAGCGAAGTGGGCCATCGAGTTGGGGGAACATGACGTTACCTATGTTCCTAATCAGGCCATAAAAGGGCAAGCCCTACCAGACTTTCTAGTCGAAACTTCTATACCCGATGTCCCGGCTTCCAGATCGGTGTCGACAACAATCCCAGCTCGCTCAACCGTAGATGAACCACCGGATTGTTGGCACATGTATGTTGACGGCGCTTCTGGGAAGACGGGAAGTGGAGCCGGAATTCTCTTCATCAGTCCTGAAAAGAAGGAATTTACATATGCACTTCGCTTTCAGTTCGCAACAACTAACAACGAGGTGGAGTATGAAGCACTACTGGCCGGACTCCGGATAGCCACAAACCTAAAGGTCACCGCCATCAAGGTACACAGTGATTCCCAAGTAGTTGTAAATCATATGTTGGGAAGTACGAAGCGAAGGGAGAAAGGATGAAGAGATATTTAGCCAAGGCACGGGGTATGCAGGAAGCCTTCATATACTTCCAGCTTGAACGCATACCCCGAACTCAGAACTCCCGAGCTGACGTCCTCAGTAAATTGGCGGCAGTACCCGGCTCTTTGCCGGTTGAAGATGTCCAACACAGGAGTATAGAAGAGGTCGAGGTCAACGATTTAGACGAGGAGCGACAACCGACATGGATGACGCCTCTCCTCGACTACTTAGTGAAGGGGGAGTTGCCCGAAGACAAAATGGAGGCAAGAAGGATATTGTCAAAGTCGTTGAGATACGTCGTTCTGGACAACGTCCTTTACAAGAAATCGTACCTCCAGCCCCTGCTCAAGTGCGTTGGCCCCACCTCGGCAGATTATGTCATGCGCGAGGTGCACGAGGGGTCTTGCGGGAGCCATATCGGACCTCGGGCCCTAGCCAAGAAAATCATGAGATGAGGGTATTTCTGGCCCACAATGCTCAAAGATTGCACCGAACTGGTGCATAAGTGTGAGAAATGCCACTTACATGCAAATGTGACAAGGCTGCCCCAAAGCGAGTTAGCAATGATGCAAAGCCCTTGGCCATTTGCGTAGTGGGGAATAGACATTGTGGGTCCATTTTACAAGGCACCCGGTCAATTGCGGCATCTCATAGTCGCAATAGATTATTTCACGAAATGGGTTGAAGCGGAGCCTTTAGCCAAGATCACAAGTAAGAATGCCCGCAATTTCGTGTGGAAGAACGCGGTATGCCGTTTCGGAATACCTCATGTTCTGGTCTCCGACAACAGAACCTAGTTCACAGACAAGGTCTTCAGAGATTGGTGTGACGAGCTGCGAATCCAACAGCATTTCACCTCGGTGGCTCACCCTCAGCCGAATGGCCAAGCCGAAGTGACAAATAGGACGCTCGTCAAAGGCCTTAAAACCCGATTAGAAAAAGCAAAAGGGATGTGGGTGGAGAACCTTCCCAATGTCTTGTGGTCTTACCGGACTACACCTCGATCCACAAATGGAGAAACACCATACAGCCTGGCTTACGGAACAGAAGTTGTTATCCCAGTTGAAATCGGACTGCCAAGTCCACGCACGATCATTTCATCTCCGAGGTGAATGATGAGAACCGATGTGCGGATCTCGATCTATTAGAAGAGAAGCGGGATACTGCTTACATCAAAGAAGCCCGGTACAAGCAACTCATGGCCCGATATTACAATCGGCGAGTTAGAGGCCGACAATTCTGTGTAGGAGACTTAATCCTACGGAATAACCAGGTCAGCAAGGCCTGCAAGCTCGGCAAGCTGGAAGCCACATGGGAAGGCCCCTACCGAGTTGACGAGGTCCTCGGTAAAGATGCCTATAGACTTTCCAGCCTGTCCGGGGAGCCCATACAGCGGCCGTGGAATGTTATCCATTTGAAGAGGTATTACACATAGGAGTGGAGTGCCATATAGGATAGAGTCTTGTTCTTTATTTGTTTGTCATTCGTGTCGGTCAATTCAGGTCTGTTTTTCGCAGTTCGGGTCTTTTTCAGTTTGGGTCTGTCTTTCAAATGATTTCCAAAGTTTAATGAAAATTTGCAGTTTTTATTTTTAATGTGTTCACATTGTCTTGCATTACTCCACTTATATGCGCATTACCTCTAACTTCATACACTATCCTGATGAGGACAAGTGCTAAATTATAAACATAAAAGCGTACGACTAGGGGACCACCTCTCCCGACCGAGTCGGCAAAACAGGAACCCGTAGTTGACCCAAGTGTCACCTCGGCTAAAACGATAAGCTATAAGCCATCGAGCACGAGGATCGACCCAAGAGTCACTTGGGAAGCCGAAGTCAGGCCCCCGGGTCACTTCGGAAGACCCGATAATCGACCCAAGTGTCAACTCGGACGCCAAAGGCTATTAAGACAACACGGCCCGAGGAGCGACCCAAGCGTCATTTCGGAAGCCGATGATAAGCGCTAGAGCCACTTCAGAAAATAGGCTATTAGCCAAAATGCTAACAGGCTTTTTAGCCGTGTTCAGCAAACAAACACAAATATAAACAATGTTATACGAAACAAACAGTATCTATTATTTTTACTTTTGCAAGTCTACATTTTGCATATCAGCCAGAGGGACCACTCCCATCCGGCCTTTTACTACAGTAAAAGTAACTAGCTAGCCCTTGAGTCGGAGGATTCAGCAGGTAATCTATATTTACACCGCCTTCCTTCTTCTTCGCACTTCAGCCACCGTTACGGCCACTTCCGCCACCGCAGTTGCCGCTGCAAGAGCTTCCACCACCACGGTTACCAGTACCTCGGCCTCTTGAAATTGTTTGGGGGGCAACATAGTTCCCATCCCCGCGGTTCGGAATAGGAGGCCGGCGGCTTGGAACAGGCAAGTGTTGGATCCGTGAAGATCGCTCGGATGTTAATCAATTAAACAAACACATATCATGCAATTTCCTAGATCCTAAAGCGGAAACAGATCTAGATTGCATACCTTGTCGGGGCAGATCCAGCCGGTATAATGATATTTGGTGAAGTATTCCACGCACTAGATCTCTGCACACGAGATCTAGCTCTTCTCGTAAACCTCGAGATCTTCTAGAGTATTCCCGAGCACAGAGAAGAATTCCGGATGGACGGAAATCTTTCTTCTCTCCTTCCCCGTAAAACCCTAGCCGCCACCTTTCGTATGTGAACCGATAATTGTCCGTGTGACGGAATCCCTAATCACCATCTATATATATAGAGGCAGATTAGGGTTAGGGTTTCTCTTACTGGGCCAGGCCTGCTTCTATTGGGCTACACTAGGGATCTTAAGGAGGATATGGACTGGGCCTCCCAATATAATTAATAATCCAAGTATTCTCTGGGCCCGAATACTTTACTTAATTATATAAATATTATTTCACTCCACTAAAGAAATAATATTGCACTGTCGTCCATCTCCCAAATTATTACGCACCGGGCTCCTTTTTGGATTATATTATTTCCCGTGTTAAAGATATCGCATGTCCATTAATTAATTAAGCTTACTGATAGCTCTATTAATTAATATCTCATTCCGAGAGTAGTACCCGCTCGACCTTATTATTATATCGGAACTTAATCCACCTGCAGGGTTTAAATAATCTTTGGAGCGCCTCAAGGGGACATCATCAACTCGGACTCAGCCGAGACACGATTTCTAGCATTAATATTAATTATCATATTTATAATATCATTAGTCATTACCCAAGATATCGAGATGCTTTGAGTTGCAATAACTCTCACTCATTGATAAATCAAAGTAATAATTATCATAAATATATAATTCAATATTATATGACAAGAATTAAGAAATAATAATCGTCTGAGATCTTTGATCCTTTTATTAAATCAGTACAAAAGGATTTATCTCACCGCGATCCTGTTCAATGCAACTTGATGCATTAGTATAAGCTACTTAGCCAAGATCAGCTAATATCAAGCCTTAAAAACTACAACCTTAACAAGTAATTTGTCCACAATTACTTAGGTCGAACACTATTTAAGTATATAAGAAAGTGATAATATGATCTTCCGTGTCAGCTAACATATGACATTATTTATTTCATAAAACAGGAAGAAGTACTATAAAACTCAGCATAAAAAGTATGCTTTTCATTATATAATCCCAACAATCTCCCACTTATACTCAAAAGCATGCTTTCAAGTATACTACTACACTAAATATCTCTCCCACTTATACTCAAAGCAGTGCTGTCATGCAACGAACTCCCATGCTTCCAACATGCCTTTCGAACACCTTGATAGACAAGGCCTTCGTGAAAAGATCAGCCAGGTTATCCTCAGAAGCAATCTTTGACACCACGACCTCTCCTCTTTTCACATACTCTCGTATGAGGTGGTACTTCCTTTCAATGTGTTTACTGGCCTTATGGGTTCGTGGTTCCTTTGAATTTGCCACTGCACCAGAGTTGTCACAATAAATTGTGAACGTCTGAGGCAAATTCGGAATCACATCCAAATCCAACAAGAAGTTCCGGAGCCATACAGCCTCTTTGGCTGCTTCCGAGGCTGCCACATACTCAGCCTCCATTGTGGAGTCAGCAATGCATTTCTGCTTTACGCTCCTCCAATATATGGCTCCACCTCCCAGTGTAAAAACACATCCTGAGGTAGACTTTCGAGAATCCCTATCTGATTGGAAATCAGAATCAGTGTATCCCAGAGGATGTAGACTGTCAGACTGAAAGACCAACATATAATCCCTAGTCCTTCTCAGGTACTTGACTATATTCTTTACAGCAGTCCAGTGTCCTCTTCCTGGGTTAGACTGATATC
Source organism: Thymus mandschuricus (assembly GCA_029379335.1). Taxonomy (NCBI): domain Eukaryota; kingdom Viridiplantae; phylum Streptophyta; class Magnoliopsida; order Lamiales; family Lamiaceae; genus Thymus; species Thymus mandschuricus. Next base: position 6,276,713 of record CM057074.1, read on the forward strand.
TGGCAACCATGCCCACAGCATAACAAATATCCGGTCTAGTGCAAAGCATAGCATACATGAGGCTTCCAACTGCCGAAGCATACGGAATTCCTTTCATGTCATCTATCTCAGCTTGTGTCTTCGGACACATATCCTTCGATAGATGGATTCCACTCTGGAGAGGGAGAGATCCTCTCTTGGAATTCTCCATGCTAAAGCGCTTTGCAACCGTATCTATATAGGTTGCTTGGGAAAGACACAGCATTCTCTTCTTACGATCTCTAAAGATCTTGATCCCAAGAATGTGTCCTGCTTCTCCTAAATCCTTCATCTTGAATTGCCTGGACAGCCACATCCGTACGTCCGATAACATATCTACGTTGTTGCCAATCAATAGAATGTCATCCACATACAGTACTAGAAACACCAAGTCGTTTCCTTCACATTTCTTATAAACACAACTCTCATATACACACTGCGTGAATCCATATGACTGGATTACTTCGTCAAACCGTGTGTTCCAAGACCTAGAAGCTTGCTTAAGTCCATAAATGGATCGCTTAAGCCTGCACGCAAGATGCTCACTTCCTTCGGCAATATAACCCTCTGGTTGGCGCATGTAGATGGGTTTATCAAGACTACCATTAAGGAAAGCAGTCTTGACATCCATCTGCCAAATCTCCAGATCCATATGGGCCGCAATGGCCAAGAGAATCCAGATCGACTTAAGCATGACGACAGGCGAGAAGGTTTCATCATAATCGATACCCTCTTTCTGAGTGAAACCTTTTGCCACAAGTCTAGCTTTGAAAGTTTCAATCTTTCCGTCAGGTCCTCTCTTACGTTTGTAGACCCACTTACACCCGATGGGTTTAACCCCTTCAGGAAGTTCTACAACGTCATACACATCGTTCTCATGCATGGATTCGATTTCCGAATCCATTGCAACTTGCCAAAGCTGTGCATCTTTGTCTTGGATTGCCTCTTTGTATGTCCAGGGGTCTGAGTCATCTTCACCTGGTAAGTTGTCCGAAGACTCTCCCAGACACAACCATCTTTCAGGTTGAATGATGACCCTCCCACTGCGACGAGGCATATTTTGAGGTTGTGTACTAGTGTCAACACGTGGTGCAGTTGATGGTGCTGCATCTAGTACGGGTGGTTCAGGCGGGTTTGTATCCCTCATCTCTTCTAGGATGACCTCACTCATGGGTTTGTGATTGTTCATATATTCTTCTTCCAAGAAATGAGCATTGGTGCTGACAATGATCTTTTGGTCCCTTGGACTATAGAACAATCCACCTCTCGTACCCTTGGGGTACCCTATGAACAGCCGTAATTCAGTTCTCGACTCCAACTTATCAGCATCCTTGCGCAACACATGTGCAGGACAACCCCAGATCCGAATGTGTTCAAGGTTAGCCTTTCGGCCTGACCACAACTCCAAGGGTGTTTTAGGTACTGATTTGGAGGGAACTAGGTTTAGAATATATGCCGCTGTTTCTAAGGCATAGCCCCAAAGCGAAGTAGGTAGCTCAGAATAGCTCATCATCGACCGAATCATGTTCAGTAGGATTCGGTTCCTGCGTTCCGCCACACCATTCTGCTGTGGTGTTCCTGGCGCAGTAAGCTGGGACGTAATCCCGGCTTGTGACATGTATTCCAAGAATTCAGCGCTAAGGTATTCTCCACCTCGATCAGATCGAATGGATTTGATGGATTGATTATGCTGATTCTCAACTTCTGCCTTAAATGCTTTGAATTTATCAAAGGATTCAGACTTCCGTTTCATCAGATAAACGTATCCAAATCGTGAGTGATCATCAATAAAAGTGATGAAATACTCAAAACCACCTTTAGCCTGAATAGTCATTGGACCACACACATCTGTATGAATCAAGTCCAACACACTCTCTGATCTGTTGCCCTTGGATTTGAAAATCCTTTTCGTCATTTTACCCTCTAAGCAAGATTCGCAAGTTGGTATCGGTCCTATTTGGAGTTTATCCAAGGGACCGTCTTTCACCAACCTTTGAATTCGCTTGAGGTTAATGTGACCAAGCCTCAGATGCCAGAGAAGTGTTTGATTCACATCTGAAGAAACCTTACGTTTCTTCGAACTCGATGATGTGCTATAAATAGCAGGTACAGTACAGTTAATGGTATAGAGATTGTTAGACATAATACCCGAACAAATGACATCATTGTTACGAAAATAGTAACGTCATTTAAACCGAAAGTAACCGAATATCCATCCAAATACAATTTGGAAACCGAAATAAGGTTCCTTTTAAAACCAGGTACTAACAAAACGTCTCTCAAAACCAATGTTTTATCCAAAAACGGTAAACTGACAACTCCCACTGTAGAAACCGCCACGTGCGTAGCATTCCCCATGGTGACGGTGATCTCCCTTACATTAAGTCTTCGGGTTTGTGAAAACCCCTGCAAGTCAAAACACACATGATCAGTGGCTCCCGTATCTACAACCCAAGTATGTGTAGAACGAGCCGCTAAACAAGCTTCGACTACTAATTCACAAGATATACCTTTAGGATTGCCTCTTTGTTGAGGACAAACCACCTTGTAATGTCCCTTCTCTCCACAACGGTAACACTTCCCCTTAGGCTTCTTTATCCCTCCCTGAGGTCCTCCCACTCTTTGACTTGCTCGATTTGAGCTTGGCCAACCTGTTTCTTCTTCTTCTTAATTCTGCCTTTCGGCTTAGAAGGTTTAGAAACAGTGGTCACATGTACCTGAGGTTCAACCCGAAGAACTTCCTCAGCTTGCACAAGCTCATTGAGTAATTCGGATAACGTGTACAACTTTTGATTCATGTTGTAGTTCATCCGAAACTGATCAAAGGATCTGGGGAGAGACTCAATAATAATATCGACCTGGATTTCCCCATCGATCTCAGCACCAAGGACCTCAAGTTCATTGAGATGACCGATCATCTTTAGAACATGTTCCTTAACAGAATCACCATTCCCCATGCCCATAGTCATAATAGCTCTCATGGCTTTCTAACGCGCTTGGCGACCATGGTGCCCGAACATTTCCGTAAGGCTATAGATCATATCAGCTGCAGTTCGGACATGTTGATGTTGATGCTGCAAAATGCTTGACATAGAAACCAGTATATAGCATTTTGCCATCTCATCAGCCCTTTTCCAGCTGGTATAAGCCTCACGCTGTTCTGGCGTGGATTCATCTACAGGCGCAGTTTTTGCACGAGAATGGCAATTTTAGAGAGTTGTGAATTTTTCTGCAGGTCTCCGTCGTTGCATATATATTGAACTAGGGTTCGGCTGACGTGGCAGGGGCAAGACAGTAATATCTTCGAAGATCCTATGCGGAGGCGGCGGACCCTCGGTGATGGATCTGATGTGTCCGGCTTCATCACAGGAAAAGTGAACCGCCAACTTGACTTGGCGTTGCCACGCGGTAGCTTGTGATTTGTCTCTCCAATAGGCGTCGATCCAACGGTTGAGATTTAGGTGTTGGATCCGTGAAGATCGCTCGGATGTTAATCAATTAAACAAACACATATCATGCAATTTTCTAGATCCTAAAGCGGAAACAGATCTAGATTGCATACCTTTGTCGGGGCAGATCCAGCCGGAATAATGAGATTTCGGTGAAGAATTCCTCGCACTAGATCTCTGCACACGAGATCTAGCTCTTCTCGTAAACCTCAAGATCTTCTAGCGTATTCCCGAGCACAGAGAAGAATTCTGGATGGACGGAAATCGTTCTTCTCTCCCTCGCAGTAAAACCCTAGCCGCCACTTACTCGTACGTGAACCGATAATGTATGACGGCGGAATCTCTAATCACCATCTATATATATAGAGGCAGATTAGGGTTAGGGTTTCTCTTACTGGGCCAGGCCTGCTTCTGTTGGGCTACACTAGGGATCTTAAGGAGGATATGGACTGGGCCTCCCAATATAATTAATAATCCAAGTATTCTCTGGGCCCGAATACTTTACTTAATTATATTAATATTATTTCACTCCACTAAAGAAATAATATTGCACTGCCGTCCATCTCCCAAATTATTACGCACCGGGCTCCTTTTTGGATTATATTATTTCCCGTGTTAAAGATATCGCATGTCCATTAATTAATTAAGCTTACTGATAGCTCTATTAATTAATATCTCATTCCGAGAGTAGTACCCGCTCGACCTTATTATTATATCGGAACTTAATCCACCTGCAGGGTTTAATATAATAATCTTTGGAGCGCCTCAAGGGGACATCATCAACTCGGACTCAGCCGAGACACGATTTCTAGCATTAATATTAATTATCATATTTATAATATCATTAGTCATTACCCAAGATATCGAGATGCTTTGAGTTGCAATAACTCTCACTCATTGATAAATCAAAGTAATAATTATCATAAATATATAATTCAATATTATATGACAAGAATTAAGAAATAATAATCGTCTGAGATCTTTGATCCTTTTATTAAATCAGTACAAAAGGATTTATCTCACCGCGATCCTGTTCAATGCAACTGGATGCATTAGTATAAGCTACTTAGCCAAGATCAGCTAATATCAAGCCTTATACTACAACCTTAACAAGTAATTTGTCCACAATTACTTAAGTTGCGAACACTATTTAAGTATATAAGAAAGTGATAATATGATCTTCCATGTGAGCCCACACCATATTATCTATAATATATACTACAGGACGATATTTTGCATAACCATAACACGAATAAATATGCAAAAACATATGACATTATTTATTTCATAAAACAGGAAGAAGTACTATACAACTCAGCATAAAAAGTATGCTTTTCAGTATATAATCCCAACAGCAAGAACATGTCGAGACGGTCTTTGATCAGCCGGGAGGGAACGGTTGGACTTAAAGCCCGAAATCGGGAAGCATTTTGCTTAGCAGGTTGCACCTACGGGTACGCATCTAGCCATTTCTTCATTGTCGGATGCCGGGAGAGGATTAACGGAAAAAATTTTGTCAAGTACCGCAGTTCGGAAACGTGTTCGGCAACTTCCCACGAATCCGGACCTCGGTGTTTCCGCTCACGTATCGCACCCCGGACAACTTCAATGGCCTCAGATTCCACTTCCGATATGGTCTTGCCGCCGAGTTCATGTACAACCCTTTCATACTCGGTGTGTTCGGCCTCAATTTTCTCAGCATCTGCATAATCTTCCTTTAGTTGAAGATACCGCGCTTCATTCGCATCCGACTTGATTTGCAAAGCATTGTACTTTGCGTCAAACTCATTCCGAAGATGTTCAGCACGTTTGTCAAGCCGGGCAAATTCGACGTCCTTAGCGTCGAGCAGGTTTTTCAAGTGTTTGATTTCGTTAGCATAAACGGTCACATCGATTTCGGATTTGTTCTACAGAAAATAAATAACAAGATAAGCACGATGCCGGGAAGAAGTTCATTTCATTGATTGAAGAACAAGTACAGGAAGATTACAGTTCAAGACACAAAATATATATATATATACAAGGGGGAGGGGGATCAACTGACCCCGCCAGAAGGCTCGGCCTCGGCATTTGGCCGTTGGACCTCGGCGGTCTTGTCCACCTCGGCATTCGCCTCGCCGGCTTTGCCCGTCTCCACATCCCTCTCTACGTCCTCCTCCTCCTCGTCCTTCTCGGAGGAAACATCCGGAGAGAGTGGCCGGGTCTCAAGCTCTTCCCGGAAAGGGCCAAGAAGGGCCTCGAACTCGACGTCCCGGTCAACTTGGCACTCTTGTACCTCCTCCGCCGACCAAAGAGTCCGCTTCTAGGCAAGATGCCCCACAACCTGGAAGGGGGAGGCCTTCTTCATCAGCTGACGGAAATAGGTGCGCAGCATCTCGTCGTCCGAGATCACCTTGTAGCCGTACTTCTCCCTGTCAAAATTAGGGAAGTCGGCAGCGATCCGATCCAGCACCTCGGCGATTGCCCGAGTCTTCGCCGGCTTGGTCAGTGCGGACACCAACGCACTAAAGCTCTTGTTGTAGAGCATCCTTTCCGCCAGAGCCTGGAAGACCCCGCCATGCGTGGCGGCGATATCCTCTTCGCGGAAGCGGGCCGCCAACAACTCTTCCTCACTCTTCGCTGCTTTCTCCTTGGCAGCGGCGAGTTCGGATGTGGCGGCAGCAAGCTGCTGCTTCAGCTCCTCCTCTCGAACTGAGGCCGAAGCCAACTCCTTGGTCAGCCTGGTCTTGTCTTCGGCCAAATCACTCACTTTTCTGGTGGCCCGGTTGTACTTTGACACCGAGACCTGCAGGAGCTTCAGAATCACGCCGGATACGTGATTGTAATCCTCGATGGCGGAATCAACGCCCTACATGTATAAACACATACATAAGTACAAGAACGTGTGGAAATTTCAAAAAAAAGCATACCGCAGGATAAACCGGAGGAAGGAGGCCGAGCTCCGGTAACGGCCACATCCGGCTCTGACGATGCCGAAGTGGCCACAAGCTTGCGGAGTCCCGCAGGGTTGATTTCCTCCACAGCATGGAAGGGGGAGAGAAGAGCTTTGGAGGGAGAAAGAAGGGCTTGGGAGGGAGGAACCTCAGAATGGGTCCTTTTGGACGACTCAGTCGCCGGTCTCTTCACTCCGGCACTGGAGCTGGAGTCAACGATCTTCCTCTTTTTCTGGGCCGAGCCCTTCTTCTTCACCATATTCACTGCAAAGAGAAAAAGTTAGCACCGAGTACCGAAAAAAAAAACTAAGGGAAGGGGACCTCACCCCTCCCCGGCACCACCGCAATGGAAGGATCATTGGGGCTCGGTTTGGCCGACGTAAGTTCAGACAGCGACATCGACATTTCGCCAAGACTATTAAACCGATCTGCCAAATCGGCAAAATGCTTTTGCCTCGGTAATGGCTTAACGGAACCCCGGCGCCATACCAACTCAGTCAGGCCCTCAAATCGGCAAAAGAAAAACTGTTTTTGCCAATTCGGCACTTTGGATGGGGCAGTTACAGAAAAGGAGCTACGGGATGAAATGAAGTACCATCCTGCTTCCTATCTTTAAAAATAAATAGGGCGCCAAAGGTCTCGGCCGAATATGGGATATTCAACCGAGAACTGGCAACCTCCAAACCGGTAATTTACAGAATACCGTTTGGAGTAATTTGGGAGGGGGAGAGAACAAAAAGATCTAAAATTTCAGCATAAATAGCCGGGTAGGGAACGTGCAGACCGGCCTTAAGATGGTCGGTGTACACAGTGACGAAGCCCCGGGGAGGAAAACAAGCCCTATCACTGGCCCGAGGCTGAAGAAGAAGAACGGAGGGGGGAAAGTTATATTTTACCGCAATTTTGTGTAAAGAAGAACAGGAAAGAATAGACTCCAACTCTCCCACTTTCCCGGCCACACCGGGATGTACCGGGAACTCTACATCTTGCGAGTAGGGAATAGAACAATTCGACCGAACGCATGGCCGCGTATGGTCAGGAAACACAGTGGATTGAGAAGAAGAAGAGGCGGCGGCGGAAGAAACCGCAGAAGATGAAGAAATTGTAGCAATGGGCACAGAATGTACAGAAGAAGAATTTGAAGTAGTAATCGACAGAGAGGAAGCCATAACTTACTTGTTTTTTGAGTTCTTGAAAATTTGCAGACAGGAAGAAGATGGCGATGAAGAGTGCAGAGAATTGGAAGTTAGGGTTTCTTTTCGAATTTCAAACAAGAAGTAAATGATTTCTCTTTCAATCATCACACATTAAAGAGAATGGAGAATTAATGCATACTCAATACACCATTCAATGCGACGGCGTTTCAAGTAACGGCCAGTCCCATCCCTGCTTTATCGGGGCACCCAAACGTCCGCATTTAATGCACCTGACATGCTTTACGCGTCTTTGGCGAACCGGCTACTTCGCCCTTCGGCATGAAAGTTAAAACACCGAAGTCCGATCTTTTGAAGGGGGTATGCCAAGTGTGAGTTCGGCATGCCTCATCTCAAAAGAGGCTATCTTTTAAAGGGGGTACGACAAATATGTGTTCGACAAAGCAGTTAATTTGCACTTCGGCATGAAAGCTAAATCCCGAAGTCCGATCTTCCGAAGGGGGCAAGCCAAGTGCGAGTCCGCTATGTACATCTCGAAGGCTGAATATCTTTTAAAAGGGGTAAGCAAGTGTCAGTTCGGCATGCATCACCTCGACGAACAGACCAGCAGTTCGACTTCGGCAATTCTACCAAGCCAACGCTTCGAAGGGGGTACGCGCAACCGTTGAAGAGTGTTGGGAATTGTTAAGGATACAGCATATGTTAAGGGGGAACTCAAATGGGACACTTGAAAATTGTGTGTTTTGATTTGATCCCAAAACCCCTAAGTATCCTATTCCCAAGCGACCCAATTTGATGTATAATACGTTAGAAATTTTTCTAAGCCTATACTGTTAGGAAGGCTCTTTTATTGCTCTAGTCACTTAGGCTTTAGACTCCAGGATTTTCAAAGTGAAGGCCACTCGCTTGAGTAAGTTTCCCAATTGAAGCGAGTCTACCCAGCCGAAGTGAAGCGTGCCGAAGAACGGCGAAGCGAAGCGAGCGCTACATTAGATTCAAAGCGAGTCTGCCAAAGCGAAGCGAAGCGAGCGCTACAGTGAAAAGCCAAAGCGAGTCAACACGGGTCAACGATTACTAAAACAGTTACTCAGGAAATTTATTTTCCTAGTACACGCTACAGTATGACCTTGAAGCGACTCACTTAAAGCGGACGCTACAAATCTAAAGCGAAGCGAGCTCCTACCTAACAGAAAGTGACAGGTCAATTCCCGCTCCAATTTGAACGACGAGTTCAAACTCGAGTCAACTGAGGATCGCCGCATTGAATGCAAGATCTCCACGTGTCGAATGAGGAGAGGAGCAGTGGAGTTGACTGTCAGGCCGACAGGGCGCCGCTACAGTACTGGCTCGCTCCAGTTACTGTTGTATTTGTAACTTAGCCATTTTTGGCAAAGGGACAAACTGGCGCGCCTGGAAAAGCAAAAGCCTGCACAATTACTGTCGAGAGGAGGAGGGACAAGGCCACCTACCAGGCAACGGATCTCAGCCAACCCTTCACCTATAAATAGTGAAGGATGAAGACAAAGAGAAGTAGAACACTACTTGAGCTTTCAGCGCCTACTGCAAACAAATACTCCCAGCTGCTTTCAGCATTCTTCGAGTCTTTGTTTCAAGTGTTCTCCGAGTTCCAGTTTCATCGGAACTCGTCTTCGCAACCTTCACACTTAGAATTCTAAGCCAAGTTCATATCCAAGCTTAGAGAAGAGCTCTAGCCATCTTTGCATTCACTGTAAAGAGCTCTTCATTAGTGTGTCTATCGAGAAACCAAAAACCCTAACCCTAGTGTTCTGTTAAGGTTGTGTGTGTTCGTCGAAAGGTTGTTTTCGATCCAAGGCTCTACTTTCTTCGATAGTAGTTGATTGATCCGGGTTAGAGATCCACAACAATTTAGGGTATTGCTCATCATGTTTTGCAAAGAGCATTTATGGATAAAGCGTTAGAGCAGTAAAGAGCAAGAGATTCATGCGTGTATAGAGCCATAGATGAGTATTTTACACAGAGCGTGATTCGCATAGTGATGGCAAATAATAGTTGAGCTATGAGTAGGGCGTAAAAGGTATATTTAGCCATAAACTAGCAAGATTCGTGGAGTTTTGCACTCATATAAGCAGATAATGAAGAAATGGGACAGGAAAAATGAGAGAAACAAGGAGAGCAGAGCTCCGTCGAGCCTCATTCCCTTTTGGGCAATGAGGGTTTTACCTTAAACCTGGGATGAGGTGCAAGAGAGAGATTCTTCCCGGCGTCGAGAGGAATGGATGGAGGTGAAGGGAAACTAGAGCTTCCCGGGAGAAGGCTTTGAGCGCCTTGACTGCTTGAGCTCGGAAGAGAGAGTATGGAATTGAATGGAACAGTACGCCAAGGAGCGTGTTGTTCGCAGAGAGTGATCCTGATATGATGTGTGCGTTCACTTAGTATTTATAGGTATGAGGAGGGTGAAAAGTGAGCATCCGTCTGAAGGGAGGACAGAATAGGAATTCCAACGGAGGCAAAGTATCCTCCGTCATGAATGCAGTGGTCCTCACTCTATAGTACATAGAGTCACGCGGACCGTATGTTGCGCAGAACCTCGAGCTTCTACTAAACACTTATGGGATCTGGTCAGATTCTTCTATCTTTGCAGATGCCTGCAGATCCCGCATGGCTTATGGGAGAAGCTAGAACCTCACAGCTTCTTGCATGGCATACGATTCTTGATTGTATTGAGCGTCTGGTGCCCATAAAATCTCTTTGATATTATGTTGTAACGCGGAATAACCTCTATCAATCATCATGTAAAAGTAATACTTATCTCCTTTAATGGCGTTGTTGATGCTAGTTATGTCTAGGATTTAATATTCCTTTCTTAGAGGTAAGGTTCTCGCCTCTACTGTGACATCTGACACATCAGTTTCCCTAGGAACCGTAGTCTAAGGTTAAGGAAAGTGTATTCCCCATTAACTTGGATTATTTAGGGAGTATGGCTGATATTAATCCCTATCAGCTACCCCCCCCCCCCCCCCCCCCAGGTCCAGAAGCACCAGTATGAGGGCTTCTGACGGGTATTTTGGCAGGAAAATGAATCTTGCTTCGACTATTGCTTCTTCTTTCCCCTCTCTCTCTTTTTTTTTTTTTTTTGCAGATGTCTGATGGCGTGGGAAATCGAAACGCCGGTTATCCTCCCAAGGATAGAGTTGAACCTGTTTCCCTTACTCATCATTACTCTTTCCTTTAGGGTGACAGAATACAGGGCTATTTAAAATATATTTTAAAATAGGCATTTTGTTTTATTTGCAGGTGAAAAGGCAATTCCCTTTTTCTGAAACGTCGTGGGGCGATAAGTAGGAGACCACTCCGCTCTTTCTTCTCAACTTCTTCATCCTTCTCTCTGCATTGTGCTCCAGAAAGAAAAGAGCGATATTGCGAATCGTCCGCCGCTCCCAGCGACTACTCCGACGACTACCTTTCCTTTTGTCCTTTTTCAGGTATTCTATTACTATTTTACTTTTCAATACTTGTGCATAGGCCTTCTTTTGAATTTCTTTGAGATTAGGGTAATCTTTATTGTTTCCCCTGTTCTTGTTTTGAGAGAACATTGCTAGCCCCAATTTTTCTGGATGGTGAAACTGACTACGATGTGAATGTGACTGATGCTTTTATCCTTAGAGCTATCATTCAGTTATTAAGATTTGTAGAGTTTGGATTTATTTCCATTATTCGCAACCCTACCATCTATCATTATTCCTTGGTGATTACCTCTGTCTTGCAGCTATGGATTCCTCCAAGCTAGGCATGGGGCAAAAAGCTCGAGAGAGGCTATTACAAATGATGGAGCAGACGAGATCTGGCGGCTCCTCTCCCACCTTATCAATGGGTAATACCTCTACCCAGGAGCCTACGGGTCCTGGGGGTTGTAACCCTTCTCGGGAGAATCCCCGAGAGGTAGAAATTGGTAAGCCTCGAATGAAGCCTTACTTCCCTCACCTGGTTGCCCTTAGTCGATCGGCTTCATTTTCTCCTATTTTCACTGATGAGGATGCTGGTGTTTCCGCTCCTGCCTCTTTAGCGCCTTATTCTTCTTCCCCTAAGAGGAAAAGTGAGTCTTCCTCTATCTTGGCTAGAAAAAAAGGGAAGGTATCGGAGAGTTCTCCTTCCGCTCAAGAGTTAAGCCTTGAGCAATTGCGAGAGAATCTTTTTCAATCTGAGAAGAGCAGAGAGCAACTCCAAACGGAAGTCCACCAACTTCGTGGATTCTTGCTAGCTAGAGAGGAGCACACACTTTCTCTCTCTGAGCGAATAAAGGAACTCGAGAGAGCTTTGAAGGCCTCGTCCGAGAGGGTAGAGCAGCTAATGGAAATTCAAGTAGCAGAAATAGCGCAGCTAACACTTAGCTATGAACAGGAGCTAGGACAAGCCCGCGCTTCCTCATTCACTCAAGGGCGGAGAGAAGGGATGAGCCAGGGTGTTTCTTCTGGAGTCAAAGACTGCAGGTCTAATTTGTTGATGACCCCTTACGGTCAGGCCTTCCTAGATTCCCTGATCAGGCGTTTGCCTGAAACCTATCTTCAATCCCGTGACTTTTGGTTGCGCATGTTTGAGCCTCTCACTGCGTGGACAGCCTCGGCTATCCTCGAGTACTGTCAGCAATTGGGTATCCCAGAGCGTGCAGCCGCTGTCAATGCAGAATCCATAGTAAGGATGTTCGACACAGAGCCTGAGTCCTTTCGAAGGAGTCGCCCCTTTTCTTCCACAGAGCCATGGTACATGCCTGCGCTGAAAGAGGCAGCTCAGATCCTTCGTCAACCTGCCAGGGTCACAAGGAATCTCCCCCCTTGGGAGGCGCCTTTGTTCCCTCTCTTTCCTCATAACACCATGGTTATGAGGTCTATTCGGAAGGTTTTTGACCAGGTATCTTTTTGTTTTCTTATTGTTCGTTTTGTTTTTAGAGTTTATTCGCTTATCACGAAAATTTTCTCCTTTATTAGGAACTAAGAGAGGGAAGAGCTTCAGGCCCATCTACCAGCGAGGGAGGTGCTTCCTTATTACCCGCTCCTGAGGAGGTGAAGGATGGTTCAAATGAGGGAAACGCTTTGCAGATTTCTGCAGCCCCACTCAAGGGTGGTCCCTCTACCTCTTCTGCTTTGGCTGCTATCGAAGAATGGTCTTCTTCTCATTCATCGAGCTCTGAGGATCTAGCTTTTATTCAAAGTCCATCTCCTTAATTTTGTTGCTTTGGATAAGATGTTTGTTGAACAATCTATTTTTTGGTGTTTGTGGTGGGGTGCTTTTTATGACCCTGAAATCGTGCTAGCTGTGGCACAAACAATCGTTACTTTTGATTTAGGCCAGATGCTTCTTCGAGGCCCTGTTTATAACATGTTTTTGTTATTTCTTAATCAACTTAGAATGTTATCTCTCTTATTCTTGTATTTATAGGGGCTTTACTTTTTACCCTGTTTCTACCTGCCGAAGCATTCTAAGATGGTGAGATAGAGACATTCCCGGTATTTTTAGGATGATGGGACAAAATAGTGGAGTAATATCTTGGTGTAAAATAGCGTTTTAAAATAATGAAAGCATTTTAAGATAATGGGATATGGGTATCCCCTACTCCCCCCCAAGTGAGGTGTAAGGGACTGAAGGAATTGCACCTCATTTGAGGGCTAAACACATACGAAATATAACTACTCAAAGATAAAGAGGTATGATCCAATGTTTCATACATCAGCTAATCATGGAATAAGAGTTTTTCAAAACAAATAAGGGGTCATAGCCCATCGTACTTTCTTCTTGAGAGTAATTCCCAGTTTTCCCTGCATATTTCTAGGGTGATACCTTTTCTTTGCTTGTTGTCTCCTCAACATTTTCTTGGTCCAGCACTTCCATTGTACTTTTGACTTTCGCCCTTGCCTGGGTTATCAAAGCTTCCCACTGCCTTTTCACAATTGGGGCGTGGCATGTGCCTGTTGCTTCAGCTTCAGGTCCTTTGCTTTTGTTTGTCTGTTGAAGCAGTTGTTTGGCTGGGTCTTGGGATATTATTAGCTCTCCAGGAGGGTTGTTGCTGGTGATCAGCAAGTGTTCCATTGAAATGGAAAGGTTCTGGCCTTCTTCTGCTGGGGTTGGGGTTTTAAGCCTTTTCCCCTCAAGTTTCATCTCATCCCTTTCGGCGGTGGGTTCTGCCATCGGCCTTTTTCTGGTCTCTCCCGCTTGCACCGATTGGACATAGCATTTTCGCTTGACCTCTTGATCTCCCGATATTTGCCCCACCTGATTTCCTACGGGGAATTTCATCATCAGATAGTAAGTGGAAACCACTGCTTGGAATGGATTTAAGGCAGTTCTTCCTAGAATGATGTTGTAGGAAGATGGCTGCCGGACCACCAAAAAGGCGACCGGCTTTGATACCCGTGTAAACCCTTCGCCCAGAGCGAGCATTAAGTCAATCGATCCCAGTGACATTACAGGGTCTCCTGAGAAACCGTGTAGAGCCGTGGTTACCCCATTCAAAGGCTTCTGGAGGCTCATTTGGTTGAAACAGCTTTCAAATATGACATTTACCGCTGCTCCTGTGTCCACAAAGACTCTTTGGACCTGATATCTTTCTATTTCCACTGTGATGACCAACGCATCATCATGCGGGTGAATCACTTTCTGGTTATCTTCCGGCCCGAATGAGATTTCTGGTGGGGGTAGGCCTGTTTCGACCTTCCAGACCCCGTGCCTTTCATGCATATGTAATTCTCTGGCAGATGCTTTTCTGCTTCTATTGGAGTCTCCCATGGTCGGTCCTCCATATATCATTTTAATAACGCCTTTGGGCTCTGACCCTTGGCCAGCATCAGTTGCTTTTTCAGGAGCTTCTTTACGCTTCTTGTTTTGCTCTGTCTCTCTTCTGACATACTCCAAGAGTTCTCCTTCCTGGATTAGCTTTTCGATGGCAATTCTTAAGTTTCTACAATCGTTGGTCATGTGACCAAAGTCATGTGGAACTTACAGAACCTTTCAGAAGGCAAATTTTTTGGTGGTTGTCTATGTCCAGCAGGGATCTGAACCCCAGGTTTCCTCAAGACCACCTCGAGCAGGTCGACTGGCTGCTTGATTAGCGAAGTGAAAGATCTTAAGAATCATTCATTCTTATCAGTTTTTTTGGCATCTGGGGCTAGCCTTTTCTTTTCTTCCGGCTTCTTTTCCTTTTGAGAGGCCAACTCGGCCCTCTTGCTGCTCAGAGCCTCTTCCATCTGGATATATTTTTGGACTCTTGTCAGTAGCTCTTCAAAAGAGGTAGCTTCCTTCTTAATCAGAGAAGCAAAGAACTGTCCCGGTTTCAAGCCATCCACACAGGCATGCACCTTTAGCTTTGGCTCCACTCCTGGGATTTCCAGGCTGGCCTCGTTGAAACGTGTCATGTAGTCTCTCAGACTTTCGTTGGCACCTTGTTTTATGGTCGTCAGATGCAAGGAGTTCCGAGTGGTCCTTTTAGCACTGACGAATTGCTGTAGAAAAACTTCTTTCAGATCCATGAAGGAGTGTATGGAGGCTTTTGGTAACTGCTTGAACCAATGTTGAGCAGTTCCTGACAGGGTTGTGAGGAACACTCGACACTTAGCCCCCTCTGAATATTGATGAAGGAGACATAGGCTTTCGAACTTCATCAAGTGCTCTTCGGGATCTCCTTTCCCCTGATATTCGCAAGAGATTGTTTTGAAATTGCTTGGAACAGGATCAGTTTGGATGTCTACTGAGAACGGGCTGTTCTCATCAATATATAAGGGAAAGAGTTCTGGTTTGCCTCTTCCACTCCTATTGTTTGAGGAAGGTTTTGGGTTTCCTTCTTCGTTTGGGTTGCGAACTTCTTTGTCACTCGCCTCTGTTTCTTTTGGGACCCTTTCTTTGGCCTGTTTTTGTTCCTTCAGTCTTTTAACCTCTTTTGCCAAGAGCTTCATCTGCTCTTGCTGCTGGGCATATTTCTTGGCCCATGCGTTTTCAGTGTTCTCATTGAGATTTCCTTCGAGTTCCTCAGGACCTTCTTCTTCTGAGGATTCCCAGTCAGTGAAAAATCCCTCTTCCTCTTCGGTCGCTATCGGGGGCAGCCTTGAGACTAGCTCTTGGGTTATGCCTTGATGCATAGACCTCTGCTTGTGCATTGCAGGAGTACTCTTACTTCCTCCCCCCTCCTGGGTCTCGCCCACGGGATCTGTGTTTTGGGGGGTTTGCCCCCAAGGCATGAAGTCTCTTCTCAACAGCTCCCTCTACTACACCCTCTACGAGTGCTTTCATTTGGAGGAGCATAGCTGGAGAAAACTGAGCCTCCATGTTGACACTAGTCTCTGTCAGCATAGTGCCTTTTCCTTTGTTTCCAATTACAGAATCTTTTGGATTTCCAGTGGCTTGACCAGCCTCCTTGGAAGCAGCATCTGATGCAGCATTCATCCTTATAGGAATCTGCAAAGATTTGAGGACGTTTAGACGATTAATTCCAGATGCTCTTTGAAAGAGACTTGACATATATGTAATTTGTTATTAGCAAATTTTCTGCGTTTGAGCATTATTTATTGTGACTTTAACAAGTATAGCCTGTTCGTTATAAGACTCTTAAAAGGGGTGGCTTTTACCGGAATGAAGCTGAGGTCGGCGACATCTGTCTTTACGAAACCTACTTTATTAGATTGTGTGTTTTCCTAAGGCTTTCTTTGTGAAGCCTCTGGAAGGGATCTGATCAGGAGGAGAGGTTATTAAAAATTTGTACGACATCTTATTTTATTAAGCTTAATACGAGATGCCTCGGCCATATAGGCCCTTCTTATATTTAGTGCCTATTTTATAGGACTTTCTTATAAGATATTCCCTGTTAGCCAAGGACTATGAGAGTGATATCCTTTATGCGGGATTTATGAGAGCATTATTTATCGAACCGAGCTTACGAGAGCTTGATCTTTTTTATAAAGCTTACAGAAGCGCTACTTATCAGATTGGGCTTATGAAAGTAATATCCTCCTTAGAGGTTTATAAAGGTATTGTCTATTAAATAGAGTTTTTCAAGAATACCACTTATGAGGCGGGATTTAGGTGAGATTTTACTCACCGAAATGCGATGGGTAAGGTTTATGGGAGTGATACATAAAAATGTCGCCTTTGAAACAAGACTTAGGGGTGGACTGCCCATTTAATGGGGCTTATAAGGAGTTTTGTCCATTATATGGAGCTTGTGAGGATACTGCCTACTGAGTAGGGCTTAGGAAAAGTTCTGCCCATTGCATGGGGCTTACGAAGGAGTTGCCTATTAGATAGGGCTTTGTAGAAGGTTCTGCCCATTGAATGGGGCTTACGAAAGAGGTGCCTATTAGATAGGGCTTATGAAGTGTTCTGCCCATTATATGGGGCTTACGATGATGTTGCCTGTTAAATAGGGCTTTTTGAGAGGGTTGCCTATTAAATAGGGCTTATGAAGGGTTCTTCCCATTGTATGGGGCTTACGATGATGTTGCCTGTTAAACAGGGCTTTTTGAGAGGGTTGCCTATTAAATAGGGCTTATGAAGGGTTTTGCCCATTGTATGGGGCTTACGATGGTGTTGCCTACTGTGTAGGGCTTCTGGGGGTTCTGCCCGTTATACGGGGCTTATGAGAGAGTTGCCTATTAGACAGGGCTTCTGAGAGAAGGTTCGGCCCGTTATACGGGGCTTACGAGGGAATTGCCTGTTAGACAGGGCTTCTGGGAGGAGGTTCTGCTTTCAGATGCGGGCTCCCTTCATCAACGTGAATGGGGTAACCTCATCATCTTTCGGCTCTCCATTTTTTAATGTTTTTATTATTTTGTGGGTTTTCAAGTCATGGCGATTTAGGGGCATTCGACTAGCTTTAGTAGTGATGCTTCCTCTGTAATCACCAATCCTTTGCGACTCATAGATGGATTTCATATTGAGCAGATAATAGACAGAATTGTATGCTCACCAAGTACACAGTGAATCGAATGTGTTTTGAGATTGCTGCAGTTTGTGACCTGGCCTTCCTCCGGATTCTTCACAACCTTAGAATTTTGGCAAACCAACAACAGATTAGCCATCACAATTCATGTCATGAAAGAGATATGGCCTCGAGATCGTTTCTAATCACTGGATTGATTTGTTATGAGCAATGTAGCTAAAACAAATTCATGGTATACATACTAAAATTCTCCAGGAATAATATAAATCTCGCATTCAATACAAATTCCTTCTATTAGATAGCCACCATTCTAGGTGATCATCGCGACAGAGTAAATGACAGGACAAATTTATGCACATATCATCAGAATTAGTTAAAGTTTCAAAGATAAACAGGGGATTAGCCCTCTGAACCCATGGGTTTTGACAGTACTTATAGATATCACCTCTTAATTCACATTCAAGGAGAGAAAATCAGCCTCTCAAACACAAGTTTCCTTTCAATCAAAGTATTTATCACGATTTCCATTTCAAAGGGAGCATAATCCTAGAATCACATCACATTCAACAGCTCATAACCGTGGAGAGCTTAGCAGATATCAAACAACAGTGTGCCCATCTGGGTTTCCGCTAGTTAGACAACAAACAGGGCGTTCCCAATCAATGTAACATCAGATTTCCTCATATTCTCCACATAAGGACATAATAAAGGGAAATCGCAAACAGCATTATAACAACGAGCTGGAATTTTGCATAAAACAGGGGAAATCGACATCTCAACTCAAGGATTTCCCACAGACGGCGCCAGTTGATAGATCCGGGTTAGAGATCCACAACAATTTAGGGTATTGCTCATCATGTTTTGCAAATAGCATTTATGGATAAAGCGTTAGAGCAGTAAAGAGCAAGAGATTCATGCGTGTATAGAGCCATAGATGAGTATTTTACACAAAGCGTGATTCGCATAGTGATGGCAAATAATAGTTGAGCTATGAGTAGGGCGTAAAAGGTATATTTAGCCATAAACTAGCAAGATTCGTGGAGTTTTGCACTCATACAAGCAGATAATGAAGAAATGGGACAGGAAAAAGGAGAGAAACAAGGAGAGCAGAGCTCCGTCGAGCCTCATTCCCTTTTGGGCAATGAGGGTTTTACCTTAAACCTGGGATGAGGTGCAAGAGAGAGATTCTTCCCGGCGTCGAGAGGAATGGATGGAGGTGAAGGGAAACTAGAGCTTCCCGGGAGAAGGCTTTGAGCGCCTTGACTGCTTGAGCTCGGAAGAGAGAGTATGGAATTGAATGGAACAGTACGCCAAGGAGCGTGTTGTTCGCAGAGAGTGATCCTGATATGATGTGTGCGTTCACTTAGTATTTATAGGTATGAGGAGGGTGAAAAGTGAGCATCCGTCTGAAGGGAGGACAGAAAAGGAATTCCAACGGAGGCAAAGTATCCTCTGTCATGAATGCAGTGGTCCTCACTCTATAGTACATAGAGTCACGCGGACCGTATGTTGCGCAGAACCTCGAGCTTCTACTAAACACTTATGGGATCTGGTCAGATTCTTCTATCTTTGTAGATGCCTGCAGATCCCGCATGGCTTATGGGAGAAGCTAGAACCTCACAGCTTCTTACATGGCATACGATTCTTGATTGTATTGAGCGTCTGGTGCCCATAAAATCTCTTTGATATTATGTTGTAACGCGGAATAACCTCTATCGATCATCATGTAAAAGTAATACTTATCTCCTTTAATGGCGTTGTTGATGCTAGTTCTGTCTAGGATTTAATATTCCTTTCTTAGAGGTAAGGTTCTCGCCTCTACTGTGACATTTGACACATCAGTTTCCCTAGGAACCGTAGTCTAAGGTTAAGGAAAGTGTATTCCCCATTAACTTGGATTATTTAGGGAGTATGGCTGATATTAATCCCTATCAAGTAGAAGCCTCGATCATAGAGTCTAGATCCAAGCTTACACAGTCCTCTATTGTGTGAAGCTCGATCGAAGCTTAGGTTGTAAGGAAACCCGTAATCTCCCTGTCGTCGGACAGAAGCGAGTGAAACTTCCAGTCTAGTTTAGGTCTTGTGTGGTGAACCCGTAATCACCCAGTCGTCGTCAGATCCAAGCAAGTGAAGCTCGATCTTGACATAGGTTTTCGAAGAACCGTAATATTCAAAGTTTTTGAGTGAAGAGAACTAGTTGCCTAGTGCAACAAGTGGACGTATGTGTTTTATCACTGAACCACTCTAAATCGCTGTGTCGTATCTCTAACCCTAATCTCTCTATTTTCAGTTTACTGTTTGAATATTCATTGCACAAGCATTTAAACAAACTTAAACTGGAGTTTTCAAATACTTAGGAAAGATTAGCTCATCGAATTTCCGCATCTTGAGTAAAGTCTCACTCTTGATCAAGCATTTGCTTAGGTCAAGAGAACTGCTTATATTGTAGATCCAGTCTTTGGCGAGGTCTTAGTTCTCAAGCGAGCACTTTACTTAAAACTCTGAGTTTGAGGAAAAGAAGTTGAAAAACTTCAAAACACGTATTCACCCCCCCCCCCCCCCCACGTGTTTTTCCTCTAACAAACCGGGACCAACAAAGAGAACCGAACAAAACAGCATCCACTTCAGTCACCACCTCCATCACCCCATGTCTTTTGGGGGGGGGGGGGGGGGTGTGATAGGGAATGACCCATCTCCCTAGGCCCAAAATCACTACCTCGGAAGCCCAAAGCCCAACTGCCTCACCTCGGCACAAGCCCAGCTCGGCACAAGCCCAATCATGACAGTCCGGCCCAACACCAGCTCGACCCAGCCCACATCAAATACAGGCCCAGGGAGTTGAGCCCTAACCACCAATACGTGGAGTGATGGAGAGAAAGGCGGAACAGAAAATCACCCATGATCTCCACGTTCTCACTCCAACAGCTGGCACCAACATCAACTATAAATAGGAGAACCATTTGTATTGTACACACTCATGCTATTTTGAATACAGAAACTCTCTCTTTCTCCCCGTGGATGTAGATCTTACGATCGAACCACGTAATCCCTGTGTTCTTTACTCTTTTACGCACAAACTTCACACATAAACTATTTAATTTGCCGAGCAACGAATCGAGGACTCATCAGGATCCAAGCCAACTCTGATTTGAAGGAGAACTCAATTTGTGAAAAAATTGAATGAGAGCAAAGTTCAAGTTGTACCTAATAAATTTTAAATTAAAAAGAAAAAAATAAAATCCTCCGTTAATTCCAGTCCATATGAAAAGAAATCTTCCCTATGCATACAGAAAATTGCCAAAAAAACTTCATGCAAAACTCCACGCATTAACAAACATCATCCCATATACGGAGGAAGAGACGAAGGTTCTTGGTCGTGTTCGGGTCGATAGAAGTCATTATCTAATTGTTGGATAAATTGGAGTTATAATGAAGAGGTATAACTTTTGAAAGTTGATCTTGTAGAGTTGCAACTTCTCAAAAGGTGTTTTGTGTAGCTCTTCTTCAATTAAAGATTTGAAGAAGCTCCGTTTAGCGGATAATTAGCTAAATTACATATTCGAAAACTAAGTTTCGAGTAGATTAATTTAGTGTGTTAATTCTCTAAGTTCCAATTTCGGATGGATGCGAAATTAATGCATTAAGTTAAAATAAATTATGAAAAGGTGCTTTAAAATATGAAGTGATGCTTAATATCCAAAGGGTGCAATCAATAACCATAGGATCGTGTCTTTTGTGAAAAGACATTATCCAACCATCTAGATTCATCCGGAGGAAAGGGTGTCACATTTTCATGAACACACATCACAACTCTTCATCGATTTGAGATTTTATTCTCAAATTCCTTTCTTGTTACATGGTCTTGAACTATTGAGTAGTTCGCTGGAACATCGATACGAAGTGCATCGATTCGAGTTCGTGAACCGTTGTATCTTGGAGACAATTGCTATAGTCTGATTGCACTATATCAGAGCAATATTGTCTTACGGAGATAGAGTCTAACTCTAGCCTCGGTTCTACTCAATTATACATCTTCGATACACATCTTTTATAACATTCGTAAGACAATATTTTATCGTATCGAGGATGACTCTTCTTGGACACAAGTTTGATCATGTTCGATTATCGAGAATCGATTTTATTCTCAATCTATGGATTGGTTTAAGTGATCCCAGGTTTTCTGGCCGAAATCCGACGGGTCTCGTTCGCCGGAATTATCAATTGGCAAAGGGGGAAAATAGTCCCCGTCTGCATGAACGAGTTTTTGGTCGAAGATAAGTACAAAATTGCATCATTGTTCTGATTTTTAACATGCAAAAGCAAATATTAAAATTTTCAGATTTGGTTGAGGCACTACTGTTCTGGCCGTTTTTCGATTGGATCTCAAATCCAATTGTAAAATCTATAGTTGGAATTTTTTTCTCTTTGAAAATACGAAGATATTAAGGGGTAGATCGTCTGTTTTGGTGGAGAGACGGCGGAGATATTCGCCGGGGAAGTCGACACCGTCGCTAGTGGCGAGTCGCATGGAGACGCGATGTTCTAGAGGCCATTCCAGCTACGTCGGTGGTCGGATTTTAATGGGCCACATACCAATGGAATCCTCTTGACGAGTAGAAGACGATTCTGGTCCGTTTCATCAAAATTCGTGATGATTGTATCCCGAAATTGACGAAAGACAGACTTTTCGGGCAGTTTACGGGTGACTCGGGCATCGGGAGGATGAGCACGACCCATCAAATCGACGGTGTCAACCTGTAGTTTCTAACGACATTTTTTTGATACAGGTTTCGATTTGGTTTGGATGGAGAATTTCAGTGTTTTCTAAACACTAAAGTTGTTGTCAATATGAATTCCTTAATTGATTTATTCAAGATCATACAATCACTCACCAATTATACTACCCAAGAATTGATGAATGAACACGAACACGCAAAGTACGTAGATCGTGAATAAACAAAAACACTCTCAAGTAAAACTCTCGTTTTGCGCACAGCGGTTGAATCACGATCCTTGAATATATATAGTCGATTCTCTCATGCAAACCCTAGAGGATATATTTAAGGTATATCTCTAACGATTTCCTTATCTCCACAAAATCGAATCTTCAAGCAAATCCATATACACGGCAGATTCCTTGTGTGCGTGAATCTCCTCTTAAAATAATAAGGAAATAAAATCCTTATTATACCGAAACTCAAACTTCACGCCCTCAACTACACGTAGCTCACAACATACATAATCCATGCCACATATAATATACTAACACCTCACACGAATGCAACTACAAGAACTTTCTTAAAGATATATAGAAAGCTCTATATATATCAAGGTTTTGAATAATTCAAAACTTATGGTGAATTTTCGATTAGTAAAGTTTTGGCTTGATATTTTAACCCAAAACTTGTGGGGGATTATGTTAATAAGTCCGTAAAATTCACAAAGGACAAAATATCCATGCTAAGGTTGACAATATGAGATTGTCAACATTATTTCACAATATGGTTGTGATAAATGTTTAAAGAAACATTGTGAGGATATGTTCAACATTTGGTTGCAACATATGACAATTCTACTTATGGTAGATTATATGTATTGACAAAATATTTGTAAGAAAGCTAGTCAAGATTATCTTTTAAATAGAAGTTTAAAAGAACGAGAGATACATCTACTACTTAGTAGATAAACACTTGCGATTACAAGTGTACATGTAATCTAAAGATCGTTTAGAATAAATGAATTTAAATGAGATGTTTGATTAGGACTTACCTTGATGAATTAATTATTGATTATTCCATCAAAGGTGGGGTAAAGAAGTAATAACCCTTGAAACTAATCAAATCTCGGAAATTCAGCTAGCCACAAAGTGAAGTAATGGAGGCATCTTAATGGTCTATCTCGATACATTCAAATGTGGGAGTTTTAAGAAATGAATACCTTGAACACATTTAAATGTAGTAATTTTGAAAGATCATTAAACGCATGATCTTACAAGCAAAAGACATATAAGATGCGAAATCTATTTAATTGATTAACTAAGAGAGTAAACTAGGACAATATTGATAATTGTCTAGTGGACTCGGAAAAGTTACAAAGAAACGTAATATAATCTAGTATACCTACATTGAAAGAGTATTACTATGACGAAGAAATTGTTATCTAGTAAACTTGATCGTTAGAAAAGATGATACTAAAACAAAAATGATTTGAGAAAGCACAAGACCGTTCTCAAAACAATTGATCACAAAGGTAGATGAACATTGACAATTGAAAATTCAAAGTTCACAAGTTCAATCGGTTATATAGATTTGTATGATCAATTGTGCAGTATCGGGAATGGGTTGAAAATCCACAATAAAAGGACGTTCATAGCGGTAACTCAACCATGATGACTGGAGATCCCAAGATCTTGGTTCAATGTGACAACTAAGTTATGAATGTTCATTTGTGCACTTGAAATTCTATTCAAAATTCATTCTCGAAGCTGCTCAAGTGCTAATGTGTAGTTGTTAGGGTAAGCTACAAAGCTTTTAATGATTCCTACAAAGTATGGAACGATACCTTGATAGGATATCACCTATATAAGTGTGAAGTGAGGCCGCTTCAAATAATAACACTTATGAATCCAAGATATGGTCCAAGGCCAAAATGGACACAACATGAGAACGAAATGTAGTACATCTATTATTGTATATATGTTATTGTCATGGTTTACACAAAAGTTGTTAGGTTCAAGACATCGCTTTCACAACAAGTAAATCCGATAACATTATACTAGGAAAGATTCAAAACCAAAAGCTATCTATCCCGATGCAATAATAGGTCTTCGAGACAATGTAGATTCCTTCGCATGCATTAATGTTCATTCATGTGGGGGATTGTTGGATAAATTGGAGTTATAATGAAGAGGTATAACTTTTGAAAGTTGATCTTGTAGAGGTGCAACTTCTCAAAAGGTGTTTTGTGTAGCTCTTCTTCAATTAAAGATTTGAAGAAGCTTCGTTTAGCGGATAATTGATATAGGTGAAATTTACTTGGTTTTTATAGTAAAAAAGAGTCGTTTTTAAGTCTCGATTGTGTATTATTGTCTATGTTTTGTATGGTTTTTATTATATTGGACAATATTATGCTTGTGGGTATTTTGTTGTGTTTTTAGGTATATATTTGAAGATAAAACCCCGAGACGAGACGAGGCAAGAAGAATCGAAGTTGAAATCCAAGGTTTGAAGGCGAGTTGAAGTCCTCTCGACACCTCTCTCGATCGAGAGGTGTATCGAGAGGAAAGCTACTGGATTCACTATCGATCGAGAGTATTTCAGCATCTCTCGACACCTCTCTCGATCGAGAGGTGGAGGCGGTCGAGAGGGGTCCATCCGAGAATATTTAATTTTAGACTCCTTTTTGGTCTATGTTTCCTTATGTAAATTTCCCCTATATATATTCCTTAGTCTAGCATTGTAAACACGAACACCTTACTTAGCTACATACTTTTAGAGCTTTTATTTTCCGTTTTTCATTCTTGTATTCGACTTTGGAGATTTGTTCAAGTTTATTCAAGATTCAAGATTCGAAGTTCTTCGTTTGTGTTCAAGTTTTTCTTACTCTTACTTTTTAATTATGTTCTTTCAATTCTTTATGTTTATGTTTGCTTCTATTATGTCTAGCTAAATTTCTTAGTTGATTTTAGGGATTGAATGCCTAATTGAATTTATGTAAGTGTTTTTGTTTACAATTAGCCTTCCAATCTAGGTGCATGTTTCATGGTGCTTATTCTCATGCATGATTACTTGATCACTAATTATGTATGCATAGTTATGTTTTTATGCCCTAGCCGGATAATTGCATAATAGATTTCATGAATACATGGTATGATGATTTAATTGTCTTAGCCGAAGTTGAATTATCATATGTTTGCATATAGTAGATTTAGGTGTCGTAGCTGAACCTAGTTGATTGTATTATTGATACTTGTTTTATTTTGCACTTGATTTGATTTCTATGAGACCGAGAGGAGATTAGAATCTTATTAGGTGACGATCTACATTGCCTTAGCCGGGGTGTTAGGTTATTTTCGTGTATCACATCTAGATTGGATTAAATTGGTTAATTGTATTCATTAATTACCTGCATATATTTGATTAGGTAGGCTTCCCTAGAATCAACACTTTATCCTTATTTGTTTCTTTCCTAATTTGATTATTTGCTTTGTTATTTGTTTACTTCCTTACTTGTTTAATTGAGTCTTTTTATTTATTTGCCTAGTTATAAATACCACAATTCCAAATTCTTAATTGTCTAAACATCAGTTTAGTTCTAGAGTAAAGGTATTGTGTGTGTTTTCGGTATATCAATCCATGTGGATACGATACTCGTACTTGTTCTATACTATACCTATTTTGTGTGGTAGAAAATAGTGCGATCAATAATAAGCTAAATTACATATTCGAATTAAAACTACGTTTCGAGTAGATTAATTTAGTGTGTTAATTCTCTAAGTTCCAATTTCGGATGAATGAGAAATTAATGCATTAAGTTAAAATAAATTATGAAAATGTGCTTTGAAATATGAAGTGCTTAATATCCAAAGGGTGCAATCAATAACCATAGGATCATATCTTTTGTGAAAAGACATGATCCAACCATCTAGATTCATACGGAGGGAAGGGTGTCACCTTTTCATGAACAGACATCACACCTCTTCATTATTATAAATAGACCTCCTACAATTCATTTGAGGAGACAAAATCACATATAGTTTGAGATTTTATTCTCAAATTCCTTTCTTGTTACATGGTCTTGAATTATTGAGTAGTTAGCTGGAACATCGATTCGAAGTGCATCGTTTCGAGTTCATGAACCGTTGTATCTTGGAGACATCCGATTGCACTATATCGGAGCAATATTGTCTTACGGAGATAGATTCTAACTCTAGCCTCGATTCTACTCAATTATACATCTTCGATACACATCTTTTATAACACTAATTACGAGCGATAACCAAGGAATCGACACATTGTGGTTATGAAATTGCCAAGCACTACAACGGGTTCCCTCCGCAAGGTACAATTGCTAAAACCTTTAAAGAATTGCAAATGCATTGGTAGTTTGCCAGTGCTGATATAAAACTATTTCAATCGTACTACCCCTATTTGCAGTGGCGGAGCCAGGACTTTGAAATAGGGTGGGCTCAATTGGCGGGTGACTACAAACGAGACTAAATTTACTCATTTTCTCACATTTAATTAGCGTGGGCTAACGATGAAAATTTCCGACGAAAATTGAAATTTTAAGAACTAAAATAAAATAAAATTAGTGGGGGGGGCTTTAGCCCACCATCACCACAACGTGGCTCCGTCACTGCCTATTTGATAGGTACACTTTGGGAAGTGCCAAAAGTGCCCCCAACACTTTGTCAAATGTATTGAGTGGTTATCAAAACCTCAATGATCATTCTAACATTCAAACACTCAGGAGAGGGATCATGGTACTGCCAAATTTTTAGTTGCTACAGTAAGTATCAAAGCTATCAAACAATGCAAAACTAGCATTACTCGTTGTTACTCATGCCAATCTACTCAAGAGACGACCATGTCAACTGAAATGACGGATCATATAGCGGCAACAGTTACAGGCCACAGCCCAAAGGCTCAAAAGCGGAGAAAGCAAAGAGCGAAAGGAAAGAATATGGCCTTTGACTCCCTCTTTTTTTTTTTTTTTTTTTCCAAATTGTGTCAAAACTTTTTTACAATTCTTGCACACTTTTCACGCTTCTTGATAATGAGTTTTAAAATGAATCTTTGAAGAATTTTTTCTTACGGGATACAACGATTGTCATAGTATCATGTAAAAGAAACATTTCTTCAAAAATTCCTTTTAAAAACCATCATCTAGAAGTGTGAAAAACATGCAGAAATTGTCAAAAAAATTTAACTAAACTTGAGGAAAACTAAGGGAGTAATAATTAAATTCAAAAGCAAAGTGGAATAATTAAGTGAGACGGAGGGAGTAATGATGATGTATATTTTATTTTAAAATTAAATAAGCCCCCCCCCCCCCCCCCCCCCCCCAGGTATATTTTGGGAAGTGTCAAAAGTGCCTCGAACACTTTGTCAAATGTGTTAAGTGATTATCAAAACCTCGATGATCATTCTAACATTCAAACAATAGGGAGAAGGATCATGGTACTGTCAAATTTTTGGTTGATACAGGAAGTATCAAAGCTATCAAACAATGCAACTAGCATTACTCATTTATACTCATGCCAATCTATCTACTCAAGAGACGACCATGGCAACTGAAATGATGGATCATGTAGTAGCAACAATTACAGGCCACAACCCAAAGGCTCAAAAGCGGAGAAAGCAAGAGCGAAAGGAAAGAAGAAGGCCTTGACTCCCTCTATTTTCTTTTCTTTTTTTCCAAGTTGAGTCAAAACTTTTTTACAATTCTGACACGTTTTTTCACGCTTCTTGATAATGAGTTTTAAAATTGATATTTGAAAAAAAAAAATTACGGGATACTACGATTGTCATAGTATCATGTAAAAGAAAAAAATTCTTCAAAAATTCATTCTAAAAATCATCATCTAGAAGTGTGAAAAACATGCCGAAATTGTCAAAAAGTTTTAGCTCAACTCCAGAAAAACAAAGGGAGTAATAATTAAATTCAAAAGCAAAATGGAATAATTAAGTGAGACAAAAAGAGTGATAATGATCTATAATTTATTTTTAAAATTAAATAAAATACCCCCATCCCCCAAGGTATATGGGTATCATGATAATGGGTCCATGTTCCAAAATGGAATAGGACGAAACTTCCAAAACAAAACACAAGAAGAAACTTGGGAACGGAGAGAGTATTATATACTCCCTCCGTCCACCTATTTCTGACACGTTTGCTTTTTGCACGGGTTTTAAGACGGGAGTGGTTAGTGTGTAAAGTGTATTGTGTTTATGGATGTAATGTATAAAGTGTATTTTATAGGGAATAAACATATTTTTGAAACAGAGCATCATATATGCATAAAAACATGTTCTTGTCTGATCTTAAATGAAAGATCGTATAAAGACCTTTAATTTGATATAAAAATCATAAAATTCCGATAACAAACGAGCAAGTTATAATAATTTAAACTTTCGAAATTTAAATTATATTGAACTACGTGCAGAAAAATGAGTGGATGAGATTTAAGTATGGAATGTTAAGTGTAATAAGGGATTTACTAATCAACCTACTTAGTGGCTAATTCTTTCCGAATAAGGAAACGTGTCAGAAATAGGTGGACAGCCCAAAAAGGAAAGCGTGTCAGAAATAGGTGGACGGAGGGAGTATTATGTTTTTATAATTATGTTTTAGTTATTTAAAATGACATAATAATCAAATTATTTTAATTTATTTATTTATTTATTTATTTTTGCATTTTTTATTATTTTTGTGATGCAAGAATAAACAAACTAAGGATTAAACGAAAAAAAAAAAAAAACCACTTCCACTAGTTGTTTGAAACCCCAAAACAGAGAGAGCTATGTCCTCATTTCACAACTTTTGGCGGGAGTAGATAGCTCGTCGGAGGCGGCGCAATGAACTCATCCGCGGCGCCAGATAGTGAGACGGAGGCTCCAGACTTGGTCTGCGAATTGGACAGCATACGTGGCATAGTAGATGCCCTCAGCTCCGTACGGTGGAAGCGCCATCAAGTATGCTTCTCTCTCTCTCTCTCTCTCTCATTTCTAATAAATGATGAGATCTACCTCCAATTAGGACGCTCTCATAGAATTATCCGAGCATGGCATAGTGATAATTGTCGAGGAAACCGGTTGTCTTCAGGCCAAGGTTTACTTACAGCGCGAGGTATTCGTGTTTATGGGTTTTATTATCAGTTTCTACTGTTTTTTGTTACAAGAAAGTTGAATGCTTATTTCTGGGGTGTTTTTGTTCTGTTTTTTTTTTGGTAGTTGTTTATCAAATATGATTATGGGGCGCACGACCGGCCACGATTTGGGGTGAGCTTGGGGCTCTTTATTGATTGCCTTGATACGTTTTCAGTTCCGAGCCGCTCTAACGTTCTGGAACTCCGTTATCCAGGGCCCGATCAGCAACTCATGCTACGGTTTGGGTTCTAACATCTTCACTGATTGTTTTAATATAGTATATGTTTCATTCTATATTCGTGAATAAGATGTTCTAGTGTCAGACTTCTCGATTTTGATTGTGAAGCTAACAGCATTCATAGAGTTTCTCTTCATTAGGATGTATAGGGAGTGAAGGAGTTATCAGTGATTTGGACCCTTTCCTTGCTCTTAGGAGGGCAATCTATTTTCTAGAATAGTTGTTATTAATATTGCTTACATATTGATTGTCGGAAGAGATTGCAGAAAAGTGAAACATGGAGAAATCGATAGGAAGAAATTATGTATTCACTTTGTGTGAGATTGAATTATTTCATGTTGAATCATCTCATTGTGACCTTATGAAATTAAGAAAGAGATGTTGATAGCCTGTCAAAAGTTGTAGTATTGTAACCAAAAACTTCTACAACAATAACTGATTTAAAATTGAGTGTTTACTGTTTAGAAAGGAATCGCTCTGAACCGTAATGGACCATTATGAGGACCAGTGTAGAAGTACATCGAAGTAAAACAAGTTTGCATAATGATGAGGAAATCTTTTAATATTATAACATTCTTTTTGCTAAATGTAGTTTACTGGATTTAGTGTTGAAGGCATCTGGAAGATGTCAGGCCTGTTTCCTTACATCTAACTATGGGCAGCACGAAAATATGTGTGGGGAAACTGCATGTAGTTGCAACAAAAGTGTTTTCTCAAATTTTTCTTTTTGTACTTCTGAGACTTTTTTGTTCATAGTACCAGTATGTTAACGATATTTATTAGAACATTTATTTTAATTATACCTGCCCACTCGCTCATGTGACAGGTCAGTTGATACTCCGGATGTCTGCATTTATGCCGAGATGAGGACAAGGATCCCAGAGACGATCTCATGGGACTATAACTTTGAACCTGCAGGAGCCACTCCTCTGAGTTTCACGGTTAAAGTATTTTTGCTCCTTTATGCAATATAATGATTTCTGTGAATTGTTTTGCTATACTCTTATCAAAATAGGTAAATGTTTTGCTAATAGCACTATATAGTTCAGTGGCAATCGTCTTCTATAAGAGGGTGACAGGACAGGGTTGAATCCTTATTCTCCATCCCCTATCACAATAATTTCATAATAAATAAGTTACTCTTATTATACGTAAGCAGATCTAAAGTGGGCTGCAGCTTGTGGCTATTTGAATGTCTGAACTCTGAAGTTATGTTATGTATAGTATACTCTTAAAAAGAATATGAAAAGAAAACATATTCACTTCGCAATCAAGTCCTTGTGCTGAATCTTGTATGTAAATAAAGAATACTTCTTCACAATCTTCTAAGTACCCAAGGCTGTTACTTCATTTTAAAGTTATTGTCTTACTGTTTATATCGCGTGAACCACTCTGATGTTTTAAACAATAACAATTCCTTTTTCATATGATCATGCCTGGAACTAGTCCCCAACCACAGCCCCTTGGGTTTACGGAATGAATCCTCATTTTTTTTACCCCATCCTAGGCTAGTTCCCATCTCAATCCGGTTCCTCGTAGATCTTTTTGGATGATCTCTTTTTCTTAGAAGATAATAAAATTGAATACTGGAAGAATTATTTGCTTGAATAAAAATGAATCTGACGAGAACTGGAATTAGGATAGTTACGATAATTCGTTATAGTTATTTCTATATGTTTTGGTTTGATGATGACAATCCAAAATAATTTGTTAGTCTAAAATAGCTTTCATTAAAATAGCACCACTTGTTGAATTTGTGTGATAAAAACTTTTTTTTTTTTATATTTTATTTTTTTATGAACATCCATCTCAAACTCTATATTCTTTTATCTGATTAATTTATTTTTTATAAAATAATTATTTTGTTAGATAAAACCCCTTCCTGGTTGACAAAATTTATTAACCATTGGAAGTATTATATACATTCAAGTTCACCCTGCTAATATCGTGATACATATCATGTTAAAAAGGTTTAAAGTAACTGGTATCATGAGTGATGTTTTTAGTAGCCCGTATTTCCAGCTTGCTGTACCGCTTCTTGCAGCCAGACTCACCATCGAAATGGATAATAATTTCATTTTATATGAAATTTAGACTTCTATGGTTTCTAACATGTATTTTGTTGTGTAGTTTAGCTGTTTTTGTGGGAACGTGGTTTGGAAAATATCAACTGATGGAGTTGTGAATCTTTGCGTACATTGCAAACTTTAATTTGGAGCATCAACTTACACTAGGAATTTTGCCTATTGAGATTTTATATATCATTTTCCCCTCTTTCCTACTGATATCGGTAGCAACATGGTGTACTGATATTACCTTGTTATGGTGACTGGTACCTTTAGTGGAGCTCTCCTATGTTCTCGAGTGCTGCCTCATAATTTGTGAGATCAGCTCTCCTTTACTTGCTGCGCAGTCATAACAATAATAGCCAAGCTGCTTTTCTTGTGATTTTTGTTTTGGTTTAGGGAACACAGTCAATCTTATGGTTAACAGTGATACACTAGCTTTTATTCTTGATTATGAATACTTGAAACTGTTCTTCTATTAGCAAAGTAATTCCTTATATATTAGTCTGCAGTTCTAAAGGAAGCTATTGATGATCTTGAATGGCCTGGATCTAGCATTGAAATAAAGCTACAGCCAGCACCCCCATCTGTCATCTTCAAGGGCGAAGGTCACGGGGACTTGCAGGTGCACCTTCATTAACTGTTTCTCATGCTTTTTGTTTTTCGTGTTGTTTTGTTTTCCTTTATCAGAAAATTACATTACAGTAAGTTGGCATGCAGATAGATTTGAATTACTACGCCAATACAGATCTTCTGATTGCATTCAGTTGTGATCGAGAAGTTTCACACAGGTTTGTTTTCCATTAGCTTATGATGCTCAGCTCAAGGCTGTTCTTAAAGTGATTGTTGGGGCCTTGATTTAGGTACAAATACAAGTTCCTGCGAGCCACGACTTCAAACATACCGGGTAGTGTCCTAAGAGACAATCGAGGGAGCAAGGTGACCATCGGCAGAGGTGGCATGCTCAAAATTCAGCACCTTGTTTCAGTGGCGATGCCGTCTGTTCCCCATCCCCACATCGACTCTGCCAGTTATCAGCAGCCCACCCGCATTGCTTATATTGAGTTCTTTGTCAAGCCAGAGGTAGAACAAATTAATGTGAATGATGCTTAGCAAATGGGCTTTTATTTTCGACATGAATTTGGTGAAACTTATTGTTTTCTTTCTGTATTGATTTAATGAATGTTAGTTTATATCTAATTGGTAAAGAATATATTTAAATTAGGTCTTAGTCTTCTCCAACCAAGGATTGTTATTCCAATTACGTAAACATGATCTTACATAGAAACTTGATGTATGTATGTGTATGGCTTAGTAGCCAGTGTTCTAAAAAACGCCATAGGTGCTAGTCAGTGCCAGGCCATTCGAATTTTTGGCTAGTCGGCCCTCTATAGGCAGTTGCGAACTAGTCGCTAGCTAGGCGGCCAAATCAAGCTAGGAGGCTGCCCAGACAGTCAAATCGGGCTTGGCACTAAGTCGGGCTGGGCATGAAAAATCGGGTTGGGCGGGTTGCCTCTCTTCCTCTTCCTCATTCCGAACTCTTGTCGCCATTCTTCTTCTCTGCCTCCTTCCCCTCCAATCATTCCTCTTCTTATCCTCTTCCATTCCATTGTGTTGTCGCCTGCTTCGTGGCACCACCGCTGCTTGCGTCGTTCGTTGCCGCTGCCTGAGCCGACACCACTGTCGACTGAGTGTATTGTGTACCAACACTTCTCTCTACCTCTCTCTCTCTTCCCTTTGTGGAAGAGTGTAGATTATTTTAATTTTATTTAAATGACAACTAATTTATGAAATTTGAGCTACATTAGTTTGCAATTGCATTATTAAAGTTAGATAATATGTATTTTAGATAATGAAATCTGTAATATTTTTGGAGAATATTGTGAAAAAATAACAAAAATAAATATAAAATCCAATGCCGCCTAGGCACTAGTCGGCTTTTCGCCGCCCGACTAGTGCCTAGCGTTTTTTTAGAACATTGTTAGTAGTAAGGGATTCATGTATGAGATTAAAGATTAAATCTTCGAGTTTTCTTTAATTTTTACTCATTTCATTCCACTTCAAGTGTCATGTTTTGTTAATTGAATTGTTTTACATGAAGGGGCACAGTCCTGTCAGGCCGGCCTCACCGTGAGGCCGGATTAAGATTGGCACTTTTGTTTATAAAGATTGGCACTTTGAAACATTGGCACTTTTGTTTACAAAGATTGGCACTTTTATTCATAATAATTGACACTTTTACGAAAAATACGTTAATGAATATTAATTTCATGTTATGGAAATAAATAATATGTATAGAGGATGGATCATATAGAAATAAGTCCTAGTGTGAGAAATAGGAATAGATCTGAACCATTGATCTTAATTTGATATGTGGTTGTAATTGATTTAAGCATGATTATAAGGTATCATAAGCATGACTAGGTTTAAGCATGAATTTGTACATTAAAAAGCATAATGGTGTTGTAAGCATAAATATATACTGATTTAAGCATGATTTTGTATAGTTTTAAGCATCTTTCGCATTTTAGCACGCAAGGATTTATTTGCACACGAACCACTCCCTATATATATATATATATATATATATATATATATATAAACCATAATATCAAAACATTATAATAACAAGTCGATAAAAAAAATATAAAATTTTTTATATCAAATAGATTGGCACTTTCATTCAGAACAATTGGCACTTTTATTCATTAAGATTGACACTTTTACTGGAGAATTATATATCCTAAGTTTCAATTTATAATCCATATTCAACATTATAAAATTGAAGTTAAATACTAAACAATAATTATAAAACCCTAAATTGATATATGAACCCTATAAAGTAATTTTAAAATTACTAAATACATACAAATTACGTATAAATTTTTATTTATAAGATTGACACTTTTGTTCATAAAGATTAGCATTTTTATTAATAAAGATTGACATTTTACTTAAATGGGTCGGGTCAACACGGACTGGGTCGGGTTGACCTACCCTACCCGAAATTGAGTCAACCGGGTCGGGTTGACCACAGTTGGGCCGGGCCGGGTCGGGTTGGCGGGCCGGGCTAGTCAAGTGGATCCGGCCGCATGGTGCGGCCGGCCACATACAAGTTTTTGCCTTACATGAATTGTCATATTTTCTAAAATAGAAAAAAATAATAATAAAAAATATTTTTAAAAAAATAACAATAACAATAACAATAACAATAACAATAACAATAACAATAATAATAATAACTCTTACTACATTTTAATGTGGACTCCTTACTTTTTACTTTTAACATTGCATCTAAAATCTCGTGCTAAAACGAAATAAGACAATCGATCTGGAATGGAGGAAGTATGTTATAATTGTTCAATAAAAAGTAGTAATAATAATTCACAATATGTAAATATATATATATATATATATATATATATATATATATATATATATATATATATATATATATATATAGTTCATATTAACAATACACGTACTTACTAATCGTCATTGTAAAAATTATTCATTCCTACCGACACAACCTGTGCATCAATTTCACCCCACCCCTCATACTTTCAATTGAAATTAGACGAAAGACATCGAAAATTAAAAAAGAAAAAAAAAAAAAATTCCTCGAAATGTTAAGAAAACCGCAGTTTCTTCCATACCACAACGAATGCCAATCCAAAAAATCCAAACTCTCGTCAAAATTAGATGGTTAATGGTTACTTCTACGTTGTCGGCGACATCAAATCGTCGTCGTCGTCGAAAAGCAAGAAGAAAAAGAAGAAGACTAAAAAAAAAAAAAATCTTAGCTCGAAAACGTAAAACTCAATTGCGTCTTCCTCTACATTGTCGACGTCGTCTGCGTATTCTTCAATTTAGAGGTAGTTGTCACCTCTGCAACCACCACCGTTGCATCTGCCACCATTATCATTGTTAGCTTGTGTAATCTCAGATCTTGAGTAAAAGAGAGAGAAATAGGTAGTTGAGAAGGAGAGAAACTTAAGATGAAGAAGATGAAAGAGAATGAGAGTTGTAGAAGAGATAGCAGAAGGAGATAAGAAAGAGCAGAGATTGATGAAGGAGATGAGAGAGTGGAGAGAAGAAGAGAATAAAGAAGAAGAGAGAGATTCATGAGATTGAAGAGAGAGGGTAGGTGGGGTGATGTTGACAACTAAGAGAGAAGAGAGAGAATGTGATGTTGACATAAAGTAAAAAGGAGAAGCATTTTGGATCAAATGTTAAAATGTTGGGGTATTTTTTTGTGATAATATATAGAAATATTATTCCACAATAATAAAAATAAAATTATGTCAACTTTATAAGAAGACACAACTTTTTTCAAAGTTGAGATTTTTGGACCAAACTACCTTTACTAAGGAGAGTGTTGACCTACTCCTTTCCCCTCCCTCAAATCCATTCCCCCCCACCCCCCGCGACCTCCGCAAAACTCAATTTTTCCCTCCTCTCTTTCTATCAGCTCGTATCCCACCCACCACCACGAACAAACCCCGCCCCTCCCCCCCCCCCCCCCCCCCCCCCCCCCCCCGACCCGCTCTTCATTCTTCTCTCTTCTTCCCTCTCTCTCTCCATCTCTTCATTATTTCGGCCTCCCCAACCTCCCCAAGCTCAATACTACCGTAGTCTCACACCCATCCCGTCGCTGGAAGTCCAAGCTACGACCACTGTCGCCATTATCGGCCTCCCCAAGCTCAAGATTTCCTTAATCCCTTCGCAGCCGCTCTCCCTCTCTATCTAATCGCCGGAAATCAGTTCGTCGCCGGAAGTTCAGTCTATCGCCAGAAGTCCAAGTTTAACTCTGAGGTCGGTTTTTGGGAAACCCCTCTCAGTTCCTCTCAGTTTGTCGGCCTTTCTCTCTATCCCTTCGCCGGAAGTTCATAATCGTCTCGCCGGAATTCCAAATCGTCGCCGGAAGTTCAGTTCGTCTGAAATTCTTAATTAAGCTTCGCAACAATTCAAGGTATGCGTTTTTCATATGTTTGGAGCATTTTACTACGATGAATGCCTCATAGCTGTTGAATTGATGAATTTGAAGTTTCAAACCTTGATGAATTTGATGTTTCAAACTTGTATGTTCAGTACAATTATTCTTCATCACTGGAGACACTATTAGTACCAACAGAACCATGTTTTATATCCCAAACCTGGTTCTATTAGTACCATTAGTTATATGTACGCTAAATGTTCCATTATGCGATGAGCCAGCGTTCGATGATATTTGCCCACTGAGGTGATTGGTCTGACAACGACGAATATAACGGCGGCCGAACAAAGCTCATTCCTATGCGCGAGTTTGATATGAATTATAAAAATTCGTTAAGCAAGATTGAAATGTGTATGAAGAAGCCGAAGGCTCGGTACTTGTATGAGATAGATGCATTGGTTATCTCCCCCACAACTAACCAAAAGATTAGAATGAAGATCACCGATGACTACAAGTTGGCCTTTGTGATGGCATCAGCCGTGACTCCCGTGTTGTACATAGCTACAACACCGGTTACTGCTGATTCTGAATTAATAAGTTTAGTGTTGCGGCAAAACCGGGTGGTTCCAACTCCAGTTCCAACTCCAACAAGAATAAGGAATTCGTCGATAAGAAATTCAGACAAGTTTCATTACGATCTTAACGATGAGGAGGATACCGGGTTTCTCGATTGAGAGATTGAGAATGAGGATGAGCATGAAGAATTTGAAGATGTTGATGATGATCATGGTGAGGACGAACATCTTCATGGTGAAACTGATTAATCATGATGAAACTGAAGAGGTTGGGATTAATCAACGTCAAGAACGCTCTGTTTCACCCCTCCCGGACCTGAATCAGACATTAAGAGAAAATACTTATATTGTTCGACAATGGACTATTCTGGGTACTTCCTTCCATGCCTCAGTTCCCGTGGAAGATTTTGGAGGAGGTCGATACGAGATGATTGATGATTGCAGAATGAACACACTTGAAAATGATTCAATTTTCACCAATAAAGCCAATTTGATAGCATCATGTGGTTTGTATCATCTTGTAAACCACTTTGGGTTTGTTACTAAGCGCTCCTCCAAAGCGTACTATCATGTTGTGTGCAAACATAATGTAGATACGTGTTCATTCATCTTAAAAGCGACAACTATGGGTACTGCTTGGATTATTGATGAATGGATGACTCACACATGCGAGAAAGATCTCATATATCATTCGGAGCCGACTGTATATGTCACATCCCAGTTCCCGAAGGAAGGCACGTGTGCCGGGACGTGGCAAGGGGTTGGGATTAAGAAGCGGGGATAGAAAGGGGCCTAGTTTCTTAGGATAATCAACCATATTATTAATGAGTTTATTTAATTAATTATGGGATCGGGACGCACAACACGAACCACGGGGTAGGCAAACCATACCGCCCGTGTCGGTCGCCATGTCTGAATACCCATAGACTTTAAATAAAATACGGGATCGGGACGCTCAGCTCAAATTATGGGGTCGCCTGAGATAAACAACCCATAATGGCCGGCTTGTGTCTGAATACCCGTAACTAAAATAAATATATATAATATATTCTTATAACGAGACTCAGGTATAGCATAGAGATTTTATTTCAAAACCTGAAATTTAACTTAGGAAGCCTAGTACATTGCAGGATCGTTACTAGTGACTACTTTAATAATAAGTGTAGCGGAAGCTTTATTCTTATTTGACACAACAACAATCCTCTTTAGCCACGTCTGCTCCACCAGCTCTCTAATCTGCAACACATTTGAAAAGGAATTGCAGGGCTGAGTACTAATGCACTCAGTGGGGTTATGCCAAAAACATTTATAATAAAAAGAATATCCATGATAATAAAGCATACATAGAAGGGTTTTAAATCATTATAACTTCCATGCACACCAAAACTCATTTTCATTGATTGCGATGCGGATTACCACGTTACTCTTATACCGATCCCGGGACATACCACTGTCGGATCCCTTTTCATGATGGAGCCATAGATTAACATATACCGATCCCGGGACATACCACTGCCGGATCCCTTTTCATGGTGGAGCCATAGTTTGGAGACAATGGAGTATCTCATCCACTAGTTCTCCCCTCGAGTTAGAATCAATTGGTGATCAACCCAATGATATCTAACAGTGCGCACAGCCCCTCGATTAGTGTGTTAGACCAATCGAAAGACCCAATCGTATACATAAGAGCCTTAAACATGCAATCACGCATCAAAACATTTTTCATGGATAAACCCACATTTTAGAGCTTACTAACTCAAAATAATATTTTGGAAAAAGAACCCCACCTTAATACCTGAAATACTGAAATAACTTGAGTTCTTGATCTACCGTAGGATCCTATCTTATCCTTTCTTCTTTGACCGTAATGATTTCGTCACAACTAATTCCTATAAGCTCCGCCAAAGATTTATGGAATTGATGCTACACCTCTTTATCATGCAAATTGAGGGGAGGGCAACGGAAAGGCCTTGAGGGCGTCTATTTATAGGCAACAATAAGTTGCTTAATCACCTAAAGTAGCTTGAATGAGTCACCTACCTATATTACTAGGTTAGGGACGTGTAGGATTAGAAGAGATGGTAATTCACCCATCTTTTATATTTGATACATGTGGCATGAAATATTTCTTATTAAAATAATATATAATACTTTCTATTACATGTAATTAAATTACGTACTAAGCATATATATACATATTATTAATCATGCTTGCATATTCCATAATTATACATATATATATATATCAAACTTATTTTTATTCTTAATTATAGGAGTATTTATTTTACAAAATGTTAATAATATGGTTACAATATAATTAGACTTTATATAAAACTTATTTTAATTTAATAGAATTATTTGGGATATTACAGTATATTCTAAAGTTTTAGCTGAATACTTTGTCCCTAGTATGATGGTAGAAGGCGTTGTGCTTAGGTCGAGGGACATGATAGCACAAGTACAAAGGTTATTCGGTGTGAAAATAAAATACTCCCTCGCTTTGTCAGCAAGGAATCAAGCCCTGACTTTGACTTATGGTGAGTCAAACAAGTCATTTCAGATGCTTCCCTCATATTTATATATGTTAGAGCAGGCAAACTCTGATTCCATGTTGATTTGTTGACCGATGCTATTGATGGTACTTATATGTACTGCTACATGGCTGTTGCTGCATGCATTAGAGCCTTCAAGGCTTGTCGTCCCGTTATTGTTGTTGATGGTACGCATTTAAAGGGGGAATACAAGGGTGTTATGTTCATTTCTGCTACGAAGGATGCTAACAAATAGGTTGTGCCCTTAGCATTTGAGTTGGGAGACAAGGAATCTGATGCATCAGGAATCTAGTTTTTTCAACAGTTTCGAC
Source organism: Thymus mandschuricus (assembly GCA_029379335.1). Taxonomy (NCBI): domain Eukaryota; kingdom Viridiplantae; phylum Streptophyta; class Magnoliopsida; order Lamiales; family Lamiaceae; genus Thymus; species Thymus mandschuricus. The sequence goes on from CM057074.1 coordinate 6,316,716, forward strand.
ATACTTTTGGGTGCCCTGAAAATATGTTGATTGTTTCTGACCAACATCTCAGTATCAAGAATGCTTTGGATATTGCATATCCAGGGATACCTCACGACCTATGTACATACCATCTAAAAGGCAACATCAAAAGATGAGGGAGTCATGCGATTGGAATGTTCAAACAAGCTGCCAATGCATATAGGTCAAATGACGTTGTTGCGCGCATGCAAAACCTACAAACCTTTTCACCCGGCGCACATGATAAGTTAATGGATGTTGATCCTTTTAAGTGGGCTCGTTCCAAATGTCATGTTCGACAATATCGTTTCTCAACTTCTAATGTTGTTGAGTGCTTGAATAGTCGACTTCTTTGGGCGAGGATGCTACCCGTATGTACTCTATTCGAGTGTGTCCGCACTATGATCAGACATTGGTTTGCGGAGCATCGTGCTGTGGCCATGGCTAGAACTGAAGAGTTAAATGAATACAGAGAAGCTAGATTGAACCGAGCAAATGAGTTGGCTCGCAACATGGTCGTTGAGGACATTTCTCCAACCAAGTACATGGTATCAAATGGAATCACGCATCACATCGTCGACATTCAGAGCAGGGAGTGCACTTGTGTAATAGTCGCAGTTTTTCTTAGTGAGTAATAAAAACTTCGACATTATTTTAAGTATTACGAGTGTTATTACTAACAATTAGAATAACAAAATTTCGAGAACTACGAATAGTAGTAAAGTTGTCAAACAAGAATTTAAATTATTAAGAAAGGCCCGATAAAACAAAACGATTTAAATTATTAATCAAGGGGCCGAGGCCCACTTAAATATCGAAGGCCCATTTCACGATTTAATACACGAATTATTTCGGCCCAATGTGTAATATCCCGTATTTTTTAAATAATAGAAAATAAGAAAATTAAATAGATTTCCCTTATGAAAATAATTTTCCTTAGTTATTAAAGATTTAAGATGATGGAAGATTTAATTTAAATAATTGAAATCCTAACTAAAGAATTTTAGAATAAGAAATAACTAATATTCACTATCTAGAACCTTTATAACTTGCTCAATAAAATCCCTAAAAATATTAAGTTAACTTCTTTAATCTAGTTTAGACATTGAAAGATTTATGAAAGAAGCTAGGTATTTTTCGGATAAACGGTTAAGAAAACACGAGTCGCCGTTTGTCTATTTCGATCCTTTTTGTTTCTTTAAAATTCTTCGAGCTATCAAAATCCTTCCGAAAATTCTTTAACCTATATCGTCGAGCTCGATATTTTATTTGGATCCCGTAAACTCTTTGAAATCTTAAATCGGAACTCGTTACCGGAAAAATATCTTTTCGTCGGGGAACGAGGCAACCAACCGGAGACGGGATGGCCCCTATAAATAGAGGCCACCACCGCCTCAAATTGTGCAGCCCCTATCCATTTTCAATTCCTTCATCCTAAGGAAACCCCAACTCCACCGACTCTCTCTCCCATCTCTCCCTCTCGCCGGCAGCTTCACCTCCGCCTCTCCCCCATCGCCGATCACCGTCTCCATCATCCACCCTCCATCGATCAGCCCCCTCTCTTCCATCTCCCTCATCTCACCCGATCATCACCTCCAGCCACCACCCTCGCTCTCTCTCTAAAAGGAGCAGCTCACTCCATCTCTCTCGCCACCACCGCCGACGCCGTCACTCTCTCCGATCAGCTGCAGCAGCTGCTGCCTCGTCTTCTTCAGCTTCTGCCACCACCATCCTCCATCGCCATCTTCTTCTTCGAGCCGGAGGAACCGCGAGCAGCTCCGATCGCCTCGGATCATCTTTCATGCATATCTTGACCTCCGATCATCGAAAAGGTATGCCGTTCGTTCCTATGCACTCGTAGGGAGATTTCGATCCTAGGAGTAGTGGCTGATCGTCGCCACGAACTCCCGGGAGAGACATGCATCACCATCATCATTTTCATCTTCTTCTTCTCCATCGCTGTCGCAGCCGCCCTTTCTTTGGTGGCTGCCGGCGCTTCTTTTTGCATCCATTTCCCCGAATTAAAGTTGTTCGTAACCTAATAATTAACCACTTTTAATCGGTCAGTTTTGAATTAAAAATGGAAAATTTCGTTTTCAGCCTAAATGATGTCCAAAAATTCTGAAATTTTAAAGATAGGTTCCTGTTAGTGTATTTAACATGTCCGTAAATTTTCGTGTCATTTCGAATCACCGTTTGCACGTAATTAAAGAAACTGTGTTTGAGTCGGTATTAGGTCAAAAGTCAAAATCTTTGCATGACTAATTTCTCATCACTAATCCCTCTAGAAAATTATTCTAAACAACTTTTCCTTCTTTGCCGAAGCCATACGATCATCCAAAAATTTAATAATAATTTATTTATGTTGGTCCCAGGGGAAATACGTAGAGGGGGGGTGAATACGTATTTCAAGTTTTTCAACTTTTTCCCTTTAACTCAGAGTGACAAGTAAAGAGCTCGTTTGATACTTAAGACTTAGCTGAAGCTAGATCTACAGTACGTAGCTTGCCTGCTTGACCGAAGTAAGGACTTGATCAAGAGGGAGTCTTTACTCGTATATGCGGAAATTCGGTGAGCTAAAATCTTTTCCTAAGTAATTAAAAATCCAAGTTATGTTTGTTTATATGCACGTGCAATGGATAATCAAATACGATAAAGAGATTAGGGTTAGAAAGATACGACACCGAGATTTATAGTGGTTCGGAGATAAAGCTCCTACGTCCACTTCGTTGCACGACGGCAATTGTTCTCTTCACTCAAGAACTTGAAGGTTACGGGTCCTTCAAAAACCTAGTCGAGATCGGGCTTCACTCGCCTGGATCTGACAAACAACGCAGTGATTACGGGTTCACTACTAAGACCTAAACTGGACAAGAAGCTTCACTTGCTTCTGTCCGAACAACAGGGAGATTGCGGGCTCTCCTTACAGCCTAGCTTCGATCGAGCTTCACACAAACGATGTAAGTGCAAGCTTGGATCTAGACTCTATGATCGAGGCTTCTTCAATCGGTGAAAGAAGGGCCTTGGATCGAAACAACCTAACGACGACTCAAAAACCTAACAGACAAAGTATAGGGTTTTTGGTTGACGGACACACTATGAAGAACTCTTTACAATAGATGCAAAGATTGGCTAGAGTTCTTCTTCTAAGCTTGGATATTTGATGTGGGCTTAGACTCGAAGTGTGAAGGTTGTGAAGACGAGTTCCGATGAACTGGAAACTCGGAGAACACTTAAAACAAAGACTCGAAGATTTGCTCGAAGGCTTGGGAGTGTTTGTTTGCTGTATGCGCTCGAATGCTCAAGTAGTGTTCTCACTTTTCTTCGTCTTCATCCTTCACTATTTATAGGCGGAGGGATGCCGAGATCCGTTGCTTGGTAGGTGCTTTGTCCCTCCTCCTCTCGACAGTACTTTGCGCAGGCAGTTGCTTTTGCAGGAGCGCAGTTTGTCTTTTTGCCGAAAATGGCTAAGTTACAAACTTAACAGTAACTGGAGCAAGCCAGTACTGTAGCGGCGCCCTGTCGGCCTGGCAGTCAACTCCGCTGCTCCTCTTCGCGTTCGACACGTGGAGATCTCGTAATAAATGCGGAGATCTCCAGTTGACTGGAGTTCAAAATATGGGCGGGAGTTGTGCTGTCGCTTTCTGGTAGGTGCTGGCTCGCTTCGCTATGAAGTTGTAGCGTCTGCTTTAGTTGAGTCACTTCGTAGTCATTCTGTAGTGAGCCGCTTCGGGAGATAAAGTTCCCTAGTGACTACTTTGGAAATTGCTGACTAGAATTGACTAGCTTTGACTCTACACTGTAGCGCTTGCTTCGCTTCGCTTTAGTTTTGAACTGTAGCGCTCGCTTCGCTTCGCCTTGGCAGACTCGCTTTGAATCTACTGTAGCGCTTGCTTCGCTACACTATTCTTCGGCACGCTTCACTTCGGCTTGCTAGACTTGCTTCGCTTCGAAAAACACACTCAAGCGAGTGGCCTTCACTTGAAAATTTGAAGCCTAAAATCTGAGCAAATTAAAGAGCCATCCTAATTAACAGAGTAGGCATAGAAAAATTCTAACCTGTTAACTACATCAAAATGGGTCGCTTGGGAATAGGACACTTGGGGTTTTGGGATCCAATCAAAACAAATGACTTCGTTTATCAAGTATCCCACATAGTTCCCCCTTAACAAATTGTTCCATAACAATTCCCAACAATTTATAATAACTTTTTAATAAAAACTTTACTTAAGGATTAAGTTCTTAGGCTTAGGAATTTCCATTAGAAATTCTGAGAACACCTTAGTAACTTAAAAATTATTGTAGGAACAAGTCAAGAAGGGCCTGAGATAGGATTCTAAGTCGAGAGCGCGTTTTACGAGAAACGAAGTTAACGGTAAAGGTGGGGTTCCTATTCCTTGATAAATATTATTCTCGAGCTAGTAAGCTCATAATCTTTATGCAGGCTTGTTACAGGAGAGACTTGAGTTGTCTCTGTCTATTTGAGTTTAACGCTCTTATTAAATTACGATCGGACTCCCCGGCCGCACTAGGTGCTGGTGCCAGAAGAGTTGTACGCATGCAGGTCAAGTGATTGTGGGCTGACCCCACCACTTGTACCATAGAGAGGGAGGTTATCCCGCGATTCCGTTATCATAATTGGACGGTTTTCGTTTCAGAGAGGGAGGTTATCCCGACGGCCATAAGATCCTAGGGAGGTTATCCCGATGGGTCGATAAGAGTAACCAAATGACAGAGTGGATCCAAACATTTCTTTCTCTTCTTCCTTTTTACTCCTGTTTACCTGCATATTCTTTTCGTGGCAATGAACCCACTGAGTACACTAGTACTCAGCCTGCAGAACTTTCTTTGTTTTGCAGATTACGAGCCGGAGGCATAGACAGGCTGGGAGTGGAAAGGGGTGGAAGACGTGGAGAATCGAAAGACTCAAACTCTACTGTTCTTTTTCGATTGAACTCTCTGATAAGTCACTATCTCGTTTTTGTGAGAAGGTTGGACCTAATAAAACTTGGTCTAAAACACTTAATAAGAAAACTCTTTACTTGCTTTCATATTCTCTCGTCTTTTGTTTCTGTATTTACTTTTTCGTATTTCGCTTCCGCTTTTACTTACGCAACTCTGGTCCTATCCAGAATATATATAACTATTTATGTTTTTACTTATATATTCATACTATGCGTCCTATAGACGCTATCTATAACCTTTACTTTTAAAAGATCCAACTGTAGTGCGGTCTGGTCCGCCACGGTTGTTACATTATGTAGATCCGACTGTAGTGCGGTTTGGTCCGCCACTGTCGTTATTTTTCGTACATTATACTTGGATCCAACGATGGCGCGGTGTGTTCCGACCTCGTTGTTATGCTTTGAATTCAAAGAAACTTAAATGAATTAAACGATAATAAAATTTGGTAGAAAGAGTTAGTTGTTGTTGAGATTGGCTTATTGGTTACCCCAGCGAATAGATCCTGGTATAGGGGAAATGCTGCCCGAATTACTTGGGCAATAAATGAGATAAACGAGATTAACCCCTAAATGAGCCCTTTTAACCCTACCCTGTCCATCCCGGTACTTAAGACTACTGTAGTGAAATCGGGATGTGACACAATGGTATCAGAGCATTCTTCGCTCTGGAACCTATAAGCCTTTCTTCCTATTGAGGTTAGAATTGTTTCTCTAATCTCACTTTCGGCAACGCACCCCCTCCCACCACTATCGCCCCGGCTCAAACTTGAGAGGTACATTTCTAACTTATAAGTGATTATATGTTGATGATATTTGTATGTCAGCATGCGTGTAAGTCTCTTGTACACTATTATGTGATATGTTGTTATACGGAAATTAGAAACCTTGAGATGTTATATAATGAGCATGAAGTTATATTGCATGATTATGTGAAAAACATGAATTGGAGAAGTCCTAGGTTAAGCACGGACCGTACTCTAGGTTGTTCATAGCAAGCACGGCCCATGCTCTCATGCCGAAGATAAAATTTTAGAAAGTCGTTCAGAGGCACGGACCGTGCGTTTGTTGCCACACAAAGGCACGGACCGTGCGTCTAATGTAAAATTTGACTTCCACTTCAAACACATGGATTATAACTTAGTGTCCCATAGAAGCACGAATCGTGCACTATTCTAAGAGTCTTAAAATGAAATATAGTTATTCAAAAGCATGCCAAGAAAAGATTATACAAAACTATGAAATGTGAAGTATGATGAACTTGTGCTATACAATTTTAAAATTGTTGATATGGTAAATATGAGATTATGAGTTAATAGGAAATGAATATGAAAAATGCTGAAATTGTGTGATTTTATGAAAATTATGAAACTTGATGTATCTCTGTGACATGAATGTGATTTATATGTGATGACACATTTATGACGATAAAGAAAACTGTAAGTCCTGCTAAAATAAACGAACATAGAGATTATATGTTGGGAACCCCTTGCAGTTTGATTTTGATGATGTTTATCGAAACCACACTTAGGCATATATTTACTTGTTTAGGGTCAAGGCCGATAGATCGACCTGCTACCTGTTAGTGCAGGTCGATGCTCTCTAATGTTTAATTACAAGTTTGATCCACTCTGTAAGAGAAAGGTTGTTTATCGACCTGCCTCATTCGGATCGAGCTGGTACATCTAGCTGTCTATCGACCTTCCTTATCAAGCTTCCAGCCTGTTGTGACTTAGAAGATTTCAAGAGCTGGGTTTCTATATCAAGGTCGTTGATCCACCTTCATGGAGCAACACGACCTGATCCTTGCCACGTGTTATGCCAGCAAGGACGAAACTTCCCAACGGCTAGAAGTGAGTCATGCCCCAACGGCCGGTGACATCATCCTGACTCCAACGGCTAGTTTTCAAAAACTGCCTATATATACTTCAAGCCATTATCGGATTCAAGCACGGGAAACTCAAGCTATCATCGCAAATACTTTGCCGAAATCTCTCTCAAAATTCATATCCTTTCAAGTGTTCGAAATCCCATGAGTTTCCCAAACACTTGCAAAGAGAGATTTCCGACTCCGATAAAAGCCACAACGACGAAGCGTTCACTGCTGCTTGTCGTTGATTCAAACAACTTCTTCTCCGACTCGTTCGAAGTTAGAAAGATTGTTTTGTGTTCTTCACCATTATAGAGTTAGTCAAGCTCTGTAATTCGTGAAAGGTTGTTTGTACATTTCTGTACGAAAGGTTGTAAGGGTCACGACCCAAAACTCGTGTCTAGATATATTCAAGTTAGAGTGTATTTAGAACTGATACTCAGTCAGTATAAATAAGAGAGAAGTTGGATCCAAAGGTAAAGGGATTCTCAGGTCGAGTCGACCTGACGTGGACGTAGGAGGGTTTCTCCGAACCACGCTAAATTGCGGTGTCTCTCTCTCTCTCTCTATTTATCGCTCTTTCAATATTTTATCTATCTGACGAGCATCAACCTGCATTTCATGAAACAACCTGCATTTGCTTAACGCCATTAGATTTTTCAAAGAGTAATCAACCTCCACCAACTTCCGCATTAACACAGTTTGCTAAATCAAGCTTGTTATCAAACGAGCTTGATAGATCAATCTGCCTCTGATAGGATCGACCTTGACAATCGACCTTCTGATCGACCTGATTTTCAATAACGTCTAAAACGGTTGGCATTGGTGTATTCCCCCCTCCCCCCCCCCCCCCCCCCACCATACACCAATTACTCTTTTCCGGGACCAACAAGTGGTATCAGAGCCGTGGTTCTTTTGACCGCTGCTTTGCATACTAAAAGCTTTCATCAAACTTTTGGTCATTTTGAACCGATCCTTTTGAAAAATCTTTTCATTCATTCATATCATATTATTTGCAATGGAGGCTTCTCTTCTCAGGGTCTGTGAAGATTTCTCCATTCAAGGCTATGAAGACTGGAGCTTCAGAATCAAGATGTGTCTCAAGGCACATCACGTCCTTATGTGGGAGATCATCGAAAATGGCCCCTCTCCCATTTATGCAGCGAAGATCATTGTTGAAGGAACTGCCCCCGGGGAGGCCACATACGAGAAGATCCTCAAAAATCCTCACGACTACACAACCGAGGAAAGGAAGGAGGCCAGTCTCGATGATTACGCAAAGGGACTCATCTCAAGCACTGTAAAGGGCGTCTATCTTGCCAAGATCCGAAATCTTGAGACTGCCAAAGAGATGTGGGACACCTCCGGTCCATCAGCCTGGGTTCAGAGGAGATGAAGGAGAACAAGCTGTCCATGGCATGCAGCAAGTTCGATGACTTCAAAATGATTTCGGGTGAAACCATAGAAGCAATAAAGATTCGCTTCACCGAAATAATTCTCGAGATCGCTGCAATCAACCCTCTCAAATATACGCAGCGCGAGAAAAATCTTAAAGTGATGCGTGCCCTACCCGCAAATTGGCACGTATACACCGCCATGCATCCAGCCCGTTCGGATTTCAACTCCCTCACCACTGAAGATCTTTTTGACATTCTTGTCGGAAATGAATATGAGATGATCCGCATCCACGGATCAGCACAGCCTTCCACCAGCAAGAAGGCCGATGAAAAGAATGACAAGGAGGTAGCCTTCAAGGCCGAGTCAGCCTCAGCTACTACCCCAAGCTCGATTGACGAATCCATCGTCAAAAAGTTCGAGAAGATGACTCTCGATTATGCACTCGCTGCTAGGAGAAATGAGAAGCTCCTAGGAAAAGTTGTCAAATACAAGAAATTCTACCGTGACAACAAGCGAAACTTCTCAAACCGCAACCACGACCGCCCTGACAAAAAGGGAGAAGGTAAACCCTCAACCTTCAATTCTTCTAACACACCCGAGGGTGGCTATTTTTGTTGTGGCAGGCCGGGTCACCACAAGACCGATTGTCCCGATCTGACAAAGGCCGAGAGAGACGAGATCCGTGCAAAGCGTGATAAGAAGCTCAAGGATCAACGAGCTGCCATGATCGCCGAAGAATCAAAGGAAGCTCATCTCTCAGACAGCTCGTCAAGTGATGACGAGGGTTACATCGCTTTCGACGAAAGTGATGATGAAGAATGTTTTGTTAGAGAACACCAACAAACCGTGGGATCTTCAAAGGTAGATCCTCAACCCATTTCACTTTCTTTTTCTGACGATGAATGTGCAGAAGAAGGTGAAGAACTATCCGAGGCTGTGTCTTGGGAAGAAATCAAGAAACAGCTCGATGATTATGCCGGTCTCGTGGATACACTCAAAGAGGTCGTTGAAGATAATGCTGAGCTGATGAACAAGAATGAAAAATACAAGCTAGCATTAGAAGAAAAATTCACTCCCTATGATGAAGAAAAGGAAAGGGAGATCGAAGCCCTAAAGTCAAAAATTGAAGAATTGACTTTACGTGTAAAGGAGTTCGATACCAGGGAGCTCGAGAAGGACGAGTCCCTCAAAACCAAAGATGCCGAAATTCACAGCCTTACATCAAAGTTGGCTGACTTGGTTATTCGACACGAACTCCTCGTGGAAAAAAGAAGGAAAGCTTCAACTTACCTTGAGTCAGTTGAAGAAGAGCGGAAAGAAATTGGAAGAGGTCCAATCCATGCAACGCAATCCACGCGATCACTCTGGTATTGGATTTAGTGGAAAATCCAAGGAAAGCAAGGATAAAGACTGCGAGATCAAGTTCGTAAAGGCGCAGTCAAAATCAAAGAATGTCCGGAAAGCTCATCAAGCTTTGCCAGATAAGATGGTCAAGCTGAAGAATCCAGTTCGACAGCCCCAAGCCATTCTCTTAAAGCAACACAAGAAGGAACAGCCTGTTCCTCAAAAAAAAGTGAGTCGACCTGCTCAGCATCGTCGACCTGCCCCTACTCATCAACAGCAGGCTGTTAATCAAGGGCGATACGAAGGCCAGTACTATCAAAGGCCGTATCACCCTCAGTTCTTCTATCCTGCTCATCAAGGATGTTACTGCCACTATCCACAACAGTCGAACTTTCAAGACTGGCAGTATCAACCTGGTCTTCATGAAGAGCATTATTATCAGCCTCGTCGTCCTCGATCAAAGAAATCCAAGGCTCCCAAGCCCAAGACCGCCACTGCCTCGTCCTCAGCCTCGGATAGAAGCAGACCAGCGAAACAAATCTGGGTCCCAAAGGCCGTTCCCGCAACCGATGTAGCACCCAATCTCAAATGGGTTGCTAAGCTCAATTAATTGCAGGTTGGGAAGGCTCAAAGAAGGAGCCAAGAAGCTCATGGAGCTGTATGGATCGTTGATAGTGGATGCTCCAAGCACATGACGTGTGACAAAACGCTACTATCAAATTATCAAGAACGAGACGGGCCACTTGTAACCTTTGGAGGAAATTCGAAGGGTCACACAAGAGGCCAGGGCGATCTAAAAGTTGGAAAAACAACTATTTCTAACGTCTTGTATGTTGAAGGTCTTAATCATAATTTATTCTCTGTGTCGCAATTCTGCTCGAATGGTAAACGAGTAGAATTCACTACTAACAAATGTCTCGTGAGAAATGAGGAAGGAGAAATACTTCTTACCGGAATCTTGCAGGATAGACTCTACATAGTCCAATGGACTGATGGGATAGAGACCTGCCTGATCACAAAGGCTGATTCCGAGACAAGCTGGTTATGGCACAAGAGGCTGAGTCATTTGAACTTCAAGGCCATCAACAAGCTCGCACGCAACAAACTGGTGAACGACCTGCCAGATCAAGTCTTCGATCGTGATCACATTTGCAAAGCCTGTCAAGCTGGAAAGCAAACAAGATCATCCTTTCCAAGTGTGACGGCACAAGCTTCAAATCGAATTCTTGAGCTTCTCCATCTCGACCTCTTTGGTCCAGTCACTCCCTTAAGTATAAACGGTAGAAAATACGCTCTCGTTATTATAGATGATTATTCTAGATTTACGTGGGTTATTTTCATGTACAAAAAGAAGGAGACTTTGGAGAAGTTACCCGCGTTGCTGAGCAAACTGTGCAATCAAAAGGAGAAATCCATCATCTCCATTCGATCCGATCGAGGCACCGAATTTATCAATGCAATGATCGAAGAATATTGCACAAAGAGTGGAATTCATCATCAAACCTCAGCAGCTCGTACACCTCAACAAAATGGCGTAGTGGAACGCCGTGACAGGTCGCTGAAGGAAGCAGCTCGTACCATGTTGGACGAAACCAACATTCCAAAGAAGTTTTGGGCAGAGGCCATTAACACAGCCTGCTATACCCAAAACAGGTCGATAATCACTACCCGACATGGAAAGACTCCTTACGAGCTGTGGAACAACAAGCTCCCCAGAGAGTTAAGTACAGGTCCAGATCATTCCGTTACTAACAGGTCGTCCAACTCCCCCATCGACGATCTGCTAGTGTGGACTCCAACTGATCTAGAGGAAGAGGGTCAATCTGATCCAAAGGTCACATAGCAAGGGGGAAATGATGCAAGTGATGTTCCTACATCTAGCTGTAATACATCAGCCGGAATTAAGCAGGCTGATCCCCCATTCTCAGTTCCCCAGACTGATGCTGTTAACGACCTTACATCCCAAATCGAGCAGCTCGATGATACAATGGAGCAGCTCAACATTCAGTCCGATCAGCAGCTTGATCAACAGCCGGAGCAACAGCAAGTGCTCACTAATCAACCTTCAACTCACCCAGAGTTTGACGAACCTATTAATGAGCCCGATCCAATTATTTCAAACGAAGAAAGATCACGACGCAGACGATGTATCGATGCTCATCCAAAAGAGCAAATTATTGGGAACCCAAACCAAAGAGTGCGGACAAGAAGAACGATCGGTGAAAGTGCATTACTACTATCTCTCTCGTATAGAACCCAAAGATGCCATTGAAGCTCTTCAAGATGCTGACTGGATTCAAGCCATGCAAGAAGAACTCAATGAATTCAAAAGAAACGAAGTATGGTCTCTGGTTGATCGTCCTTATCATCAGGGCGTCATTGGAGTCAAATGGGTCTACAAAAACAAGAGAGATGAATCTGGAGAAGTTGTCAGAAATAAAGCCTGATTGGTAGCGAAGGGTTACTGTCAACAAGAAGGAATCGATTACGATGAGACGTTTGCCCCCGTCGCAAGATTAGAAGCCATAAGGCTGTTTCTAGCTTATGCCGCTCATCAACGATTCAAAGTCTACCAGATGGATGTAAAAAGCGCGTTCCTCAATGGCGTTCTCGAAGAAGAAGTCTATGTGGAACAGCCTCCAGGATTCGAGGAGGGTGATTCAAGCAAAGTCTATAAACTACACAAGGCCGTCTACGGACTTAAGCAAGCTCCTCGAGCTTGGTATGAGACGCTATCATCCTTTCTTATCGAATCTGGATTCAAGTGTGGTTCAGTCGACAAAAAACTATTCACTATCAAAGTGAATGAACATATCCTTTTAGTACAAATTTATGTTGATGACATTATTTTTGGATCTAAATCTCCCATATTATGCGAAAAAATTGGTAACCTCATGACAGACAAATATAAAATGTCTATGATGGGGGAAATGAATTTCTTTCTAGGGTTGCAGGTTAAGCAGTCCGATGAAGGAATCTTCATCAGCCAAACAAAGTACGCACACGAGCTGGTCGACAAGTTTGGTGTCAAAGACAGCAAGCCCGTCAAAATACCGATGCTCTCTGGTGGGAAGATCGACCCGGATCCCGAAGGAAAACCTGCCAACATAACACAGTACAGGGGTATCATTGGTTCATTACTTTATCTAACTGCGAGTCGACCTGATATCACTTTTGCAGTTGGAGTGTGTGCTCGATATCAAGCTAGTCCAAAGGAATCTCACTTGGAAGCAGCAAAGAAAATTCTTCGATACATCAAAGGAACCGTAAATTTAGGTCTTTGGTATCCTTGTGATGATAATTTCCAGCTTACAGGTTATTCAGATTTTTATCATGCAGGATGCAAGCTCGATAGGAAATCTACCTCGGGTACTTGCCAATTTCTTGGAAACAAGCTGATATCGTGGTTTTCAAAGAAACAAACTTCAGTAGCCACCTCCACCACAGAGGCCGAGTATATGGCCGCAGGGAGTTGTTGTGCACAAATCTTGTGGCTCAAACAACAACTCAAAGATTATGAAGTTGAAGTCAGTGAAGTGCCAATATTCTGCGACAGTTCGAGTGCTATCGCCATTACTCAAAATCCAGTTCTTCATACAAGATGCAAACACGTGGATATTCGACATCACTTTATTCGTGATCACGTGGAAAAGAAGAACGTGGTTATTGAGAAGATACACACTGATATTCAACGGGCTGATATCCTAACCAAACCACTAGCCGAAGAAAGATTCAAAATGCTGTGTGGAAAGTTAGGGTTATTAAATGTTGATTCAACAGGCCGTTCGTGAGCCAACAGGCCGTCATCATTTGAACAGGCCGTTCGTGAGTCAACAGGCTGTCACCATTTGAACATGCCGTTTCTAGTCAACAGGGCGCTTTCCTTTCAACAGGCCGATAGTCAAACGTCAGATCGTTCCCTATCAACAGGCCGTCGTCTAGTCAACAGATCGACCTGTATTCCTCAAATTGAGAGGGAACACTTGATCAAGTGATCCATCATTTGAGGGGGAACAAAGGCCGTTCTCATTTCTTCAGGCCGCTATCAACCTGAATGCAACCCGCATTAATGAAAGGGGAATCAAAAGGGCAGTATCACCCTTTTGTCTTTCATTTAACTTCTTTAATACGCATTGAATTTTCTCAATTATTGATATTTATTTCTCAATGTGTTACATTGTTTAAGGCTCTGTTGTGTTGCAGAAATTAAGGAAAAAGGAAGTAATCATTGCTATTTTTGCAACCCATCTAGTCAAGTGTCAAGTATTGACACATTGACCGAGGTCACATTTAATTCACTGCAACCCACTCTGAAAAAGTGCAAGTATACGCACGTTTCTATTTTATTCACGCGCGGATGTGAATCGTTTCACATTCCACGCGCTTTCATCGTGCGGATGAGGATTAAAGTTGTAACTTTAACCTTTTCAAATTCGAATGATCCCAACCATTCAATCTGTCTATATAAATCATGCAATTTTCACTCGAAACGTTACTTACTCTTTTCACTCATCATTTTCTGCAAAACCCTAATTTCTTCATTCTCTCTGCAAAACATCAGCCGCCGTTGTATTCTTTTCGCCATTTTCGCCATTTCCTCTTCACTTACTCACCTACTTTCTTATTATGGCAGAAATGGAATGGGATGCAATCTCTGCATATTTGGAATCCCACATCAAATATGAGCCATACATGGTTCGTGAGAACTTCGGTTTTCGCGATCTGGACTCGATGTATGCACTGGTGGAAACCTGCCTTCCTTTCCACCGGATTATCTCCGCCCGACCGCCAAAGTTTCTACCAAAGATCGTGAGTGCGTTCTTTTACAACTGGAACAAGGGCGATTCAGTCTCCTCCCATACCGTCTCTCTCGGGAGCCAGCAATCCGTCCACCATATCAACGTCCTCGCCGCCGTGAAAGCCGCCTTTAGTATTGGGGATGGTGGGGATTTGCAACTTTCTGACATCCCTCGCCCCCAACTGCAGGAGGTTCTCGACCGTGTTCTTATTGAGCCTCGACCTTATTTGGAGAGAACGTTCAAAAGGAACGAGCTCCGTCCCAAATACAGGCTGCTCGTGGATTTTGTGCAGAGGTGTTTTCTAGGGCACCTCGGAAATCATGACCAGGTCACGCCGTTGAAATTCCAGATCATGACGGCCGTGATGCTCAACCTGCCCATCAGCTGGGCCAAGCTGATGGTCTCCCTGCTTTGGGATGAAGCCAAGCAGATCGAATGCTCCATGGAGGGAGAGGCCGTTGTGGGAGTGCGTCTCCACAACGAGAAGAGGCCGCTTCGTCTTGGGACGAAAGCGACCTACATTATAACTTCCTTCTTCAAGCAGAGGAAGTGGACAGGAGCAGAGGCCTTCCCCCACAACTTCATTCCAAAAGATCTCCATCAGCTGGAGATGGCATTGGGGGTGGCACCGCAGATATTTTATGGGTCGCCAGATCACTTAAGGCCCCATCTCATTCGGACTGGAGAATCCAAGATCGGGTGGAGGGTGCCGCCTCGCCCTGTGCAGAAAAAGAAACGAAAGGCAGACGATGAGCCACTGCCCTCTCGCCCTGCCAAGAAGACTCCCCCTCCAAAGAAATCAAATCCATCTGTTTCTTCAGATCCAGTCAGGCCGATGCACCGCGTTCTTCCTATGGAGGTGGAGGTCGTGGAGCCACTAAATGTCAGGCAACCTTCGCCCTCCCCCTCGCCCTCATCTTCGGCCGAACGGACTCCTTCTCTAGTCCGTTCCGCAATTGAGCCGTCCGTCTCGCAGCATCGACCTGCATCCCCTTAGGCCAATGTCGTTCGCGCTGGTTCGGTGGTGATCGAGGATCTCACCGAGGACGATCCCCAACCTTCCCCCTTTCGGCATGTCGCCCTGGAGAAAGACGCCGTCCTGCCCCTCCAGCCATTCTCCGAGCAGCCCGTGTCTGCTGCTCACTCCATGGTGGCTTCAATGAAGGCTGAAGCCAGGCTGAGGGTCATCGACCTGATGCCGGGGATTGAGCAGCTCCCCAAGTCCCTGGATCTAGCAGCTCGCCTCCAGTTCTATCTGGTTTGTAAGTCGAGCTACTACTACGTTTTTGAGGCATTACTGCAGGTCGTCTCCCTAGAGGATATGAAAGTTGAGGAGTTGGCGCTCGAGGCCGAGTTCAACTTTTTCAGTGTGGAGGATGCGGCCGCCAATTTCCAATCCCTCGTGCTGCGGCGCATGAAGGTCGAGGCCAAAATTCTGGGCATCGACCTTCGCCCTCTCTACACCAATTCACGTTCCCTCTTCAACTCCGCCTCTATTATCGGAGACAAGTTTGATGCTATTCAAACTCCGGAGCAATCGCCACCAAGGAATGAAGGTGGTGATCAAGCTCTAACTGCTGCTGATGCTGCTCCATCTCCCCAAATATTAAAGGTTGATGTTGAGGCCGAGCTCAATTCACTATCTGCCAAGCTCGAGTCCCTCACCATCAGCATCCCGGAGCAGATCAAGCAGGCCATTGCAGAGGCTCGGGTCGATATTTTGAAGGAGGCCAAGACTCAGGCCGATGACGCTGCCAGGGAGCGGGTCACGAAGTTTGCCGTGGAGCATTTGAAGGAATACACGGAGAAGCTTCTGCCGGCCCAACTCGAGGCTCTCAATATGGCGTCCCGCGACCTGATCAGGGAAGTGTTGGAGGACGTGGCCAAGGTCGATCACCGTGTGACCGACCTGACTTCATCCATTGCAAATTCGGCATCGGCCTCCAACACCCAAATCAACGGCATCCTTGACACCCTCACCAGCCTGCTCACCGGGCACCAGCAATTGAGGGATGCCGTCGCCAAACTGCAGGAGGAGGACGCTTCCCTTCATTTACTCATCAGCGCCCTTTCTGATGATGTCGAAAAGGGGGAAGAAGCAAGGGCCGCCGCCGCCAAGAAGAAGAGGACCAGCAAATCCAAAACCCCTCCATCTTCTTTGGCTCATCCCCCTGCGCCTCCGCCTCCGCCGCCAAGGAAGCAAGTTTCCGAGGCCGCCGCCTCCAAGCCCGATTCCGAGGCCGCCGCTGCCCAAGCTCGATTGGCTAAAGAGGCCGAGCTTATCACCACCATGCATCTGGCCGGAGCGACTCCGGAGCAGGTCGTGAACCCATCCGAGCAAAGGCGGTTCATCGCAGAGCGCCGGGCTGCCGAAGCAAGGAAGAAGGCCGAAGAGGACTGGATCAGCCAGTCGGCCTCTGAACTGATTTTGGAAGCTGGAGTCCAGCAGCAGGCCGTGGAGTGGCTCGATGAAAGCCAGAACACCCTGCTGAGGGAGCTCAACAGCTGTTTTATCCTCCTTTTCTACTGGATCCAAGACCCCTCTCTCCCTGAAGATGCCGATGCGGCCTATGCTACCTACATGATGAAGTTTCCTCACCAAGATTTTGTTGGTGAATTGCGTAGGAAGGCTGCAGAGGCCGGTGCGATTGTAAGGGCTCCAGCCAAGCAATATTTCACGCCCTTGCTCATCGGTGATTCGGGCTTCTTGGATTATTCCCGAATCGACAGGTACATCGCACTGACGGCTATCGGCATGAACGTCAATGTCTCAAATTCCGATCTCGCCTATTGCCGAATCAGGGATGGAATTTATGCGAGTATGAAGGCCAAGTCAAGGGAGCAGATCCAGGAAGAGCGAGTGGCAGCCCGTGCCCAGCAGAAGAAATAGAATAGATGATTTTGTGTAATTGTTTTTTATATTCATTTAAGTTCATAGCCTGCTTTGTAAAATCGCTTTGTAATTACGCTATCGAGCTGAATGAAGCAAAAATCATCTATTCGACCTGACGACAATATCTCTTTGTCCAGGCTAACTGCCTTTACTGCTTTATTTTTATTATGTCTATTAACTGCCTTTCTTATAATTCCTTATCAACCTTCATGGTTAATCGATCCTTCATCGTTTTATATCTTAGTAATTATTTGTAAAGTGTATGGTTTCGACATCATCAAAAAGGGGGAAATTGTTGGGAACCCCTTGCAGTTTGATTTTGATCATGTTTATCGAAACCACACTTAGGCATATATTTACTTGTTTAGGGTCAAGGCCGATAGATCGACCTGCTACCTGTTAGTACAGGTCGATGCTCTCTAATGTTCAATTACAAGTTTGATCCACTCTGTAAGAGAAAGGTTGTTTATCGACCTGCCTCATTCGGATCGAGCTGGTACATCTAGCTGTCTATCGACCTTCCTTATCAAGCTTCCAGCCTGCTGTGACTTAGAAGATTTCAAGAGCTGGATTTCTATATCAAGGTCGTTGATCCACCTTCATGGAGCAACACGACCTGATCCTTGCCACGTGTTATGCCAGCAAGGACGAAACTTCCCAACGGCTAGAAGTGAGTCATGCCCCAACGGCTAGTGCCACATCATCCTGACTCCAACGGCTAGTTTTCAAAAATTGCCTATATATACTTCAAGCCATTATCGGATTCAAGCACGGGAAACTCAAGCTATCATCGCAAATACTTTGCCGAAATCTCTCTCAAAATTCATATCCTTTCAAGTGTTCGAAATCCCATTAGTTTCCCAAACACTTGACAAAGAGAGATTTCCGACTCCGATAAAAGCCACAACGACGAAGCGTTCACTGCTGCTTGTCGTTGATTCAAACAACTTCTTCTCCGACTCGTTCGAAGTTAGAAAGATTGTTTTGTGTTCTTCACCATTATAGAGTTAGTCAAGCTCTGTAATTCGTGAAAGGTTGTTTGTACATTTCTGTACGAAAGGTTGTAAGCGTCACGACCCAAAACTCGTGTCTAGATATATTCAAGTTAGAGTGTATTTAGAACTGATACTCAGTCAGTATAAATAAGAGAGAAGTTGGATCCAAAGGTAAAGGGATTCTCAGGTCGAGTCGACCTGACGTGGATGTAGGAGGGTTTCTCCGAACCACGCTAAATTGCGGTGTCTCTCTCTCTCTCACTCTCTCTATTTATCGCTCTTTCAATATTTATCTATCTGACGAGCATCAACCTGCATTTCATGAAACAACCTGCATTTGCTTAACGCCATTAGATTTTTCAAAGAGTAATCAACCTCCACCAACTTCCGCATTAACACAGTTTGATAAATCAAGCTTGTTATCAAACGAGCTTGATAGATCAATCTGCCTCTGATAGGATCGACCTTGACAATCGACCTTCTGATCGACCTGATTTTCAAAAACGTCAAAAACGGTTGGCATTGGTGTATTCCTTCCCCCCCCCCCCCCATACACCAATTACTCTTTTCCGGGACCAACATTATCTATGTGAACGAAAATGATATACGTGATTTGCATTATATGTGTGATAGAGAGCATGGAAATATTTATGCGATGATTATGTGATAGAGAGCATATAAAGATTTATGCGATGTTTGACTTTAGAGAGCATATAAAGATTTATGCGGTGTTTGATTTATAAAGAGAGCATAAGATGATTTTATGCGATGATTAAAATTATGAAGAGAGCATATAATGATTTATGCGATGTTTGATTTATAAAGAGAGCATATAATGATTATGCGATGGTTGATTTTAGAGAGCATATAATGATTTATGCGATGAATGGATTATAGAGAGCGTATAGCGATTTATGCGATGAAATGTTAACAATTATATGAAATTGAGTGCAGGCGCACATAAATGGTAAATGATAAATGATGAGACCTACTTGATAGGCTCAATTGTGATGGAAATCCATCGCCAAATGAATAAGGAATATACCCCACCTATAAATATTCTTTAAATGAATTACTAATGTTTATTTGATTGACGATTTCAGTGAGCGTAGACGACTTAGCAATGGCCCTTACAAGGAACAACTCAGGAAGGGATAGGAATGTAGAACCAATGAGGAATGATGAGAACTTCCGTAGGCAAAACCCACCTACCTTTGATGGGCTCGGCGAGCCGACTGATTGTGAGAAATGGATCCGTGCTTTGGAGAAGATCTTTGATTATATCATATGCAGTGAAGCCGATAAGCTAGCCTTTGGGCTA
This sequence comes from Thymus mandschuricus, assembly GCA_029379335.1. NCBI lineage: Eukaryota > Viridiplantae > Streptophyta > Magnoliopsida > Lamiales > Lamiaceae > Thymus > Thymus mandschuricus. Next base: position 6,336,297 of record CM057074.1, read on the forward strand.
AACCAATTGACTGATGAAGCGGATTTCTGGTGGGAATCTGTGAAGCGAACTCTGACTCCCGAGGAATGGGAAAATTTCACTTGGGATGATCTCAAGAACTCCTTATACGAGAAACACATTCCAGAATGTTATCGCCAGCGCCGCCAGAATGAATTATGGAACTTGCGCCAAGGAAAGAGAACTATAATCGAGTATGATCGACTTTTCAATCAACTCTCTCGTTTTGCTCCACACTTGGTTGATACTAATGCAAGCAGAACTGACAAGTTCCGCCGAGGACTTCGTCCTGAGATTGGCATACCTCTAGCCAGTCACGGAACCTTGACATACGCCCAGACCCTGAGCCGTGCTATGGACATTGAATCTATGCTGCCACGTGAGAAGGAAAGAAACAACGAGCAAGGCCCCGTGTTTGACTTTGCTCGAGGAAAAAGAAAGTGGGATGGGGAGAACTCCAGAAACCAGAACCGTCCAGCATGGGGAGAAAAGGACCAACAACCTCCATTTCGGCCACATCAACCACGCCAGAATCCTGCACCTGCCGTGCCACGGTGTCGATTTTGCCAAAAGAACCATGTCGGAAATTGCCGACGGAAAGTGATAGAATGCTTTCGATGTCACAAAATGGGACACTACTCTAACGAGTGTTCGTTGGACCAGAGGAACCAAGGACCCCGCCGTTTTCCTGTCTCGCCGCCTCAACCTCCAAGAAACAATCTAGGGAATGCTGGAAGTCGACGTCCTCCGGCGAGGCCGATGCAACAAGCACGAGCTTATGCCCTCAACAACGCTCAAGCCGCCCACGCACAAGGAAACCTAGCAGGTATGATTCAACTCAACGACATACCTGTTTTAACATTGTTTGATACCGGAGCTTCTCATTCCTTTATATCACAACAAGCATGTGAGAACCTAGCCTTAGTGCCTGTCCAAATTGAAAACCCCTTACAAATTAGTGTACCTTCTGGGATGACAATGATAACCGAAAGGGCTTGTATGGGGCAGAGTCTTAAGATAGGAGACCAAGAGTTTTGGGCTGACTTGTTTGTAATCAAAATGATGGAGTTTGATATTATATTGGGGATGGACTGGTTGGAGAAGAATAAAGCCATTATCGATTGCCAAGAACGAGAGATATCGTTTCGGAAACTCGAGGAGAGTCGTATGAACTTCAGAGGCACAAGAATTGGAGAAAGAATCCCTGTGATATCTGCCATGAAAGCCGTGTCCATTATAAGGAAAAGAACCAGCCAGTGCTTCTGGGTGAACCTAGAAGACGTCAAAAAAGAAGGAAGGAGTATTCTTGACATACCCATTGTTCGAGAATTCGGAGACGTGTTTCCAGAAGAATTGCCAGGGCCGCCGCCCGACAGACAGCTTGAGTTTCCTATTGATCTTGAACCCGGAGCAGCGCCAGTGTCGAAAGCACCTTACAGAATGGCTCCAAGCGAATTGCAAGAACTTAAAGTACTGTTGCAAGAGTTACTTGATCTAGGCTTTGTGCAGCCTAGTGTATCACCATGGGGAGCACCAGTCCTATTTGTGAAGAAGAAAGACGGTAGCATGAGAATGTGCATCGATTACCGTGAGTTGAACAAGCTCACCATCAAGAACCGGTATCCTCTCCCACGCATTGACGACCTATTTGATCAACTCAAAGGAGCCCGCATGTTTTCCAAGATCGATTTGAGGTCTGGTTATCATCAACTCAAAGTTCGAAAGGAGGACATCCCAAAGACAGCATTTCGAACTCGTTATGGCCACTACGTGTTCACAGTCATGCCCTTTGGATTGACGAACGCCCCTGCCATCTTCATGGACCTAATGAACCGAATATTCCATGAGTATCTCGACGGATTTGTTCTTGTGTTCATCGATGACATCCTAATCTACTCCAAGGATCATCGATAACACGTAGAACACTTGCGCGTCGTGCTGCAGACACTACGAAAGGAAAGACTATATGCCAAGTTCAGCAAGTGCGAGTTTTGGCTCCGAGAAGTCATGTTTCTTGGCCACATCGTCTCGGCCGAAGGAATCAAATTAAAGTTGACCCCGCAAAAGTTGAAGCAGTTAGTGGATGGAAAGCCCCTACTAGTGCTAACGAGATTCGCAGATTTCTCGGTCTAGCTGGATATTATCGCAGATTCATCGAGGGTTTCTCAAAGCTTGCAAGACCTATGACTCAACTGTTGAAAAAGGGAATCAAGTATACATGGACGGAAGAATGCGAGAAGAGTATCCAGGAACTCAAGGTAAGGTTGACAACCGCACCGGTTCTTACTATACCTAAGGGCAATGAAGGTTTTGTGGTTTTCACCGATGCCTCGAAACAAGGATTAGGGTGTGTCCTTATGCAAGAAGGGAAAGTCATTGCCTATACTTCCCGCCAATTGAAGCCACACGAGGTGAACTATCCAACTCACGACCTAGAGTTAGCCGCCGTGATTCACGCACTCAAAATTTGGAGGCACTATCTCTATGGAGTCAAGTGTGAGATCTTCACCGACCACAAAAGTCTGAAGTACTTCTTTGAGCAAAAAGAGTTGAACATGAGACAAAGACGGTGGCTAGAACTCGTGAAAGACTATGATTGCATGATTAGCTATCATCCTGGGAAGGCTAATGTTGTGGCTGACGCCCTAAGTCGAAAGACACATGGAAAGCTTGCATACGTGATAACCAATGAAGAAAGCTTGATCCAAGATTTTGCAAAGCTCGAACTAGAGATCATTCACGCCCCGACAACAATTGATGGACGTTTAGCGGCCATACTTGCTAAACCTGATCTCAGAGGGAGAATCATCGAAGCACAGCATAAAGACGAATACCTTGAGAAGATACGAGGTCAAATTGGCAAAGAAGGTGTCAATGGAATGGCACAGAAATGTATCGTAACAAATGACGGAGCCTTGACATACGACGGACGACTATGTGTGCCCAATGACGACGCCCTTAAGGAAGAGATTCTGAGCGAGGCTCATGACACTCCGTACACCGCACACCCCGGTAGTACGAAAATTTACATGGATCTACGAAAGAACTTTTGGTGGGAATCCATGAAGAAACATATAGCGGCATATGTTGAAAGATGTCTCGCTTGTCAACAAGTAAAAGCAGTGCACCAACGACCTTATGGCACATTGCAGCCGTTGCCCATACCAGAGTGGAAATGGGAGCACATCAACATGGATTTCGTAACAAGCTTCCCGAAATCTCAAAGAGGAAACACGGCGATTTGGATCATTATCGATCGACTCACGAAGTTAGCTCACTTCATTCCAATGAAGATGACATTCGGACTTGAGAAGCTTGCACGACTTTATGTTAAGGAAATTGTTCGACTTCATGGGATCCCCCTCACAATCACATCAGATCAGGACTCACGTTTCAAGTCCAAGTTCATGGGAACGCGACTGCAGTTCAGTTCCGCATTTCACCCGCAAACTGACGGGCAATCAGAGCGAACCATCCAAGTAATGGAAGATATGTTAAGAGCCATAGTGGCAGACAGATGAGACAATTGGGAGGAGATTTTACCATTGGTAGAGTTTGCTTATAACAATAGCTACCAGAGTACCATTAAGATGGCGCCATATGAAGCTCTGTACAGGAAGAAATGCCGATCACCATTATATTGGGATGAGGTTGGAGAAAGAAAGTTGCTTGGACCAGAGTTAGTCCAAGAAATGGTGTCAATTGTCGACACGATCCGAGGGCGGAGTAAAGAGGCGCAGGATAGACAGAAATCCTATGCCGACAAACGAAGAACGGAACTTGAGTTCCAGAAAGGCGAAAAAGTGTTTCTCAAGATTTCACCCACGAGAGGGGTAATAAGATTCGGGAAGCAGGGAAAGCTTCGCCCGAGATATGTTGGACCTTTCAAGATCCTAGAGAGGATAGGCAGTGTCGCCTACCGCCTAGCCTTACCGCCAAGTTTATCGAGCATACATGATGTCTTTCATGTTTCGATGCTCCGAAAGTACGTTTACGATCCAAAGCACGTGATCCGGTTCGAAGAAGTTACCCTTAGTCCTGATCTCCACTATGAGGAAAAACCTGTTAGAATTCTTGACAGAAAAGTTATGGTTTTAAGAAATAAAGAGATAGCTCAGGTTAAAGTCTTGTGGAACCATCAGGACGTCGAGGAAGCGACATGGGAATTAGAAGACAAAATAAGAGCCCAGTTTCCGGACCTAGAGATGGGAGGTAAGTAAATTTCGGGGACGAAATTTTTGTTAAGGGTGGTAGGATGTAATATCCTGTATTTTTTAAATAATAGAAAATAAGAAAATTAAATAGATTTCCCTTAAGAAAATAATTTTCCTTAGTTATTAAAGATTTAAGATGATGGAAGATTTAATTTAAATAATTGAAATCCTAACTAAAGAATTTTTGAATAAGAAATAACTAATATTCACTATCTAGAACCTTTATAACTTGCTCAATAAAATCCCTAAAAATATTAAGTTAACTTCTTTAATCTAGTTTAGACATTGAAAGATTTATGAAAGAAGCTAGGTATTTTTCGGATAAACGGTTAAGAAAACACGAGTCGCCGTTTGTCTATTTCGATCCTTTTTGTTTCTTTAAAATTCTTCGAGCTATCAAAATCCTTCCGAAAATTCTTTAACCTATATCGTCGAGCTCGATATTTTATTTGGATCCCGTAAACTCTTTGAAATCTTAAATCGGAACTCATTACCGGAAAAATATCTTTTTGTCGGGGAACGAGGCAACCAACCGGAGATGGGATGGCCCTATAAATAGAGGCCACCACCGCCTCAAATTGTGCAGCCCCTATCCATTTTCAATTCCTTCATCCTAAGGAAACCCCAACTCCACCGACTCTCTCTCCCATCTCTCCCTCTCGCCGGCAGCTTCACCTCCGCCTCTCCCCCATCGCCGATCACCGTCTCCATCATCCACCCTCCATCGATCAGCCCCCTCTCTTCCATCTCCCTCATCTCACCCGATCATCACCTCCAGCCACCACCCTCGCTCTCTATCTAAAAGGAGCAGCTCACTCCATCTCTCTCGCCACCACCGCCGACGCCGTCACTCTCTCCGATCAGCTGCAGCAGCTGCTGCCTTGTCTTCTTCAGCTTCTACCACCACCATCCTCCATCGCCATCTTCTTCTTCGAGCCGGAGGAACCGCGAGCAGCTCCGATCGCCTCCGATCATCTTTCTTGCATATCTTGACCTCCGATCATCGAAAAGGTATGTCGTTCGTTCCTATGCACTCGTAGGGAGATTTCGATTCTAGGAGTAGTGGCTGATCGTCGCCACGAACTCCCGGGAGAGACATGCATCACCATCATCATTTTCATCTTCTTCTTCTTCTCCATCGCCGTCGCAGCCGCCCTTTCTTTGGTGGCTGCCGGCGCTTCTTTTTGCATCCATTTTCCCGAATTAAAGTTGTTCGTAACATAATAATTAACCACTTTTAATCGGTCGGTTTTGAATTAAAAATGGAAATTTTCTTTTTCAGCCTAAATGATGTCCAAAAATTCTGAAATTTTAAAGATAGGTTCCTGTTAGTGTATTTAACATGTCCGTAAATTTTCGTGTCATTCTGAATCACCGTTTGCACGTAATTAAAGAAACTGTGTTTGAGTCGGTATTAGGTCAAAAGTCAAAATCTTTGCATGACTAATTTCTCATCACTAATCCCTCTAGAAAATTATTCTAAACAACTTTTCCTTCTTTGCCGAAGCCATACGATCATCCGAAAATTTAATAATAATTTATTTATAATAACTTTTTAATAAAAACTTTACTTAAGGATTAAGTTCTTAGGCTTAGGAATTTTCGTTAGAAATTCTGAGAACACCTTAGTAACTTAAAAAGTATTGTAGGAACAAGTCAAGAAGGGCCTGAGATAGGATTCTAAGTCGAGAGCGTGTTTTACGAGAAACGAAGTTAACGGTAAAGGTGGGGTTCCTATTGATAAATATTATTCTCGAGCTAGTAAGCTCATAATCTTTATGCAGGCTTGTTACAGGAGAGACTTGAGTTGTCTCTGTCTATTTGAGTTTAACGCTCTTATTAAATTACGATCGGACTCCCCGGCCGCACTAGGTGCTGGTGCCGGAAGAGTTGTACGCATGCAGGTCAAGTGATTGTGGGCTGACCCCACCACTTGTACCATAGAGAGGGAGGTTATCCCGCGATTCCGTTATCATAATTGGACGGTTTTCATTTCAGAGAGGGAGGTTATCCCGACGGCCATAAGATCCTAGGGAGGTTATCCCGATGGGTCGATAAGAGTAACCAAATGACAGAGTGGATCCAAACATTTCTTTCTCTTCTTCCTTTTTACTCCTGTTTACCTGCATATTCTTTTTGTGGCAATGAACCCACTGAGTACACTAGTACTCAGCCCTGCAGAACTTTCTTTGTTTTGTAGATTACGAGCCGGAGGCATAGACAGGCTGGGAGTGGAAAGGGGTGGAAGACGTGGAGAATCGAAAGACTCAAACTCTACTGTTCTTTTTCGATTGAACTCTCTGATAAGTCACTATCTCGTTTTTGTGAGAAGGTTGGACCTAATAAAACTTGGTCTAAAACACTTAATAAGAAAACTCTTTACTTGCTTTCATATTCTCTCGTCTTTTGTTTCTGTATTTACTTTTTCGTATTTCGCTTCCGCTTTTACTTACGCAACTCTGGTCCTATCCAGAATATATATAACTATTTATGTTTTTACTTATATATTCATACTATGCGTCCTATAGACGCTATCTATAACCTTTACTTTTAAAAGATCCAACTGTAGTGCGGTCTGGTCCGCCACGGTTGTTACATTATGTAGATCCGACTGTAGTGCGGTTTGGTCCGCCACTGTCGTTATTTTTCGTACTTTATACTTGGATCCAACGATGGCGCGGTGTGGTCCGACCTCGTTGTTATGCTTTGAATTCAAAGAAACTTAAATGAATTAAACGATAATAAAATTTGGTAGAAAGAGTTAGTTGTTGTTGAGATTGGCTTATTGGTTGCCCCAGCGAATAGATCCTGGTATAGGGGAAATGCTGCCCGAATTACTTGGGCAATAAATGAGATAAACGAGATTAACCCCTAAATGAGCCCTTTTAACCCTACCCTGTCCATCCCGGTACTTAAGACTACTGTAGTGAAATCGGGATGTGACACAATGAGAAAAGCCACGTTGATTGAATTTTATTGATAAAGGATAACTGTAGCGTTTGCTCGCTTTGCTACTCTTCGGCACGCTTCATCTCGCTTCGGTAGACTCGCTTCATTTTGAAAACACACTCAAGCGAGTGGCCTTCACTTGAACATCTAGCAGTCTAAAAACCTAAGCGTCTAAAGCATAAAATCAAGCCTTCCTAACATTATAGGCTTAGAAAATTCTAACCTATCTAGATCAAAATAGGGTTGCTTGGGAATAGGATACATAGAGGGTTTTGGGATCGAATCAAAACATATGCATTTTATTTTAAAGCGTCCCGTTAGGTTCCCCTTTAACATATGATCCTTAACAATTCCCAACAGATATAATTCACAACGTCATTCAGCCGAGCTATCTCAATGTCACTAGAATCTATTATTCTTTTTAAAGACTTTATTTCTTCTGAATAGGGAGATATGTCTATTACTTCGGCACGAGTAGGGATGGAAATTCGGGACGGGTCGGGTACCCTTCCCGAAATTTTCGGGTACCCGAACCCGAAATTTCATGAATTCACTTCCCGTTCCCAGACCCGAAAATATTTTCGGGTATCCGAATACCCGTTCGGGTATTCGGGTACCCTAAAAAATTCCGATTTTTATTCTGAAATAAAATTTTCAATTCATTCAACATTAATGAAAAATTGCACAAAATTTTCGCCAAATGTCAAGATAAATAAACATTGGAAACAAATAGTCACAATTCAAAAAGTTCAAAACAACAAAAACTACGAATTCAAAAATTAAAGTGTAAAATGTAAAAACGTTCACTACCACGAATCAAAGCTTAATAAACACAAATAAGCAAATTCCTTTTATTCCCTCCAAGACGGTGACAATCGATGCACCAATGTCAGCCGCCTTATGGTTCACAATTTTAGAAAAGCTGATGATCTTCTTGTGCAATCAATGTGCAGTAACACAAATAAAATTGCCTTATTATTATTATTATTATTATTATTATTATTATTATTATTATTATTATTATTATTATTATTATTATTATTATTATTATTATTATTATTATTATTATTATTATTTTCGGGTATTCGGGAAATATTATTTCGGGTTCGGGAATTCCCGAAACCCAAAATTTTTAAAATTCTATTCCCGATCCCGAATCCGGACCCGAATTTTTCGGGTTTGGGTATCCGAAATTCCGTTCGGATTCGGGAATTTTAGTACCTACCCGAAATCCCGAACCCGAATTTCCATCCCTAGGCACGAGACTACAGTAAGATATAAAGACGCGATCAGCAATAAAGAAAGCATTTCATTCAGCCAAACATAGAGGTCTACATGGTCATGAAGAGTTTTACAGAGATAAGAAAACAAAATAAAAATTCAAGCAAGGGATCCACTGACCCCTCCTTGATCGGTCTCCTTCTCCAGCTCGGGGGCCTCCTTCTGTTTCTCCGCAGCGGTGCCGACGGCATCATCCCTCTCCTCCTCGGACTCTTGCTCCTCACCTTGACCGAGCTCAGCTATGGCATTTTTCAGCTCGAGGAACTCATCCACCTCGCATGCCAGCACTACCTCCAGAGTAAGAAGCTCTGTCGATGAAGTCAACTTGTGGATTAAAGGGAAGGTGCCAGCATACTCGACGATCATAGCACCGTATGAAGGCAACAACTCTTCATCGGTACGAGTCTCGTACCCGAACTCGGCCTTATCCAAGTTTGGATACTTCTTGGCCACAACATCCAGTGTCGCCGCCCTCACCGGAATGGACAGAATGGAGCCCAATCTGCTCGCAAAATCGGAGAAGCGGTTGGAACGAAGTAGTTTCTCCACCACAGCCTGAATAATGTCGGCTTGCAAAGTCACCTGCTCAGCCTCGCGAGTCTTCAAGACCGCAACCTCGGCCTCTAGAGCCACAATCTTTGCGGCCTGGATCTCAACCTGCGTCAGAGAGCCCTTCTCCGATTTGTGAAGGCTTGCCACATCCGCATCCTTATTCTTCAGGTCGCGAACCAACCTCGACCTTTCCTCATCCGTCATCTTCTGCACCTCAATTGCAGAGGCGTACTGCGCAGTCACATCACGAATAAAATCGGCGACACGCTTCAGTTCGGCGCACACCTGCCCAGATCCCTACAAAACAAGTCAGTTAATACAATGTCCAAACACCAGCTACTCTACACATTACCACACCTTACCTCGGGAATGATCATTCGAGGAGGCTCTTCTCGCATCACCATGTAGTCATCATCAAACCCTAGCATGTCTGCGACAGTCTGCATAGGTTTCTTCCCGGCGTTCCGAGGTGGAAAGGAGGAAGCAGGGGACTCTGTCACATCAATTGTCCTCTCCGAGGACGTGTCGGCGGACACAGTGACTAGCTCATCCGCCGAAGTAACAACCGTCCTCTTTCGCTTGTTCTTCTTTGGGAGGATGGGGGGGGGGGGGAGGTGGAAACAGCCGTGAAAGCCACTGCAAAAGAAAAAAGAACAAGCAAAGTCAGACACAAAAAGATAAATATATACACTTTGGCAGAAGTAGGAAACAGCATCACCTCTCCCCGGAGCCAACGAATTGGCTGGATCATTGGGACTCAGCCCAGCTCGGACCAGGTCGGGCCTCGGAGAACGCATTCTTCAGTTCCCCGTAACTATCTAAGGTTGTTAGGAGGTCTCCGAACTTGGTCGTTCGAAATCCACCCCTTAATCCTACCGTTCCTCCACTCGAACTGGAACGCCCCATCGAACTGGCAGAATAAAAACTTTTTCTGCAAATCCTGAACTTTGTTCTCCACTTTCAGCCCGAAACGCGAGGCGAGTAGTGAGGTAATACCAGCTATACCCCTATTCTTTAGTGAAAAAAAGGCGACTCACTAAGGCCTACAGTCACTGGGAACTCATGGCGATGAGAGAGGACACCGAGTGCGGTGATATGGTGGAAAGAGTTAGGGGTCAGTTGAGCAACGGATATACCGAGGTGGCATTCCATTCTCGGTATAAATTGTAGGGTAAGGGATACGGAGGCCACATCGGAGTGAATCCTCATACACAGCCCACAAACCCTAGAGGCGGCTAGCAAGCTCTGTCCCCCGCTCTAGGAACGGCAAGAGCAGCGAAGGGGGGGGGAGAAGCCGTAAACATCACTAATCCACACAAGATCTGGCAGAATTCAGGCTGGAATCAAAGCGTGGTCACTTTACCGTCTACCGACCTCCCCCGCCCCCCCCCCCCCCCCCCCCCCCCCCTACCGGGAAATTATACGGCTAAGGTATATGAGTAGGGAGATTCCCAGTTATGGCTTCTAACTTAATCATATGGGCGGATGGAGCCGCAGACGAAGAACAAGATAGCCAGAATAATAGAAGATGAAGGATCCAAAAATACTCTACTAGGATTTCTGAAAAGATCCAGTAACAGGGACGGCGGAAGCTTAGCAATGACGAAGAAGACGGTGAACAGTGCCGGAAACGAGAGAAAATAAATTTTTTTTTATTTTGAAAAAGGAAATATGAGTGGCGTATGAAGGAAGCCAGCATATAACATACGATAACCGTTCGACTTCACCAACCAATCTTCATCCCAGCTTTTTCAGGAACTCAATCGACGCATTTAATGCCACCTGATACATGCCGTCTTCGACATCGAACAACCTGTTCGCATGTGCCGACCTCACACCTAGCGAAGCGGTTCATCACCTTCACTTCGAAAAATAGAGCTCATCGATTTCGCCTGTATTTCAGCCCGGCGACAGAGTCCGTACAGGCAGAGCCCGGTTAGCACGACTTCGTCACTTCAGAAGTAGCACAACTTCGACATCTTCTACGTCTTTTTTTTGGGAGAGGGGGGGGGGGGGGGGGGGGGGGGGGGATTTGATAGGACATAGCCCACCTCTCACGGCCCAGCAGAGGGCCCAATCTAAAATAAGCCCGTTATCAAGAGCAGGCCCGTGAGTTTGGCCCCGCAAAGAGTCTACAACCTAGTTGACGTAGAAGATAAGATCGTTATGAATAAGGAAGTGCGTGATCATGTGAAGATTAATTTGATGATGGCCGTTAGCGAGATTCGGGGAAACGTGCAAATGTGGCCGTATCTTTCCATGTAAACTCATATATATACTCAATAGCTAGGTTAGAAGGAAATTAGACACTTTTTGTACCTAAAAAAAAACCCTAATAAACACCTACCGCATTTTTTCCTCCCGTGGACGTATATCTACAACGTAGATCGAACCACGTAAATCCTTTTGTGTTCTTGTGTATTGTTATTGTTTCTTGCTTGCCATCGATATAAAACCCGTAAAATTCATACTCGATCAAATACGTATTAGTTTAATTAAGATTTATAAATTCTTGATTGGGATTTTTCACATATTCAATTTGAGTTTATAAATATTCAATAAAAGTTCACACACTCCAGTTAGGGTTTATTAATTTCCATTAGCTAGGGTTTATAAAATTATGATTATAATTTTTTTTAATTGCAATTGATATTATTAAATGTAAGTCTGAATCAATAAATATATACATAGAAAAGAAATTTGTACGAAATGGGAGGGGGGGAATGAAAGAAAGAAAGAAAGAAAATTAAATTAAATATGCGTAGTTGCTACAAATTCGGAAGAGAGAGGAAGCGTGGAAGAAAAAATAAATGAAAGAAAACAGTTGCTCAAATTAATCGCTCAATTTTATCGAGCAGCATATCAATACACTATCAACCATATAGTATTAATAATGAAAATTAAATTAAATGCTAAATAAGTACTAAAAATAGTGAAATACCCCAAATAAAAAATCTTAAAGTGCCATTTGCTCCAACTAAAAAATCCCGAGGTGTAATTTAGGGGAGAGCAAAATCAAACCAGATCCAAAATCCAAACCCGAACCAGAGACGGAGCCAGAACTTTGGGATAGGGGGGTCCGATTTTTAAAAATGTATAAGATTTTTTTTTAATGTTATTAAAAATATAGAATAATTTTAAACAAAATTATAAATTTTCATAAATTATATTGTTGATAAATATTAGTAAACATGCTGAATATATTAAACAATTTTTTAAGAATTATACCTTTTGAAATCAACTTCAATGTGCTATAAAATCTTCATCGTTGAAGTAATACTACGTATATCACTAAATTTTGAGTTGAGCTAAGAAAATCTAATATTATTCTTCTTAAATAGGAAGTGGAAAAGTATGGACAAAAAGAAAATAAAGAAACAAAAGAGGGAGAGAAAAATGTCTGACTATGACATAACTAAATTTACTATGATAATGCTAATATGTTTCGAACACACATGACCTTAAAAGAGATAAGACAAAAGTTATGACCACTCAACCATAAGCAAAACATGTAAAATTTAATACTACAATTTATAATAATTATTTTACCTTTCAAAAAAAAAAAAAAAAAAAAAAATAGAAATGGCAGGGGGACCCAACACCCCCACTGCCCCCCCTTGAATCCGTCCCTGACCCGAACCATTGTAAACTGGTTAGATTGGATCATTTTTTCTTTGCACGTTGATTCGATTCGGTGGTTGTAAATGAAAACCAAAATTTCTTCTGTTTTGATCGGTTTTAGAGGTTTTATTTTGGATTCCAACCGATCTATATTAGAATTTTAAAATATTTAATATTTTACATAAAATATTATTTTAATCTTGACTAGCGCCTGCTAACAGGTTTGTTGACTAGTTGTAAATTTTAATTATGCTGAAATATTTGTTGTATGTACTTGTTAAAGACTTGAAGTAATTGTTGTTATATGAATTTGTCACTAATAAAACTTTCGTCCAACCAAAACAAAAACCAAACAAAACCAAAGTTTACGATTTGTTTCAGATTGATTTTTAAAATAACCTGGTTTGGATTAATTATATTTTTTAGAAGTTTCGGTTTAATTGGTATTACTGTTTTGGATTAGTTTTGACCTAAATCTTCCGATTGCTCTGTTTCTAGTGTAATTTGCCCCAAAACATAGCATGAGGAGGTTTTTGCATTTGAATGTTGTTATAATATACTTATATGGTAGTTAGTCTTAGGGTTATTAGGCCCATCTTACTAGGCCCGACATTTGTGTATATATATGTGCTCTCGTTCAGTTAATGATATGAAGATTTTTCCCCTTTCTTTGATGTTTTGCGGTTAAGATAACATGGTATCATGAGCTCTAGGTTCTAGGGTTTTCGATTTTTTTGGGGGGTGATTTTGTATTTTTAGAATTTAAAATAAAAATAAATTTTTTAAAAAAAAAAAGTTTAGGGTTTTTTGAGCTGGACGGCGGCGCTGCCCATTCGATTTCCAGCCACCGCCGGTCGACACCGCCTACACAGGGAGGAGCGCCATCGTCCGGCGCACCTTTGCCGAAAATTTCATGTCCGACGGCCGCGCGTGTGGGTCCCACGCGCCGGCGGACTGCAGCTGCGCAGATTTTGCTCCGGCGACTGTTCCGTCGCGTGAGGGCGCGTTCGGCGTCGGAAATTGCTCTGGTCAGTCCTGTTCGATTCATCTCGGTCTCCTCTTCATCTCTAGGGTGGTTTCGGTCTGCATCGAATGACGGTGTGAGATCAGTTTCGGTACAGATTCAATTTTGTGTTCTAGCGTCTTGTGATTTTTTTATTTTTTTATTTTTTTGGTTAAGCATGTATGAGGAGGGTAAATTTGTGGATGTGGTTACTGCACATAAGCTTCCATCTGTTCTTGTTGTGAATAGCAACAGATTTGGTCATTCTACTATTGTCTTGGCTGATTCTATTTCCTGCGTAGTTTCCTCTTCAACCAAATGGGTAATTGATTCGGGTGCAACATATCACGTGACAGGTAATGGTAGTTTATTTTCCACGTATGAGTCACATCGTCACACTCGTTCGGTCACCCTAGGTGATGGTTCACAGTCTTTTGTTCGTGGATCGGGCACTGTCCAGCCTACACCTTCGTTATCCTTGTCTTGTGTTCTTCACCTTCCCTATCTCTCGTATAACCTGATATCTGTTAGTAAACTTACTTGTCAGTTGAATTGTAGTGCCTCATTTTTCCCTGGTTATTGTTTGATTCAGGATCTAACGACGAAGCAGATTATTGGTAAAGGGCATGAATCAGACGGTCTATACATTCTTGATACGCCATCACCGTCTTCAATAGCATGTGCGGGCATCGTCACTCCGATGGAAGAACATTGTCGGTTAGGTCATCCATCTCTTTCTTTGTTAAACAAACTGTGTCCGCAGTTTTCTGAGTTGTCTTCTTTGGATTGTGAGTCTTGTCATTTTGCCAAACATCATCGTGTTAGTCTTAGTCCTCGAGTCAATAAGCGAGCTGATGCTCCGTTTGAGTTAGTTGATTTCGATGTCTGGGGTCCTTGTACCATTACTTCTAAGAGTGGTTATAGGTATTTTGTTACGTTTGTCGACGATCATTCCCATATGACATGGCTTTATTTTATGAAAAATCGCTCTGAGTTATTTTCTCATTATTCTGCCTTTTGTGCTTAAATTCAAACTCAGTTATTTTCGATACCTTTCGATCTTATATGGTTACCAATGGCATCCTTCATCAAACTTCTTGTGTTGACACACCGACTCAAAATGGAGTGGCCGAAAGTAAAAATCGGCACCTCCTTGAAACAGCCAGAGCCTTATTATTCACCATGAAAGTCCCTAAACATTTTTGGGCTGCTGTCGTGTCTACTGCTTGTTTTCTCATTAATTGTATGCCATCGTATGTCCTCTCCGGTTTGGCCCCTTTCCATGTTTTGTTTCCGTCTAAGTCTTTGTTCCCTATTGAGCCCAAGGTGTTCGGTAGCACTTGTGTTGTTCGTGACGTTGGGCCTCAGGTCACTAAGCTCGATCCGAAATCTATTAAGTGTATATTCTTGGGATATTCTCGTGTTCAAAAGGGGTATCGGTGTTTCTGTCCATGTTTGAAAAAGTATATGGCGTCCAGGGATGTCGCGTTTCTTGAACATACACCTTTTACTCCGGATTCGTATACTCTACCTACGAATGAGGATACGAATTTGGATTTCTTAGTCTACATTGAGTCTCCATCTCGCTCCCCTACACCCTGTCCTCCTATCTTACACCAGTATACACGCCGTCATCCCACTCCTGCTACTGCACCTGCTACTGATACCGTGGTTCGTATTTCGCCTGATTCGGGTCCTGATGCGCCAATAGCTTCATCGTCTGATCCGGTACCGACCGATGATCTTCCTATTGCCCTTAGTAAAGGTAATTGTTTATTTACTTATCTCATTTCTTCGTTTGTGTCATATGATCGTTTATCTCCTTCATCTAAAGTTTTTGTTTCCACACTTGAGGAGTCTGTTCCTAAATCTGTCCCCGAAGCCTTAACTCATTCTGCTTGGCGAGTTGCTATGATCGAGGAAATGCAAGCTTTAGAGGCGAATGGTACATGGGAGTTGGTAGATCTTCATGTTGATAAGCGCTCGATTGGTTGCAAATGGGTGTTTACTGTTAAAGTCAATCCCGATGGTTCTGTTGCTCGCTTAAAAGCTCGTATTGTGGCCAAATTATATGCTTAGACATATGGTGTTGACTATTCTGAGACGTTTTCTCCAGTTGCTAGACTTACATCTATTCGTCTTGTGATATCTTTAGCGGCAAGCCATCACTGGCCTCTATAACAGTTGGATGTGAAGAATGCTTTTCTTCATGGTGATCTCAGTGACACAATCTATATGGAGCAACCGCAGGGGGATTTGTTGCTCAGGGGGAGTTTCATAAGTTGTGTCACCTTCGTAAGTCATTATATGGTTTGAAGCAAAATCCTCGTGTGGTTTGGCACATTTGCACGTGCAGCTAATGCGTTTGGCTTGAAGCAATCAGTATCTGATGATTCTGTTTTCTACAAGCGTTCTGATATTGGTATTATTTTATTGGTGGTGTATGTTGATGATATTGTGATTAGCGGCAGTGATTCCTGAGGGATTGCATCTTTGTGAGCTTTTCTGCCTACTCGATTTAATACTAAGGATTTGGGTGAACTCAAGTACTTTCTTGGTGTTGAAGTGCTCAGAAGCAAGAAGGGTATATTCTTGTCTCAAAGGAAATATGTACTTGACTTACTATCTGAAACAGGTAATTTGGGTGCCAAGCCATGTAGCACTCCAATGATTCCTAATGTGTGGCTTACCAAAGACGGTGTGCCATTTGAAGATCCTGAGAGATACAGGAGATTGGTTGGTAAGTTGAATTATTTGAGGGTAACGCGTCCTGACATTGTGTTTTCAGTTAGTGTGGTGAGTCAGTATATGTCGTCTCCTACTGTAGACCATTGGAAGGCGGTAGAACAGATTTTGTGTTATTTGAAGGGAGCACCCGGACGTGGGATTGTGTATGGTGATCATGGCCATGATAGAATTGAGGGTTTCTCTGATGCAGATTGGGCAGGATCAAACAATGATATTGTGTGTTCTTTGGTGGAAATTTAATTTCGTGGAAAAGCTAGCAAAATGTAGTTTCACTCTCAAGTGCGGAATCTGAGTATAGAGCAATGGCTAAGTCGACATGTGAGATTTTGTTTGTTCACAAATTTCTGAGCGAGGTAGGAATAAAGGTCTCGATGCCGGCTAAGTTGTGGTGTGAAAACCAGGCTGCTCTTCATATTGCCTCTAACTCTGCCTTTCATGAGCGAACCAAACATATTGAGATACACTGTCACTTCATTCGTGAGAAGATTAAGAACGGGCTGATTACTACTGGGTATATGAAGACTGAAGATTAGTTAGGAGACTTGTTCACGAAAGCTTTGAATGGGGTTAGGATTGAATATCTTTGTAACAAGCTTGGCATAGTTAATATCTATGCTCCAGCTTGAGGGGGAGTGTTATAACATATATGGTAGTTAGTATTAGGGTTATTAGGCCCATCTTATTAGGCCCGACATTTGTGTATATATATGTGCTCTCGTTCAGTTAATGATATGAAGATTTTCCCCCTTTCTTTGATGTTTTACGGATAAGATAACAAATGTACACATCAAGGGTATAATTGCACCTTATCCCTAATGTAAACTAGAATTGTCAAAGTAACCTGTAGTATACGAATAGTATTTTCTTCTATTAAATAAAATATCTTGAAATTAAAGAATGCACCACGCAGGATTAAAACCTGCTAGATTTGTTTCAGGCATTATGAATTAACCCACTGTCAATAGGCCGACACAATCATAAGAAAATTTGTACATTGGCCACATCTATTTTATATGCAGAATCTGTAGTAAGCTTCATGGTAAAATAGATCTGATGAAACCAACAACTCGGAGATGGAATACTTATGAAATGTGAAACTCCAATCCTTGGAATTTCTACTGAATTTGCCGAATACAACTTTGAACGTGAGAATCAATACAACACTTTTAATGTTGTAAAGCTCGTCATTATGAGAACTTGAATTGAAATGCCAAATAAATGAACATGAATACTAATATATTCTCGTACCATACGTTCAGGTTTTCAGCTCCGGATCAGACTGCCAGTACTATAATTACTATGAGAAGCACGATGCCAAAAATCACGAGTAATAAGCAAGTCTGCAGAGGAGAAAAGTAAACATGAGAATCCAACTATTACTACCATGAATAGCTTGACAACAAATATAATTAGTAGCAATACGCTTTCTGCATAGGAGAAGTATGGAATCCCAACTGAAGTTTCATATGAAAAGGTTGCTGATTAGTGATTACAATACTAAACAAAAGTGAATTAGATTATTGCGACCTACACCTAAACAGAATGCATCAAAAATATCATACTGCACATAAGATAGCAAGTCATGTGTAACATGCGTATCAAATGAAAACTAGTTATAACATACAGACAGTGAAAAAAACCATAGCAAAGGAAATATGGAATCCAACTATAACTACCATGATTAGCTTGACAACAAATATAATTAGTAATATGAAATTCTGCATAGGATAAGGAAATATGGAATCCCAACTGAATATGAAGAATGCTGAATATAATACTCCCTCCGTACCAACGAAAGATACGAGTTTCATTATTTTATGCATCACGTATATTCAAGAAATGCCTATCTTTCGCTAGGACGGGTGAAGTAGTAACAAAAGTGAATTTGATTAATGTGACTAGACCTAAACAGAATGCATCAAAAATAACATACTCCGCATAAGATAACAAGTCATGTGTGACGGGCATCTTAAATGAAAACTAGTTATAACTTACAAAACAAGTGAATAGACCCCCCTCAATAAAGGAACATGTAATGAGTGATTGACAGACATGTAACGTAAATAACATATCTCTTCGAGCAATTTTATTAGCCTGACATCAGGAAATCAACTACAGCCTATTTTGTCATTTTTTAAAGATGGATTCATGACAGTAACTTACCAGCGATGAATTCGATCGCTGGCTTTTAGCTGCTTTGACAAGCTGGGATTTTGCTTGAGCAGTTGCAGCGTGTGCACCCTCAATGTTGGAGCCAATATCAACTGGGAAGAGAAAAACTATATCAGCCTCCTTAATCATGCTATGAATTAGAATCAAATGCATTGAGATTAACTTACCAATCATAGTCCCTTGCTCGTGAACAAGTACAGCAAGGTCCTTGAAAATCTCATTCACTTCACCAATTTGTTGCTGTATTTCTTGTATACCCTGATCTCGTTCCTCTATGATGGCCTCGTTGAAAGCAATTTCATTATCCAACAGCAAAACCTCCTGTCTGCAACACTAGCACTTATAAATAAGTTGATAACTAATAGAATTGCTTGGGTAACAAACTTCAGATAAATGATAGAAGTTCTTGTTTTGTGATGCTAGATCATGATTAGTGGTGTATATAAGAAGAAAAGAATTGCATATCTGAGAAGAGCATATGTACAAATGTGACAACACAGTTTAGCTTCAAATTTTCTCTGATGAAAGAATAGTATGCATCTGCATTTGCATATAAATGAAGGCAGATGGATGTATGGGCATCCTTTTAGCTTCACATAAACTCATACAATTTTTTTTACAAATTTACACCAACAATTCTTGTTATTTTCTTTTCGTGGAAGTTCCAACAATGCATGGAAATGTAATCATCTATGAACTGCAATCATAATGTTTTATTATGATGTAAGACCATCTACCTATCAATCAAACAAGTCTGCTGCTTTACCTTCATGTATTAGTTAAGAATTTATGCCCTTCATCCTTTTCAAAGCATCTCCTTTCCTTTTGGTACGGTAACTAAGGAGAAGATGAAAAGTGTGGAAGAGGTGGTATGGTCCATACGTTTTGAAGAGTTAAAACTTTTCCAAAAAAAATGAAAATGAGACACTTTGAAAGGGAGTGCTCAAAACGAGAACGGGAGAGAGAGGCTTTAAATGGGACAGAGGGAGTACTAAAATAAGTTCATATTAAGGGGGTGTTTGGCTAAGTTCATAAGCTGTGTTTGACTACTTATAAGCACTCTCATTGTTTAAAAAAAATGTTGAGGCGCACGTTCTTAGGCGCGCCTCAGTTCCAAACGGCTGGAAAACGCCTCTGAGGCGGCGCCTTAGTGTCTGAAAGTGAAACGTGTGCCTCTGTCGATTGAGGCGTAGGAACTGATTCCTAACTGCTCTGAGGCAGTAGAGGCGTAAGAATCAGATTTAGGTTAAAACTTCAATTTAGTAATTTAATTAAGCCCAATTTCATTTGGGATTTATAATTAAACACCAAATTAGCTATGGGCTTGAATGATTCTGCCCTAATTCAACCCGATTTCATAGTAATTTCGAAAAAACGGGAAGAAAACCTTGCGGCTCTGGCACATGATGAAGGTAGAGAAAGTGGGGTTTACAAGGAAGATGACATTTTGAATCGTTGATTTATTATTAAGTTAGATGAGATTTTGATCATGTGGACTTTTACTAGTTTTGCTAGCAACATGACTTCTATTAGTATCTTTTGAATCTAGTTTAGCTATGAAACTATTAATTTGGTTAAGGCCTACACCCGAATCGATTCTTACGCCTCGGTCCGAATTGATTCCTACGCCTCATGATGCTACAAGAAAACGCCTCGGTTCCCGATTTCGTTTTTTAAAACATTGAGCACTCTAAAAGTGTTTGGCAGACTAAGCTCCCAAAGAGCTTATAAGCTCCAAAAATAAGCTCCTCCACCCCTACTTAATTTTTCTAAACTTGACTTTTTCATTATATAACTTCATATTTTTTTATTAAATTATAAACACTTCCATTTGATTGTAGAAAATTATAAATTCCAAAAAAAAAAAAAAGTTTTTTTTTTCATATTTTAATTTATTTTGAGCTTAGCTTATAAGCTCTTTTATCCAAACACTTTGAAATCTTATAAGTTCTTAAATCTAAGAGCTTATAAGCCCTTAAAACATCTTATAAGCACTAGAGCTTATAAGCTCTTCAAAATAAGCTTAGCCAAACACTCCCTAAATGATGTACAAACAGCCTAGACAAGAATGTTGAAGACAACAATTGAAGTCACAAGATGTGCATGTCATAATAACCAATATGTACAGATTTTAACGAAAGAATGAGGATGAGCGTGCAGATTAATGCAGATACTCATTAATATTTTGATCTGACCTTTACTATTCAGGGTAAAAACAATCAAACTTACAACCAGCAAATATAAGAATGATTTACAATTAAAGATCTCTAGGCACAACATATAGCATTTTCTCATGTATGTAAGAAATGGCAGTTAGGGTATACCTTTTCGATTCAAAAAGAAGAGCTCGTTGTTCTGGGGTCTTGTCAGCGCTTACATCTATCTCACTAGCGGTATAGCTGCAAAGCACATTAGTGTCAGAAGGTATATGCTTACTGATAACATTCTTTTTTTTATATGTATTTGAGAAAAGAACAGAAATCAAACTCTATAATGAAGAAATAAATTTTCATCTGATGCCACTTGCTGAATAAAGAAAAGTTAATCCTTCTAAATTAGTTAAGCTTCCAACATAACCTTTTCAACACTGGAGCTAATCTTAATATGGCAAATTGGGAGGCTAAAATTAATTTATATGGAACTATATTAAATTACAAGAGGACCTATAACATAGCCTGAACTGGAGCATCACAACCTTCAGTGTAAGAATAAAGGATTACCTAGAAGGAAGTACTGCCTGGGAAACAAAAGGAGTATATGATGTCTCCCTCTCAGCTGCAAGCCGCTGAGCCTTCTGAAACTCCTTCAGAACTGCTTGAAAGTCTTTGGCAAGTTTAGCATCAGTGATTTTCTTGCTTGCCTGCCAGAAACAAAATGGACTGATGATCACCACAAACAGCTTTGGGATTGGTGATGAGAAGACTTTAAGTGAAATTTATTGCTTCACACATTTTGATAAGTGAGAGTGACCATATTCGATTGATTGGCATGGTTTAGTTTCTTATTTTCAAAATAAGAAATTTGTGTTCCATGAAATCATAATAGATGGCAAAATGGATAAGAAAAGGCTAAGGAAATATATAAAAGAAAAGTGCATAGTGGTTTTCAAGGGAGCAGTCTTACACTGACATCAACCCCATGATCTGTTTCACTAGCTTGCTTAAGTTTAGCTGAAGTATCTTTTACCAACTGTCCAATGTGCATCCGAGTTTTATGTCTGCAATGGAAGAGAGGCAATAAAAAGGACCTCAACCATTTTGTTATTTTAAATAAATCTTAACATAAAAGCGCATGTCAAAAATCATCACTTCAAGAAGAACAAGCATAGGCTTCCATAAATTGGTCCAAGATAATAATAATTACCTATGCAGTCAAGAAACCACAGTAGAATCAAATTGCATTTGCAGAAACTTTTCAAAATGATTATATGAATTTTCTAGAGAGGAATCAACAAAATCTATTCCATTGGCGAATTCCTCGAGATTGTAAGGGCAGCCAATGAAGCAGCAAACTTTTTCCATCAATCATCTACTCTTTAGAAGCCAAATGCTTACAAATATAGGATTTCAGATCAAATTTCCACATAGACGGAGATGGGATTATTATAATAATTATGACTAAAACATCTATTAGATGGTAAACTTCTTCATATGACCAAACAGAGACACAAAACATATATTGTGAACAATGTGCTGATTCTCTCTAGAATAACAGACAGTTTTGAGCGAAACCCCTCAACAAATACTGGTTCACCCCAGACATGATGCCAAAACTTTAAGCATCACAGTACATCTGGTTCAGGCCAGTGTCTAGTCAGCCAACTCTCTAAACGATCAGGACTGACATCCACAGGAACAGAGTCACCTGCCTTCCTCAAACAACCAATTGAAATCATCAGGTGTTCAATGTGCCAGCACAACTTTGATTACCAACAGTTTGATCATATTGCTTTATATACTATACCACCTCCATACATTACAATATTTCCAGATGACTAACCTCGTATTAATCGTGTTTTCTCGTTGTTGTAGCTAAATGAGAACAAGACAAAGCCATTTATTGTTAAAATACTATGTGAACAAATTTTATTTTATACTCCCTCTGTTCCATTCATCTAGGGAAAAGTTCTATTTTGTCCGTCCCACTGATATAGGGATATTACCTTAAATGGCAAAATTTTAACCCACTAAAACCTATTGACACTACTTTATCCACCACTATCACTCTCATCTTAATTCCCGTGTCGGTAAAAAGTTATCACCATATGAGTGGGACGGAGGGAGTAATAAACTAAAAATCAGTAACAGACCTAATGATACTTATATGAAAAGTCACCGGAAACCTTTTCTAGTCTCAAATTTTATTTATATGTGTGTGCGCTAATTCATTGTCAAAGAAGAATTAACTCAAAATATGCCGCAGCTCACTTAAGGCTTGAACTTGGGGACAGATGGACATCCTACGCCTCAGAAATTTGGCACCCCAAAGTCAAGTGATATTGCACGCTGAATGTGAGCCTTGGCAAGCTTCTGCAGATCACAAGCTTATTAGAAAACCAATCTTGAGCTGCACGGAGGCAAGTATAATATGGCTGCTTTGATCCATTCCATTAATGTCTAATACAGAATTTATTGGTTATGGACCGTACTGTAACTGGTAGAGGCTCATTTGACTCTGTTTTAGTTCTAACATGGAGCTTACTTTGCAGCTTCATGCTTCCAAATTATGTACAGTGAATCCACCAAGCAATTTCCCTTGTATATGTTGCTCTTAGATAAATGCTCATATACTGAAGCAATAAGAGGTTATTTATCATACAGGAAAGTTTCTACGGATGCCCTGAGGCAAGCATCCAACAGCTATTTTTACTGGAGGAAGCTATACTTCCCATGAAAGATTCGCACATTGCAAGTCACTTTGGACCAAACTTCTCCCCTATGTTCCCCAATTCTTGAATATGCTTGACTGAATAACATTTCCTCCGTCCCATTTATAACAAACCCGCCTTTTAGGGCAACAGAATTAAAAGGTCTTGATTAGAAATAAAGTGCAGGATTAAATATTAAAATTAGAGCTTCATAAATCCATAAAACATATGATGATTGATCTCAAGATCGTATCGAGGCCTTTAAATTTGGTATAAAAATTGTAAAAGTCGCAAGTTATGATAATTAACATATTTAAATTCAAATCATATTGAGATACGTGCAAAGGAGTGGGTTGATTAGTTCATGCAATTAAAAGAAATAACTCATTATCAACGTGCATGTCCCAAAGTGGAACTTTACTCATTATAAATAAGACAAAGGGAGTAAAAATTTAATGAACGTCCATGGAATAGCTCAGGCGTATATCACAATAAGTTAAGTATATCACAATAAGTTAAGTCAGCAAGCTAATCCTTTCATAGAATTGGACTTACCAGAAGCATTTATGGTAGTTTTGTCACTAGATACATGCAATTCATTTACTAAGAATATACCCACAGTCTTAAAAAAAAAAAAAAAAAAACAAATGTGTTGGCCCATAAAAACAATACAGTCATCACTCATGATAGAGCAAAGATGAACTTGAGTGTAAGAATACGATGATTGAAAAACAAGAAGCCTTGAAAGAGGTCATAGGCTGAATCCTACTGCTACAACGTGCGATGTAATCTATGATTTCCAAAACGGAGTTCACCCTAATTCACTTAAACTGAAATTCACATCTAATATCTTCCCATTATAGCATATCAAGAACTCCAGCAAATAACCAGCGAACTCCTCCTTTCACACATTTTTGAACAGTGATGGAAAATAAAACAAAAGTTATACGAGGACTCAAGGAAAATAAAATACGGTAAAAAATTCCCCTTCCCCTCTATGGTTTACATCAAAATAGAGAACCTCTCATAGTCTCATTCTATGGGGCAATCGCAACAGTGGTGCTTTCAATTTGGAGTAAATCGCTCGCTTGGGCGACAAATGAAACTTCCGTAACCAAAAGTACTATTTTGTGGCTCAGTACCAATACCAAGGTTAGCCAATTTCTGGCCAAGCCGTCCATGCAATGTAGGAAGTCCCCCCACCCCCAATGCTACTAGAAGTTTTCACAAGACTTGTGGTCCCTAACAAAAATAAAGAACAGGAAGATGAGAAATAGCAATTCTAGTAACGGCACTTATATACCCGTCACTTGAAAGAGCCATCTGCTCTAAATTAAAAAAGACTGAGTTGTGATTGTACAAAAATATAGAATCTAAGGTTTCTGTGTAAACCATAGGCGTATTTGTTCCAATAAACAACAAGTGACTGGACATAAAGATAACATTTTTTTTTAGTTTATAAGAAAGCTCTTAACTTCCCCCAAGCCACCCGTGGCTCCATCCATGCTTATAAGACAAATCGCAATACAAAACGCGTGTAAGGCACAAGAAAAAAAGGCACCTAACAATTCAGCTAAAAATGAATGCTTAGATTCGAACAACCGTGAATACTGAAGTCAAATCAATGCTCTGAAATATAACAAGTAAACATTGAATAAGAAGAGAACTAACAGTTTTTCGCGGAGCTCCGGCGTGTCCTTGGGGGTACCGAGGGCATTCACGAGGCGCTGGAAGGTGGAAACCGCCGTGTTTATCTGAAAAATCCCGGAGGCCACCGCCTGTGTCGAATCCTGCCACCCAAACCCCCTCCGGGGTCCAGCTCCCCGACCCGATTCAAGATCCTGAAAGCTCATCTGTAATCAACGGAATTATGAAACTATGGCTCTCGAACCTAGATCAAACGCCTCGAAAACGCAAATTTCTCCCAAATTCAGTCCCTGATCACGCAGGAGCACTGAGATTCCAGCTGCAGCAGACCGGTGCAGGTGTTGAATTAGGGACTTGAGGAATTCAGGGGCGAATATTAAGGAGGGAATCGAATTGAGGGAAAGAAAAGGAGACAATGATTCGAGAGGTGGGTTGGCGGGGTTTGCTTTTGGACAAACGAAAGCATACATTAGTGCCATGATCGAGCTTGCGATTAAATACAATGGTTATTATTATTATTATTATTATTATTATTATTATTATTATTATTATTATTATTATTATTATTATTATTGTTATTATTATTATTATTATTATTATATATCGTCTTTTTATTTTTATTTTATTTTATTTTTTATTATTATTACTCTCCGTCCTATTTAATTAGACCCATTAGATATTCTTATGTGAGGTATAAAATATTACAATAGGACTAATTAAGTGAGACTGAGGTATAAATTATTAGTCCCTCCGTCCTCCATATATTGACATAGTTTTATGGGCACAAGTTTTTTTACATTTTGATGGTATAATAATAAATTAATGTGTTATTAAAGTAGAATAATTGTGGGTCCATTTAAATTTTTTAATAGTATTAAAATGTTAAAATAATAAAAAGTAGATGTATAAAGTGTTAAAGTGTTAAAGTGACTGTGGGGTCTACGTCCTAAAATGGAATATGTCGGTAAATGGAGGACGTCCCAATATAGTAATTATGTCAGTAAATGGAGGACGGAGGGAGTACAATTAAACTAATTAAGTAGGATCAAAGGCGTACTTATATATTTATATATGGTCATATGGAGTATAGTTTGAATTTTGTATGGTGCAGAAAGAAGCCAATCGGTCGAAGGTCCGCCACTATTTTGTCTCAAGAAAATAGTGTTTAATCATAACAACGTCCATCGATTCTAAATTCGTATCACATCGATCATGGCAGGCCTATTGATGCCTCAGAAATGGCCCCTCGCCCTTCCTTGGCGGCGGAGAAGGCTGAGCTCGGCGGCTGCGGCGGCGGTGGTGAGAGCTGAGGCTGGTGTTAGGAAGGAAGACATAGTCATAGTGGGAGCCGGAATCGCTGGCCTTGCAACCGCTGTTGCTCTTCAAAGGTTTGTAATCTCCCAACCTAGCTAGTCGTTTCATTATTTGATACCTCGAGTACGTCTACCTTTCTTTGGGACGGAAGGAGCATAACAACTCCAAATCTGTTTTTAAAAGGTTGGAGATCGGATCGGTGGTGCTTGAGCAAGCTGAGTCATTGAGAACTGGCGGCACTTCTCTTACATTTTTCAAGAATGGATGGAAAGTGTTTGATGCCATTGGAGTGGGAGATGAGCTCCGCCCCCAGTTTCTCGAAATTCAAGGGTGTGTGCAGTGTGTGATTGCTAGTTTGTTTACTACAAATATTATTCCATCGTTGTTTCGGTACTTATTTCGCGTGTTTCTTGTAGTGTTCTATGTCAGGGAAAACAGTTTATGATGGACCAAAGGGTATATGTGTAACTGAAAATGAGTTATAATTACAACTCTCATAATAATGTTAATGCTATTTTAGTGATAAAATTAGTCAGTTGCTTTTCCAGATTTACTCTCTACTGCACAAAATTATTGTTTAGTCAAATTTCAATTCTGTTCCAAGCAGATTTACTTTCTGTGCAGGATGGTGATCAAAGACGAGGAGGGAAGGCAACTACGCACGTTCAGATTTAAAGACGAGGACGAAAGGTATAAAAACAATCACCTCTTCTCGATTTTACACAACCTATGAAAGAACTTGACTCTATGTGAGAATGAGTAATGAATGGTAGCATATATGCAGCCAAGAGGTGCGTGCTGTAGAAAGAAGAACTCTGTTGGAGACTCTTGCAAAACGGCTACCTCCTTCCGCAATTTCTTTCTCCTCCAAACTTAAAACCATCGAAAAAGCTAACAATGGCGACACCCTGCTTACACTTGAGGATGATATTGTGATATCTGCAAAGGTAACTATCTCGTTTGCTACTGTGATATATATCTTTCAACTTCACTGTTTTTGTTTTGATAATGTATATATGCAACTTAATTGAGTTAGATTGTCATCGCCTGTGATGGGATACGGTCTCCGGTGGCCAAGTGGATGGGCTTTCCCGATACCAAATATGTCGGGCATTGTGCTTTTCGCGGGCTTGGAGTATACCCCGATGGTCACCGGTTTGAGCCAAGAGTAAACTACGTCTACGGAAGAGGTGTTCGTGCTGGATACGTCCCGGTTTCCTCGACCAAGGTTTACTGGTTTGTATGCTTCAATAACCCTTCTCCAGGTATGCCTCATTTTTGTGCTTTCATTTTGTTTTAGGATGAACAATTTGAATTGACAAAAAGTTGAACCAACCATGCCCACCAATCCTTTATATCTGAAAATATTTGACATGACACTAATTGATATGGCAATCGCGATCACGATCACAATCACAATATACATATGCTAATTAAACTTTTATCAAAATAGATCATAACTTAATACTATATCCAAAATACCCGCTATCAATTATCATAAAATGAAGGTAATTAAACTGTAAATACATGAACTTTACCCCATATTTCATTTTTTCCACAAACTTTCAAAAATATGTAAAAATACATGAACTTTGCAACATGTTCAATTTTTCCATAAATCGGAGCTCCGGTTAGTTTCATGCTGACGTGGATATGATGTGTCAATTTTTATTATTAATGTTGGACAAGGTGAAAATTATCGGATGAGGTGTATAACATACGACGTCGTTCTCTTCTCTCTTTCTCGTCCCTTTCTTTTCTCAAGTCTGCCACCGCCTTCACAGATAACTCCATCGAGCAATCGAGCTCCGCCTCACCGTCGCCGCACACACGCGCACAATTCGCTCTTCCTCTTCACGCTCTGCCCCCTCTCGCTCTCCACCCTCTCTCGCTCACAGCCCCCTCTCGCTCTCCACCCTCTCTCGCTCCCCCCTCTCTCGCTCACAGCCCCCTCTCGCTCTACACCCTCTCTCGCTCACAGCCCCTCTCCATCGCTCGCAGCTGCCGTCGCTGAGCGCCGTCCTCGCAGTCGGCAACGCCGTCGCTGTGCACCGTCGTAGCTGCTGGGTGCCTTTGTCCTCTCCCTTGTGTCCGTAGCTCCCGCCGCCGCGGCCGAACACCACCAGCTCGCCGACTCCGCCGCAGCAGGTCTCTGCCACTGCTGTCGTCGTAGCCACCAGCACCGCTGCCGTCGCCGTCCTCGATCTCCGTCACCATAGCCGTCGTCGAGTGCCGTCGGCTCGCACTCGTCTTTTCCCTCTTCTGTTCACGAATGGTGAATAGAATGAAGAAACCCTAGTCTTC
This sequence comes from Thymus mandschuricus, assembly GCA_029379335.1. Lineage (NCBI taxonomy): Eukaryota > Viridiplantae > Streptophyta > Magnoliopsida > Lamiales > Lamiaceae > Thymus > Thymus mandschuricus. Next base: position 6,364,966 of record CM057074.1, read on the forward strand.
AATTTGAGAATTTAATTTTTTTTTGTAAAACGACGTAGTATTATGACTTTGCAACGACGTCGTTTAGACTCTAAAAACGACTTTGTTTAGTTCGTCGAAAAATTTAAACACGTCACACTCCCGGTGACCACGTAAGCTCCAGTTTAGCATCAGTTTGGGGAAAAAATCGATTTATGGAAAAATTGAACATGTTGCAAAGATCATATATTTTGATAGATTTTTAAAAGTTTGTGGAAAAAATGAAATATGGGGTAAAGTTCGTGTATTTACGGTGTATTAACCCAAATATTTATAACCCATCTCCCACAAAATTTTCACAATTGGAAATCATTTTAAAAAAAAGGGAAACGTATTGCGCTCGATCGGGAAGGACATGCTTGATTAAAAACCAAGGGTTTGATCGAGCCTTTCGAGCCCTCGGGAAATTATGAAATAACAAAAACTAATTTTTTTTAACTACTGTATGTTGTAAAGCAAAGATCGAGGGAACAACCAAAGGAGAGAAGAGAAGAAAATAAGAAGAGAAAAGTAGGAGGAAAGCAAATGCGGTAGCAAAGGCGGTGGATCCAATCTATCCTTTAAGTTACAAAGATAATGGATATATATAAGTACATGGGAGAAAACCCTAATCTTGTCCAACAAGTAATGTCCACTAATATATAAATAAATATATTTATAACACTCCCCCTTGGACATTACGCTGCGATCTTCATGCCTCGTTAAAAACCTCGCTGAAAAACCCTGTGGGAGAAAAGCAGTCGAGGAAAAGAGTACATGGCATATATAAATACACATAGTATAATTGTTGCCTCATTAAAAACCTTAACTAAGAAAACCCATTGGGAAAAAAAACTTAGTAAGGGAAAAAGAGTACAACTGTTTAGCCTTCAGGGCATAATCTTCAAGATTATATATTTCGATCTTCAAGACCTATTCTTCAAAATAATTTAAATTTGTTGCTCCCCCTCAAGACAACAATCTTTCACACTATCTATTTCTCGTGCATAGATATATGAGGAGGTTTAGTGAATAATCTGCAGGATTATCACTTATTATATATTTATAACAATGCTTCTTCTAGAACTCATGTATGCAACACAATAACAACATTATATATCCTCATATAGGATATTGGGGATTATATATAACAATTTATCAGTCTCATAATACGTTGTGGGGATCAATTAAAATAAACAACAAGCATCCAAATCAACCAACATCAATCTCAATAAGTATCTCAATACATAATATATATCAAGGTTTTAGTGAACCTTGAAGATAACAAAGTATATGATGAACACCATATAAATAGATCTCCTTCCGGGATTAACAATGAACAAAGGTTTTGTATACCTTATTACAAATATAGTGTTCAACATCCTTCAATATATCTCCTTATAGGAGAATCTCAAAATCTTTAAGATAGATCAAGGTTTCGTATACCTTGAAGATAACAAATAATATGATTACCATCATATAAACATATCTCCTTCTGGGAGTAATTCAAGTATTGCTAGCATGTTGATTTCATATGACGTATCAGGCCTGATAGAGTAGTTTTCATGGTACTTAAGATAATGAACTTCTAGTTCATAATTTATTTGTTATCTTTTTCACTTCAAGTGATAAAACAAACATTGAGATACTGAACGGATGCAATTTATCAAATTAACACTAAAAATTCTTATAAACAAACCGGCTGGTATAATACTCCTTCTAGGAGACACTCGAACTGCTGGCCGAGATAATATTTAGACTTAATCAAGTCTCTTGTTCTAAAATCTCCGTCATTAAGCATGAGTTAACTTTTCCAAAATCCATGCGTGTACCAATATAATTCATCAATATAAACAAAACAAATACTACAATCATTCAAATACCTTTGAATAAACACGCAAGAACATAAATCATTTTATCATATCCTTACACCATAAGGATCAATTAGTATAACTCATGTTGCAATTTTATATTCCTTTATAGAGGAAAAACTTAAGTCCAACAGAAACTTATATATTACATAGATATCCGGTTTATGGCTTACACAAATGCGGTCATGATGATAAATAATATGATATCTATACATACTGCCAGATATTTTGAATAACAGAACATATATAACAGGAGAATTGAATTATATTGAGGGTCTCTCTGCTAAAAGCCCTCGAGCCACTCGCTTTACTTTTCACCACCTCTTTGATTTATTCCTCATTAAAAATAATCATTGTGTCCTGCTGGGACAACATTCACTGTAGAATATATTACTGAGGAAATAGGACTTATCGTCTATTTAGCGAGTTAAGCTCCACATCAACCTCAAGTGCTTCTGGCACTATCATATCATATTTCACCAAGTGCATCTTGCACTATAATACCAAATTTGTTCTAGATCTAAATCATCATTTGAAATATATACCGGTAATGATTGAGGTGAAAATGTCGACACTTATGATACTTCAATTATATTTTTCTCCTGAATTGTCATCCATGACAATATATATATAACTCTAAATAAACCAGAATATTCATCATTTCCCAATAATAAATTTTAATCTGGTTGTTCCGTAATCCCAGTGTTATAATTATTTAGTGCACGTGCAAACTCATCTGCAGGACGATCCTCTTCGAGAGGTTATATAGATTAACTGGGATTTTCGTCTACAGGACGATCCTCTTCATGAGGTTCTATGGAGTAATAACATATATATTTAGTTTTATTATAATTACCGCGGATTTACTCTTTAGCACCAGTAAAATGTTTACGCTTAAGGCGTATAAGAGCATCAAATAATTTGTTAAGTTCTCAAAGAACTTCATTTTACTATGGCGCATATATACTGCAAGTATATAGAATTTATTCACTCCATTGGCAGTTAATAATTAAAATGAACTTTTAGTTCATTTTATGTAGTGCGTGAATTAATATTCAATCCAACAGGAATTTAGCGGCATTCTTTCATTCAATCTCCCCCTAATGCCGTGAAATGATTAGTTAGATTATAATAACGTACCAATTAATAAAGATGATCCCCAATATTTGGCTCTACTCAATAATTAAATTCGACGGAGTGTGCATATAACTTTTCTTAGAGCCTTTATATGTACGTTTTGGTGGTAATATAAGAGATAGCAGATGAGGAAATGATGATTTATATTATCATGCACTAATTATATGTGGGGAACCCAAATACTCATGCTATAGATTGAAAATAATTTGGGTATTTTAAAATATTAATTTATTCGCAACATGATTATCATTAGATTACTATCCCGTGAAGGAAAAGTAATGTGTTGCTCTTCTAGAGATGACAATAGAGATATTGTTATATGACTTCTTGAAGTTCTCCCCCTCTTTTTAGAAAGAGTTACAAAATTAATATTCTCCAAAATATTTTTTTTTATGCTCTAATATTACATATCATACGTTTGTTGCAGTCAAACTAATTAATATAATTCATAATCTTCAGGATTATGTGTTATAGAAAATAATTAATATGATTCATAATCTTCAGGATCATATGTTATAGGAGAATATTAAGTTTGCTTCAGGCAAACAAATAGTTGCAATTAACATCTTAACATTCATGGCTACAAGAAAAATAGTTATATCCATGACCTCTAGCTCACATGTTTTCTACTATATTAGAATCAATAAAGAACTTATTATTCCCTCGAATATTATGATGTGCTTCAAACATCACTTGACCGCATTTAACTTCTAATGATGATGAAAATATTCAGAATCGTTAATATACAATTTATTTAACTATGTATTACTTCAGGAATACACAATTTAATAATTATACTACTTAAAGGGAGAACTGTCGTAATCTTTCAAAAAATTATCGTAAAAAGATATTATCCTTTCGATAAGATATTTCAATATTCAGGTACCTCATCAAGAGTGATATGGTATAACCATATTTTTGCCTTCTGGACAATAGCTTTTGGATAATATAGAATGTGAGCTTCTTGTTATGATATTATATCCTTAACAATGATGTAAAAACATTCTCAGAATATGGACAAAGCTAATTTATGCTTACTAGTCCAATTAATAAGCCATGAGGTATTTCATGAAGTAACTATCAAACAGTCAAGGTAGCGTACTAATAATTGTCTTTTGTTGAGAGGTCTATATGATTGTTAAATAGAATAATCCTTCAGGGATTAATAATTTATACATGGTGATCATAATCAAACTTTAACATGCTCGCAAGACAATAAAAAAAATATTTTGCAAAAGTAAATAAATAAATATCGTGTATATACGTCTAGGAGCAATTAGCTAATAAAAATAATTCAATATGTAGTCGTAGCCAACCCAAAGAGAGAGTTATTATCATATTGTGAATTGAATTAGTGCTCCTTAAATCAAGAATGAATAATCAGACTTAAAAAAAAATAAGTTCCAGTATCATAGCAATTTCACGCACATAAAGCCACAACAATTCTAGAGCACAATACCTATTATGCATATGTATATAATTACGCAAAGTAGTGAATCTCACCCAATTGAGTTCATATAATTCTTAGAGAAATAGATCAAGTATTACCTCACCACGAAGACAAGAACTACAACATACCTCCAATATTAAATAGGATTCGAATTCCTGTTGATGACAATCGGTAGCTAATAATAAGCCTCCTCCAATCGCTCCAAATAATTGCTCAGTTGATTAGAGACTCGTGCTGATAACGTGTTGTAAAGCAAAGATCGAGGGAACAACCAAAGGAGAGAAGAGAAGAAAATAAGAAGAAGAGAAAAGTAGGAGGAAAGCAAAGGCGGTAGCAAAGGCGGTGGATCCAATCTATCCTTTAAGTTACAAAGATAATGGATATATATCAGTACATGGGAGAAAACTCTAATCTTGTCCAACAAGTAATGTCCACTAATATATAAATAAATATATTTATAACACTGCATAATTTATCTTTAACTATTTAAAATGCATTAAAATGCATGGTTAATGAATATATATATATATATATATATATATATATATATAGCGGAGAGATCACATACAAAAGACAGGTTCTGTAAGAAATGAGAAATGATCTGGACCATTGATCTGTGTGATCTACGGTGTAGATTAACTGGTGCATTATGATTTTCCTAAAATGCATTATAATTGTATAGATAATGCATTATAATGCATTGTGCATTATAATTATGTGCATCATGCATTATAATTATATGCATAAAATGCATCATTTTTTATTTTTTACGATAATCCTATTTTGTACAGGATCTCACCCCTATATATATATATATATATATATATATATATATATATATATCTTTTTGGACTAGTCATAGTTAGATTACTCATAACGATTTTGCTATAATTTTTTGCAGTATGAATTTTGATATGATTGTGAAACCGTAATCAAAGAAAGAAAACAAGAACGAGAGAGCAAATGTATAAGTGCTCCAAAGGCGTAGCATTTGTATTAAATAGATTAAATTGATTAATAGTGAATTGATCATTCAGTAGTAGTTCGAGTTTCCCCGAAAAGGAGGAATATTTGTCTTAAGAGACTCAAATCTCTTCTCTCATTTCAGGTCGAAAGATAACAGATCCGTCGATTTTGAGGCAAGAAGCCGAAGCGTTGCTTAAGGACTGGCCCCCTGAGCTCTTAAGTATCATCGACTCTACGCCAGATGATACAATTATACGCACCCCTTTGGTAGATCGTTGGCTGTGGCCAGGCATCACACCTCCAGCTTCATCAGGAAATGTCGTTCTTGTGGGCGATGCATGGCATCCGATGACACCAAATCTCGGGCAAGGTGCTTGTTGTGCCCTCGAAGATGCAGTAGTCTTGGCAAAAAAGTTGGCAGAGGCAATCAAACTCAAAAACACAACCGTAGAAGAAGCATTTAGGGCATATGGAGATGATAGGTGGCCTCGAATATTTCCTTTGACTGTACGTGCAAATCTTGTGGGAGCTCTATTGCAGCTTCAGAATCCAGTGGTGTGTTCTCTTCGCAACAATGTAATCGTGCCAAAATTAATTAGGTTAGGGCCAATTTTGGAACATACAAATTTTGATTTCGAACATCTGCAATTTTAGCCTCGTTCACAGTAATGTAATTCTTTTTAGGAAATGTATAGCAATATAATGTGACAGAACTGAACAAGATGGCTGCTGTAAGTGGTAGTTTATTGCCATTGCGATTTGCGATGATTGAATGAACATCACACCGTGAAACCAAGAGTATCAAACAACTAAATCAACATTTGCATTACAAGATGGAGAAAAAAAATCAGTCACGTAAATAAGGATGAATAATCGATTAATCCGTGTAAAGGGGAGGACCTGTGAAACAAATAAATCATCAAGGGCACGAGTCTTAATCCTCGCCTGAGCCCATTATCGTTATCTTTTTTGTAAAAGAATCTTAAATAACCTGGATCTTGATTCTATGGAGTTTCTGTAACACCTCTAATATAGATCTAAATCTTTGATCGGACAGCAATGGAATCACCTTTATTTGCCAAATCTACTGCCATAAGCAAGAGAATACGTCGATGTCAGAAGCTAATGGAGGTAATGGCTAGAAAATGTGATTATGGAAACCTTGCATGGTAGTAGAATGAAACAGTGTTAGTTGAACTTCACCAAACACAGCGTCTTAACACATCAAACTACTCGTGTTAGGGCACATGACATTTTGAAAGGAAACAAATCCATTGTCGTTTTTTGGTACGTCACCTTAACTTTTCCCACCATAGAAGAGGTACTTCACAATCTTTTTACTACGCTGCCTGATTTAAGTATTGAAAAGGTCATTCATCTTATTAAGTTCAACTATATGTATCTTTAAATTTCAAAGATAAAACAAAAACAAGACAAATTTAATCCAAAAAGTTCCCTCTTTTTTGTCTGCAGAAATCAGATGAATAATCCATAACAGTCAACTAAATCACATTTGACGAGACATAAAAGGATTGAATGACAAACATATCCCTGAAACTTCTTTTAATGAAACAAGAGAAAGATTCCAGTTTTTTTCAAAGTTATTTGGAGGCACACGGAACTAGTTGGAACAGTATCCACGAGTCTTAACAATGGTTCATTACTTTGATGAAGGTATATGTCACTAAGAAACTCAAACCATTAAAACTATGAACCAAATGAGACTTCCTATCAAAACAACAATTTTATTCAGGATAAGGATTCTAGAAGTCTGCTGACAACCTCGCAAACACAATCATCAGTTACTTAAATTGGGATATAATTAAGTGTACTTTTATTTTAATAAGATACATATACACTCACTCACGCACACACCCGAGGCGATGCAAACCCCTCGACCTATTGGTTGGAGGATAAGCATTCATCACCAACTGAGCTGAGCTGCAATTTATCGTCTTGGCCATTGAGTGTACATTTTAAGTATATTCAACATTCAATGGTTGATATACATTTTAAGTCAGTGATTCTATGAAACATGTACTCCAAAGAAACTAATTATACCCTCCCAATAACTCTTACGATTATAGGACATTTGTTTACTCTGGATGATACATTCGATTGACAATATATGTTATACATATTTATTAAATTACATTAGATTCATTGGTATCTTTATTTTGTTCTTTTATTTAATTATTAAGGGTTGGAGTAAAGGATGCATCTTGGCTTTTTGTGTGTGCTTCAAGTTATTTTCTAGGAGCTCGAGTTTACTAACCTTTAAATAGAGAGACGTGATTAAGGTTAGATATCTTTTCATATCACTAGTGAATAAGACAACCTTTTCGTGTAGGGATTCCCTCTGGCCTCATTTTCAGGAGACCAATTTCTTCAGTTAAATATATTTTTTTTTCATTTTGTCTACCCCAACTCTATCAATTCAGTGTAATTTATCATTTGCAAATCAACTTAACCATATCAATTTATGTGATTAAAGTTACGTGTTCAAACAAACTCAAAACATCAATCAATCAACGTATGATTAAAGTTATGTGAACAAATAAACTCAACAAATATCAAACAATCAAAGCAGGTGGTTGTGTTGCCTGTATAATATTAGTCTATCTAAACTATCACGCCAACTGAAAAACCCTTCACAAATCCACGACTAAAGATCTTAAGAGCACTAGTTATATACTTTTTGAAGAGCTACAAGTTCCCTAGTTGCATATACAAGCATACATGTTTTTCAAGTTAATGATTACCATAAAGGAAATATTCGGTTACTAGTCTTGATCGAACAGCCATTTCAATTGTCAATTTTTTGAGGTTGCATTTGGTTCGAACGATCTGCAGATGAGTTAAAATTCACTAAAACGAAAACAGTCAAAAGGATGTTCCATTTGTCATTCTATAACAGATCTAAAATCTATCAGTCTCATCCCTTTAACCTATTCTCATAAATTCCAAATCCATTTTGATACCACTCAGTTAAGATCCTTACCTACCAGATCATTGAGTAAGCATCAATTGCACCAAAGCATGATCATATAGCTAAAGGAGAACACATTAATCAACAGACCCAATCAATCAATTAGCCGACTTAAATTACAAAGAAAGGGGCAACCAGCAGAAAATTCAAAATCAAGGGGGAGAGAAGAGGGAACAGAACCTGGAGCAGAGAAGAACCACAAGATGACGGCACAGATGATAAGCATAACAGGGATGAGGTGAACGGCGGCCTCGGCGGATCTGAGGCGAATCTTCTCCTTCTTAGCGAGGTGGGATTCCGGATTGAACGTCGGTAACAGCAGCTGCTGCTGCTGCTGCTGCTGTTGTTCGCCATCTGATGATGATGCGTTCGAGAAAAACTCGTCGGAGACGCGGGTTGAGCTCCCTGACCGGTACATTTTCCCGGCGAGATTCGATCAATACAGAAAAGCAGGAAGTCTGGTTTGGAGAAAGGCGGGTGTGGAGAAGTTTCGCAGGAAAGATTTGGTCGGCAGGCAAAATGTGGGTGGCTTCGAATTGGTCAAACCGTGTGGTCACTCACCAGTCAGCATGAGAGAGGACGGCGCCGGTGGAGGCAGAGGCCGCGCCAAAATGTGTTCCGAAGGCTTTCTTGGATTTTTCTTTTGTAAAAATTGCTTATAAACACACTAATTTCATGCCATTATGTTTCGCACATAATTTTTAATTTTTTTATCCGTAAGGCTGTGAATCACCCTATAAATTCCACCATTTTCGTCACTTTTTATCAATAAGGGGGAATTAAACTCCTTAAATTGGAGAAAATATTAGAACATTGATTGGTGTTTAGATGTTAGAATTTTCGTAGTGTTTTCCAATCCGTTTTCGTTGTGTTTTCGTGTCTTTGTGTGTGTTTATGGCTATGATTTGGTTGTTTGGAGTTTTTGGTACTTGTAGGTGTTTATGGATGGAAAGGAGCGAAAACGGGTCGTAAAGGAAGGAAAAGACGATGATCGGACGAAGGAGGGCAGATTGGAGAGTTGGACGGGCCGTCCAACTCATCTGGACGGCCGTCCAACATCACGTCCAAGGAGAGCTAAACGGGTGTCCAGCGTTTGAACCGTTTTCGAGCAGTGTCATGTTTTGGACGGGCCGTCCAACTTATCTGGACGACCGTCCAACTCCGGCGGCCAGCTGTTTTTCCTTATATATCTAGGTTTTTACATAGTATATATATTATCTCCTTGTACACGAATTATAGACAATTTTTACCCTCTTTTAACTTCAGTTTTTATATTCAAACACTTTAGATTAACTTTTTATTGTTCGGATCCGAATTCTTCGTTCGTTGCAATTTAATTCAAGACTTCTCTTTAATTTGCGTTCTTCGTTCTTCGTCTTAATTTCGTAAGTTATTTTATTGCTTTCGTTTACTTGTTTTAATTGCTTGTTTTCGTTCTAGATTCGATTTCATAATTGCTTCGTTTAATTTCCTTAGTTTAATTTCGTTCATTCGATTTTCAAGTTCTAGTTTAGATTCGTTTTCTTTCGATTTCAATTCTCTCGTTTTTCAAAGCTTTCATAGTTAGATTTATTTGCCTTTTAATTTCCAGATTTTATTCATCATGTCTAAGGTAGTTTATGCTTTCTTCGTTGCTTTCTTTATCGCTTTCTTTTCGAAATTTGCCTAGGTAGATTAATCGTTTATTCTAGTTTAATTCTTAGATTTATTTACTTGTTCTTAGATTAGTTATTTACTTGCTTTTATTTATTGCTTTGATTTATTTTCTTGCCTATGATTTTAAAACAAAAACCCCAAAATATTATTTACTTGCTTTCGTAGTTTTAGGCTAGATTAGGATTTACTACATAATTAATTGCCCTGCTAAGTTTTCCTTTGAGATTCGACATTGGGTTTTGCTTGCTAGTGCTACGATAGGATTTCGTTCTATTGCGAACACTTTTCAGTGAAACAAACACCAATTTGGAAAGATAATATTTTCTCCCCATTATAGTGCAAATAGGGGGAATAGAAAATGTGAGAAATGGTGAGAAGTACAGAAAATTTTAAGGATGATGATCTCTTTTCTCTCATTTTCTTTCCTTTCGCATAAAAGAGAAAGCAACCTAAATACACAAATTTTGACTACCATTCTATATTGCATATAAATTTTTATTTATTCCATAAATACACGAACTTTGTCTCTTGTTTAAATTTTCCACTGATTTAGTTTTAGGCGAAATCGAAACTGAGTAGGCAATGTATGTGGCATTAATGTACTCCCTTCGTCCCCATATACAAGTTACATTTCTTTTGGGGCACGAGAATTGTAACGCCCCATATTTTTTTGTTAGCTTGATTAGCCGATTAGTGGTGATTAAGAATGTTAACCTGCGAAAACTAATAAGAGAGAGATATGATTTATGCGAAAAAAATGAACAAACGTATTAGTTCGATAGAAATACTTTGATTATGATATATATTATAGTTTCCTTATTTTTGTTCAACTTCGTCGAACACCGGAAATAATAGAATAGATATGATGTATATCTCTATTAGTAGCTAAAAGAAGATAAATGAGAGAAGAGGAGAAGCATTATAGTAAGGAATAATACAAAGAAGGATTAATGGAACATTATAATGCAAGTGTGTGTATCTAGATATTATTAAAGGAAGGGTTATATGGTAAAAGTTCATTAGGAAGGTGAAACCTCCCTCAAATAACCCCTCCCTTTTCCTATCTTTACCCCCCAAATTCATGAATCACTCCATCCACTCTTCATTTCCCCCAATTCCAAAATCCTCACAATTCTCTCTCAACTCTCTCTACATTTCATCTCTCTAAATATCTCAATCTCTACACTTCCATTTCAAGATCTTCAAGAACAACCATCAAAGATTAATGGCGCTCTCGTAATCTAGCTCGATTATTAAAGGTAATTCATCCATTGGAGCATCAATCCAATTCTCTTTTCCAACTTATTCTTTTGAATTATCAACTAAGGTGAGTTCTTCATCTTTAGTTTCCGATTGAAGAATCGAAGATCAATCGACTCTAACTATCTACTTCCTATCTTCAAAGGTAAAATCTTCATCTTTTTCATCCATTAATTTAGGATTTGAGCTTATAAATTCTAGATGAAGAGAGTAGGAAAAGGGTTAACATATTAAAAGCTATAAACTTAAAATTCATGGATAGATAATCCAATTATATGATCTTATAGGTGATCAAGTTTTAATTAGTTAATTTATAAATATAGATAATTAATCAATCATTTTGATTTGATATAAATATGAGTTGGAGAAGAAATCATTCAATTAGTTTGATTTCAAATTTTATGAATAAAAGAGGGTTGTGATTTGCATATAAAAATGTGTTCTTTCGTATAGTTGATATGATTTTTAAATGAAATATATGTTGTATTAAATTGGGTCGAGGATACGGAAAGAAAGTAGGAATTGAACACCAAATGATGAAAAATGGGTTTGTTTGTCGAGGCGGACGATCGCTCGAAGAAACGAGCGACCTGATCACTCTATTTCTGGAGGTTCAATAATATCGAACAAGGAAAGTCCGAATGTCAAACTCAAGGAGTGAAAATGTGAAAGAAAATCAAGTACTTTACCTAATATCTATCATACTATCTAAGCAACCATATATCATGTTTTTAGTGTTTTTCTTATCTAGACAAGTAACATTGTAAAATTTGAGCTTTAACAATACAATATAAGAATGACTCTAGCAAATAACAAGTAACAAATATCAAGAATAAGAGGCATTGTTCCAGGTAACTTCCGATGTGATTTAGGGTGTAGGTTTTCGGGTTTAGATGTTTCAAACCAATTTAAACCATCTTGAATGACATTCTTTATCATGTATGCTAACATATCCTCCTAAGATAAGCTAACAAGTTGATCAATATAAGCTAACAAGTTGATCAATAGAAAAATAAATACCTTGTAGGCATTCATATATTCTACCAACTCCCAAGTGCACATTTAAGTCTAGAATAACCTACCAACTATCATTCAATTCTTTCTAGGAATCATATGAATTGTATTCTAGTTGATATGAGTATGAATTGATGCCAAGTGCTATGAATGGAAACTTACTAGGCATTCCATCAAACACCTTAGATGCAATTCTAGTGATCAAGTAGTTATGCATTCAAATTAATCCTAATTCATAGGCAACTCAAGGTGGAAGGTAAATCTATATATAAAACCCTATCACCCATCATCTAAACCACATCATCCATCACCTGAAACCATAAGAATGCTTATATAGTCATAGATCTAGCAATCACACCAACAAAAGCAAGAGAAAACATAAGTAAATTGACAAGGAATAAAAGTAGAAATGAAATCTTCAATTAGTCTTTAAATCCCAAGCATAATCTTCAACAACAATTTGAAATAACCAAAGAGGAAAGAGGAAAGTAGATTAGGGTTCTAAGATGAGTTCCAAGAGTGAATCATACATCAAAAAGGAAGGAAATTAAGTATTTATAATCTAAATCACGTTAATGACTCAAGTGGAATAAGTAGAAAATGATGTCGAAAAAATGAGGTAAAAATTGCAATTTCAGAAACATGGGTGCCAGGAACCGCGGGCCATGCTGCGGGCTGGCTCGTGCTGGCTTGGCCGTGGTCTAGCCCGCGGTATCTCTGAAAATGCGTGCCCTCCCCGGCCTTCGCCGTGTCTTCGTTCGGCTTCTTCGTCTCCTCACGCACTCGTACGGTTTTGGCACATTCTCTCTCATCCGACTTCTAAATCAAGATCCGCAAAGTGCTACGGATTCGTCTCGAACTCCCCTTTGATATAGTATCATCCATTAATTCCAAATCAGTTGTTGTTTATCTGAAAAATACATGGAAACCGAGAGAAAAATGATAAAATATAGGAAACACATAAGTTATGAAACCTATCATTTCCTTCCCATTCAAGCACATATTTCAACCAAAACCAAGCTTGAGACGCACTCTAAAACATGCAAAATATGTGCTTATCAAACTCCCCCAAATTTAAGTCATTGCTCGTTCCGACAATGGAACAAACAATCAAAGAACTTAAGCACATTTGGCCATGCAAATCAAGATCAACAATGTCTAAGAGCTCACTCACAAATCCTTATCTCATGAAATTCTCAAGGTGCATTAAACTCTCCACAATCACACAACACACTAATCTAGCAAATCAATCATTCAAACACAATGAAACTCTAAACCACTCTAGGTACAAGTGTATCACCTTTCGCTAAGGTGTATGGAGGGGGGTTTACACTCAACGAACTCATGCATGCATCATTCTTACCATAAGTTTGCCTTAAATCTCAAGATCTCCATCGCTTAGTTGTGCACTAGAACTAATATCAATTAGGTCTTTTATTTAGGCTTTTAATGTGGGGACATTGGTTTAGGTAGGAATTTTTAGGCCAAGTGACTAAGAAATCTTCTAAGTACTTTCACCTTCTCTTTTCCACTCTAAGTGTAAATTTCTCCACCCTCTACCTTCACCATTTCACCTCTTTACAATCTTTAGCACATAAGCTTTTATCGAAGCTTCTCAAATATTAATGAATAACTCCATTATGCTCCCATTTACAATTTTCTTTATTCAAACTCTTTCTTTTCGTTTTCTCATTTTCTCACTGTCTTCTTTTCTCATTTTGTGAGAATTTTATTCTCACTTTCTATCTTTCTAACACTAGAGCTTATAGAAGTATTCTTGTCACAAAACGACTTCTCCAATCAAACTTCTCAATCCTTGTTCTCTTACTTTACAACCACTCAACATATTCCCTTAACCAACCTTCACCCCCTTTCATCCGGTTTAGCAATGTTTCACTAAAAAGTGTTTGCAATAGAACAAAATCTATCGTAGCACTAGCAAGTAAAAATCTAAGTCGAATCTCAAGGAAAACTTAACAGGACAAATAATCGTGTAGCAAAAACAACCTAATCTAGCCTAAATCTAAGAAAGCAAGTAAATATAATTTTTGGGTTTTTTGGTTTTTAAAATCCTAGACAAGAAAATAAATCAAAACAATTAATCAAAAGCAAATAAATCTAATCTATCAAAGCAATTAATCAAAAGAAAATAAATCTAATCTAGAGAACAAGAAATTAATCTAAGGATTTAAATAAAAGCAATTAAACTACCTAGGTGAGAATCGAAACGAAAGCAATAACTAAAGCAATTAAAGAAACGAAAACGAATCTAGACATGAATAATTAAATCTAAAAATCTGGAAAAATAAATTTTAACTCTAAGGATTTAAAAACGAAGAAACAGAAACTTTGAAAACGAAAGAACAGAAACTGTGGAAAACTAATCAAAGCTACGAACTCAAGAACGAACAAATAGAATTAAACTAAGAACTAAAGAAATTAGATCTATGAAACTAAGAACGCAATTAATTAAACGAAAGGAAAGCAATAAATAACTTATGAATTAAAACGAGAACGAAAAACATGAACGAACGTAAAGAACTTGAATTAAAACTGAAGAATCTGATCCGGAACAAATCGAAAGCAATAAAAACTAAAACTAGAGTATTCGAAACTGAAAACGGAAGATAAAAGGTGTCTCTAATTCGTGCCCTAATGGCCTATATATATAATAAGCTAAGAGTTTAATCCAAATAAGGAAACTAAAATAAAACTTGCTAGATACGGAGCGAGCGCTCCAACAATCAGGAGCGAGCGCTCCACTTGATTCCACAGAGAGCGAGCGCTCCAATAGAAGTAGCGAGTGCTCCATATAAGCTTCGCCCTTTCTCTCTTTATCTTGACATCAGGAGCGAGCGCTCCAACACCAAGGAGCGAGCGCTCCAAAGCTGTTACGAAAATTCATCCAATTTTTGCTCCCTTTTTCATTCTTTCCTCGATCTTTCTCCTTCTCTCGACTCCCATGATCCCTAACAATCAAAATACTCAAAATACCCAAGTCATAGCAACAAAGACACAAAACGACTCCAAAACGACACAAAAACGAATAACAAATAACGACTAAAACCTAACAAAATGACACTAAACAAGCAACAAGGGCTTCAAAGGCTCAAGGGGGACCACAAAGTTAATATTTTCTAGTAGCACATATAACAACCTCGATTGAGAATAAGGGAATACATGACAAACTCTCAAGAAGAAAAGAGAACGTTATCAACTCAACATTTTGGCTCAAACCTTACAAGCTTTTGTCTAGAGTTCATGTGCTTAAAGTTTCTCATCTCTAGTCACTCGTGCCATGCAATCATTTCATGCTCAACACACACATGAGAAATTTTAAAAATATGTTGCAAAATTTCGCTCAATCATCATCGACATCTCCCATGAAAGGAATAGAGTGACAAAAATGACATTTTAGAAAAACAACAAGAAGCCTTTTTAAATCAAGTGATGTTATGAAACTTGAAAAATTTTTGCACCTTCGCAACTAAGCACCCTTATAAAGCACAAAAATCATCACTTGAATCACTTGAACACACCACATCAAATTCTCAACTCTCTTTTTCACAAAACAACACAAAACAATTTTTCCTCACAAATCATCCCTATTTCAAAAACAACCTTCTCCAATACTCTCACACCATAAACATTCCAACATAATTTCTCATCGAAACCACCCACTCATCAACAAACAACATCAATCTATTACAAGTGAAAAAGAATAAATATTCATTTTTTTTTTTTGCATATATTTTCCTTAAATGTTGCATATATTTTCCTTAACTGTTGCATAATATTGTTAGGGTTTATATGTATAGACAAGGTTGTTTATTTTGATCCAAGATCTTAGAACCTTTTAGGATCTTCTAGATTGGCACACACGTTGTATATATATCAGATCAATAAATCGAAATCATTACGGAGAAATCTATTTTCCTTCTTTCTTCTTTACATGGTATCAGCTTAACTCACCACAAACCCTAATTTTTTTCGCCATGGTCGCCGTCGTCACAAACCCGCCGTCCAATTCTTTTCCCATCGTCACAATGATTCACATGATCTCTATCAAATTAACTTCTGGCAACTATCTTCTCTGGAAACTTCAAATCATCCCCATGCTTACAAGCTTTGAATTGATAGGGTTTGTTGATGGTTAGAAATCAACGCCGCCGGGCACCTCAGTTTTAGCCTCCGGTGAAATCGTGGGAAACCCGACATACATCAAATGGCTCACTACAGACCAACGCCTCCTTGTTGTCATCTTCTCTTCTCTATCAGAAGAAGTAATGGCGGAGGTCGTCGAGTGCACTACATCTCGCGATGCTTGGGTCACGCTTAAAGCTACAAACTCTTATTCTTCCACCTCTCGTGTGAATCAGCTCCGTGAGAAACTTTTATCCCTTCGACGTGGATCTCTCTCCGTCAAGGACTACGGTGCTCGATTCAAAGGCCTTTGTGATCAGCTTTTCGCCATCGAAAAAACAGTGGAAGAATCCGACAAAAGCCACTGGTTCTTGAGCGGTCTCGGGTCTATGTTCGCGAATTTCACTGATGCTCGGATGTCTATATAGCCTATCCTTCCTTCTCCACTCTTCTTCACCAGGCGGTCCAGTTCGATCTCATGTCTCGAGCCATGGATCCGTAAGATTCTTCATCGTCCTCTCCCGTTGCATTCAGGGTCTCGTTCGGCCAAAATTCTTCGTCTAGTGCACAACCCTCACGGCCTTCACACTTCTCAGCCGGCAATGGTGGTCGTGGTGGAGGAAACGGAGGTGGTGGTTGTGGAGGAGGCCGTTTCAGTGGAGGGGGTCGCGGTGGTGGTCCTCCTCGTAAGCCTCGATGCCAGATTTGTCGTGGAGAACACTATGTGGATAAATGCCCTTTATACCTCTCTCATACAACCCTTTTTGTAGTAAATCTAGTCGAGGCATTCACCTCCACTTGCAACATTTCTAATCCCTCTCCAGATTGGTATGTAGACTCGGGCGCCTCGGCTCACATGACATCAGACCCGACTTCTCTCGATGATCTTCAGCCGTACTCTGGAAATGGTAATGTCATTGTGGGTAGCAGAACTTCTTTATCAATCTCTCATACTGACAATACTCTGATTAATAAAGACGTTCTTCTTCTTGATGTCTTGGTGGTTCCTCACATAACTAAGAACTTACTCTCTATCAACAAACTTACTCAGGATTATCCTGTTGATGTTGTATCGTACGTTTGTTGTTCAGAATCGAACCACAAGGCAGGCTATCACTCAGGGACATCTTGATCGTGGTTTATATGTTCTAGATCGGGGTTCTCCATCTCTTCTTGCCTCGGTCACCGCTATCAAGTCAAAGGCCAATTACGAGCTGTGGCATCTTCGCCCGGATCATGTTCCATTTTCCACTATTTCGTTGCTTAATAAGTTAGGACATTTGTCCGTTACATCCGTGTTACCGAATCCTACTTTGTGTTCTCCTTGTCAGTTAGCTAAGAGTAAAAGACTTGTTTAATCTATGAATGATAAACGTGCTTCTGATGATTTGGATTTAATTCATTGTGACTTATGGGGGCCGGCTCATATTTCTAGCACAGAAGGATATCGGTATTATGTTGTGTTCATTGATGATTTAATGGTAATGGTACCACTTGTTGGTTCCGGATGATAGGCTAGTCACACGTATTGGGGAGGGGAGGGGGGGGGGGGGGGGGGGTGGTGAATACGTGTGAAGAAGTTTTCAACTTATTTTTCCACCTAAGAGTTTGTGCTGAAAAACGTGCTGAAGCTTCAGACCAGAGCGAGCGCTCGATTTGTAGCGAGAGCGAGTGCTTAAGACCAAAGCGAGGGCCTTGATCTATAGCTTGTTGCTTTAACAGCGTGTGGAATTTAGTGAGCGTTATTATCTTGCTTTATAAAATTCTCAGTTTTAGTTTGCTTAGATGCTTGTGCAATATGAATAATCAAAGCTATAAATGAATATAAAAGGGTACGGATAGAGATACGACACAACGATGTATACTGGTTCGGAGTAAACTCTCCTACGTCCACTTGTTCCAATCTGGAACGAATTCTCTTCACTCAAGAATTCTACGAGGGATTACAACGGGCTCCCAAGTGGCGTAGACAAGCAATGGAGCTTATCACAATCGATGAAAGTGAAGCTTGGATCTTACATCACAACTTACAACTGATGATCGAGCCTTCCACAATCGATGAAAGTGGAGACTTGAATCTTTACAACTCAACTAACACTTAACCAACACAAACTAAACGCGCTCTAATCATTACTCGACAGACTCTTGGGTTTAGGTGGGGTTTGGTGTGTAGACTCTAACTTAGAAGAATCCTTTACAGTATGAACAAGTAAAGGTTAGGATTCTTCAATGAACTAGGCTAGGTATATATAATGAGAGCCTAGGACTTAGAGTGCAGTTTAGGTTGCAGAAACACAAGCTTTGATGAGATTAAAGCTTGGGAACACTTCTTAAGAACTCGAGAAAGATTGGTATGAAATTCGCGAGTGCTTATGCTTACTTTTTGCTCTTGAAGATTTTTATGAAGTGTTAAGTGTTTCGTTTCTGCATTCACATATTTATAGTGGGAGAAGATCAATCCATCCGTTAGAAAGAGGATTTAATCTTGTCTCTCACGCTCCAACATTACGACTTTAACCTACAGCTTTTAGGAAAAACAGATTTGTCTTCTTTCCCAAAATGGCTTGCTTCCCATTTTGGCAGTGCCTGCGCTCCCGGGAAAGCGACGGCTATCTTTCGTTAGCTAAGGTCAACTCTTCTTATCCAGTCTTCGGTTGCCACATGGCGTATGCCATTTAATGCCTACATATCTCCAATTTGACTCTGTTAAAACTTGAGTTTGAAACTGGATGGTAGTTGATATGTAGTTATCTCGCTATGCGAAGTAGACATTGAATAGTGATAAAGTTAGAGCGAGTCTGGGGTTGTACCTGCTGATATGTCCATTTGGTGCAGCAGTAGGGGTTGAAGTGTTGCTGCTTTTTCCTCTATTGTCGACCATATGTAGAAGATTGTAAGGTAATGATTTCACATTCTTAAATTTATGATTCCTAAATTGTATATACATTTGTTTTTCTAATTTCATATTTCTTTCTTCGGTTTAGTACTCCCTCCGTCCTACCTTAATTGTCTTTGTTTCCTTGTTGGGACATTCCATTTAATTGTCCACTTGCATAAAATAGAAAATTTATACTCGCACTGCTAATATCATATAAACTCCTTTATCCCTTTATCTATTATTCCTTTTCATTGAGGAAATCTCATCTAAATTTCATTGTGTTGTGCTACGGTAAATGGTTTAGGACTAATCTCTTCTTAATCCTCTATTTAACTCTCCTATGTGAAACGTAAATTGGTGCTTATAAATATGGGTTGCAATTAAGCTACTAAATTATGTTATAGAATTATGGTTTATTGATTTCAGATTATAATTCATGGGAAGATATATTTACTATTGAGTGAATTTGGGAGATATAAGGGGGCTTGGAGAATTTGGGATATATAAGGTGATTTGGAGTTATTGGTAGCTTGGTGTACAAACATTTAATTTAACAACTAACATTTGTCCGATAAAAAAAGAAAAAGAAAAAAAAAAGATAGTGATATTTAAAAGATGGAGATTTCTTTGCCCGATAAAAAAAAAAAGAAAAAAGATATTGATATTTAAAATATATAGATTTCTTGACAAATAAGAAGTTGCAAATATCAAAATTTGTACAGAATATTAATTATTCGATGGGTATAAATACGAAATTTAAAGAACCAATCAGATCGTCTTATCATGGAGGTCCAATACGGAGCTCAAAAGCCCATCAAGCTTGCTATTTCTACACCTTATAAATAGGGGTCAAAGAAGAGCACACAAATTACAATAGAATTCTACGAATTCTCTCAAATACTCAAAGCGTCAAAATCTTGTATTTTTTCGTAGAATCGATTGCGTTCTTCGTAGAAGTCATTAAAATTAACGTTTGATTTGAATAAGGCGAAAGCCCTCCGAATAAACGTTATAAAAATTCAAGTGCTAGGAAGTTGTCCAACGTCATTCAAATCACGTTGAAGATTCAAAAGAGTAATACAGATTGCAACCTGCATTAATTTCAATTAATTCATAAGTTTTGGATTTGTAGACGAATTTATATTTATTTTGTTAAATACAATGAATTTTGTCACCGAAGAGATAATACTACCGATCGATTGAGTTTTAATGGTCGAACTTTAATGTTAATTTACATATGGATTTTGAAATAAATTAAGTACCGATAACTAGTAGGCCAAATTAAAGGTAGTGTACCAAAGACTAAGTTAAAAAGAAAAAAGAAAAAAGTGAAAAGTGAAAATTTTTAAATAGTACATTGGTTGAGGAAACATAGTTATTAAAATACGAAATTGGGTGAATTAATTATAATTTCCATTATTATTGCCATATTGGAGTTGAATTATGTATAAACATCTATTAGTAGCATACGTTGAGAATTTTAGACATGAAGGTAAATGAAAAGTAGCTGCATTTGAAGATGTGAATTATATCAATCAGCGCGCATTTTCATATCAATTAGTTCTACCGCCTTAGGATCAAGATATTTTAGTTCCTTACAAGAACTAATGATTGTTCTTCTAATATTATAATACTTCTGAGAGAGAAAATACATGGAATGGATACCTAGTGAGAAGATAAAAAGGAGATAATATTGTAGAACAATATAGAAGAAGAGAAAAGATAGAGGAGAGTGTTGCAAATTACGATCCAGCCATTGCTTAAGGTGTAGAGAAAGGAAGTATAATCTAACCAACGATGAATCCAATAATCATCAAACCTAAACAAGTTGAAATTGAAATTAGATCCTGCTGAAAGCCATTTTACTAGGTATAAATTTTTATGGAAACCAAATTGATATACTTTTTGTGTATATACTAGAAATCTGGGATCGAACCCGGGTCACTTATTAAAATGAATCTGATGGACAAGTGCGCCAAGTCATCTGGTTATCAATATCTATTTATTTAACTTAGGAATTATCTTTAATTAAATTCCTAAAATATAAATAATATATATAGGGATGAGATCACATACAAAAGACAGGTTCTGTAAGAAATGAGAAATGATCTGGACCATTGATCTGTGTGATCTACGGTGTAGATTAACTTGTGCATTATGATTTTACTAAAATGCATTATGATTGTATAGATAATCCATTATAATGCACTGTGCATTATAATTATGTGCATCATGCATTATAATTATATGCATAAAATGCATCATTTTTTTATTTTTTACGATAATCCTATTTTGTACAGGATCTCACCCCTATATATATATATATATATATATATATATATATATATATATATAGAGAGAGAGAGAGAGAGAGAGAGATTGGATCTGGTGAAAACTAATTATTTCGTGAAAACTAAAAATCATGCATTTTTATGATTAACATGATGCATTTTTATGCATATCATGTTGCATAAAAAATATATTGTTTTATAAACAAAAAAATGCATATAAACAATATATATTTTTATGCAACATGCTATGCATGAAAATGCATCATGCTATGCATAAAAATGCATGGTTTGCAGTTTGCACGAAATATTTAGTTTTCACCAGAACCACTCCATATATATATATAAATATATATAGGGATTGGTTCATATACTAACCATATTAGTTAGTGAGAACTAGGAACTAATCTACACTCTCCATTTCAATAGATTGATGGTTATGATTTATTCATGGATATTAATTAAATAAGGCATATTTTGTTTAGAAAAAGGATATTAATGTAATCTTCATTTATTTGTTCCATATTTTAAGGGATTAATCACTCATTAAAATTTTTCTCTCATACCTTTAGCCTGTTATAATCTTCTTCTTAATTCTTCTTCTTCTTCTTCTTATTCTTCTTCTAGGGTGAAAACGGATCGGATACGGACGGATAATGCTCATACCGTATCCTATACCATATTTTTCTCTCGAATCCTGAGTCGGATACGGAAAAGCCGGATTCGGATACGAATTCGGAATATTCGGTATACGAACACGGGACGAATACGGAACGAATCTGGGTCGGATTCAAATAATTATAATAGGATAGTAGATTTAGAGTTTGCGACGTAGGTGAGTCTTCTACCCTTCTTCCATTTATGGTGGTAAAGAAGAACTAAAAGAAACGCGAAGAAAAAGAACCGAAGAAGAAAATGACAACTAAATAACTTATGTTTTTTTCTTAATAGTTAGTGTTTTTTTAAATAGATATTACTAATATTATAAAATAAATTTTTATTTTTATTTTTATTTTTTAAAAGTTAAATACTACTTAAATAGTTACAATTTTAAAATTTTAAGATTAAAAAAATAATAGATATTACTAATATTATAAATAAAATTTTATTTTTATTTTTTTTAAGTTAAATAATTAAATAATTACAATTTTAAAATTTTTAATTTTTTAAAAATTTAAAAAATAATTTAAAATAACAAAAATAATAATAAATAATATTAAAATATACAGATATCCGGATTCGATATCCGGATAATATCCGATAAAATATGGTAAAACTCGGATACGGTCGGATACTATGTAATCCGAATCCGATCCGATATCCGAATTCAACTATCCGTATCCGAATCCGTATCCGACCGGATACTAATTTTTTATACCGAATCCGTATCCGACCGGATACGGTTCCGGATCGGTCGGGAAATATCCGATCCGTTTTCATCCCTATCATCTTCTTCTTCTTCTTCTTCTTCTTCTTCTTCTTCTTCTTCTTCTATCTTGACATTTTCATCTATGTTTTTATATTATTTTTTTTTATTTTTTTTTGTAATTTTTTTATACAAATTAGTAAGCATAAATAAATAGAAAGATAGCATATAAACATGATAATTTAAGCATAAGAATAAATCTTAGTTGCTTTCGAATATTCATCTATGTTTTTTTATTCTGCTTTTTATAATTTTCATATACAAGTTATTAAGCATAAATAAATAGGAAAATAACATATAAATATGATTATTTAAGCATGGGAATATGTCTTAGTTGCATTCGAATATTCATCTATGTTTTTTTATTCTATTTTTTGTAATTTTTATATACAAGTTATTAAGCATAAATAAATAAGATCATAGCATATAAATATGATTATTTAAGCATAAGAATAGGTCTTAGTTGCATTCGAATATTCATCTACGTTTTTTTATTCTATTTTTTTTTTTGTAATTTTCATATACAAGTTATTAAGCATAAATAAATAGAAGATAACATATAAAATGATTATTTAAGCATAGGAATAGGTCTTAGTTGCATTCAAATATTCATTGTCATTCACAATTTGTCATCGTCATTCACGATATTTAAAGAGGAAATGTAGTGTTTTACCTATTTTGATAAGTGAATTTACACTTTTGTGCAAATTATAAGAAAACTTCAAATATACCCATATTTTCCCTTTTTGGACCAAATTACCCTCCTCCTTTACACGCGCTTCTCTTCCTCTTTCTCACCGTCTTCTGCTTCTCTCTCTCCTTTTCCATTTCCCTCTTCTCCCTTTCTCTCAGAACAGAGGCGACTGCTAAAGAGAGACGAGCAGAGCGCAGGCGACGGCGGACGGCGAACGACACGTGGGTTTCGTGCGGATTGACGGCGGACGGCTTCACAAACTTAACAGAGAGAGACAAGTAGAGAAGAGAGAAATTGGATCTAGGGTTTCGTGCGGTGGCGCAGACCTAGGCTTGTCGGCGATGGCGACTCATACGACTGATGCCTCCACCGCCATGTGGAACGTCCCGAGCCAAACCCTAGTCCCCTTGCGGTTGGGGTCCTGTATCTCCGCCCCGATCCTCCCCCACGGCCGCTGCCGTACGCCCCTGTAGTGCCTCCGGTCACTGGGATTCTCATCGGATCTGCCCTCAACGGCCTGAATAAGGAAAGGCATCTCGTGAGTAGTTTTTCTGCTCTCGACTATGTTACAACTAGGCCATGAGCATTTAGATTGTCAATTACTTGTGTCGCGTCTCTGTTGGTGTTTTGTGTCTGATGTTAATGTCAATTAATTGAATCACATTGTTGAGATGTTTTGTGTCTGATGAATATTCCACAGGCATTATTGTTAGACATGATTAGAGCAATGCTTGTGTTGATCTTAGAGGTAGTTTTTTATGAGTGTTAATTGGTTTCCTGTGCTCGAGGTAATGCATTCATGGGATTATCTTTTTTTGTTTTTTTGTTTGTTTGTATGAAAGATTGGAAGGTAATAAAATTGTTGTTGAGTTTCTGATCACTTGAATTTGTGGTTGATTGTTAGTTGTTTGTGTGTTTTTTTCGGAATTAGGTGGTTGAATCATGTTTTGATTTTGAAGATCTCATTTTACCTTAAACTTAAAGATTCTAACTAGTTCTCCTATAAAGCATTCATCTTGATGTTGCTGCTTTATTTTTCATATGTCGAAAAGGTGGCTTATAGCTATGAAATTTTTGAGGTGGTGTTTCAAAATTATTTGAAATTAGTGTTCTACTTCGCATTTTTCAATTTTCAATTTGTCTCTCTCAAAATGGTTAGAATGTATTAATTCGGAAAGATAGTTAGATGGTACACAATTTTTGTTACACATGATTGTAAGATGTGGATTAGTTTCTTAAAAAGTATAGTAAGAATGAGGTCGTTTCTTACATAAATATGTTTAAAAGTTACATTATTATTATTATTATTATTATTTTTTAACGTTAGATAGTAAGATTGTACATATTTTCTTATACCGGATTGTAAGATTGATGTTCTTTATTAGGAAGATAATTTTTTGCCTCAATATTTTATCTGATACTAAGGTTATTTAATTTGGAAGAATGTTTCAAGTTGATTATTGTTTTGGTTTCTGCAATTCCAGCTCGAAAGCTTGCGGCTTGGCGGCGGCGATGATGGTAGTTATGACGGCGGCGAAAACATAGCTCGGAGGGTTTTCTTTTGTTGGGGGTGCATTAGATCGAAGTTGATGCATGATTCTTGCAATTACTTTGTAAGATTATATATGATACCTTACAAAGTACGATAAGAATTATATCGTTTCTTACACAATATGTCTTTTAATGTTACATTGTTTTTTTGGTAAGTAAGTTAGTTAGATTGTATATGATTTCTTACGCAAGTTTATATAATTGTACACGGTTTCTTATAATGTATCGTAAGAACGATATCGTTTCTTACATAATATATGCAAATTTTTACATTGTTTTTTTTGTTAAGTAAGATAGTTAGATGGTACAAGATTTTTATTAAATATGATTGTAAGAATGGAGATCGATTTCTTATAAACAATGGTAAGAATGAGGTCGTTTCTTACATAAATATGTCTAAAAGTTACATAGTTTTTTTAACGTAAGATTGTACATGGATTTTTACCGTAACTAATAAGAATGAAAGTAAGAATGAGTTTGTTTCTTACTTAACAAGTCTTATTGGAGCACTTGGTTGTATGATTTTTGCACAGGCAAAATGAACATGATCTTTTACAATAGGTGGTAAGATTGTTCATGGATTCTTACAATATATAATAAGATTGAAATGATTGTAAATAAGAACGAGTTTGTTTCTTACTTAGCAAGTTTTACTGGAGTACTCGTAAGATAGATAGTTAGAATGAACATGACTTCTTACACAACATTTTATAAGATTGAAAAGATTGTTTCTTACAATATATAATAAGATTGAAAAGATTGTAAATAAGAACGAGTTTGTTTCTTACTTAGCAAGTTTTACTGGAGCACTCGTAAGATAGATAGTTAGAATGCACATGACTTCTTGCACAACATTTTATAAGATTATACATTGTTTCTTACCATGCATGGTAAGAATGAGTCATTTTCTAACCAACTGACTTTTGCAGTACTTAATAAAATTAAATAAAAAAAAAAAATGAACATGAAAATTGAAATAAAATATTAGAAAAATAAATAAATAAAAAGGTTCTTGATTATACATGGATTCTTACAATATATAATAGGTGGTAAGATTGTACATGGATTCTTACAAAATGAACATAATATTTTACAACAGGTGGTAAGAGTGTACATGGATTCTTACAATATATAATAAGATTGAAAAGATTGTAAATAAGAACGAGTTTGTTTCTTACTTATCAAGTTTTACTGAAACACTCGTAAGATAGATAGTTAGAATGAACATGACTTCTTGCACAACATTTTATAAGATTATACATTGTTTCTTACCATGCGTGGTAAGAATGGATCATTTTCTAACCAACTGACTTTTGCAGTACTTAATAAAATTAAATAAAAAAAAATGAACTTGAAAATTGAAATAAAATATTAGAAAAATAAATAAATAAAAAGGTTCTTGATTATACATGGATTCTTACAATATATAATAGGTGGTAAGATTGTACATGGATTCTTACAATATATAATAGGTGGTAAGATTGTACATGGATTCTTACAAAATGAACATGATATTTTACAACAGGTGGTAAGAGTGTACATGGATTCTTACAATATATAATAAGATTAAAAAGATTGTAAATAAGAACGAGTTTGTTTCTTACTTAGCAAGTTTTACTGAAGCACTCGTAAGATAGATAGTTAGAATGAACATGACTTCTTGCACAACATTTTATAAGATTATACATTGTTTCTTACCATGTGTGGTAAGAATGAGTCATTTTCTAACCAACTGACGTTTCTTACATATTACATAATGAGTCATTTTATAAGATTGTAAACACAATGACGTTTCTTACATATTATATGTACATGATTTCCTACCATTATAAGATAGTAAGATTGTAAAAGAAATTGACAGATTCTTACTAAATTATTTCATTTTCTTATCAAGGAACACTTGTTAAAAAAAAAAAAAAAAAAAAAAAAACTGAACACGAAAATAGAAATAAAAAATTAGATAAAAAAATAAATAAAAAATATGGTTCTTGATGGAAATTAAAAAAAGAAAAGAAAAAGGAAAAAGTAAAAGTTAATGTTGACATGTGCATGTGTAGGAAAGAGAAAAGGAAGGAGAGTGGGAAAAGTAGGGGTAAATTGGGAAGAAAGTTGAAAAAGTGAGTATAAATGGATTTTTGTTATATTTTGTACAAATCTTGATTTTATATAACAAGAATAGGTAGATAGTTTTTTGCCCCATATTTAAACATGAATTGATATAAAAAAAAACATGTAATTTTCATATACATGTTATTAAGCATAAATTAATACGAAAATAGCATATAAATATGATTATTTAAGGATAGAAATAAGTCTTAGTTACATTCAAATATTTATGTTAATTAATAGGATAATTAGTTATAGGAAGTGGCGACAATCATTGAACGCATAATCTTTTTCTCTTTTTTTTCCCCTAAACTACCCTTTAAAATTAGAAATAAACCATTAAATAAGTAAAATAGATAATTTGAGAATTAATATCCACCATTAGATTCTTTAAAAGGAGTGGATATGATTGGTTCTTAGTTCTCAAGATTGATACCATCTCCCATAAGAACCCACCCCTATATATATATATATATATGACATTTCATATATTTAATTTATGTGGTATGATTTATAACCAAAATTTAAATAATTTAGACGTAAATTTTATACGTCTACAGAAACATGCAAGCAATCTTTTTGATTTGAAATTCCAGCAACGAAACCATTCATGTGAAAAACACTTCCCATACAGCAATAATGAACATATTTTTCTAACATATAAGGTTGGAAAATGCAGTAACAATATAAAAATTGTGCTTGAAATAATGTGTTATGAATCGCCTTTTTATACAAAACATTTTTGAGTTCAAAAGGAAGACTACCGCCACCCAATGAACTAACATGGAAGCACAATGTATCGCCTACTCAACAACAACAGTCGTGCTAACCAGAGCTCAACTATCAGGCTGCAAACAAAGTTAAGGAAAAAGTATATATCCAGAGTGTTGAAGGAATCTTGCACCGGAATAACACTCATAATATCAGCTAAGTTATACATACTGAATTGCAAAAACTTGTTCATAGAAGGTGGGTGGGGGTTGTTCATAATTGTGCAATAACTTCAAGACAATACACTCAAAAATATTGTATGCAAGATCATGGCGACTTAGGATTTAGTTAGTGGCTGCAAAACGGTTAAATTTTTTGATTATATTCTAAGGCATGTAGAGTTTCAAACATGAGATAACTAAATTTTAGGAAATGATGAATTCCAAGCTCAAAGTCAGACCCGAGAAACGACATGAAGAAACATATAGGTAGAACTCCACCCAACCAATTTTCAAAGTTTTATTGTGATATGTGAATAGTTTAGTTCTTGTTGCAGTTTTACATGATAGGTTTATGATTCATTTGTTATATTCAGATATTTACTATGTGCCCTCTTTAATGGAAAAGAAAATGGAGGGATAAGAAATGGAAGAAAACTTTATCCCACAATGTTCTCTAAGGTAGAAAAGAGGCTTGATAAGTGGGAAAATATTATCGTGATTTGGAGCGAAAAGGTAGGAAAAGGGGCCGCCTAGTGGAAATGTTCCCTCCTGCCAGAAAAGTTTACCCATCATAGAGAATGAAGGAAGGAAGGAAAATGGTGGAATTTTTTTATTTTCCTTCCTTTCCATTAAAGAGAACACCGTAAGTTATCTCTTTATTGCACGATGGATAACTTATTTGTATTAATACGGGGTTCTTACGCTAAATTTGCATAGATGTTATCTGTTTTTACCAATAAATCATGCAAGATAAAAGCACAAACCAAGAAGAACATGAAGGCTCACCAGCATGCACCCTACGAAGAACGTTTGCAGATTTTTTCATGGATTCCGAAGCGCTCCCATCGTTCTTCTTTCTCTTTCTTGAAGCACTAACAGAGCCTTCAACTAGAAATAGAGAACATCAGAGATAAGTTACTATTGCAAAATTGAGCTTCATGAGTGCTTACTTCCTAATAAGCATGTCAGATGCAAAACTAAAGAATTGTCTACATTTTGGAGTGCTCGAAGAATAATTCAACAAACTTGTGACAGATACTGCATAATATGCTCTTTATCTGATAGCATAATGACGAGTATCTGTTATCCCTTATTTTAAAGTACTTCTTACTATATTTGAACGGTTATGTAAATAATACTGAAGTCTTACTAATAAATACATGGTATCCAAAAGAACTTGTAAATAATTTCTTGACCTGCTAATTTAACATTGTTGGACATTTCCTATCATTACTTGAAACTAAGCCAAGTGAAGACCAAATGACCAGAAACAAAGATTAAAAAAAAAAAAAAAAAAAACAAACAAACATGTCTTTCTTTGAGAAATACCAAGACTTCTCACAGCTTAATCAATACACTGATACTAGAGGTACACAGGACTTGAATGAAACATAAAACAGTATGCAATACTTTAGAAGAGAAAACAAGAATTAGGAACAGCACGGGTGATAGTTAATTAACCAAGGCGGCCCGAGAGGAAATTTACATACTAAAAAATCTGATGCTTGTGGAAACTGTAAATTTTATCTTTCCACCATACTTCTCCATACTAATACTGGAAAAGAAACTTCAGATAATACAGGGATAGTAGTTCTGTGCATAATTGAAAATATCACTTGTACCTTGCCACTCCCATACAACCTTAGATTCGCCCTTTACTAACTTTGGGTACTGATCTACACGAGAATCTTCTAGAACCAACTCTTCAACCTAAAGAAGTACAAAAATTTATAGAAAGTACAATTATATGTGGTTTAAACAAATGGGAATGTTACACAGAACGTGACAGAGAAGGTGATCAAAAAAACAAAAACAAAAAAAAGGATAAACAGCACATGATAAGACCCTACAGCAGAGCTCTCTTGGAACAAAAGATCTGAAAAGACACTTAACTGTCGAAGTAATTTATTATACTCTGTGAACCGTAACCCTAATCAAACTCCAAAACACAAAATAATAAAATACCTAGTCTGACTCAAATACCTAATATGACCCAAAATGATAAAGTAATGTAATCTGACTTGAATAATGACAATAATGAAATCTAACATTAACCCATTGATAGAGATTGGAGAGCAATGCTGCCAATTAATTACTAGTACTGTTGAGTAATATCAGTGTTAATTATGAGCTAGCTGTTAGTATTATTGAGTTATTTATTTTATTATTGCCGTTCAGTAAGTTGTGTGGACTTGAGTGCTGTACATGGGCTGCATTCCTGCATTGATTTTTCTTTTTGGTACTGTCATCTTAACCCTATCAATTGGTTCAACTTGCCGGATCAATTATTGGGAACATGACAAAGAAGAGAGATTGGAACTGGTAGATAAGATGGTTTGAGGGGCTGTTGCACGCATCAGAGGAGCTACGCGCTGCCCATTCAGAGAGTGCAACAAAGCAAGAGGCGCAAAAAAATGCCAGGCTGCATCTAACGCCAAAATCAATAGGATTCTGTCTAAGCTAAGTATCCACGAGACTTTCTCCAGCCACACTGATGACTTCAGTCAAGGTTCGTCGCTCTCAAAGGAGGATAACTCGTCACCTCATTATTGCAAGAGATGGAGTTGCCCACTTTTAAAGGTCCTAATGCTCATTGCTCAAGCATGGCTTACCGCTTGCACGAGCAAAACAATACTTTCTGGTCCATAAAACACCAGCTGAAGGTGGAATTAGCGACTGCAGTATTTGGTTTGGGGATGTTATGGTGTACTCAATGTTGGTTAAGAGAATTCCCAATCTAGATTGCCCCTGTTTCATTGGTTCATTTTGGCAACGAATAAGCATTTAACAGGTAGGAGCTCTGCCATACAAAGTCAGAAGCATCACGCCTTATATCTTTTTCTTTATTTATCTTTTGACAAGTTGCTTGTCACAAGAATCAGAATTTCACATGGATGACAGTCATTAAATAATTTTTATTTAAGTTCCTAGATGTTTCCCTAGCTAATCATTAACTGAGTCATCAGGTGAATGTGTTATCTTGAAGACTACAAATCAGCATTTGAAAATAGGATGCACAAATCCCCAATTTCATAGACAATTCATCATTCGAGTATATTCGGGGACTGAGGGAGGATATGTGAGTGTAGATTCAAGACAGTAGATATCCATCAAGATAGTAGATATTCACTTATATTATATCCCAATACTCCACCTCACTTGTGAGCTCAATTTTGAACTCTACCCTTTGACTAAGGCCCTACAAGTGCAAACTTTTAACGTGGGTAGTGTAGCATTTAATATGATTTAAACGCAGGACCTTGGCGTTAGCCAAAAGCTCTATGATCATGAAAGGTATAGAAGATAAGTTAGAAAGATCAAAGATGAATTATCTTATGTAACACTTTCTAATGTACATCGTTTATGTCTTGTACATCAGCATGTGGTGTCACCGACTGTTGAGTGTTTCTTATTGGAAATGTTAGAAACCACAAACATGGTAGAAATTCTATATGCTCTATCATCATCATTAAATTTACTAAATACATAAAGAGGGTGTTTTGTTGGGCTTATAAGCTCTATAAAACAGCTGATAAACTGTTGGAAGCTCATAAGCTCTTCAAAAAACAACATTTGGCAAAATAATTTGTCTAGCTTATAATATCAAAAGTTAAGCTCCTATAAGCTCTTTATATATCTTAGAAGCAATTGCATCTTATAAGCTCTTTCAAATAAGTTAATAACATTGTCATTGACATTGTCTCCTAATTTAAAGGCCAAAATAATACTAGTTGGACTAAATTTAATAATGCATAATTATTACCTAAATATCAAATATACGGTCTTAACAATATCCTGATGCATGAAAGTCCATCCATATACTCTATCCGCTTCCAAGACAACAATCTTAAGTTGTTGGGAACAAAAACTAGAAGCCCATCCTTTTAGATGTTTCCTTCTCATTAAAGCCATTCTTCAGTTAATACTTAGGAACTAGTACTTGAGTTAGTCGAAAACTTCATGCTCAGCCATGATGGTCTTGACTTCTTCAATGTAGTGTCTCGTATGACCTACACCAAAATGGAACAAGGAAGCATCCACTCCAGTAGACCTCAATTAACTTCTTCAATGACATGTGAAAAACAGAAGAAATTGAGAAATTCAATTTTGAGCAAGAAGGTATCGAATTCTGATGCAATTTCAATTGGGCATAATCTTAGATTGATTGAGAACGGCATGCCACTCCTTTATACCAGCACACAAATTAGCTCCTAAGTATTAAACTGAAGAATGGCTTCAAGGAGGAGAAAACAACATTCAAAGAGTCCCTCCAGTGAGAATGAGGAAGTTCCATCAATAGGAAAACAAGTACTTACAAAGACTCTTCCTCAATTTAGATGATGCTAAAAGATTCTTTCTAGAATATGGTACACTTTCTAGCTGTTTCTGGGAGCTTTGGTAAGGCTCATGCCATGGATAAGATGACATTTTGAAGACCCTTTGTTGGTGGTGGTCAGGTACAGGTCCACAACTGAATTTCTGCACAGTTTAGCTTTCAAATTTGTCTTGGAACTTGCTTCTTCTTGTTGCAGAGCACATATGGTTTCATTCAGTTCATTAGAAGATATAGGCTAACATCTAAGAGATTAGAAGTTCATTTTGGTTCATAACTTAAGATTTGAGTCTTGAAGGCACAAAGAGCCTCGGGCGGGAAGGTAAGCCTTTTTTAGTTAATATATTAAAGTAATAAATGTACAACTGTACATTTTGAAATTTATATCCAACTATTCTTATGTTTTCATGCCTTTTATGTATGAGGCAATATTGATGCTGACAACATACAAAAGATTGTCTATCTTTCCCTGAATGACCCTCATATACAAGAAGTTGGTTTTGGTATTTGATTCGCCATAATCAAAATTAACATTTATCTGGCACAGATACCTATTATTTATGCTTTTGTCCATGTAATACAGCAAACAAATACTTTAAGGGCTTGTTCACTTTGAAAACTTATAATTTGATGGATGGATACAATTTAGTGAATATAAGGTTAATTATGAATTTATGATGTACTCCCTCCGTCCAGAGCCGGATCTGGGGGGACTGGTGTAGACTAAGCCCCCCTCCAGTTGATATAAATGGTATTTTATGTAGAAATTATTTGGTGTGTTGTATAAAATTTGTGAATAGCCCCCCTCACTGTGATGGTAGTACGAATTGAAATTATAACTATTTTAGTATACTTTAGCAGATAATACGTAGAAGTTTAGAACAGCATCTAATAGAAATGAAAAATATTTGGCAAGAAAACAGAAAATACGAAGCAAATTCCCTTTGTTGACCTGAAGTAAGCCCCCTCAGACCAAATTTTCTAGTTCCAGTTCCACCACTGCCTCTGTCCCCAAATACTTTCCTCGGTTTGACTGACACTAGTTCTAGAAGGAATGTACTTGACTTGTGTTGTTTATTGTGAGTGGAAATTGGGTCTAACTTATTGTGAGTACAGGTTGGGTCTCATGGGTGGTAAAGTTGGTAAATATAATGTAGTAAAGGCATAAAATAATATTATTAGAGTGGCTCCCCTTCCAAAAAATGGAAGGTGAAAGCAAAAGGGGGGACAGCCCGAAATAGAATTAAGGTCAAAGATCCGGGGGGGGGGGGGGGGGGGGAAGGAGTATAATTGATATGCACATCTTATGTTTAGTTTGATGCGTTAACAAGGAGGTAATGGATAACCATATTTCTCCTACTTAGGAGGGGCATATATGCTCAAACCAGGTTCATCAAGAGCTTTGTGTTATCCTCCCCTTTAATAACAAGAAAAGTGAACACTTAATATACTTTGATGATTTTTATCAGTCCACCCTTCCCATTCTTATCAATCAAAGCAAATTAGGTCGTAGACAGAGACCAATATGAGTAAGAGGTAAACCTGTGTTTGGATATGAACTGCTTCTAAAGGACAAATTAAAAAGTACTCATTGCTTTAAAATAAAATTTTAATTTGGTAATATCAGTTGTAAAATTCATATTGCAATTTTTTTTTTTAAAGCCATATTTTATAGATATTTCTTGAAACTTATACCTCATGTGAACCAACATGTGATAGCTTGAAAGTTGCTTTAAGATATTGATACCTTTCTCCATAGAAATGGATCCTTTCTCTCCTTGGGCAAGAGGAGATGGTCTCTCAACAAGGATGCTACAATCCAGGGTTCACCTTCACTACCACCACTCTTGGAGACCAGTGGTTTTTCTTCGAGTATATCACAAACCTAAATGGTAACAAGTTCAATTTGAATTATACATCCTTCGTCATATCAAAAATGAAATAGCCATAGAGAGGTTCAAAGTGTTAAACTCGTTAACAAATAAAAGTTAAAAAAAAATCATAAGCAAACCTTCACCCTATTCAAGAATTACATCCACATCTTGCAAAATTCAATGGAAGTATGATACTGTTAACGAGAAGTATCAAAAACATAAATGGGAGAATTTACAATGTATTGAGTCAAATGAGAGTACATATATATACACAAGAGGTTTAGCTATACTAGGAAACTAACCAAATCCTAATTGATACACATTATTGCATATTATTCTAACAGATACAATCGCTATTAAAAACTTTAAGTCAAATGTGCTCCTGAAAACAAAAAATCTTTATATTCCTCAACCAAAAGTTCTAATGGAACGCAGATCCTGAAGAATCACTCAGCGCTGCAGCGCTTCATGAGTTTTCTTGATAGTTATTTCAATATTATTTTGATTTTATCTTTAGAATTTTTTTCTTTCCCTAGGCAGACTCCGTTGGTTGGTTTATAGGGATAAACCATATGAGTGAATGTGGGAGAAAGATTAAGTATTATTTCCTGCAAGCTACTATGCTTCTCTCTTCTTTACAAAGATAATCTAGGAGTTATACCTTGGGTTGCTAGGATTTAATCTGATAGAGATCTCATCACATTCACCGCTCCAAATTGATAGAGTAAAGGTGATTGAAAAGAAAACCTTAAATAATTTCTCAAAAGGGGGCTATGGAAAACCATTCCACAATCAACACAACCTTAAACTAATGGTACATGGTGTAAATAAAGAAACTTTAACCCTTCTAAAGCCCATGCTAAGTCACGCTTAACTCAACTTAAATCCAACACAGATAATATTAACAAAAGCTAATAAACTACAACTCCGAATAGAGTCCATAAAAACCAAGTAGAGCTTTTCGTCTTGCATCCAGTGAAAGAACCATTAAACAACGGAAAATGGCACAGTAGGAGTATATAACTATCATTAAGAGAAACCTTGTTGATAGAATCTACACTAAACAAGGAAGCAACCCGTGCAACAATAGTTTAAAATCAACAATATTCTCTCAGAAAATACCTGGAGTTCTTTTCCAAATTTATTGTTTCAAAGTGGGAGTCCAGAGTCCTTCACAATTTAGTTGTGATAGAATCTAATACTTTGCAACATCATTAAAAAAAATAACATGAACTAAAGTAACAAGTTACAAAAGAAATCTGCCTTAATAGGAGAACACCGAATTGGAAAGTAAATGGTAAATAAAGGATTATTCTTTGCTCCTTGAATATAATGGATGACATAATCTTAGTTTCGAAAGCAATAAAGGCATGGAACCATGGATTTACTAACACATGTTCAACATGAATGAAGTATAGTACCTCATGGTAAAGTTGTTCGGCTCTAACAGACAAGAGATGTCTCCGATAGGCCCTACATGAAATCAGTATGCATCCAGCAATCTGGAAACTAAAAGATAGTCAACAAGATTTGACACAGTTATTTCTGAATTACAAATCCAATGTATAGAGAAATACCAGTGCACAAGCTGGGACTAAAAGCAACAAATGCTTGATAATGCACTGGCGTACAACACAACTGAGTGGTTTATAATGGCCAACTAGCATCTCTGGGCACTTGAGTTCTTCAACACTTAAAGCAGAACATCAGAAAATCAAACTAGAAGGCTGAGGAATATAATTACTGATGAAAAAAAAAGATGCCGCTCTTCACCAAACCGATATTCAAAAGCAGCTTACCCTTGATCACCTCTTCTAGTCTCCAGAGCACTACGGATGGTCTTCATGGCTTTTTCTTTTGCGGGTACGTATATGGCCTTGTCCAGGTCGTAGTTTTCACTGATTCGATACTTATCCAAGTTATCCAACAGCTCATCCACCCCAACCTAAGACAGAAGAATAAGAAAACTACTATGCAGATAGTTCTATGATATATGACGTTTGTATTTCTTCCTAGCAGTAGAATATTCTTTTTTTACATCAATTGATGGAGTGGAAAAGATTAAAGTATCACAAACCCAACATTTTCCAGTTCCACTACACAAATGTTGAGCACAAGCTCCACATACATGATCTTCTACCCATTTTGACTGCAAAAACACCAGTTCCAACCAGTGTTAGATTTGCACTAGCTCAAACCAAACACCGCCGTGCGGCGTATAGTTGATCTAAACCAGAAAAGGAGATGAGTAATACATACAAGTTTTTTAGCTGTTCTACTAATATCCCCGTCTTCAACACATAGCTTTCCCTGCCTCCTAAAGCCACGATCACAAGTCAACTTGCCTTCATAACATAATCCATTTGCAGGACATTCTTCACAGTAGTCAGAAGATACTGCAAAAACTAATGAGAGAAGGCACATAAAGAAAATGAAGAAATGGTGCCCATGGCTAACTGGGATGATTTACTATTTGATTATTTAGAGGAGCTTTTAGAGGAAACCTGCCAAATCGCTTACACTGGAGATAAAAGGTGTGTCAGACATATGTTATAACAACAACTACAACCCATTTCAGCCTCTCAAAACCATTTTTTGCCGAAAATTTCATGCACGAGTAGATATGATGAACAGCTAGCATAAATTACCTCAACCCAAAAAAAGGCCAGCCAACTTTTTATATAGCTTTACTTATGAATTTCTCAACCTCACTAAAAGAATATATGAGTATGCTGTCCCAAAGTTTGTTAATTAAGTTTTGCCATCATTCATCAAGTTCAAATGTTGAAATAGTTTATACATAGATAGAGTTGTGTGCCTCAGAATATTTGATTATTGTCTACATTATACTTGGAATATACGCATGGTGGAGGGTCCTCAATCCTCATAATTACTAATACTTTCTTATACTTAGTTTGCTTCTTGCTTATTGTAGGAGAAGCTTAATCAATTCGAGTGTATCTTTCCACTGGCTAAACTAAAACAAGAATTTATCTCCTTTTTCACCGCCAATGATAATAATATAAGAACCCGCTCAAAACAACCTACAAAATTGGCAATTTGGCATTCAATAAACCATACAGCATTTCATACAACTCAATTCCTGAGTTTCAATAAGTTACTAATGTCACACTTTTAGTAATTTTATGAAATTCTATGTGAAAAATCTTCTTTCATGTGCAACATTAGACTCACCAATACTGTTTACATAACTAATTATAGCGGATTTGATATTCTAGTTTAATTTAGGGAAAGCACTTGCAACAAGATTACTGCTATTTTGTAAAATCCATTTGAATTGTACCAGTTCTATTCATTTTCAGAAATACTTAAAAACAAACAAACAATCATATAAAGACTTCAAATACCAGACTATGGAATTTTATCACGGACTGGAAATTTTACTCTACACCATGAATAAGGCACAAACAATAGTACTCCAGCAAAATAAATTGAATAAACATATGGATTTATGGGCATCGCAGAAGTATTAGCATCGATGAATGTACAACTTCACCAAGAGAGTTCTTAGCTCACTGAGTTGCTCTCTAGCCCAGGAATTTCGCACTTAATCATAAATATGAATATCGCACAAACAATCAGATATTGCAAACCTTATGGACACTAAATACATATAATAATGAATTAATGGAAGCGTTACCTGAGAAAGAATCGTCGAGGTCATCAATAGTATCGCAGAAAGGTTTGGGCGGATGCTTGAGAGATGCGGTGATGAAATTGCAGACAACCGCCACCGCTGCAGCGATGGAAACGACGGCGATTAAGCGGGAAAAATCGGCCTTTGTCGACGGCAGAGAATTTAAGGATGGCTCGGCTGGGAAGAAAGCACTGTAGGAGGAGGAGGAGGAGGAGGGTTTAGGCGTTTTCTTCTTCTCGGTCTTAGATTCGGACGCCATTCGAAGAATGAAAAAATTCCCTCATGGAGTTTGATGATCTTGTTGGTACTATATTTTTCTTTAACGCTGAAGCATCCGCTGTAATCTTCGAATGTTCGCCGTCTTGAACCTTTTTACAAATTTTGTTAGTTTAGTTCGTTTTTTCGTTTTATTCCTTTTTATTTATTTACGTTTTTCCTTTGATTTTTGTGTATATTGTTAATGCCGAGTATACTAATATTGAAATTATTAAATTCAAAAATATATATATAAAATCAAAGCTCTATTTGATTTTTTTATTCATCTTTTAAACTTATAAAGAAAAACGAACAAATTGAACTTTGAACTTTTTTTTTTAATTTTTTTTGAATTTAATGATTTCAATATTGATTTATAAGGTACTAGAATATATTATAATTGAAAAATCAAACAAAATAATGTCGAAACAAGAAAATGACGAAGGTGCTCTCGAAAGTGAGCACCATTAGGTGAGTAGCACATCATTCCTCGTATATTATATATACGAAAATGTTATGCTGGGCACTGCCAAGTGAGATGCCGAATACATCTTTAGCATTTTTTGTGCAGACCTCCAATCATAGTGACCCACGTGTAAAATGCTTATTCCCCTTTATTTAATTGAGTTAATACATAAAAATAGTCATTCTCACTTAACAAATATAAAAGGCAAAATACATCTAAAGGTCCTTGTACTATTGTTTTTGATTTCATGAGGCCCCTCTACAATATTTTGTTTTAATAGTCCTTATTTAACGGATCTCAAAGATCGGTTAAGTTTTCCGCTAGGTTAAATCCATATCAGCATTTATTTAAAAATTATTTTCCACCTCATATCCTGAAATCATCAAACCATCTTCACCAACTATTATTTCTCGATCAAATCTCTCCAACCTTCTTCATGTCTCTAGTACTTCTACTTTTCATCTCCACATATACCCAATTTCCAGAAATCGAAAATCTTCTAGAAATCCTCGTCGAAAACCCTCTTGACGTTCTACCCCCTTGCCGGAAAGCTCATCGAGAACCTCTACGTCGATTGCAACGACACTGGTGCTCCCTTCTCCAAGGCCAAGGCTGACTGTGACCTTTTGCAAGTCATCGCCCTTCCAAATTATAATGACATGAACAACTTCCTTCCCTTCAAGCTCAAGGCAGCCTCGCTGTCGGCCTGTTAATCTCTCACAAGGTCGCCGACGTGTTATCCTCTTTCTTTTTAGCCAACTCGTGATCCGCCGCCGCCGCCGCCACCGCCCGGTCCCGATTTTCGACGCCGCTGCCCACTTCCCCCGCGGGATATCTCCATTTACTACTAGCTGAGCTCGGGGATGATGATGAATGAAGGAGGAGCTCGCCACCAAAATCTTAACGATTTCGACGAAGAAGATCGCCCACCTTCTAGAGAGATACGGTGGCGCGGCCTCCGATGACGAGCCGCAGTGGCAGTGACGAGGGTTGAGGCGCAGGTTATATTGACCCGATTTCAGATGATGGAGGACATCTACATCACGATGTAAACCTCCGGACCCGGACAAGAATAAAATACATACTTTTCGGCGAGTGGTTAGAACGCCGAGAGGGTTTTCGACAAGGATTTCTTGAGGTTTTTCAATTTTGGGAATTGAGAATTTGTGGAGATGATGAGTAGAAGTAAATGAGAGGCATGAAGAAGGTTGCAGGAGAGAGTTGATCGAGAAATGAAAGTCTGTGAAGATGGCATGCTGATTTGGGAATATGAGGTGGAAAATAGTTTTAAAATAAATTATGATATGGAATAAACTAATGGAAAACTTAACAGAGTTTTTAGAACCGTTAAATAAGGATCCGATAAATTATAAAAATGAAAGTATAAGGACTTATTAAAAAAAAAAATTGTAGAGGGATCCGGTGGAAAATAAAAAATAAAGTACATGAACCTGTAGATTTGTTTTGCCAATATAAAATCTACCCATCATCTTTAAAACACATAAAAACTACCCACTTTTGATATAAATATACCATACTACCCTTGCTTTTGAATTTATGGGATAAACATATCCCTCTTTCTACAACAACTTTTTTTGGAAGCATAGGACTACTATTTTCTCTCTCTTCCTCTTTCTTCACACGTTTTATTTCTCTCTCTTCCTCCTTCTTCATGTGTATTATTTCTCTCTCATTCTCCCTCTCCACTTCTTAGCCATCCCCTTCCCTTGGGCTCGAATAAGGACTACAGCTAGGCTGGATAATGTCGGCAGCAAGCATCTCCACCACCAACTTCTCCATCTCGTCCTTCTGAGAGTGGTTATAGCGGTACGGACGAACGGACACCGGAGAAACTCCATCTTGTAGCATAATACAGTGATCACTCCGGTGAGAAGGAGGCAGCCCCGTGGAAGTTTGCGTCACGGAGGGAAAGACACACAATAACATTCCCAATTCTGCTTGTTGTGCGGCTGATAAAGATGGTGATTTAGAAATTGAGACGGCTCCTCCATCCTCTAGAATCCACAACACCCATGCATCATCCTCCCCCTCCAATGCTCGCAAATCCGCACTCCTACAAGCCCTCTGTTTCACTGAAAAGTGTTCGCAATAGAACGGAATCTACCCTAGCACTCAGTAAGTAAAAACTCAATGTCGAATCTCAAGGAAAACTTTGCAGGGCAAATAATTGTGTAATAAAACAACCTAATCTAGCCAAAAAATCTAAGAAAGCAAGTATAAAGATTTTTGGGTTTTGGTTTTTAAATCCTAGGCAAAGAAAATAAATATGCAATAAATCAAAGCAAGCAAATAAATCTAATATAGAAAAAAAGAAATAAATCTAAACTAATTAATCTAAAGAAAATAAATAAAAGCAATTAAACTACCTAGGCAAAAATCGTAGACAAAGCAATAATGAAAGCAACAAAGAAAACGAATCTAAACATAAATAATTAAATCTAAAAATCTAAGAAATTAAATCTAACTAGAAGAACTTGAAAAACGAAGAAACAAAAACTTTGAAAACGAAAGAACTGAGACTTTGAGAAAACGAATCTAAACTACGAACTCAAGAACGAACAAAAGAATTAAACGAAGAACTAAGAATTTAAATCTAAGAAACTAAGAACGCAATTAATTAAACGAAAGGAAAGCAATAGATAACTTACGAATTAAAACGAGAACGAAGATCACGAACGAACGAAAATAACTTGAATAAACTGAAGAATCTGATCTGGAACAAATTGAAAGCAATAAAAACTAAAACTAGAGTATTCGAAATTGAAAATGGAAGATAAAGGTGTCTTATTTTCGTGCCCTAATGGCATATATATATATATAACAAGGTAGAGTTTGATTTAAACAAGGAAATATAAGATAAAACTCGGACGATACGAGCGAGCGCTCGTCAAGAAGAGAGCGAGCGCTGCTGGAACTCAAAGCGAGCGAGCGCTCCGTCTGTTGAGAGCGAGCGCTCCATGTTGGCTACGTCCTTTTCTTTTTATTTTGACAGCGAGCGAGCGCTCCAAATGCTCTACAAAATTTTGCTCCTTTTCTTTGCTCTTTCCCACTTCTTTCATCAATGTTTCTCCTTCTTTCGACTTCCTCGCCTCCTACTAGCAAAACACTACAAACACCCATATCATAACAACAAAAAACACAAAACGACACAAAAACGATACAAATAAGAATAACAAGTAACGACTAAAACCTAACAAAATGACACTAAACAAATCTCCCACACTTAGACCTTTGCTTGTCCTCAAGCAACATAATCACACAACTTAGACCCAATTTAAACAATCTAAATCATAGAACATTTAATCACCAGAATCGACAAGCAACGAACGAAGTCACTTTAATCCCAAGTTACGAACAATCAAACATCAATGAACTATGTGGCTTATAAATCAATCCAAGTATGAGGATCCAATCAACGATATACACACATCTCATAGATATCCAAAATCGTCACAAACTTAGACGTCTAGCCGACTTCCCCTTTTATCAATCAACACACATACTTGATCGTATTAGCATATAATTCGTTAGGTTTACCCATCGATGATTCACATCGAGTATCCTAACGCGGTTTCCCGTACTCATTATTCTATGAATAAGCGGAGTAGAATGTCCACGAACAATTCATAACACACATTTTTTTTAATATCATAAACGAGTATCATCTAGGATATAACTTCGTGAAATATAATCATTCAAGGGTTCCTCGAAGCCTTTTCACGTGGTTTCTCATGCTCATTACTCTAGTAATTTCATACGTTACAAGTAAGAGGAGCAGAATCCTATCAACTAATGATTCACAAATAAACACAACTCAATGATTCACAAATAAGCACAACTCAAAGATTTATCACTCATAATAAAAAATCATCAATCATCACCTCACAACTCAATTCGGTCATGCCCCACAGTTCATCAAATCATAATCGTTCACCACTCAAGACTAAAACAACCTAACTCAAGCTACTAATTCCAACAACTAAATACCCCATCATCAAATCATTTAAATCAATCCTAAATCTTATGCTTATAAGCTCAAATACAAACAAATTTCTAAGTGGGGAAAACAAAGGCACAAAAATCAACTAACAAATCAAAAGTGATTATTTTCAACCCCCCCCCCCTCCCCCCCCCCCCCCCCCTCCCCCCCCCCCCCCCCCCCCCCCCCCCCATACACACACACACACACTTAAAATCATGCAATGTCCCATTGCAAGAAAATAAACAAGAAGGGAACAAGAAAACTTATCGCTTTTGACGACCACACTCGGCACAAAAATCGGAATCTTGATCGATCCCAAAACTTGCAACCTACAAAACAAAAACAAAAATACCAAACAAGCGTAATATCTCCTAAAATGACAAAACCGACAAAAATAAAACAAAATACAGATAAGCTATCATGGGTGAAAGTTACGAGGATCATTAGGATCCCGAGGAAGCTGAGAAGAAGAAGAAAAGGGATGAAAATCAGTATACCTGGAAAGGTGACACTCGATGTCATAGACACGATTCTCTACTCCCTGCACTCGTGTCCCCATGGTCCGCATCTCAAGTCCCATGTTTCCCATATTAGTCGTCATCGACTCAAACAAAGCAGCATGGTTTTCCAATCGCTCGAACAACCCGGTCTGGAAAGTGTTGAACCCCTGCTGATACTCCTGAAAGTAGGCCGGTGGTTCCTCGGGTTGAGCTTGGCGTCGACCACGCCGGGGTGCTGGTGTAGCTCCAGCTCCAACATCCATATCGTCTCCCTGATCAGCCGGTGCTCCATGTATAGCAATGTACGTCTTCACCGCACTCCTTAAATGCCACGGCTTGAACTTAGAAGGAGAAGACAAGTACTGGCCATTGATGAGCTCGGCTGGAGTGATCTCTCGGCTTGGGACTCGGGACATCGGAGGACTGATAGGGTGTATTTTTACCATATTATCTAAGTGTTTAATAATCGTTTTCTTATCTTATTTTGATAGTTTAGCACATGTTTTGTATTGTTTACATTATTTCAAGCTAGATTACGCTTTTGGGTTGTTTTGAGTGTTTTTAGGGCTTTTGAGTCGAGAAAACCCAAGATGAGATGAGAGACGACGAAATCAAGGAAGAGATGAAGTATTGATCCCAAGTTCTGACTTTTCACGATTTTACTGCATAGTTATTTTGGATCAATGAATGCAGAATATCGAAGAGGAGTTCGATAGGAGCACGTAGGCGAAAACGGAGGTCAATTTGGAATTCGGACGAGGAAGATACGGCCGAAACAAGAAAGTCGCGCAGGACTTCTCGACCCTCTCGATCAAGAGCTTGGTCGAGAGGATACCTGAATTTTCCAGCCGGGATTTCTTTTAAAAGGTAATTTTTAATTCCTTCTTGGTTTCCTTGTACAATTAGGTATTAGATGTAAACTTTTACCCTATAAATACCTCTAAATTTATCATTGTAAGAGAGCTCTCTAATCTCCAACATACTTTTAGATTAGTTTTTATTCTTTTCTCTACACTTTTATATTTTAGATCTAGATTTAATTCATGTATTTCTTGGAAGACAATTGAAGATTGAAGATTCATCAAGATTCAAGAGTTTTTCTATATCTTTCTCTTTTGTTTATGTTTTTCATTATGTTTATTCTTCCTTCTACCTTTCTTTTAATTATGTCTAGCTAATTTTCTTAGTTTATTTTAGGGTTTGTATGCCTAATTGAATTTATGTGAGTACTTTTAATTACGATTACCCTGCCAATCTAGATGCATGTTTCATGTTGCTTATTCTCA
This sequence comes from Thymus mandschuricus, assembly GCA_029379335.1. Classification (NCBI taxonomy): domain Eukaryota; kingdom Viridiplantae; phylum Streptophyta; class Magnoliopsida; order Lamiales; family Lamiaceae; genus Thymus; species Thymus mandschuricus. The sequence goes on from CM057074.1 coordinate 6,409,699, forward strand.
TGCATGATTACTTGATCACTAATTGAGTATGCATAGTTATGTATTTATGCCCTAGCCGGATAATTGCATAATTGATCTCATGAATACATGGTATGATGATTTAATTGTCTTAGCCGAAATTAGATTATCATAGGTCTACATATAGTCAATATAAGTGTCGTAGTTGAACCTTATTGATTGTATTTATCGATACTTGTTCTATTTTGCACTTGATTTGATTTCTATGAGACCGAGAGGAGATTAGGATCTTATTGAGTGACGATCTATACTGCCTTAGCCGGAGTGTTAGGTTATTTTCGTGTATTGCGTCTAGATTGGATTAAATTGGTTAATTGGATTAATTGTTATTTGCATAGATTTGATTAGGTAGGCTTCCCTAGAATCAACGTTTGTTCCTTATTTGTTATTTGCCTTATTTGGTTATTTGTTTTCTTATTTGTTTACTTCCTTATTTATTTATTTATTTGTGTCCTTTTATTTCTTTTATTTATTTGTCTAGGATTATAAAAACCACATACTTACTTTTTTTTTGCCTAAACATCAGTTTAATTCTAGAGTAGAGGTACTTTGTGTGATTTTGATATATCAGTCCCTGTGGATACGATACTCGTACTTATTCTATACTATACATATTTTGTGTGGTTGAAAATAGTGCGATCAAGGACTGGGATAAAACGGGACCGCCATAAAACGAGCTATCGCCGTAGCGATTTGGGAGAGAGCTGGGTGAGCATTGTGCCTTGACTGGTTGCCGACAATCTGATTCCATATAAAGTGCGAGATGCTGACCTGCACATTATTTTTAGCGGCGCATAACATATAGCATTCTGGGCCACTAACCTTACTTCCTTCGACTTTCCCTGTTACATTGAATGCTAGAAAACGATGCAACAGAAGTAGAGAATTATCACGAATAAATGAAGCAGGAGCACCATTAGTCACCCATTTATCACAACCAGTTAAATCCTTCCAAGCAGCAAAGCAATTAATTCAGGAGGCACAAATTTTACAGCATTATCCGAATAAATGAAAACCAAAAATGTCACGCATATGAGCACACGAAACCTCACATAGAACACCCCCTAAATTACACGACAAGGCTGTCTCATCCTCACACCCTTCAACAGTTTTTTTCCCTAAACGAGCAGTACAAAGCATCTCAAAACAAAGCACATCATGCCCCTCCCATTGTCGATTAAAATAGTAGGTTAAACCTAGGACATCTAAATATCGAGCAAGATTATCTCCTAGACGTAACCCCTCGAAAAGTTTGTGAAAAATGACGAGGAGGTAACAATTCCAAATTCTTAAGATGAAGATATCGATTAGTCACCTTAAAACCATCCTCAGTAGAAAAGGGTACATGATAAGTAATACCGTATTCCTCCGGAGTAATGCCTCCGGTTGGACGAGCTCGCATCCGAGAAGAGAAAGGTAGACTGGATGATGCAGCTCCCACCATCGGAGGTGCTTTCTTTCGTCAAGACATTTTTGTAGTACATGAAAATTAGAAGAGAATAGAGGAAAAACGTGAAGAACAACTAAAGAAACTGAAGGAGAATCAAAACTGGGCGCGGGGTTGTTCGAGCGGATGCTCGCTTCAGATGCAACGGGTGCTGCTGTTGTGGCAGGCGAGCGGTCGCTCGGTCTTCAGGCAGCGGTCGCTCGTGGCAGCAAACTTGACTACTGGTGGCGGACTTGACTGTTGGCGGTGGAAGATGGTGGTGGTGCGGCAGTGGGTAACGGTGGTGATGAATGGTGATGATGGGAGTGGTGAATGGCGGCGAAGCAGAGGCTGGCGGCGATGCTGGGCACTGACGGCGGACGGTGGCAGCGAATGGCGGACGACGTCGGTGGTGAGTGGAATTTGGGGGCTAGAGTTTCTGCTACACTTTATGAAGTAAATAGAATGAGAAAGGAGAAACGAAAAAAAAGTAAAATAAATACCTGTACGTCTGGAGGCGAGCGAGGGCTCGTGCAGTACCAAGCGAGCGCTCCAAGCATGGCTCGCTGAAAAATTTAAAAACTCCACTCTGGCGCGAGCGAGCGCTGCCATTTGGAGAGCGGTCGCTCCAAACCTTCCTCGATTTTATTTTATTTTGTTTTATTTTAAAAAAAAAAAATACGTGGGTTGCCTCCCACCAAAACGTCATTAGCTTGACTTACAAAATTTAATCAAGAAGAAAAAGAAAGGGGATCGGAAATAAGAATAGCCTCGACCGTTTGAGGCAATGTCTCTCCTTCAATGCAAGGCTTCAATCGTTGACCATTTGGCCGAAAATATGTACCCCCGTCTCTTCATTCTTGATCTCCACAGCTCCATGAGGAAAAACTCGAACTACCGTGAAAGGACCTCCCCATCTAGACTTGAGCTTGCCCGGAAAGAGACGAAGACGAGAATTGAAAAGAAGTACCTTCATTCCGGGCTTGAACTCTTTGTAGGCGATCCTCTTTTCATGGAGCCTCTTCACCTTGTCCTTGTAAATCTTCGCATTCTCATAGGCTTCATTGCGAAGTTCATCAACTCCTCCAACTGCAAAACTTTTCGATCGTGAGCATCTTCGAGGTCAAAATTGATGCGCTTGAGAGCCCAATATGCCTTGAACTCAATCTAAACAGGCAGATGGCACGACTTCCCATAGACGAGGCGGTAGGGACTCATCCCTAAAATTCCTTTGTATGCCGTCCTATAAGCCCAAAGAGCGTCGTTCAGCTTGTCGGCCCAATCCTTCCTCGATGGCTTGACCGTCTTCTCTAAGATCCCCTTGATTTGTCAATTGCTCGTCTCGGCTTGTCCCAAAGTTTGTGGATGGTATGGAGTCGCCACGTTGTGAGTGATAGTGTTCTTCTTCATCAACTTGTCGAACAATTTGTTGCAAAAGTGCCCCCATCACTAATGATCACACGAGGGAAACCAAATCTACACAAAATATTTTCCTGCACAAACTTCAACACAATATGAGAGTCGCATGTCCTAGTGGGGATAGCTTCAACCCACTTAGACACATAATCAACAAGTAAAATATACTCAAAACCATGGGATTTAGGAAAAGGTCCCATAAAATCGATACCACACACATAAAAAATTTCAACTAGTAAAATAGGATTTAGGGGCATCTCATTACGGCGACCGATAGAACCTGTGCGTTGGCAACGATCGCATGCGAGGTAGGAGGCTTGATCATCCTTGAACAAAGTAGGCCAATATAACCCACTTGGTAGCACCTTATGAGCAGTCTTTTGGCCTCCAAAATGTCCTCCACTTGGTTCTTCGTGGCAGTGTTGTAGTACCTTAATTTGCTCATGGTCGGGAACACAACGTCTAATGACATCATCTTTCCCAATCTTGAACAAATAGGGGTCTTCCCAAAAATATTGCCTGCACAAACGAAGAAATCTTTTCTCTTCTTGAGAGCTAAGATCAGGTTTAGTATCTTCATCGGCCAAATAATTAGCAATATCAGCATACCATGGAGCAAAATCGATTTTACTAACATTATCATAAGGGAAAGAATCTACAATATCCTCAAGAGTAGCATATGGAGGAGGGGAATCAAGATGAGAAAGATGGTCAGCTACTAAGTTATCACTCCCTTTTCTATCACGGATTTCTATGTCAAATTCTTGCAAAAGTAAGACACATCTAATCAACTTAGGTTTTGCTAGAGCCTTAGTCGGAAGATGCTTAAGAGCGCCATGATCACTATAAATAATCATCTTAGACCCTATGATGTAAGATCTAAATTTATCTAAAGCAAAAACAATAGCAAACATTTCTTGTTCAGTCGTGGTTTAATTCACTTGAGCAGGATTTAAAGTCAAACTCGCATAATAAATAACACGCAACATTTTATCGACTCCCTGACCCAAAACAACCCCTACAGTAGTATTAGACGCATCACACATAATTTCAAAAGGGAGGGACCAATTAGGATCAACTACAACAGGGGCAGAAATCAATTTTTCTTTGAGAGTAAGGAAAGCTTGTAAATACGCATCATTAAATTGAAAAGGGACATCTTGTGAAAGCAAGCGGCATAGAGGTTGATTAATTTTAGAAAAATCTTTAATGAAATGCCGATAAAAACCCGCGTGACCTAAGAATCTCCTAATACCCTTAAAACATCACTTGGTGGGGGTAATTTTTCAATCACCTCCACTTTTGCTTTGTCGACCTCTATACCCCTACTAGAAACAATATGACCTAAAACAATTTCACTCTTCACCATAAAGTGACTCTTTTCCCAACTCAAAGTAAGACCACTTTCTATACACCTATTTAGGACCTTCTCAATTTTACTCAAACAGTCAGCAAAAGACGAACCAAACACAGAAAAATCATCCATAAAAATCTCCACAAAATCACCAATAAATTCCAAAAATATAGACGTCAAACATCTTTGGAACGTACCCGGTGCATTGCAGAGACCAAATGACATCCTCCTATAAGCATAAGTCCCAAATGGACTTGTGAATGCCGTCTTAGCTTGATCCTCTAGCGCAATAGCAATCTGATAGTAACCTGATAATCCATCAAGAAAACAATAAAATTCCTGGCCAACTAATTTATCATGCATTTGATCAATAAAAGGGAGAGGAAAATGGTCATTTTTTGTTGAAGCATTAAGCTTCCTATAGTCGATACACATCCTCCATCCTGTGACTGGTCGAGTAGGCACCATCTAGCTCCTCTCGTTCATGGCCACGGTGATCCCACCCTTCTTTGGTACAACATGCAACGGGCTCACTCACTCATTATCGGCGATGGCATAGATAATGTCCTCCGTCAATAATTTGTAGATCTCCTTACGCACAACCTCCATAAGCACGGGGTTGAGTCTCCGTTGACCATCTCTCTTTGGATGAGCTCCTTCTTCGAGGTTGATTCTGTGCATACATGTGGTTGGGTTAATTCGTCGAATGTCAACTAGACTCCATCCAAATGCAAGCTTGTTCTTCTTCAAGACTCGAATAAGTGCTTGTTCCTCTGCAAAAGATAAAGAAGATGAAATTATAACAGGATTTTGTGCTCCTCCCTCCAAATAGACATATTTTAAAGAGATGGGAGCTCCTTCAAATCCAAAGGTTCTGGAATTTTTGTGCTTGGGTCTGGATCTTGAGGGGGATAGGGAAGTTTAATTCCAATATCCCTCTCCATCTACTCCCACTCCAATTGATCTTGAGATCCCATAAACTCCTCTTGTGTGTCAAAATCCTGCACAAAAGATATCTCGGCCAAGGCATCAATCAAGTCAACAAAAGAACAATTATCCACAAAATTGGTCGAAGATATAGCACGACTCTTATGAACAGAAAAAAGACATATCTTCACCTAACACAGATATTTTAATTATTCCATTTTTAACATCAATCAAGGTGTTAGTAGTAGCCATGAATGGTCGACCTAGTAACAAAGTATGCTCATAACCATTCTCATGCACTTCTCCTATTTCCAAAACAACAAAATCAACAGGAACAATTAACCCCCCCACACGAACCAAAATATCCTCAATGATACCTCTAGGGTACCTAATAGACCTATCTGCCAATTGAAGGCTCATGCGAGTTGGTTTAAGTTCCCCTAATTCCAATTGTTTAAAAATAGAATAAGGCATAAGATTAATCCCAGCTCCTAAATCTAACATGCCACATGCTTCTTTACCATTACCAAGAGAAATACTAATAACGAAAGAACCTGGATCGCGTTGTTTTGGTGGCAAAGGGTGTTGCATGATGGAAGAAGCAACTTCTGAAACTATGACAGTCTCCTTCTCGTCATAAGGCCGTTTCTTTGATGTTAGCTCCTTGAAGAATCTCACGAAAGCAGGCACGTTCCGAATTACATCGAGCAAAGGAAGATTGACATCCACCTTTGAAAGAACCTTGTAGAGGTAGGTGAATTGTTGATCCTGCTTCTTGTTCTTTAATCTGCTCGGGTATGGGATAGGAGGGACGTAAGGATTAGGTGCCTTATGAAGACTGGCCTCCTCCTTCTTTTTCTCCTCTATTTCGGATGCTGGTGTCGCAACAGGGGAAGCGAGCGGGCGCTCCGCAGGGGCGAGCGGGCGCTCCATACTATGCTCGCTCAAAAATTTATTTTGCTGGTGAGCGAGCGAGTGCTCGCCTATGTCGAGCGGGTGCTCCAAACAGGACTCGCTGTGGACTTGATTGTGAGCGAGCGGGCGCTCGCCAGTAGTGAGCGAGCGCTCCAAGCGTGACTCGCTCTGAATTTGATTTTGTTGTTATGCGAGCGAGCGCTTGCCTGCTGAGAACGGGCGCTCCGTTGCTCCTGCGCCGAAACTACTCCTCGATGGGGTCCAACCATTGCTCGGAACCCAACGTCCATTAGCCGGGCGCGTTCCTTGTGTATTTGGCATGACGACACCATTATCCACTCTCTTTCTATTCCTCAACACCGCAATTGATTGAGCTTGATGAGGTGGCGAATATTGAGGCGGAAAAGGTGAAAAAGGTTGTTGAACCTCGTTGGCTTGTTGAGGTTGAATTCCTTGGCTCGGAATCCTCCCCGTTTGATGCTGAATCAGGTTCATTATTCTAGAAATTTGCCCCGGCCCCGCCGTCTCGAGCTTCTTGATAGTGGCATCGTGAGCTTCTCGGGCCAACTTGGCTTCTTGAAGGAATGTTGCTAGATTGTCATCAACGGAGGCTTTTGAGGTGGGCCTTGGGGACGAGGATTTTGTGAAGGAGGTGGAGGATATGGTGATGGAGGATAATATGGATTTGGTGGAGGGTAGTATGGATTAGGTGGATACTGTGGAGGTGGATTATGAATTTGGTGGAGGATAATATGTATTTTGGGGAGGGTAGGGATGGCTATATGGAGGAGGACGACGATTTTGGAAATTTGGGTTCGTACCTTGCCCTTGAGGTGGCCTCACACCAGAATTTTGATTCCTTGCATTCCAACCTCCTTGATAACCTTGAGGTGGGGGCATGTAACCTTGGGCGGCATAGACGTCGGCTCCTCCTTCGTAAGTGTATGCTCCCATGTTGTGGCAAACATCTTTGATATGACCTAGCTCTCCACAAATGTCGCACTGGTCCGGCTTCCTATCTTCCACTTGAGGTGCCGGTGCGTTCTGCTTTATCTTTAGATTCTCGAGATCTCTCAACATATTGGCCATCTGCTTCGTCATGCAGGGCTCATGGTGACTGCTTTTGCCTCCATTTTCCTTGGTCTAGATGACTTCTGTTGAGAACTAGCAGCAAGTGCCTCGAAGATTTTCTTCATTTTGTCGGCTGTCTTGACCGCAATGTTGCCTCCGGCCGAGCTATCCACCATAAATTGGCAAGTCTGATTCAATGCATCGTAGAAGTACTGCCAACTAAGCTCAGGAGCCATCTGATGGTGAGGACATTGCTGAAGTAGCTCCTGGAATCTCTCCCAAGCATCGTGAAAAGGCTCGTCGTGGTCCTGAGAAAAATTCATGATTTGCGACCGCACCTCCTGAGTCTTGCGACTGGGATAGTATTTCAACATAAACTTCTCGCACACCTCATTCCAAGTGTTGAGAGATTCGGCCGGGAGCAACAAATACCATGACTTTGCCCAATCCATCAGAGTTTAGGGGAAACACTTCATCTTCAGGTTGTCCTCCGTGAGGCCTGATAGTGGAAAAGACTGTACCACGGTGCAGTACTCCCGAATGAACGTCAGTGCATCCTCGTTGGGCAGCCCGTGATAGGATGGGAGCAACGTCAGGTGGTGAGGTTTCAGCTCGTGATTCCTGACCGCTTCCGTCAGGACAATCGCCGAAGTAGTGGCAGTAAAGTAGGGCGAGCAAAATCTCCCATATATCGTGCCATCGCTTCGGTCTTAGCAAACAATAGGACTAGTCCGTAGTCCTTGAGATCAACATCTTCCTCCTTCTTCGCGGCTAAAATCGCCTTCCTCCGATTGATATTGTCAATATGCGGTGCTAGTTTCCTTTGTAGACTTCGGCGACCTAGCATGCACAACACTCAACAAACGGATTAAACGCACCGATGGAAAAGAAATCGAACAAAACAAAATAAATAAAATAAAATAAATACTACACAATTAAATAGCCTAAAGCTTTCCCTGGCAACGGCGCTACACTAAAAATTGTTCACAATAGAATGAAATCTATCCTAACACTCAGTAAGTAAAAACCCAATGTCGAATCTCAAGGAAAACTTTGCAGGGCAAATAATTGTGTAATAAAACAACCTAATCTAGCCTAAAAATCTAAGAAAGCAAGTAAAAAGATTTTTGGGTTTTGGTTTTTAAATCCTAGGCAAAGAAAATAAATATGCAATAAATCAAAGCAAGCAGATAAATCTAAACTAATTAATCTAAAGAAATTAAATAAAAGCAATTAAACTACCTAGGCAAAAATCGTAGACGAAGCAATAATGAAAGCAACGAAGAAAATGAATCTAAACATAAATAATTAAATCTGAAAATCTAAGAAATTAAATCTAACTAAAAGAACTTGAAAAACGAAGAAACAGAAACTTTGAAAACGAAAGAACTGAGACTTTGAGAAAACAAATCTAAACTACGAACTCAAGAACGAACAAAAGAATTAAACGAATAACTAAGAATTTAAATCTAAGAAACTAAGAACGCAATTAATTAAACGAAAGGAAAACAATAAATAACTTACGAATTAAAACGAGAACGAAGAACACGAACAAACAAAAATAACTTGAATAAACTGAAGAATCTGATCCGGAACAAATTGAAAGCAATAAAAACTAAAACTAGAGTATTCGAAACTGAAAACGGAAGATAAAGGTGTCTTATTTCCGTGCCCTAATGGCATATATATATAACAAGGTAGAGTTTGATTTAAACAAGGAAATATAAGATAAAACTCGGACGATACGAGCGAACGCTCGTCAAGAAGCGAGCGAGCGCTCTGCTGGAACTCAAAGCAAGCGAGCGCTCCATCCGTTGAGAGCGAGCGCTCCATGTTGGCTACGTCCTTTTTTTCTTATTTTGACAGCGAGCGAGCGCTCGCCTAAGAGCAAGCGAGCGCTCCAAATGCTCTACGAAATTTTGCTCCTTTTCTTTGCTCTTTTCCACTCCTTTCATCAATATTTCTCTTTCTTTCGACTTCCTCGCCTCCTACTAGCAAAACACTACAAACACCCATATCATAGCAACAAAAACACAAAATGACACAAAAATGATACAAATACGAATAACAATTAACGACTGAAACCTAACAAAATGACACTAAACACCCTCCGCGTGAGAGAGGGATCACCGCGTACATGGACCAACTTGCCATCCACCATAAATTCCATAAATAATGTTGCCCAATTAGAAGTTATATTGCCTAGTTGTGCAAGCCATGTAACTCCTAATATGAACTCAATGTGTCGAAGAGGAAACACATAGCAATCAATGGAAAAAGTATGCTCTACCATGAGAAAAGGTAGTGCCCGACAAACCCTTGAGAAGAAATCCGAGTGCCATCACCTATTGTGACATTAAACCCAACCACAGGATCAATCGGAATATTCAATTCACGGGCTACGCATTTTGAGATAAAGCAGTGACTTGCTCCACTGTCCACCATTGTCAACAATCGATGCCCGTGCACCTGCATGAATAATTTCAAGGAAAAAGAAGTCGAACGAAAAACAAATAAAATAAAATAAAATAAAATACTACACAATTAAATAGCCTAAAGATTTCCCCGGCAATGGCGCCAAAATTTGTGTCACCAAAAAGTGTTCGCAATAGAACGAAATCTATCATAGCACTTAGTAAGCAAAACCCTAAGTCGAATCTCAAGGAAAACTTTGCAGGGCAAATAATAATGTAGCAAAACAGTCTAATCTAGCCTAAATCTAAGAAAGCAAGTAAAGAGAATTTTTGGGTTTTTTGGTTTTAAATCCTAGGCAATAAAATAAAGTAAAGCAATCAAATCAAAGCAAGTAAATAATCTAATATAGAAAGCAAAGAAATAATCTAAACTAATTAATCTAAGGAATTAAACTAGAAGAAAGCAATTAAACTACCTAGGCAAAAATCGTAGAGAAAGCAATAACGAAAGCAACGAAGAAAACGAATCTAGACATAATAATGAAATCTGGAAATTAAGCAAATAAATCTAACTATGAGAACTTGAAAAACGAAAGAATTTAAAGCTAAGAAAAACGAATCTAAACTAAGAACTTGAAATCGAATGGATGGAATTAAACAAACGAAATTAAACGAAACAATTACGAAAATAAATCTAGAACTAAGGAAAGAAATAAATCAAATAAAAGAAAGCAATAAAGAACTTATAAATTTAAACGAAGAATGAAGAACGCGTATTAAAAGAAGTAGTCTTGAATTAAACACAAACGAAACAACGATCCGGATAGAACAAAGGAAATCTAAACTAGAGTATTTGAATGCGAAAATAAAAACTAAATAAAGGTAAAAGGTGTCTAAAATTCGTTCACAAGGAGTAGTATTTATACTAGGTATAAAAACCTAGTTATACAAGGAAAGGAAAACTGGCCGCCGGATCTGGATGGTCGTCCAACACGAGTTGGACGACAGTCCAACTCTTCATTCTAGAAATCCACTTTGCAACGTTGGACACTCGTCCAGCTTTGGACGAGTTTGGGCTTAAACACCTTGGACGGCCGTCCAAATGAGTTGGACGGTCGTCCAACTCCCCGAACTGCCCTCTTTCGATTCGTCTTTGTCTTTTCGCCTTTTTTGACTCGTTTCACTCCATTTTGATCCATTTGCACCTACGAACATCAAAACTCCACAAATACCATTCATAGCCATATTTAAACGAAAAAGACACACAAACACTACGAAAACACGACGAAAATCCTAACATCTAGACACCAAACAAAACCCCCACACTTAGAACTTTGCTTGTCCTCAAGCAAACAAATTCAACACAATCAACTCAAATTCAATTAACTCGACAACATGAAGTAGGTATCGTCAAACTCATCAAATAAAAACCTACACTACTCTAATATCAACGAGCAAATGCACAATCAAATACGAACAATCATGTGGCCCGTTAACTCGATTCAAATATGAGGATCTGATTTTCAACATATCACACATCTCACAAGCAATCAAATAGTCAACATATTAATCCCTTAGCCTACTTCCCCTTTATTCAACTCAAGCACAAATAGATCTTTTTTTTTTTTTTTTTTTTTTTTTTTACAACGTGAACGTTTTGGTACATAGTTCACTAGGTTTAATCATCGATGGGCCTCATCGAGCATCCTAGTGCGGTTTCCCGTACTCATTGTCAAGAGGAGTAGAGTACCTACGAACACTACATTATTCACACATAAACGTGTATCATCTAGGACATAGTTCATGAAATTTAATTATTCGAGGGTCTCTCGAAGCCTTTTCATGTGGTTTCCCATGCTCATTACTCTAGTATTTTCATACATTACAAGTAAGAGGAGTAGAATCCTATCAACTCTTTTTCACAACAAAGCACATTTTTTTTTTTTTTTTTTACATGTAGGAAAGTAAACTAAGATCAAATATACGTCAACCATTCAATGAAATTCACTCATAATCCAAATCAAAAACTTTTCACCTCATTTCGCGAAACAAGAACATGCCCCATGACTATTCACAAACGATCACACTATCGCAAGTCAACTTCAGAGCTATCCTAATTTCGACAATCTAAGTTCGACAACTCCAATATCACATCATCATGTCATTCGAACTCAAAGTGACCACATTGAACATGCTTTTTTCAAATACAAGCAACTTCCTAAGTGGGGATAATAAGAATCGATCACTAACTAGACTCGACCACATACGAGACTCGATCACATTGACTCAATCAAACCAAAAACGCATAAAAGACATCACAAATACGAAAAAATCATGCCAATAATTTCAAAGACCCCCCCCCCCCCCCCACACACACACACACACACTTAAAATCAAATAATGTCCCCATTGCGAGAAAATAAAAAGGAGAAGGAAAAAGTGAACTTATCGCATGATGACGACAAACAACTCGAAATCCTGAGAGACTCCAAGTTAGTACCTACAAAACAAACACAAAAACAAAATACCAAAGCATAAAAGTGCACAAAACAATGACTCAAAACGAAAACTAAAAAGACACAAAATATGACTAAGGGTTGAATGGACCTCGCTATCGTGGATCTTGAAGACGAGGATCATTGGGATCCCGAGGCGGCTGAGTAGAGGAGGATCCAACCGAAAAGTCGGTGTATCGAGTAAGATGTCGCTCGATGGTGTAGACCCGGCCTCCTAAATCCGACATTTGAGTAGAAAAGGTGTCGAACCAACTAAACTTATTCTCTTGGAATTGAGCAAAATCCGATCGAAAGGCTGAAAAATACGGTGGAATCTCCGCCTCCATGGCTTGTCGATCTCGGACTCGATCTCGACGCGTATAATGGCGAACGAGCAAATCATCATTGGCCAGAACCTCTTGTTGCTCTTCTTCTTCCTTACCTCAACCTTGGTCCTCGTGTCCCTCTTCTTCCTCGTCACCACCGGCTTCATACTCTTGCTCTTCTTCCTCCGGCTCCTCATTCCCTTGACCTTGTCGTCGGGATGCATTATAAGCAATGACAGAGCCTCTCTCTCGCACCAGAACGAACTCGGCTGGGTCTCGCATAAGATGAGCATTGAGAAGCTCGACTGGAGTGATCTCTTGGCTTGGGGTTCGTCCTTTACACTGTGAAACATCGACTCCGAAGTGCCGGGCTAGACCTGTAGCAATGTAACTCAAAGTAAGGTGTGCTCCCTTCTTGTTTTGCATGTTAGAAAGCTGGGCCCATATAAATGGAGCCAGGCACACCCTAACATTATTCCTAGCACAGGTTAGCAAATAGATTTCCACACAATTCACTTTACTGATCTCCTTCTTACCACTAATCATGCAAGATAAAACAACGGTGAAGAATTAACAAAGCATCGTCACGAATAAACAGACTCAGCACCCCAGAAGTTCTATAGTTGCTAACTCCAGATAGAGCATACCAAGCATTTGCAACATTAAAATCATCAGTAACAAACTCAGACAATTCATTATCACCATAATGGAAACCGAAAGTAGATCCCATCACCGCTCTAGTAACCTCCCAAAGCACACCATTAAAAGTACTATACATGCATAACTCGCTCTCCTCATTCCTCTCAAGACGGAAACTCGAGCACATCTCTAGACATAAACTATCATGCCCCTCCCACTGATGAGTAATCAAATTCATCAAGCCTAAGCAATTAAGTTAACCCCTAAGAGTGTTCCAAATAGGCAATCAACGAAGAAAATTAACACTATAATGCCTAGGGGGTCGAATATCCAAATTACGAAGATGTAAATAATAGTTTGTAGTAGCATACCTCTAAGTTCGGAATGGGACTCCTTGACGTTCACCGAGATGCTCCGGGGTGAAACCGGTGGGTCGGTTTCCTTCGAAACGATTAGCATACCTCTCAGTTCGGAATGGGACTCCTTGGGCTGGTCTCCACATCGTCCTCGTGCCATGAGTAGTGAATAGGAGTGGGAAGAGTTGAGTTGGGGGGAGACGGGATGGATTGGGACGGAACGGAAGCAACCTTCGTGCTGGAGCAGAAAATCGGGATGGACGCTCGTCCAAGTCAAACTGAGCGCGGCTTGTTGTTCGCTGACGAGGAACGACGGCGATGATTGGGCATAACGGCGGCGGACGGTGGGACTGTCCGTGGAAGAAGAGTATGTTCGATTTGCTGCAAATCAGACCGTTGCGTGGAAGGATCGCAGCAAGAACATGAGGACAGATTTGGAGAAGCCGTACAACTTCATCTGTGAGTTGTTCACTAAATATGTGGCGTGCCACATCGGAGGATTATGGCAAATCTCCGACACCAAACTATTCGCCGTAACTGTGATCGTCGACAGCTTGTCCGACTCCAAATTCAACAGGAGCAAATGGTTCGTTGGGAACATTTAAGACGCTGCCATAGATTTTGAGTACGAACAAGGCAGTACTGTCAACATCATAAGAAGGGGGAAGCTTCGCCTGTTTGGGAAGCTGTCCTATGCTTTGGAGCAACTCTTTCCTGGCCGGAACTGGACCGGAACACACCCATACAAGAAAACAAGCGTCTTCAATGACCTGGTCAAGCCAGGGAAGCCGCTGATTGATAGAGGAGTGTTGCACAAGGATCTGTGCCCACCGATGGCTTTTCTTACGCAGAAGAAGGGCAAAGGGACGAAGCGAGCCGCTTCGCCTGCAAAGAAGAAGAAAGCGGCCCCTGCCAAAAAAACCAAGCGAGTCGTTTCGCCTGCCCAGCCAAGCGAGGAAGAAGCATCGCCATTCAGCACCTAGCTAGGAGAGTCGTTGTTGAAAACGACGTAAGATGAAGAAGTCCGTACTCCGGAAGGAGATGAAGTGAACCAACCCCAACCCCAAGCTTCCACTACTCATCCTAGCCAACCCCAAACCACACAACAACCTACCCAGCCTGTACAAATTCCCCAACCCCAAGCTTCCGAACTCCAATTTTTACCCCAATCCACTCATCCCAAAAATGCCCAAGGAATTTTCGTGCACAGACGAGTTGTGTTTGAAGACGAGGAGTTTGTAAGCACTCACATTTTACCCAATCTTCCACTACTCAATCTCGATCCCATTGAAGCCTACCAAACCTACAAACCATCTCACCCCACTCAAGCCTCCATTCAAGCCGTTGTACCAGAATCTCCCACCAACACTCTCGACACAAACCTCCCCTCAAAATCAGCCATTCAACCACCCCCCATTTCACCCATAAACAAGACGCTCCAGTGATATCATGATGACTGGGAGCAAGCTGTCTTGAAAGTCAAGAAGAGGTACCCTCGTGTACCTATGAACGAAGCTTTCCTCAATCAAGCTGCCGACTTTCTTACGTACGTCGCGTACCGTGGTACGGAGTACTATAAGATCTTCAACCTGAGGCAAGCTTTCTCGGAGCAGTCAATCATGGAGCGAGAAGCTGCAAAACTTCAGTTCATTGGAGTTGAAGGGTTCAAGGAGCTAATCAACAAGCCAAAATATCTAGAGCTCCTTGATGCTGTAGTGAAGCGTGCCTACCCAAATGCCGAACTGCCAGAGAGGAAGCTTTCTGATCATGAATAAAAGCTTGTGGAGAAGCATGAGGAGGAGCTCTACCAGAAAATTCAAGAGATCCTTGATCTGCAAGGAGCAATAAAGAAAAAAGATGAGGAGATTCTTCAACAGATGGAGAAGGTGGAGAGTCAGAAGAGGAATCTTGTTGAGATGAAGGAGGGGCTATCTGGTAAGCTCGAGGAGGAGAAGAAGAAGGTAGAGGATGCCAAGCGTTTGCTTGAGGAAGAGAGGAAAAGATTGGTAGCTTTAACTACCAAGTTTGTAGCTTCGGAAGAAGCACTGAAGAAGAAAGAAGAGGAGTTAGCCTTGCTTGTGCGGAGGCACAAGGAGGAGATGAAAAGTCTCAAAACTGCTAATGAAAAAGCAGTTGAGAAGAAAGCCAGTGAGATCAAGTCCCTGCAGAACGATCTCACTCGCTCCAAACTAGCCAAGGTTGCCGTAGAAAATGAAAAGGCAATTCTCCAGGACAAGTTTGATGAAAATCTAAGCGAGCTGGAGAGCCGCAGGAGAGAAGCAATGACGTTCACCTTGAAGCGAGTCTAACTGGACCTTGCCTCTGCGGAAATGGAGGACAGGGCGGCCAATCTCACCCGACATGTGCAATCCTTTGCCACATCTCATGTCGCCCTGAATGCTCGAGAAGCAGAGATCAACACTGCACAAAATTTTACTGACCTGGTTGTGCGGGAGAAACTGAAGGAGCTTCGTGCAGAGGTTGAAGCTGAACTTGCTGCCCGCTTCGCCGCTGTGGAAGCGAGAGAACAAAATGTTGAGACGCTTGAAGACCTCATGGAGGAAGTTGCGTAGAGGGAGGGCGCACTTTTCGAGCGTGAGATGCAGTGTGCTTATCCGCTGGAGGAAGTTTCCGAAAAGACGGTGGATCTGGTGCTTGTGAAAGAGAAGTTGTTCGCATAGCGAGCCGATGGAACGCTCAAGGCAATTATCTCAGAATTCACCAGTTGCGCCGTGCTCTCGACGAGAAGATTGTGATTTCCGCACCCATTGGCAGTTCCCTTGATGATGCCAAAAGGGGGGGAGGGAAGAAGGATGAGAAGGCCAGCGAAGGAAAGGAGGAGCAGGCCGGCCAAGCAGATAAAGGCAAAGTTGTTGTCGTCTATCAAAAGAAGCCAAAACAGGATGCACAGTCGAAGCTGCTCGCTGCATCTACGTCGGCCGCTGTTGCCCACAAAGCGAGAGCTTCCGCTTCCGTCATTGCCAACTTGGAACTTGATGCAACGCTTGCGTCAACTCTGGAGATGATGCAGTCATATGCAATGATGGAAGAAGGCGTCATGGAGATCCCGCAGATCAATCCACTTCAATCCGTGCCATCGGAAGCTGCCATATCTTCTGCTCAAGCCACCCCTGCCGCTCCAGTAAAAGCACTCACTGCCCCTCCTACTGCAAAGACTCATGCGAGTCCGCCCAAAGCTGCCCAGACAAAGATCTCTACAAAGCGGCCCACTCCAGCAAGTAAAGAAGTGGGTCCCGCGGCCAAGCGTCAGAAAATCAAGAAGAGTCTAGCAGCCAAAGCGTCCCGCTTAGCTGAAAAGAAGAAGGAGGAAGAAGAGAAGCAAAAGGAAGCCCAGAGGAGAGAATCCCTCAGGCAAGCAAGGATGAAAAAGGTAGAGGAGAGGACCATCCAAATGCTTAAGGACCATCCAAATGCTTAACGAAAATATGCTCGTTCAAGCCAGTCTTATGCAAAGTGGATACATGATACATCCCCTTCACT
The DNA here is from genome assembly GCA_029379335.1 of Thymus mandschuricus. Classification (NCBI taxonomy): domain Eukaryota; kingdom Viridiplantae; phylum Streptophyta; class Magnoliopsida; order Lamiales; family Lamiaceae; genus Thymus; species Thymus mandschuricus. The sequence continues at coordinate 6,426,557 of CM057074.1, forward strand.
CCTGACGAGTCTGAGATATGCTACCTCGAAGCGGATATTGAAGCTTGCAGAAAGACCATAAGAGCCATGGATGAATCAACAAGATATACCCAGGAAGAGAACGACTTCATCAGGAAGTTCGTCAATGGGAAAATGCCGATCTTCAATTCTGAACAGAGCGAGAAGTTCAGAAGCTTGTTGAAGGAACTGACTGGGAGACCTTTTGTTGAGATTGAACATAGGAGAGCCAACCATCTCGACTCTCGATTCATTGAAGATTTCATCTCTGATGAACTAAAGGAGAATTGGGAAATATGTCGAGTGAAGTTCATCAAGGCATACTACTTTTGGAAAGTAGTACCGGGCCAAGACTCCATCTCGAAGCTTCATGCTCTGAATAATTTATGGTACTATACTATGACAAGCTTTGGAGAATGATTTTGATTGAAGCAGAGGTCGCTGAACCCAAGATAATTATCAAGATCCCGGAGTGGATGCTGTTTCCCAAGCCCAGAGTGCCTGGCTCTAAAATCCTCGACCGCAGGATTATCGATGATGAGATTGATGAAGCATTGGAAAAACGGAACGTCAACACAGAGAGAGCGAAGAAACTAACAAGTCCATGAAGCCCAGAGTCTTATCTGCTTATATCATGGATGAATCTTGATTTCTCTCTTTGTTCTGCTTGATCTATCTATCCAATTTACTTTTCTATCAAGGGTCGTTCTCATTTACTTAAAGCTTCTATTTGCTTTATGTGATTTTTATCCTTATGCTACAAAGCCTACAAGAAAACCATAAGAACTTTAAAAATAAAATGGATAAGATTGTGAATGATTCAGTCGCTTGAAGTTCTTACAGTGGTTAAAGTGTTGGGTTTTGGCATCATCAAAAAGGGGGAAATTGTTGGGAATTGTTAAGGATTCATATGTTAAGGGGGGACTTAACGGGATGTTTTACTAAAATGTGTTATGTATTTTGATTAGATCCCAAAAGCCTCTATGTAAATCATATTCCCAAGCGACCCTATTTTGATTAGGTAGGATATAATTTTTCAAGCTTGTTATGTTAGGAAAGCTTGTTTTTGTTTTAGTCGCTTTAGGTTAGACTGTAGGTTTTCAAGCGAAGCGAGAAGACCACTCGCTTGAGTGTGTATCTAAGCGAAGCGAGTCTACCGGGTAAAGCGAAGCGAGCGCTCCCAGTAAAGTCAAAGCGAGTCAACCCGACTACGCGAAAGCGGACGCTCTGACTAAAGCGAAGCGAGCCACTTCCAAATGTTTGATAACGACAGTTCAAAGTTCCCTCTCCAGTTCAAACTCAAGTTCGAATCCAGTCAAGTGAAGATCAAGGCATTAATTGCATATCTCCACATTGCACAAGAAGATTGGAGCATAGGAGTTGACCGCTAGCCCGACAAGCAGCCGCTATAGTACTGGACGCTCCAGTTGCTGTTACGCTTGGCTCTTAGCCATTTTCGGAAAGAAGACAAAGCAGACGACTGAAAAGCTGCAGGTCAAAAGCAAGTATTGTCGAGTGTGGAGAGACAAAGCCACCAACCTTCAACGGCTCCAGACCACCTCCCACACTATAAATAGTGAAGTGCAGAGAAGAGAAGAAGTAGAACACTTGCGATATTTTCAGCACTCAAGCAAACAAGCACTCTCAAATTTCCAGCAATCTTTCTGAGTTCTTGTTATAGTGTTCTCCAAGTTTCGGTAACATCGAAACTTGATTCTCTGCAACCTTCACACTCATAGAATCTAAGCCCACTCATATATCCAAGCTTAGAGAAGAACTCTACCCTTTGCATTCACTGTAAAGAGTTCTTCACTTAGAGTGTTTTCCAAACCAAACCAAAAACCCTTGTTCTTGTCAAGTGTGTTAGAGTTTGAGTTTTGTAAGGTTGTTGTAAGATCTAAGGTACTGCCTTAATCAATAGCAGGAACTTCGATCGTAGAGTTCGGATCCAAGCTTGCACTCTTCTCGACTGTGCAAAGCTCGATATTAGCTAGGTTTCTGTGGAGAACCCTTAATCTCCTCGTTGTTTTTGTTTTTGGACCCAAACGAGTGAAGCTCGGTCCTTGTCCAGGTTTTTGGAGGAACCCGTAATCCTCTAAGTTTCCTTGAGTGAAAAGGAACTGTTGCAGCGAGCAACAAAGTGGACGTAGGTGTATTATCACCGAACCACTATAATTCCCGGTGTCGTATCTTCTATCCTTAAGCTTTCATATTTATTGCTTTATTTATCATTCTGCACAAGCATATAAACAAACCCTAATACGAAGTTTTCAAATACTTAGGAGAGATATAGCTCACTAAATTCCGCATTCACAAGCGAGTCACTCTGTGATCAAGCTCACGTTTAGATCTAGAGATAACCTTTACTGTAGATCAATGCTTGAAGCTTGGTCTTAAGTTTTGAAGCGACCCAAAGCTTGCACACTCTAAGATAAGTTGAAAAGAAGTTGAAAACTTCTATTACACGTATTCACCCCTGTTGGGAATTGTTATGGACCAATTTGTTAAGGGGGAACTATGTGGGATACTTGATGAACGAAGTCATTTGTTTTGATTGGATCCCAAAACCCCAAGTGTCCAACTCCCAAGTGACCCACCTTGATGTAGTTAATAGGTTAGAATTTTCTAAGCCTACTCTGTTAGGATGGCTCTTTAATTTTTGCATAGATTATAGGCTTCAAGAGTTCAAGTGAAGGCCACTCACTTGAGTGTGTTTTCCAGAGAGAAGCAAGCCTAGCAAACTAAAGTGAAGCGTGCCGAAGAACAGTGTAGCCAAGCGATCGCTACAGTAGATTCGAAGTGAGTCTGCCAAAGCGAAGCAAAGCGAGCGCTACAGTTCAAAGCCAAAGCGAAGCGAAGCAAGCGCTACAGTGAAGAGTCAAAACTAGTCAACTCTAGTCAGCAGTTTCCAAAGCAGTCGCGAGGGAACTTTATTTCCCGAAGCCGCTCACTACAGAATGACTACGAAGTGACTCAACTAAAGCGGACGCTACAACTTCAAAGCAAAGCGAGCCACTACCTACCAGAAAGCGACAGCGCGACTCCCGCCCATATTTTGAACTCCAGTCAACAGGAGATCGTAGCATTAATTACGAGATCTCCACGTGTCGAAAGCGGAGTGGAGCGGAAGAGTTGACTGCCAGGCCGACAAAGGCGCCGCAACAGTACTGGCTCGCTCCAGTTACTGTTAACCTTGTAAGTTAGCCATTTTTAGCAAAATGCCAAAACTGGACGTCTGAAAAAGGTGCCAGCCTGCGCAAGTACTGTCGAGAGGAGGAGGGACAAGGCCACCAACCAAGCAACGGATCTCAGCCAACCCTCCGCCTATAAATAGTGAAGGATGAAGACGAAGAAGAGTAGAACACTATTTTGAGCATTCAAGCGCATACAGCAAACAAACACTCCCAAGCCTTCGAGCAAATCTTCGAGTCTTTGTTTCCAAGTGTTCTCCGAGTTTCCAGTTCATCGGAACTCGTCTTCACAACCTTCACACATAGAGTCTAAGCCCATTCCATATCCAAGCTTAGAAGAAGAGCTCTAGCCATCTTTGCACTTATTGTAAAGAGCTCTTCATAGTGTGTTCGTCAACCAAAAATCCTAAACTCTGTCTGTTAGGTTTTGAGTGTTGTCGTTAGGTTGTCCAGATCCAAGGCTCTTCTTTCATCGATTGAAGAAGCCTCGATCATAGAGTCTAGATCCAAGCTTGCACTTACATCGTTTGTGTGAAGCTCGATCGAAGCTAGGCTGTAAGGAGAGCCCGTAATCTCCCTGTCGTGTTTTGACTGAAGCAAGTGAAGCTTCCAGTCTTTGTTAGGTTTGTGTAGTGAACCCGCAATCACTACGTCAGTCGTTTGATCCAGGCGAGTGAAGCCCGATCTCGACCAGGTTTTTGAAGGACCCGTAACCTTCAAGTTCTTGAGTGAAAGAACAGTTGCCGTCGTGCAACAAGTGGACGTAGGAGCTTTATCTCCGAACCACTATAATTCTTGGTGTCGTATCTCTCTTACCCTAAACTATCTCTTGTTTGATTATTCATTGCATACTGCATCTTAAACAAACTTAATCTGGAAATTTCAATTACTTAGGAAAGATTTAGCTCACCAAATTCCGCACATACGAGTAAAGACTCCCTCTTGATCAAGTGCTCACTTCGGTCAAGTAGGCAAGCTACGTACTGTAGATCTAGCTTCAGCTAGGTCTTAAGTTTCAAAAAGAGCTCTTTACTTGTTACTCTGAGTTAAGGGAATTGAAGTTGAAAAACTTCAAAATACGTATTCACCCCCCCCCCCCCCTCTACGTATTTTTCCTATTAACAAACCGGGACCAACAAGTGGTATCAGAGCAGCGGTTCTTTCGAGCCTCTGCTTTGCATATCCGAAGCGAGTCCCCACTCGCTTCACATTGTCTCACTGAACCGGATCCTATTTTCCTAAGTGCATCAAAACCTCACTCACGCATATTGCATTTACTGCTGATAGTTTGCTATGTCTACATACAGTGCTTCAAACCTTCCACAGTTCTCGATCGAAGGATACGAGACATGGAGTTTCCGAGTCGAGAGCTTCCTTTGCTCCATCCACGACCGGATGTGGGAAGTCATAGAGGACGGACCAATCAAAATCAAGAAAGCCATATCTGTGAACGTACCAGCTGCTGAAGGACGCGAAGCTCATGTTAGACAAGAGTACGTTGAGAAGGACAAAGATGAATACAATCCCAACGACTTCAAGATCACCAACCTGGATAAAATTGCACGTCACACGATGCAGAGCACTGTGTCTGATGCCTATCTTCCTAGAATCAGGAAGTGTGCGACGGCGAAGGAAATGTGGGAAACTCTAGCTCTCATTTCTCAAGGAACAGACAAAATCAAGGAGAACAAACTCGCCGTTCAGATGCGGGAGTTTGAGAGTCTGATAATGAAGCCAGGCGAGTCCATCGACACCTTCGAGCTGAGAGTTACAAACATCATTGCAACTCTCAACTCGCTTGGGAAGGAACTCACAGATAAGGAAGTCAACCTGAAGATTGTCCGAGCTCTCACAAGGAAGTGGCAAACTATGAAGGAGCTGTATCTAGCAACCAAGGATCTATCAAAGTTCACACCGGAGATTCTGTTTTCCGAACTGAAAGCTCATGAATTCGATCTGAATCGAATGAACCTCGACGAAGAGGATGAAGCGCCCACTACGTCAAAAGGAGTAGCATTCAAAGCTGCTGAAGGGCCAAGCGAACAGTCGCTAGCCAAGATGACGAGGGAAGAGTTGGAAGAACACATTGCGTTCTTATCCAAGAACTTCAACAAAATGAATTCTCGAGTGGGCAAATACAAAAGATTCTACAAGCAATACAAAGGGAGGAGCACTGATGCTCGAGAAGGAAAAGGGAAGAGAGAAGAGACGACAAAGCCGATCCCGAGAGACATGATGGAAGTGGAATGTTACCATTGCCACAAGATGGGCCACTACAAATCCGATTGCCCAAAGCTGAGTGCGAAGGAGCGAGAAGAACTGAAAGCAAAGAGGGATGCACCAAGGCGAGCGCTCGTAGCAAGTGAGGTGCCGGTCGCTTCAACTGAAGAAATCTTAAGCGACTCGGATGCATTCACAGATCCCAACTCCAGTGAGGGTGAGGATCTTGGACTCATGGCGCTCACCGATGAAGAAACAGGAGAGGTATTCATCTATCCCCCATCTAGTTCAATTACACTCGCACACTCGCACCAAGAGGAACCCAATTCCTCAACATGGAGTGAATTGCTTGACAAGCACGTTAAATTGTCAAGTGATCACGAAGTGCTGCAACAAGCTTTGTCTCAAAGCGAGAAGGAGAACCGAAAGCTAGCCACTGAGCTTGACCAAGTCAATCTTAATCTAAGGGCTATGACTAGTAAGTTCAAGGATCTCTTCGCGAGACATCAAAGCTTGGAAGGAAGGTATGAAGCCCAGTCCACTCTAGTCGCCAACCTAAACAAAGCTTCATATGCTAGACAGGCACTAGAGAGTTCTCTTCTACCTTTTGGTAGAAAGGAAGGACTTGGATTTGAGGGTGGACCTTCCAAGCCGACTGTCTTTGTTGGTGCTTCAAACACACCATCAGTCATTTTGGAAATGCCCACTGCATCCAAAGCGACCACTAACAAAGACAAAGGCAAAATGGCTGAGAACCCCAAGAAAAAGCCAATGAAGATGTCTATATCTTTAAGGACTGAATCTAAGGGTAAGCAAAATACAACTATCCCGAGCACTCACAATGCTAAAGATTACCAATCCAAAGGTAAAGGGAAACCGGTTGTAGCTTCTAAGCCTCAAGCCAAGACACGAGAGACAAAGGATCTCCCTTTCAAGAAGAGGAGTAATGTCTATGTGTCACGTTATCCGGACTAGAGATGGTCCAACCGGACTAACGTTGATGGGGAAGAATTTGAAGCACCAAAGAGGCTGCTTCGAACTCCCAAGGTTACTCAAGCGAGTCAGGGACAGAACCCTAGTTGGACCGCTTCGAGAAAACCTAGCGAGCCGCTTCGACAGCCTAGAAATCCTAAGTCAGTCTCTAAAACCATAGCTAATCCAAAGCAAGTCGCTTCAGGATATAAGCAAAGTGGGAAGAGCATTGGTAGGACTGAAGCGAGCCGCTACCCCTCTTGCACACACTGCTGCACATGTGAAGCTGCTTCAAGGCAGAAGTCACTGTTTTCGAAGGTCGAGAAGCCCAAGACACAAGCTTCATCTCAAAAGAGAGTGAAGCAAGTGTGGGTACCTAAGGGAACTAACCTGCAAGGACCCAAATTGATTTGGGTACCAAAATCTGTCTAATTGCAGGTGAGCGCCGTGGATCCCATGCCAAGTGAGGGTCAACAAGTTTGGTACTTGGACAGTGGATGTTCAAGACACATGACCGGCATGAAAGCTCTACTTCACAACTACATAGAGAAGAAGGGTCCACACGTAACCTTTGGTGACAACTCTCGAGGAAGCACCAGGGGATACGGCGCACTGAAAGTTGGAAAGCTCACAATTGAAGAAGTCTCCTATGTGGAAGGACTCAAGCACAACTTGCTATCCATTTCACAGTTTTGTGACAAAGGATACAAGGTGGAATTTATTTCAAACAAGTGCATTGTAAACAGCAAGCTCACATCCCAGATTGTGCTTACTGGGATTAGACAAAGGAACGTCTACATAGCACAATGGGATAGCTGCAAAGTGGAGACGTGCTTAGTAGCGAGGAGTGCTACAGAGATAGGATGGCTTTGGCACAGACGCTTGAACCATCTCAACTTCAAAGCAATCAATCGCTTAGCTCGTAAGGGTTTGGTGCAAGGCATACCAAATGAAGTCTTCATCAAAGACCATCCATGCTCACCATGCCAACGAGGGAAGCAGTCAAAGAAGCACTTCGCCAGTCTCGAAGAAGCCTCATCAAAGCGAGTGCTCGAGCTGCTTCACATGGATCTATTTGGTCCAGTTACTCCAGTTAGTGTGAATGGAAGAAAATACACTCTAGTCGTAGTCGACGACTTCTCTCGCTACACTTGGGTTGTATTTCTCTACAGCAAGAAGGAGACTCTGACCAAGCTACCACAACTGCTCAAGCGATTGGCTGTGGAGAAGAATCAAGCGATCGTGACCATCCGCTCCGACAAAGGGACAGAGTTCTTGAACTCTACAATTGAAGCTTACTGCACGGAGCATGGCATAGCACATCAGACCTCCTCAGCACGCACACCACAGCAGAATGGAGTTGCTGAAAGAAGAAATCGTATCATCAAGGAAGCAGTTCGTACCATGATTGCAGACTCAAAGCTTCCAATGAAGTATTGGGCTGAAGCAGCCAATACAGCATGCTACACGCATAATCGAACGCTTCTCTGCAAACGACACGACAAAACACCATATGAAATATGGACAGGAAGAATTCCTAACATATCTTATTTCCATATCTTTGGTTGTAGGGTCTTCATCCATGACAATGGGAAGTCACAGTTGAAAGCCTTTGAAAGCAAAGCTGATGAAGGAATATTCTTAGGATATTCCACATCAAGCAAAGCTTACAGGGTGTTCAACTGTAAAACCCTAATCGTGGAAGAATCACCCCATGTCGTATTTGATGAATCTTCTTTAAGTCATCCACAGGAACAGGATCTATCTAAAGACGGAAAGTCAAGAGAGGAACCCATCAACACTCTTACTTGGGACATACTTGAGGATGAAGAAGAGATCAAAGGCTCAAGCGAGCAGAATGTCCAAGGAAAAGATGAAGCTGCCCCCAAGACTTCTGAAGCAAGTGCAGGCCAAGCACCCAATCCACTTGCTACAGATGGTGAAGCAAGTGACCAAGAAGAAGATGAAGACGAAGCTGGCGGGCCAAGCAAGCGTGGCTCAAAGATCACTCACCAAGTCAAATCATTGGAGATCCATCCAAGGGTGTAGTGACCAGGAGTCAAGTGTTTGAAGAAAGTGCCATGTTCAGTTGCTTTCTCTCAAACATTGAGCCATCAAGCGTGGAGGAAGCTCTAGCCGACTCAAACTGGGTGATCGCCATGCAAGAAGAGCTGAACCAGTTCACCAGGAATGACGTATGGTATCTCGTGGAACGTCCCAAATTTCAGCACGTTATTGGCACCAAATGGGTGTTCAAGAACAAGACGGACGAGGACCACAACGTTGTGAGGAACAAGGCGCGACTCATTGCCAAAGGCTACTGCCAAGAGGAAGGAATCGACTTTGACGAGACCTTCGCTCCAGTGGCACGGCTTGAAGCTATTAGATTGTTTCTAGCCTATGCAGCAACCAAGAAGTTTAAGGTCTATCAAATGGATGTGAAGAGCGCATTCCTCAACGGTGAACTCAAGGAAGAAGTGTATGTGGAGCAGCCACCGGGTTTCGAGCAAGGAGACAAGGTGTATCGCTTGAAGAAAGCTCTATATGGGTTGAAGCAAGCTCCCAGAGCTTGGTATGATACACTTTCTCAATTCCTAGTGAATAATGGATTTCACAAAGGAAAGATAGATCGACCCTTTTCACAATCAACCATGGAGAGGATATGCTATGGGTTCAGATCTACGTAGACGACATCATATTTGGATCGCCAAACCAGTCGCTTAGCGAGAAGTTTGGAGAGCTGATGAAGACCAAATATGAGATGTCAATGATTGGCTTGATGAGCTGCTTTCTAGGTCTTCAAGTGAAGCAGCAGGATGATGGTATCTTCATCAATCAAGCGAAGTACACAAGAGATATGCTTGCTAAGTTCGGTATTCAACATGCTAAAGCTGTGAAGATCCCAATGAATACCAACTGGAAGATGGAGCCAGACGAAGAGGGAAAATCTGTGAATGCTACAGGTTATCGTGCTCTTATTGGATCCCTCCTATATCTCACTGCAAGTAGGCCAGATATTACTTTTGCAGATGGAGTCTGCGCTCGCTTCCAAAGCAACCCCAAGCACAGCCATCTTGAAGCTGCCAAAAGGATTCTTCGATATTTGAAGGGCACTGTCAACATGGGTCTGTGGTATCCAGCGGAGGACAATTTGGAGCTCACTGGATACTCCGATGCTGACTATGGAGGGTGCCGAGTCGATAGGAAATCAACTTCGGGCACATGTCAGTTCTTGGGAAGCAAGCTGATCTCGTGGTTCTCAAAGAAGCAAACAAGCGTAGCTACTTCAACAACTGAAGCTGAATACATGGCCGCTGGAAGCTGTTGTTCTCAAATCCTATGGCTTCGTCAACAGTTGAAGGACTACAAAGTTGCAGCGAATGAAATTCCGATCTTCTGCGACAACAACAGTGCCATATGTATTTCGCAGAATCCAGTGCTTCACACCAGATGCAAGCACGTGGAAATCCGACATCACTTCATTCGAGATCATGTCGAGAAGAAGGATATCAAGCTCGAGAAATTTCATACCGATCTCCAGCGAGCAGATATCCTCACCAAGCCTCTAGCTGAGTCTCGTTTCAACCAGCTATGCATTGAATTAGGGTTATTAGACCCTGGTGAAGAATGCTAGATCCAGGATGCACGAAGGAGTGATCGCTAGTTTTTCGTAGCGTCACTCGCTTCGGATCTTCACCAACTCAAGCGAGTCACTTCAAAATCTCACTCGCTTGAAGAAGGAGAAACAAGGTGGAGTAAGGTGGAGTGTTGGAAGATGTTCCCTACCTGCTTACAGGAATTGTTAAGCCATTGGTTAAGGGGGAACTATTGTTTGCTCCCGGAGCAAGCTACTTCCAAAGCGAGCAAGGAAAGCTGCTACCTAGCCTTGGATTCCTAGCGAGTGGGTATAAACACCCGCAAGTGCCGTTTCTAGTAACGGTTGTGGGGTCTTGTATCGGGCCTTCCCACGTAAAAATGGTGAAAGCTTAGGCAGGGCTGGCACCTAGACCTTGTGTCCTCTTCCCATCTTTCCGCCGAAGAGGAGCAAGTCTTCTCATCTCCTTCATCGTGGATAAATGTCCATTCCTTACTCACTCTTTACTGAGTTGAGCTGCCAGATGTCTATCCATTCCCCTCTCACTTTGAATTTTGCATCGCCTCAATTTGCCCAAGCTTGGGTCAAAGCGAGTCGATTGCAAGTTCATTCTGTAGCATATAGGAGTATGCTTGAAGGTTTACCTTTTTCTACAAAAGGTTGCAGGGCTGGTGACATGCTTCTGCATAAAATACGAGATTGTCTTGTCAGAGCATTCTCATTGTCATCCTGTCCATTTCTGCTCTGAGATAAGGACTTGTACTCATCCCCCATTCGTCGTGAATATGTACACTTACGTGAAACTCCCCTCTGGGTTGTAGTAAGCTTGTGTACTATATTCATTTCCTCCCTCATTCACTTCGATGGAGGACTCTCTAATTCGTAGAGGAAGATGAATGCCATGAAGACTAATGCCAAGAAGTTGAATTACCAATCAGGTAGCATCAACAAGCTTCAAAGCCAACAAGTGGATTCTACAATCTGAAGTCCAAATCAAATGAAGTCTTCAAATAGTGGTATCAATCTCCTACGAAGTGAGATTGACTGGTAAGCGTTTCAAATTTAAGTACACTAAGTGAGCTGAAGCGTGCTAGAAACCTTCACTCGCTATGTGGAAAATATGAAATGAATCTGACACAAATACAAAGAGGAAAACACTCTTGTTTATCCTCGAAGTATGTAAGTCAGAAACATTTTAAATTTAAGTAAAGAAATTCAGTTTCTTATTCTAGTCGCTTCAGATGGCCAAGCGAGTGCTACGTCACTCAAAGCTAGCCATCGCAAGCGAGTGCGGAACAGTCACGTGAAGCGAGTACTCCGCAAGCAAGTGGATGCTGAAGCGGCTACACTCGAAGCAAGCGGATACGTAGCGAAGCGTATGAGCTGTCAGCACTCAAGTGCCTATTTTACTTTCTGCCAAGCATTTAATGCAGCGGCGCGTAGAAGAAGAAACGACAGGCGCGTGGACGTCAAAGCCGAGGAAAGCGGGAAAAACCGCACTCAATCCAGCCGTCGAATCTGAACCGTCTCTAAATCTCAACCACTGGATTGACTACTGTTGGAAGAGACGAATCAGAAGCTGCCACGTGGCCACGTCAAACCAAATTGGCGGTTCACTTTTCCAGTGATGACGCCGGACACGTCAGATCCATCACCAAAGGTCTGCCGCCCCTGCACAGGATCTTGGAAGATATTACTGTCTTGCCCCTGCCTCGTCAGCCGAACCCTAGTTCTATATATATGTAACACCAAAGGCTGCAGAAAAATTTCACAAGTCTCAAAACTACCATTTTAGTGAAACCTCTGCACCTCTGAAATCTCAAACCTAAAATCCCTCAAAGCCTTATCTTTTTCACAACCCTCTCTACAAGTATACACCATGGGAAAGAAGGAGAAAACTGAAACAATGAAGGAATTCCTGAAAAACCTCGACAACAACGTCTTCATTGAACCGCATCTTAATGAAGATGTGGTAATGGAAAATGGCTTTCTCCGCAGGGCTGTGACCACGGCCGGCCTGTGGAAGTTCGTGACTGCAAAGCCGCAAAAGATTCTGAGCAAGGCCGTTGCCGAGTTTCTCTTGAATCTCAAAGAGGGAGAAGATACGTCAACCTTTTCTCATCCACTGAGAGGAACACCCGTGGAGATCGAGCTAGACAGAATAGCACGAGTATTCGATTTACCGACGACCGGACCAGTATCCCTGTCAGAACTGGGCATGTCAACTCAGGTGGAGTATGCTCGGTTCGCCAAACAAAGAGGTGTGAAGTTTGGGAACCCTAAGTTGAGCAACATCAGAAACGACTTGAAGGCTCCATTCAATCTGATCTGCGAGATGTACATGAAGTCCATTCTATGTGGAGTTGGTTCGCTCAGCCAACTGTCAGACACCAAGATCTACGCCACCTCCGTAATTGTTGACAGCTTAAAAGGAACAAAATTCAACTGGCATCGCTGGTTTATCAACCAGATTCATGAAGTTGCGGCGGATTTCGAGTACGAGAAGGGAAGCACTAGTGAAATCGTCCGCAAGGGAAAGTTGAAGTTTTTCTCCAGGATCTCCTACGCCCTGGAGAAACTGTTCAATGACATGCCGTGGACAGATACTGCTCCATACAAGAAGAACACTCTGTACTTTGATTCGTGGAAATCTGAGAAGCTTCCGATGGACCGGGATTGTGTTGATGTGATAGTTCTTCCTTCCGCTCCAATCGCCGAATCCTGTAGCGAGGCGGAAGAAGAAATCGAAGCTACTTCACCATTGAAGCGAGTATCGAGGAAAGCAAGGTCTAAGCGGCCTCAAAGATTGAGAAGTGTTTCAACAATAATTGGAACGAGCGAGGCTGAGGAGCAGCCGCTCGAGAAGATCGCTGAAGAAGAAAATCCCCAACCCTCACCGGAAAAAGACCTACCTCAGCCCTCACCAACCAAAATCCAATCACCTCCTACCCAAATTCAAACCCAAACCCAGCCGCTACCGGAACCTCAAACATCAACCACTGCCATTCCCATCACTCAAACATCATCCTCACCACAAGAATCAACCCACTCATCCTTTCAAATTCCTAACATACCTTTTCTGGGCACGGACCTCACCGATGCCTACAAACTTTTCTCTGTCCCACTCAATCCTCAACCAGAATCCAACCAACCTGAAGCTACTGAAGCTTCCACCCCCACCTCACAATCCTCATCAGCCGAAAGCGCTGATACCGCCCAAACAGCCAAAACAACCAACACCTATCCCAACATCATCCCAGATTCTTCCCAAACTCCAACCGAAAAGGAATTGGTCCTTGAACGGTACCTGAAGGACCGAGAACAAGCTACCGAGCCCATCCGTGAACGATACCTCTCTGTGAAAATGGCCGATGACTTCTTCACCCGCGCAGTAGATTTCCTCACGTACATCACGTACAGAGGAACAGAGTTCTATAAGATCTTTAACCTGCGCAAGGCGATGGAAGAAGAGGTGATAGAAGCCATGGAGGTTGAAGTGCTCAAATTTGCCCAAGTGGACGGTTTCCACACCTTCCTCAGTGAGGCAAAGTACTGGGAGGCGCTCGATGCAAGAGTAAAGATGGAGTATCCCGATGCGTCCATCCCAGAGCGTGAGCCTTCGTTGCATGAGCTCCGATTGGTCAAGGATCATGAAGCTGAAGTAAGAGAGAAAGACGCGGTGATCTCTAATTTGCAGAATGAGATCACCAAGAAGGATGCTGAGCTAACTTCGAAAATATTGGAGGTCACTAATCTGCGTGCAGTTTGTGACAAGAGGAAGACGGAAATGGAGGAGTTGGTTGTGGAAAAGACAAAGCTTGTGAAGGAGAAAGCAAGGTTGTCAAAGCAGGTAGAGGAGTTAGAGAAAGGAAGTCAGGAAATGAAACAATCCCTAGATGCTGAGAGAAGCAGGCTTAGGGAAGTAAACACGAAGTTCGTGGAAGTAAGTGGAGAGAAGGAGAAGCTAGAGAAGGTGGTGGAAACAGAAAAGGAGGAGAAGAGGACCATGAGAAACAAGTACAGAGAGAATATCAACAAAGCAACTGGTAATGTTGAGAAGATGGAGAAGCAGATCTCCAATAATGAGGAAAAGATAAGGAAGCTGGAGAGCGAGCTGACGAGAGGAAAAGTGAAAACTCTCAGTCTTGAAAAGGAAATCGAAATCCTCAACAGCAAGCTTGACGAAGCAAATGGAGAGTTGAACAGCCGAAGGAAAGCTGGTCTCGATGTAGCTCTCAAGCAGGCTCAACTTGCTAACGACATCGAGAAGGCACAAAAGACGGCCGGAGAATTTGCTGTCCGCATGGCTGGAGCTGCTCAGGTCTATGTAACCTTAAAGCAAAAACAGAACGCTCTTGCCACTGCTCAAGCGGAGCTGGAAGCTTCGCAGAACTTCTTCAACCTCAAGCTGGAGGAAGAGAGCAAGCTTATCCGTGCAGATATTGAAGCGGAGCTGGATGCTCGCTTCAGAGCAGTAGAGCCATTAGAAAGCTTGATGCGGTCGGTAAAGGAGAGAGAAGACCAGTGCAAGTATCTCCTTGAAGAAATTTCTATAAAGACAGCAGAGCTCGTCCTCGCCAAGGAAAATGTGTTTGCAGCACGGTCTGAAAAGATGCTTCAAGATGTGCTAAGCAAGCTGACAAACATTCACCAATCCATCAGCGGAACGGTGATTACAATCGCCCCCGACAGTCTTGATGATGCCAAAAAGGGGGAAAACATTGAAAAAGCACTCATTCAATCAAGTGAAGTTGGAGGATCGAGCAACGCAGGAAGAGCGATCGAAGCCAGGGGCTTGATCGAAGGAGGTGTTGGAGGATCTGGAGGCTGTGAAGTCACTGAGATTGAGAAGATGTTAGAAGGAGGAAGTAGTGCAGTGGAGGAAGTGGCTGATGAAGCTAGAACTGAACTAGCAAGAACAAAAGGCAAAGAGAAGGTTACGGAGGAGCCCCGCTTGCCGACGGCCGGAAAACTGTTAGGTTCATCAATCGCCACTCATCCCGTTATTCCCGGTGTTCCTTTATCCAAAGAACAAAGGGAGCGACAGATTGCAGAGGATGAAGCTTACGCACGAGCCTTGGAAGTGGAGCTTGAGCTCAAAAGAACTGACACTCAAGATGGTGCATCTTTGCATGCGCCCGCTTCATCTTCACGAACGGTTGCTTCGCCCTCTGCCCCTGTCTCTGCACAGGCACTCACTTCAGCATTGGCTGGAATTGTTCCTGCCAGTGAAACTGCTACTCAAATGCCACCGCCGCCACCTCCTGTTCAGAAAATTTCCTTGAAGCGATCAACGCCTGAAACAAAGGAAGATGACAATGCTGTCAAACGCCAGAAAATGCAGCAAGTGATCAAAGAGAAGGCTAGTCGCTTCGAGAAGAGGCAGAAGAAGAAAGAGGAGAAGAAGAGACGAAGGGAGAAGGATGAGGAAGTAAGGGAGAAAAGGCTGATGAAATTGGATGAACGGATCGAGTCCCACTGGAATGAAGTGAGGCTCATCCAATCTGCCATCACGCGCAGTGCCTACATTCCTCACTTGCCTGAAGAGTCTGATGCTGTCAATCTCCAAGCCTGGATGGATACTGGCAGAGTTACGCTGAAAGAAATGATCAATTCCGGTCACTACTCGACTGAAGAGCATGACTTCATTCGGAAGCGAATTAATGATATGCTTCCGAAGTGGAGTGGTGACGCCAGCACACAATTTAACTCAATCATGAAGGAGTTGAAAAGCAGGACAGAAGAGGAGCTGGCTATGCGGAGAGATCATCATCCGGACTCCAGACAAATCGAGGATTTCATCCCAAGAGACCTTCTCGACACTTGGCTGATTATAAAGGATAAGTTCATAAAAGCCTACTACTGGTGGAAAGTAGTACCGTATTGTAGTGGGAAAAATCCGCCTGACTGGCCCAACCCATTTGTTCATACTTGATCAGCCCAACTCCAAGCACTTGAGCATAATCATCCCGTCAGTCAGACGAAACAAGTTGTTTGGCCCAATTAACTATTCAAAGGCCTTGTTTCTATTGGGCCGACTGAGCCCACAACCAATTAGGGGTCCAGTCAGTCAGTCGGGAGATTTGAATCAATCTCAACTAACCACCAATGTACGGAGCGAGTCAGCCGGGAGAGACTTCCCCCACGTTCTCAACGACTACGTGAGGTTAGGGTTGTGAACAAAGAACCCTAGCCGGGCAGTCGTCCTATATAAACACCCTGACTGCTAGGTCAAGGGGACACGATCTCATACACTCTCGCACACAATCTCACGCATTCCATTTACCAACTAACTCCTCCTCTGAAACCCTCCACGCTCCATCAGTCGCGTCTGTTCAACTTCAGTCAGACGGCGCCGCCTATCATCTCCACACTGCTCATTCTCACCACCATCATCTCCATCGGAATTTATACAATTCTTTACTTATTCGTTTTACATTATTTAATTGCTGTTTTCCGACTGTTTATACCGATCACTGACTTGAGCGTCGGAGGTCCTTCGGCTGACACCCCCACCCGTGTCCATCGAAGGGCTCTTACGTTTGTTCTGTTTGACAGGTTGCTAGTGCCTCTTCTTCAGTCGGATCTGATCAGTCGGGTCGAACCAGTCGGATCCAACTCAATTGTAGATTCACCCTCTACAATTTGGCGCCCACCGTGGGGCCCTAGCAATCAAGCGAGTCGATACGATCAAAGCGTAGGATCCTTCTCGCAAACAGACATGGCCGACGATAGCAACGCCTCAAAAACCTCCCTCGAGGTCGACCTTGCCGCTCAGATAGCCGCCCTGACTGAGCAGATGAATCAAGAGCGAGCGAGCCGGGAAAAGCTTGAAAAGGAGAATGCCGATCTGACTGCCCGCCTCGAAGCAACTATAGCACAAGTTCAGGCGACTCAGGCATCTCAGTTCAAGTCTCCAGTCAACCCCATGCAATCCCTTGAGGATCACTTCACCGACGACGATGACCTCAATGATTTCAACCCTAGAAATTCGTCCGGTTTGGTAAGCAATCGGAATACTCATCAAACTAGCGCTGATCGCACTCGTGTCTCTTTTCTTACAGGTAATCGGGTCTCTTTGGATCTTGAGCCCCAAAGAACAATAACACATGCTATGAGATCTGTTGGAACCGGGCCGACTGCCCCGACAGGTGCCCTCGGAGCCGGACCAATCACTCAGTCTGCTGGAACACAGAATGTAGCCTTTGAGCCAACTTACGCAACACCGGGTGCGGGGACTAGCCAAGCAAGTGGGAGCATTCCCCAAGCGGTACAAGCGAACGTCCGCCAGCCGGTTCTTGCTACCAATGCTACGATGATTCCAACTGACGAACCCGTGCAGACTGAACAAGGCCTTGGGTACGCCCATCATGAACAATTCATCACTGCTGAACCTATCCGGACGGCTGCAGTCGGACCCTTCATGAACCTTGACGCGGATCTGGCCTACAAGTTGGCGGAGATGGAAGCAATGATCCAGAGGATTCCGGGTGTACCGGCCCCCATCAAGAAGAGTGCGGCCAGCTGCTATGCCGATTCACCTTTCGTCGATGACATCGCACTAGTGGAGATGCCCAGCAAATTCAGCTTCCCAAACATGAAGCCGTTTGATGGCACCTCCGATCCAGACGACCACATCGCCCAATACCGACAGAGGATGTTCACCGTGGCCATCCCTCGCGAGTTGAGGGAGGCCTGCATGTGTAAGGGGTTCGGTTCTAGTCTGATAGGACCGGCCCTCCAGTGGTATACCAATCTTCCTAATAATTCAATTTCCTCTTTTGCTCAATTAACGGATACTTTTGTGCAGCAATATGCTAGTAGCAGGAAGTTGGAAAAAATCTCCGAAGATTTGTACGCCATTGTCCAACGACGTGGGGAATCCCTACGTGACTACATCGGACGCTTCAATAGGGAAAAGGTGTCCATAACCAACTGCAACACTCAGACGGCTGTCACCGCTTTCAGAAAGGGTCTCTTCCCCGACTCAGACCTTTACAAAGATCTTACCAAATATCCTTGCAAAACCATGGAGGACGTTCTTGCCAAAGCATGGGCACAGATCAAGTGGGAAGAAGACCAATACAACAGCCGTCGATATTCTCCGCCTACGAGCACAAGAAAGGATACCCGAGTAGACAGACGTGCAACTGACAGACGACCTGAGCCGTATCCAACTTCTCGGAGGCAAGAGACTCGGAGGAGAGACAATGGCCCATTTTCAGACACCCGACCGAGAGAGAAAGCAAAGGTGCCTGAATACAATCTGTCCATCTCACCGGCTGAAACTGTAGCCGCTCTCAAGGGACTCGGAAACAGAGTCAAGTGGCCCGAGAAGATGAGAACCCCGGGTGATCAAAGAGACAGATCGAAATGGTGCGAGTTCCACGCTGATCACGGCCATCGGACGGATGACTGCATCGCCTTAAAATTGGAGGTGTCACACTTACTAAAGCAAGGCCACCTGACTGATCTGCTGACGGATAAAGGCAAGCAGACGTACCAACAAGGACGTGACAGACATAATCACAATGGAGAAGTCACCCCCCCGAGGCCGCCAGTCCATGAACGATCCGTCAATGTTATCACTGGAGGTTCGGAAGTAAGCGAAGTTAGCCATTCAGCCGCCAAAAGACACACCAGACAAGCCAGCCGGAACCCAGCCGACTTAAGCAGACCGGAGAACGTCACAGCTGGCCAACTGGCACAAACGATAAGCTTTACCGCCTCAGAATCAACCAGGCTTCTAAACCCTCATCATGATGCTCTTGTTATTTCACTTTTTATTGCAAATTGTCTAACCAAACGTGTACTGATAGACAACGGTAGCTCCGCCAATGTCCTCTTTCTGTCTGCTTTCAGGGAGATGGGACTAGATGAGTCCAAGATCGTTAGGAAGACTACGGTCCTAATTGGCTTCAGTGGAGAACACAAGAGTACAATCGGAGAAATTGAGTTGCCCGTGTATGCCGAAGGAGTCAACTTGTTTACCAAGTTCCTGGTGATAGACTCCCCGTCCGCCTACAACGTCATCCTAGGCCGACCGTGGTTGCACGAAATGGAGGCAGTCCCGTCCACCTACCACCAAGTTCTCCGGTTCCCGACTAAATGGGGGGTAAAGGAGATAAGGGGAGACCAGAAAGATTCCAAGGCATGCTACC
This sequence comes from Thymus mandschuricus, assembly GCA_029379335.1. Classification (NCBI taxonomy): domain Eukaryota; kingdom Viridiplantae; phylum Streptophyta; class Magnoliopsida; order Lamiales; family Lamiaceae; genus Thymus; species Thymus mandschuricus. The sequence goes on from CM057074.1 coordinate 6,445,693, forward strand.
AAACCACTATGAAGGCCAAGCAGCTGGACTTATAGCAATTACAGCAAGGACAATCCGACTCCTCACATAACCGACATCAACCGTCCAATTCAAGTCAATCAGATCAGCCGGACGTGGTGGAGTTGGATGAAGTCCAAATTCATGCAGATTTTCCAGACAACAAAGTTCGAATCGGCGCACACCTGGCTCCCGACATCAGAGAGAAGCTTATCGATTTCCTTTCCTCTAATTATGATTGTTTTGCATGGTCTCATGCAGATATGACTGGAATTGATCCTAATATTATCGTACACAGGTTGCAGGTTGATCCGAATCACCCGCCTAAGAGACAAAAAAGAAGGAAATTTGCTCCAGAAAGAAACCGAGTAATTAACGAAGAGGTCCAAAAGTTGCTAGATAGCGGTTTGGTGCGAGAGGTCCAGTATCCCGAATGGCTGGCTAACGTGGTCGTCGTGAAGAAAAAGAACGGCAAGTGGAGGGTGTGCATAGACTTCACCGACCTAAACAAGGCGTGCCCGAAAGATTCATTCCCTCTACCTCACATTGACATGCTGGTGGATGCCACGGCCGGCCACGAACTGCTGAGCTTCATGGACGCCTACTCGGGCTACAACCAGATTCTCATGCATCCAGACGATCAAGAGAGGACGGCCTTCATGACCAACATAGGCCTCTTTTGCTACAAGGCGATGCCATTCGGTCTGAAAAACGCAGGAGCCACCTACCAACGTCTAGTCAACAAAATGTTCTCAGAGCTGCTTGGGAAGACGATGGAAGTCTACACCGATGACATGCTCGTGAAGTCTCTTCAAGCAGTCGACCACGTCGACCATCTCAGACAGGCGTTCAACATCCTAAGGGAGTACAATATGAAATTAAATCCTACTAAATGTTCATTTGGTGTTGTCGCAGGAAAATTTTTAGGTTACATGGTGACGCAAAGGGGAATTGAGGCGAACCCGACTCAAATTGAGTCAATCCAGAGAATCCCCTCTCCCACCTGCGTGAAGGACGTGCAGAAACTGACTGGACGATTGGCAGCACTCAGTCGGTTCATTTCGAGGTCTTCGGAGCGATGCCAACAATTTTTCAACATTCTAAGGAAATCCAAGACTTTCGAGTGGACGACCGAATGCGAGGAAGCGCTACAACAACTGAAGGATTACTTTTCCAGTCCACCACTCCTTTCGAAGCCCAAAGATAATGAAACCTTGTTCATCTACTTGGCCGTCTCAGAGACGAGAATCAGCGCGGTACTAGTCCGAGAAGATGAGGGAAAACAATCTCCAATCTACTATGTGAGCAAGTCGCTACTTGATGCGGAGACCAGATACAGCCAGCTGGAGAAGCTTGCACTAGCCTTAATCCATGCAGCAAGGAAGCTCCGCCCTTACTTCCAATGCCATCCGATTGCAGTTCTTACAACGTTCCCATTGAAGACCATCCTTCACAAGCCGGAGTTGTCAGGAAGGCTGACCAAATGGGCGGTGGAACTTAGCGAATACGACATCACCTATAAACCTAGAACTTCATTAAAATCTCAAGTATTAGCTGATTTTATTGCGGATTTTACTCCTAACATCCATGTGCAGGCCGAAAAAGAACTATGTTGTCTGACTGAAGGACAACCAGCCGGAATATGGAAGCTACATGTAGATGGCTCTAGCAACACAAGAGGAAGCGGTCTTGGTCTAGTCCTCATGTCGCCCCAAGGGGACGTAGTCGAGCAATCAATCCGATGCGGATTCAAGGCTACGAACAATGAAGCAGAATACGAAGCCATGATAGCCGGCCTCGGACTAGCTAAGGAGATGGGTGTCAAGCGGATCAATGTCTTCAGCGACTCCCAGCTGGTCGTCAACCAGATGCAAGGAAACTATCAAGCTCGGGACACCAAGATGACTAACTACCTGAACCGAACCAAAGAACTACAAGCTCAATTTGAGGAGTTCACAATCAGTCAAGTGCCACGAGGAGAAAACAATCAGGCAGACGCACTTGCCAATCTTGGCTCTTCAATTCAGACAGAAGTACCTAAATCCATTCCGATTGTCTATCTCAAATGGCCAGCAATTTGGAAAGATGGAGAAGAGCAAGTGGCCGAAATTTCAAGCGACCAGACGTGGATGACTCCGATCGTGCAATATCTGGAGCAAGACATTCTGCCTGAGAATAAGAATGAAGCACGGAAAGTCAAGTGTCAGGCCGCCCGCTTCACTCTTATTCGAGGTAAATTATATAAACGTTATTTTTCCGGTCCATACTTGAGATGTGTTAATCTTGCAGAAGCAAAATACATCCTGGCCGAACTACACGAAGGAGAATGCGGCAACCACTCAGGTGGGAGGAGTTTGGCCCATAGGGCACTAACCAACGGATACTATTGGCCAACAATGCGGTCAGACTCAACAGACTTTGTAAGGAAATGCGACAAGTGCCAACGGTTCGCCCAAGTGCCCCATCAACCGCCTGAGCCAATGACCGCAATCACGTCACCTTGGCCATTCATGAAGTGGGGTATGGATATCGTTGGCAAGCTGCCGACTGCACCTGGGCAGAGAGTGTTCATGCTAGCCGTAACCGACTACTTCAGCAAGTGGATAGAAGCAGAGGCTTTCCACCAAGTTAGAGATCAAGAGGTCAAAGGCTTCATCTGGAAAAATGTGATTTGTAGGTTCGGAATACCAAAGGAAATTGTCACAGACAATGGCTCTCAATTCATAAGTATCGACTTCCAAAATTTCTGTCGGTTCTGGAACATCAAGCTGAGCTTTTCCACGCCAAGATACCTGCAAGCAAACGGCCAGGCGGAATCCAGCAACAAAACCATCATCAATACGTTGAAGAAAAGACTTGAAAAGGCCAAGGGAAAGTGGGCGGACGAATTGCCAGGAGTACTTTGGTCCTACCGGTAGGGGTGAAAACGGATCGGATATTTCCCGACCGATCCGGAACCGTATCCGGTCGGATATGAATTCGGTAGGAAAAATTAGTATCCGGTCGGATACGAATTCGGATACGGATAGTTATATTCGGATACCGGATCGGATACGGATTATATAATATCCGACCGTATCCGAACTTTACCGTATTTTGTCGGATATTATCCGGATAACAAATCCGGATATCCGGATTTTTTAATATATTTTAATATATTTTATTTTTTTATTTTTTATTTTAAATACTCCCTACCCACTTCCAGTCTCCATCATTTAAAATGAAATTGGACCCTTATTTAATTAAGTTAATCTTTAATTAATTCCTCTTCATCTTCCCACCCCCTGCCGCCGTCTCCACCTCTGCGCTTCTCTCCCGCCGCCATGAGAAACCGCCGCCGGTTTTCTGCCTCTACGTCTCTCCCTCTCTGCCGCCGTCTCTCCAACTCTGCCCCTCTCCCTCTTGGCCGCCGCCATCAGTTCGTATCTACCCCTCCCTCGCCGCCGTGGGCCCGTCACCGTCAAAGCCCTCCACCCTAGCTCTCTCCCCTGCCGGTTGCTCCCTTCATTTCTTTACCAAATCCGCCGTTGCTGTCGGCGCCATCGACAACCTAGCTCCATCTCCCCACCGGTTCCTCCTCTCCCTTTGTTGTCGGCGCCACCTCCATCCCAATCTCTCTCAAAATCCCTAATTCAAAACCTTAAACCCCTATCTGTGTCTCCTTCTCCCTTTTTCTCTCAAGTTTTCGGTCTCTTCTGCGACGCTGTCGGCGGCGAAGTCAACAATGACGGTGATGGCGGCAGGCGATGGAGGAGATAGAGAATTTGGGCAGATGAGAGAGATAGACGATGAGAAATTTTAAAATAAAATTTCAAAGATTATAATATTATCAATTTCTAACTAAAAAACGTTAATACTACTATTAACCAAAAAATAAAAAGTTATCCAATTGTTTTCTTCTTGTTCTTAAATGCAATTGTTTTTTAGTACTATTTGTATATTTGTAACTTAAAAGGGAAAATAATAAGCCATATTTGATAAATACGAAGTATTTGATAAATGAACTTATGAAATATTGAATAGTTAGGTTTTTATTTTTATTTTATTTTATTTATTTTATTTTATTTTATGTGTTTGAATCACATCTGGATAATTTTCTCGTGAAATATACTATCCGATTATATTTATTCGAATCCGGCCCGAATTCGTCCCGTATTCGCTCCGTATTCGTATACCGAATATTCCGAATTCGTATCCGAATCCGACTTTTCCGTATCCGGTTCCGAATTCGAGAAAAAAATATGGTATAGGATATGGTATGAGCACTATCCGTCCGTATCCGATCCGTTTTCACCCCTACCTACCGGACGACGGCTAGAACATCGACGGGAGAAACACCATTCTCTTTGGCATTTGGAATGGAAGCAGTCATCCCGACTGAAAGTGAAGTTCCGACTGCTAGATTTGAACTGGCATCAGACGAACATAATTGGGAGAATATGTGTCATGAGTTGGACACACTAGACGAAAAGAGAGACAAAGCCTCGATCCGACTGGCCTCATACCAGCAGAGTGTGGCAAAATATTACAACAAGAATATTCGTACGCGAACTTTCAAGCTGGGAGATTGGGTACTCAGGCGGGTCTTCCAAAACACAAAGGAGGCAGGAGCCGGCAAGCTGGCCCCAACTTGGGAAGGACCCTATTTGATCACTAAGGTGGTCGGAAAAGGAGCATACAAGCTGCAGACCCAAGATGGTCGCGACATATCCAACAGTTGGAACGCAACACATCTAAAACAGTATCATGCCTAACCCTACCTCCGTTTCAATTTTTATAAGTTTTCGGTCTTACGGGACCAATACTTTTCATTCCACACTATTGCTAACACATTCGTGCAGGCTAAGTCGGAACTACATCGGGCTTGATTCCTTACGAGGATATGTAGGCAGCTCTACGGAGTTCAGCCGGTCACCTTCTTATTTATTTTTTTCCCGACTGATTCTGACCGTTTTATGGAACAGGTCAGAACTACATCGGGCTTGATCCCTCACGAGGGTATGTAGGCAGCTCTACGGAGTCCAGCCGAACACTTTATTTATTTTTCCCGACTGATTCTGACCGTTTTATGGAACAGGTCAGAACTACATCGGGCTTGATCCCTCACGAGGGTATGTAGGCAGCTCTACGGAGCGCAGCCCCCCATCCCCAACCAAAAAACTTGGTCTGACTGAAACGAAGATGAGTTGTGTAAAGAACTCAACCAGTCGGACAATCAGAAACAAAGTTATATAAAGAAAAAGCTAAGGAAAAGAAGATATAACAAGTACTACTAAAACAACGCATCGCAAAAAATAGTTCGAATTCAAGTCAAAGACTAGAACTCGAACTGGGGGGAAAAAGGATGCGAGCATACTACATAATAAGTTCTTAGTCCATCGACTACGAATAATCAGTTGTTCTCACAAATAGTTAATCAAATAGTTAGACATTTCAAATGTATAAATCCTACAACTTCAGGAATATAAAGAAAGATAGAGTTGATCATCAGCCAGACAGTCGGAGAAATCAACCGTCACATGGAGGAGTCGAGTCGTCTGCATCGTTGTCATTCTCAGTAGGAGAATCCACCCCGGCATTCAGCCTTTCCCATTGAGCCAGCTGGGCCTTGTACTGGCTGACGTCCCACGGTCCGGGATAGGCCTCTTCATATAGCTGAGCAGCACGGCCCATGGTCCTGACCTCCGCATCGACACGGACCTCCATGAGCCGATCCTCAAAAAGCGCAACGGCTGTGTCATGTTCTTCCTTCATCTTTCGGGCAGCCCGATCCTTAGCTTGAACCGTGGCCTCCCAATCAGCCTTCTCCCGACTGAACTGAGAGGTAAGGCTTTCTTTCTCACTAAGCCATTTCTTCTTCTCGGCCTTGTGTGCCGACTCCCTCCTCTCAAACTCCATGATCTCCTCCTCAAAGATGGCCGCCTCCTGCATGCCCTACAAACGGAAAAATCCGACTGAAGGAGTTAGTCAAACGACTACAATAAGATCTTTAACTAAAAAAATGTGATAAACTCACCTCAAAGCATTTCCGAAAATGAGAGCGAGCTAGAGACTTAGCTCCCATCTTCTTCAACTCGGTACGATCCCCATCAAGGACCAGCTTCTTGAACTCCTCGGACATTTGATGGAAGTCAGAGCGGGCACAACCCGAAGGAGACACATCCAAAACCAATCGGTCTGAGGCATCAGCCGGATCCGCATCGGTACTCCTCTTCTTTTTTCTTTGGACTTTCGGTGCCGATGGAGTAGAAGCTTCAACAACCTCCTTGGTTCCTTCACCACTTGGACCGGCTGACTTTTTGCCCTTCTTCTTGAGCTGGAGAGCCATCTCCATGGCCTTGTCCCCTAAAAGCGGCAAGATGGGTCGGTTCGACATAGTAGCCTCTACAAAAGGAAGAAAAATGAAAACATATCAAATTCAGCCAGTCGGCCTAGTAGAAAAAATTAGAGGGGGATCAGGAACAAATCAATGAATCAGTCTATGTGTCTTATTTGACCCATACCAAAATGCTAAAAACCCGACTGACCGACTGAATTTATGTAGTATTTCAGCCGGAACTGGTGCCCCTTGATAATTTCAAAACATAAGCTCATGTGGCCAATTCTTATTAAATGGAAGCAGATTGATACCAGCCAGTCGGCTAGAAATATTCAGCCAGTCGGCCTAGTAGAAAAAATTAGCTACTCTTCGGTCAAAGTAATTTACTGCCGAATTATTCAATCAGTCGGCAATGGCCGATCATCAAATACGAATAAACACCTATAAGCCCATGTGGCCCAAAGAGCCGTACCAATTGAAAATATATCATATCCTAACCTCTTTCAGTCAGTCAGTCGATGTTAATGCAAAGAAATAAATAGCTCCTACAAGATACGCACGACTCCAATAAGGAGATATTTATTTTACTCTTATCAGTCGGCCATGAACAAAGATTGAGGCTTAAGAATTTAGAGTTAGAAGCATCATGCCCCTAATAAGTCTAAGTCGCATGATAAATCAGTCAGTCAGTCAGACAAATTTCTACACGATCCTTTTAAATGGGAAATAAAGTTTCAGTCGGCCACATGACTCACATTCAAGAAAAAATTCGTCATCTTAATTTCATCAATCCTTCAGTCAGTCGGCTTAAACGGAATGCCTAGAGAATAAAAGTAAATCAGCTGGTCAGACGGAACGAAAAACTATTTGTTCCCAACTATAAAAATCCGACTACTCTATATTTAGAGAAATTCCGCCAAGTATTCACTTAGTCGGTAATGATAATTTATCATATAGAAGTGAATACTTATAAGCCCACGCGGCCGACTAAGTAAAGGTCCCTTAGTACCGACTGACTGATATTATTCATTATCCAAACAACTTGAAATTGTTAACGGCCTAATCAGAAAAATTCGATTTCCATTCAGTCGGAAAAATCAACTTATTAAATTATGCACATAAAGATGAGCACTGATAAGCTCATGGGGCCAACTGAACGAAAATCTCATTTTACCGACCGACTGAAATTATTCATTGTTCCAAATAACGCGAACTAATTATTTTTATCTAGAAAAATCCGACTACTCTCCAGTTGGAAATTCCAACTAGAGAGTGGGGGACAAACTGTAGTGGGAAAAATCCGCCTGACTGGCCCAACCCATTTGTTCATACTTGATCAGCCCAACTCCAAGCACTTGAGCATAATCATCCCGTCAGTCAGACGAAACAAGTTGTTTGGCCCAATTAACTATTCAAAGGCCTTGTTTCTATTGGGCCGATTGAGCCCACAACCAATTAGGGGTCCAGTCAGTCAGTCGGGAGATTTGAATCAATCTCAACTAACCACCAATGTACGGAGTGAGTCAGCCGGGAGAGACTTCCCCCACGTTCTCAACAACTACGTGAGGTTAGGGTTGTGAACAAAGAACCCTAGCCGGGCAGTCGTCCTATATAAACACCCTGACTGCTAGGTCAAGGGGACACGATCTCATACACTCTCGCACACAATCTCACGCATTCCATTTACCAACTGACTCCTCCTCTGAAACCCTCCACGCTCCATCAGTCGCGTCTGTTCAACTTCAGTCAGACGGCGCCGCCTATCATCTCCACACTGCTCATTCTCACCACCATCATCTCCATCGGAATTTATACAATTCTTTACTTATTCGTTTTACATTATTTAATTGCTGTTTTCCGACTGTTTATACCGATCACTGACTTGAGCGTCGGAGGTCCTTCGGCTGACACCCCCACCCGTGTCCATCGAAGGGCTCTTACGTTTGTTCTGTTTGACAGGTTGCTAGTGCCTCTTCTTCAGTCGGATCTGATCAGTCGGGTCGAACCAGTCGGATCCAACTCAATTGTAGATTCACCCTCTACACGTATCAAGACAAGTGTTCTAGACTGGAGGCTCTCAGCAACTTCCTGCATTAATACAATGAGAGATTGAGGCGAAAGATCTTCACGTTGGCAGAAAAAGCAAAACCCCTTCCACTTATTGTCAAAGTGCCAGTTGCGAAAAACTTTCCTATGCCTCTCAAACCAAATTTAGAGATTCCTAATCGGAAGGAAATTGATGCAGAAGTGGATGAAGCACTGAGACTGGAGAAGAGTTGGAGAGTCAACCAGTACAACATCCGGACAATGGAGTCGAATGTCCGATCTGCTTACTATTCAGAGAAGAAGAAAGAAGAGGAGGAGAAGAAGAAACGTGATGAAACTGCAGGAAACCGTTGAGTTTCAAGTTTCATATTTTTGACTATGTGAACTGCTTGTTCATCTATCAAATTTCAATTTCTGTCAAAATTTGTCATTTACCTGCTTTGTGAATGACCTTACCTTTTGCTACAAACTCAAATAATTTAACCGAAAAAAAAAAAAAGAGAAAGGAACTTAAAAAAAAAAAAATTTTACAAACGAAGCTGCAAAGGAAGCAGTCGCTTGGAGTTCCCTTCACGGTTAGATAGGCTGGAACTTTCTAAGTCTTAGCCTTTGGGTTTTGGCATCATCAAAAAGGGGGAAATTGTTGGGAATTGTTATGGACCAATTTGTTAAGGGGGAACTATGTGGGATACTTGATGAACGAAGTCATTTGTTTTGACTGGATCCCAAAACCCCAAGTGTCCAACTCCCAAGTGACCCACCTTGATGTAGTTAATAGGTTAGAATTTTCTAAGCCTACTCTGTTAGGATGGCTCTTTAATTTTTGCATAGATTATAGGCTTCAAGAGTTCAAGTGAAGGCCACTCACTTGAGTGTGTTTTCCAGAGAGAAGCAAGCCTAGCAAACTGAAGTGAAGCGTGCCGAAGAACAGTGTAGCCAAGCGATCGCTACAGTAGATTCGAAGTGAGTCTGCCAAAGCGAAGCAAAGCGAGCGCTACAGTTCAAAGCCAAAGCGAAGCGAAGCAAGCGCTACAGTGAAGAGTCAAAACTAGTCAACTCTAGTCAGCAGTTTCCAAAGCAGTCGCGAGGGAACTTTATTTCCCGAAGCCGCTCACTACAGAATGACTACGAAGTGACTCAACTAAAGCGGACGCTACAACTTCAAAGCAAAGCGAGCCACTACCTACCAGAAAGCGACAGCGCGACTCCCGCCCATATTTTGAACTCCAGTCAACAGGAGATCGTAGCATTAATTACGAGATCTCTACGTGTCGAAAGCGGAGTGGAGCGGAAGAGTTGACTGCCAGGCCGACAAAGGCGCCGCAACAGTACTGGCTCGCTCCAGTTACTGTTAACCTTGTAAGTTAGCCATTTTTGGCAAAATGCCAAAACTGGACGTCTGAAAAAGGTGCCAGCCTGCGCAAGTACTGTCGAGAGGAGGAGGGACAAGGCCACCAACCAAGCAACGGATCTCAGCCAACCCTCCGCCTATAAATAGTGAAGGATGAAGACGAAGAAGAGTAGAACACTATTTTGAGCATTCAAGCGCATACAGCAAACAAACACTCCCAAGCCTTCGAGCAAATCTTCGAGTCTTTGTTTCCAAGTGTTCTCCGAGTTTCCAGTTCATCGGAACTCGTCTTCACAACCTTCACACATAGAGTCTAAGCCCATTCCATATCCAAGCTTAGAAGAAGAGCTCTAGCCATCTTTGCACTTATTGTAAAGAGCTCTTCATAGTGTGTTCGTCAACCAAAAATCCTAAACTCTGTCTGTTAGGTTTTGAGTGTTGTCGTTAGGTTGTCCAGATCCAAGGCTCTTCTTTCATCGATTGAAGAAGCCTCGATCATAGAGTCTAGATCCAAGCTTGCACTTACATCGTTTGTGTGAAGCTCGATCGAAGCTAGGCTGTAAGGAGAGCCCGTAATCTCCCTGTCGTGTTTTGACTGAAGTAAGTGAAGCTTCCAGTCTTTGTTAGGTTTGTGTAGTGAACCCGCAATCACTACGTCAGTCGTTTGATCCAGGCGAGTGAAGCCCGATCTCGACCAGGTTTTTGAAGGACCCGTAACCTTCAAGTTCTTGAGTGAAAAGAACAGTTGCCGTCGTGCAACAAGTGGACGTAGGAGCTTTATCTCCGAACCACTATAATTCTTGGTGTCGTATCTCTCTTACCCTAAACTATCTCTTGTTTGATTATTCATTGCATACTGCATCTTAAACAAACTTAATCTGGAATTTTTTATATTACTTAGGAAAGATTTAGCTCACCAAATTCCGCACATACGAGTAAAGACTCCCTCTTGATCAAGTGCTCACTTCGGTCAAGTAGGCAAGCTACGTACTGTAGATCTAGCTTCAGCTAGGTCTTAAGTTTCAAAAAGAGCTCTTTACTTGTTACTCTGAGTTAAGGGAATTGAAGTTGAAAAACTTCAAAATACGTATTCACCCCCCCCCCCCTCTACGTATTTTTCCTATTAACAAACCGGGACCAACAACCCCCCCCCCCCCCAATTCCCCCTCCTACGTGTGATCCTCTTATCAATCCGGGACCAACAAATGATAAGGATACAAATAAATGTTAGAGTATTCTAGGTTGTATGTTGTATATTATTCTAAATTATTCCTTTAGTTGCATTTAATGTTGTAATTTGCCTCTTTATTAATAGATCAACACTCGACACCAACATTGTGGTGGTTGAACAATTATCTTCTCATGGTATCGGCCTCATTCATTGAGAAACCCTAATCTCTTCTTTCGCCGCCTCTCTCCCCCCTTCTCTCTATGGCCTCTCCCGGTTCCCTTCTGATTGCTACCATGATTCACATGGTAACAATCAAACTCTCTTCTTCAAATTATCTCATATGGAAACGGCAGATTATGCCAATGCTCACAAGTTTTAATCTTGTTGGTTTTGTCGATGGGTCTTCGTCTGCCCCTCCCGCCACCCTCTCAAAGATAATGGTTCCACGGAACCTAATCCTGCCTATGCCGAATGGTACACTCAAGATCAGAAACTTCTTGGAGTAATTTTCTCCTCTCTTTCCGAAGAACCCATGGCTGAGGTCGTCGATTGTACCACATCCCGTGCTGCGTGGCTCGCTCTGGAGGCTACCTTCTCTCATGCTTCAACCTCTCGTGCAAATCAATTCCGCGGGCAACTTCTCTCACTACGTCGCGGTTCTCTCTCTGTGCAAGATTATGGTAAGAAGTTCAAAACCATATGTGATCAACTCTCTGCCACAGGACGGTCCGTTGATGAGTCAGATATGAGTCATCTTTTTCTTCGTGGTTTGGGCATTCAATTTGCAAACATTGCGGATACACGGATGGCTATGAATCATGTGCCGAGCTTCACCGTGCTTCTCCATCAAGCGATTCAGTTTGATTTGATGAACAAGGCCATGGAGGATTCCCCAATCCAGTCTCAAGTCGCCTTTGCTGCTGGTATACAACGTGGTTCCTTTTCTCGTAACTCCTCGCAGTCTGGTTCTTCTGCTCGTACTTCTGCAGGTCCCAATAATCAACAACAACAATCTGGTGGACGTGGCTCTTCCCAAAATAAGCAGTTTCATTCTTCTGGCCAGCGTCGACCTCCTCGCTGTCAAATTTGCCACGGAGAGCACTACGTTGATCATTGCCCTCAATATTTGCAGCACCTTCCTCCTCAATCTGCTGCTCTTGCACATGCATTTCAATCATCTTGCAACATATCAAGTCCTACATCTGAATCATATTCAGATTGGTATGTTGACTCGGGGGCGTCGGCGCATATTACGGATCAGCCGTCGAATTTGGACTCCGTAGCACCTTATAACTTTAATCAATTTGTTGTTGTTGGGAATGGTACATCTCTCTCTATCTCACACATTGGCTCTCGCACTCTCTCTCATAATGTTAAGCTTAATAATGTTCTGGTCGTTCCAGATATCACTAAAAATCTCCTCTCTATCAACAAATTAACTGCAAATTCTCCAGTAAGTGTTGTTTTCACTGACAAACTTTTGTCATTCAGCATCGACACACAAAGGAAATTCTGGCACGGGGCGATGTGAACAAGGATTATATGTTCTCGATTGGGTCACACCTGCTTTACTCTCAAGTCTTCATTCTGCGAAGAAGAAAGCTAGTTTTGAATTATGGCATTTACGCCTTGGGCATGTCCCATTTTCTGTTATTTCTTTTCTCAACAAGTCTGGCCATTTATCAGTAACATCTCTATTACCGAATCCTACCATTTGCTCCTCTTGTCAATTGGCCAAGAGTAAGCGTTTATCATTCCAGTAGAATGATAAATGATCTTTGCATGTTCTTGATTTGGTGCACTGTGATTTATGGGGTCCCGCTCCAGTTTCTGATATTACTGGTTATCGATATTACGTTGCTTTTATTGATGATTATTCGCGGTTTACGTGGCTTTATCTATGTATTCGAAATCTAATTTCTATGAGATTTTTATTAAATTCCATAAATTTGTTTGCAACCAATTCTCTACCACTCTCAAAGTATTGCAATCTGATGGTGGCACTGAGTTTGTGAATCGTCGTGTATTGGAATTTCTTCAAACACATGGTATTCATCATCGGAATTCTTGTCCTTACACTCCCCAACAAAACGGCCAGGCAGAACGAAAGCATCGCCACATAGTTGAAACAGGGTTATCTATGATGTTTCATGCTTTAATTCCTACACGTTTTTGGTTCGATGCATTTGCAACCGCTGTCTATTTGATAAATGGTCTACCTTCTTCAGTTCTTAATAATGCATCTTCATTCTCCCTTCTATATGGTGTCTCGCTGAATTATGCTAGCTTTAGGCCTTTTGGTTTCCGCGTTTATCCCTATCTTCGTGACTATTCAGCACATAAGTTGGCACCTCTTAGTCGACCCTGTATATTTTTCGGCTATAGCAGTATTCACAAGGGTTTCCGATGTTACGATCCTGAGTCCTCTCGAATCTTTATCACACGACACGCTCAGTTTGATGAACATCTTTTTCCATTCTCCAGCACCAGTTCTACCACCTCTCCGCTGTCGACTGACATCTCCACATTTGATGACTTTCACAAGTCTTCCTCTATGCAGTCTCCAATGACTCCCTCCGCATCGGTCTCTAAACCATGCCATACATGTTAAGATTCCGAACCAAATGGTGATGTTGCTCCAGCTGTTCCTCCGTGCAATGTCGTTCCACCAGTTCCGCTGCAACAAGTTGTCGAAGTGAATCCTCCTCCTACCAACGCAGCTAATCCTCCTACCAACGCAGCTCCTCCTCTGCCTTCACACCCTATGGTTACACGCTCTAAAGCAGGTGTATTCAAACCTCGTTATCCTGTCGATCTCGCTTCTACAACATTATTGACGGCTCTTGCTTCTGCGTCTGAACCACGTAGCTTCAAATCTGCTCTCAAATCTCCTCAATGGCTTGCATCAATGAAAGAGGTGATGGATGCTCTTCACTCAAACCAGACTTGGGATTTAGTTCCCAAACCTCCTGGTGTCAACATAGTTGGTAGTAAACGGGTGTTCAGAACAAAGTATCACTCTAATGGCTCTATTGATCGGTACAAAGCTTGGCTCGTCGCCCAGGGATATACTCAAGTTCCCGGTTCAGACTTTCATCATACTTTCAGCCATGTTGTCAAAGCTGCAACTGTTCGCGTCGTTCTTGCTTTATCTGTCCATCACAATTGAACGTTACACCAGCTTGATGTTAAGAATGCATTCCTTCATGGAGTTCTCACGAAGCCCGTATTTATGGCTCAACCACATGGATTCGTTGACTCGTGGTTTCCAGATCATGTTTGTCGCCTTAAGAAAGCTCTTTATGGGCTACGTCAGGCTCCCCTCGCGTGGTTTCAGCGGTTTAGTTCATTCTTATTGACACTTGGTTTCTCCCAAAGTCGTTCTGACTCCTCGTTGTTCTATTTTATCTGTGGGCCTTTGGTGTGTATCTCCTTCTCTACGTTGATGATATCATCATCACTAGTAGCAACACTGATATGCTTCGTCGCCTTATTAATCGCTTGCATCGCGAATTTGCGGTTAAAGATTTAGGTGAGTTGAATTATTTTTTGGGATTGGAAGTCATCCCCACGCATAGTGGGTTATTCATTGGGCAAGCAAAGTATGCCCATGACATTCTTGAGCGAGCCCAACGAATCAAAACCCGTTGATAACCCTCTAGCTGCAGGAGAAACATTCACTGCTAGTGGTCCACCTTACAAGGATCCCACTCTATATCGATCACTCGTTGGCGCCTTACAATACTTGACAATTACTCTCCCTGATTTATCAAGTTAGTCAGTTCTTGCATGCTCCGACCGATGCGCATTTTCTTGCTGTTAAGCGCATCCTTCGCTATGTCAAAGGAACGATTCACCTTGGTCTCTCTTACAGAGCTCGCCCAAAATTTTCTATTATGGCTTATTCTGTTGCAGACTGGGGTCGATGTATCGACACTCGTTGATCCACCTATGGGTACTCCATTTTCCTTGGTGGTAATCTTGTTTCATGGAGTGCGAAAAAGCAGCCTACGGTCGCCCGATCAAGTTGCGAATCTGAGTACCGTGCTATGGCGAATGCCGCCTCCGAGGTTATGTGGTTATCCAATTTGCTATCTGAGCTTCGGGTTCTTCCTCGACTACGACCGATTCTATTTTGCGATAATAAGAGTGCAATCTTTTTGAGTCAGAATCCCGTTGCTTATAAACGAACGAAGCACATAGAGATTGATTGTCATTTTGTTCGTGAGTTAGTCTCTTTCGGCAAGCTATCCACGCAATTTGTTCCCTCCCATCTTCAACTCGCCGATATTTTTACTAAGGGTCTTCCTCGCCCTGTGTTTGAATTTCTCCGTTCCAAGCTCAACGTCGCTCTTCAACCGACGTCTCGCTTGAGGGGAGGGGGGGGGGGGGGGTATTCCTTTAGTTGCATTTAATGTTGTAATCTGCCTCTTTATTAATAGATCAACACTCGACACCAACGTTGTGATGGTTGAACAATTATCTTCTCATATAACTTTTGAAAGTTGACCTTGTAGAGGTGCAACTTCTCAAAAGGTGTTTTGTGTAGCTCTTCTTTAATTGAAGATTTAAAGAAGCTCCGTTTAGCGGATAATAAGCTAAATTACATATTCAAAAAATATGTTTCGAGTAGATTAATTTACTGTGTTAATTCTCTAAGTTCCAATTTCGGATGAATGCGAAATTAATGCATTAAGTTAAAGTAAATTATGAAAATGTGCTTCGAAATATGAAGTGGTGTTTCATATCCAAAGGGTGCAATCAATAACCATAGAATCATGTCTTTTGTGAAAAGGCACGATCCAACCATCTAAATTCATCCGAAGGAAAGGGTGTCACCTTTTCATGAACAGACATCACAACTCTTCATTTATTATAAATAGACCTCCTACAACTCATTTGAGGAGACAATCACCTACAGATAGAGATCTCATTCTCAAATTCCTCTCTTATTACATAGTCTTGAACTATTGAGTAGTTCGCCGGAACGTCGATTCGAAGTGCATCGATTCGAGTTCGTGAACAGTTGTATCTTGGAGACAATTGCTATAGTCTGATTGCATTATATCGGAGCAATATTGTCTTACGGAGATAGAGTCTAACTCTAGCCTCGGTTCTACTAATATCTATATATTCGATACACATCTTGTATAATAAGAAGAATAGTGGGAGATGGGTGAATTGTGAGCGAGCATGAGCGAGTTTTGTGCAGAACAACAGAAGGGAATGACAGAATGTTGTTCCTTGCGTTCTCTGACTTCTCTCTCATATCTCCAAATAACAGTATATTATAAATTAAAACAATATTATATCTTGGGCTTTTTAAATAAATTTGGGTTGGGCTAAATTTAAATTAATATTGGACTTACATATACATCTAAAAAAAAATTGGGCTTGCACTAGGCTGAAGCACAGTGTAGCCTTTGAGTAAAATCGACCTTGCAACATGACATATCAACGCCACATCAGTTTCATTTGGAAAAAAAATAAAAATTATAGGAAAATTGGATAAATTAAAAAGTTCATAATTTTTAAAGGAAAAAAAAAAAATGAAAATTAAACATTAAAAAATTCACAATTTTTTAAATAGTCTTAAATGCATTTTTTCCTAAATTAGGACGGAGAACATTTGTTTTGTTTTATAGGAGTAGTGAGTAGTAACGATTTAGTGATCGTTTGGTAGAGCGGTTAACTCAAGATAGCGAAACATATATGGTCTTATCTTACCGTTTGGTAGCAAAGACTAACTATCTCGGGGGCCCGGGTTAGAGGCTGGGCCCGTGCTAAAAACACTGTTTATCTATGATATGCTATCATACCTCCTCCCTCCGATATATAGAATCTGGGATAAACAGTTCCTCTTGCTTTTCCAAACTCCCATTTTACCCTTTAATTCACATCATTGTTGGTAACCTTTTTTGGCATTAGTTTTCTTTACAATTTTTGATTTTACAATCTCAAGCCGAGGAACACCAGTTTTTCTGCATCGGCGTGGTGTCGGCTCGATTCTCGTTCAACAGAAAACATTGGACACGACGACAATACGGCGTTTCTCCCTCTATCCCGCCGACGACAACAGTCGTTTCTTCTTCTCCCACTATTCTGCCGGCGCCACCATGGTTGTACGGGCTCTGCGTCCGCCGCTGCTACCTCGTCTTCAGCTTGTCGACGGCTGGTTTGAAAGGCTGTGCTATTTTAAGAATGTATAGTTTGGTAATTCTACCTCGCTGTGCTTTGCGTTTTGTTGTTGTGTATGAAATTGGGGTAGACATTGAGAAGAGAGAGAAACTTTCTGCAACTTTCTGCAAAATTGAAGCAATTGTATATTTGGTTGGCGGCGGCGATGGAAGAGAAAAGAGGAGGAGCACAAAAAGGGTTACATCATTTTTTTTATTTATTTACAAGGGTAGCTATGTAATTTTGCCATTTTATCTAATACTTAATCTTCGATACCAAACACTTGCACTAAAAGCTCTTATCTTGCCTTATCTTACTAGTCAAGATAACTTTTATAAAATTTATCCTAACATCCCTTATCTCATGTAAGCTACCAAACGAGCCTTAAGGAGTAGTGACTAGTGAGTAGCAGTACTCCATTTATTAGCTGATTTTCTTTCTCACAGGGAGATTCTCTGGAACAGACAATGGGGAAAGAGCGAGAGCTTTGGGATGATTCTGCCCTAATCAAAGCCTTCGACTCCGCCATATCAAAATACAAGGTAATCCTCTTCTTCCGCTCACGCTCATATGCTTCTACAGTATATTGGTTGTATTATTGATTTTCGTTTTCCAATCGAACTCTTGTCGCAGATTATGCATGGAAAGACTGGAGATGATGCCATTATTCCTCCTGAAGAATGTCTGGAAGATGTTAATGGCAGGACTGAGCTGACTCCAACACAGAGTGAGTGCTTAAAGCATTTCCTGTTCTGTGATTTATTTGATGTTTCTTCACCCTTTCGTCTTCTTCAGCTACGCCCTAGACAGCTATGTTAATGTTATCAATACTATAATAGTGGTGATTTATTCAAGTAGTAAACAAATGATCTTGATAAATCTTATTCTAAGGTTTAATTTTAAAAAAATTTAAGCACGCATTTGAAATATTGAGAGCTTACTGAAACATTTGTGATTAGAAATGACTAATTTGGTTTCCATCACTCATAGGGATTTATGTCATATGGTAAGGATTATAACATTTAGGTAAAAATCGAAACATATGCATCTTTATGTTATCCGGAGATGGTTTTTTTACATGGAATGATGCATTTTAAATATAACAATGATTCAACTATATGTAATGCATTTCATGATATGCAATAATCCATCTTTAACTATAACCAAATATCAATTTTCCACAGTAGTTCATACATTTTACGCGAGGGAGCTTATTTATTTATTTATTTATTTATTTTTATCTTTCTACTATTTATTTGCTTTGTACAAGCATTCTGCTCTTCCATATGGTAGGAATGAGATAAGACAACTTTTGAGGTGATATGTTAATGTGATTCAGTTCAGATATAAATAACGGGTCTGTTTAACTTCATAGTAAAGGTTTGGCATCCACTGCTTAGTTATCCATAAGTGTGGCTGATCTTAGCCTTTGAAACTGCATGTTAGACAAGCTTGCCCCCCTGAGACAACGTGTAGTACTACCGAGCTCCTCAGTCTTGCCTTCGGAGTTCGGACCATTGTCTATGGCACAAAAATAAATTCTTATGGACCTGTTGAGGAAAGTGTATGAAGTAAGAACTGAAATTTTTGTAGTGTGCATTCATTAGTAAATCAAGAACTTTTTAATTGTCCGGTTGGGATTCTTATCAAAATATGCCAAAAGACATTGTTTCTCTTCCAGGTGCCTAAGCTGGAAACCCCCCCCCCCCCCAAATAACTTCAATTTCAAAGAAAATAATAGCTATTTGTCATCTATATCACAATGATTGTAAATTACTTGTTATATGTATGCTCAGTGACCTTGTTATCCTGTACATTGATGAAGATATGTGTAGAATGACGGTAACCTTTTTAATGGGCTTGTAGCCGCAGAGGAGATCGGGGTCGGAGAGACTGCAGAGGTGGAAAATTCTCCTTTTGATTTAGGTTCTTCTTCAAAATATATTGGTTTTTCAAATATTCAAGAGAGCAGTGTTCCACCCACCAATGTCATTTCTGCTACTACATCAGTTTCCCCAGGTGAAGATACAGTCTCGACTGATTTACCATGTCAAAATGAGGCTACATGCAATTTGGCTGGTTCAGAAGAATATAACAGCTTGCTGAACAAATATTACGAGGTTGAGAATCAGAGGCAGCAGATTCTTCAGCAAATTAACGGATATAGTAATTGGGATTATCAATATCCTTTTTCTACTACATCCATGACTGAAGAGTGTCAAACGTATGTTCCTCAACCCTATGAAAGTGTAGCTTGTAACTGCCAGTATGGCTGTCAGAATTGGGTTGTTCCATGCAGTTCATCGACTGCGGCTTGCTCCGGTAGTAACTATACTGGTACGACTTGCCATGCTAAAGGTTCTCCTAATGGGAAATCTGGGCCTAAAGAAGTTCCTGATTTTCTAAACACTGTGATGGCTGCCGCTGAAAAAGCACTTTTGTTGGCAAAGGAACCTAATATAGGTAAGATTTCTATCCATGTATATATGTGTGTGTGTGTGTGTGTGTTTTGTTTCCTTATCAATTAGTGAAGTCTCTCTGTTGTTTTCAAATGTTGCAACTCAATCATGTCTTGCTGCATAGTTTTCTATGATGGGAATGATTTATCAGAATCATTTTATGAGAATATTCCTCCTAAATTTGACTCTTTGGTACTTGTAAAAAGTGAACTGACAAAAAGTATAAACCATGGCATAATTTTTTTAAGTTCATTTTTGTAATTCTATCTGCAGTTGGGGAATTGAAAATTTCTGCTGTCGGTCACTGTATTCTGTTGTTGTTGGGCCAATTAATCTTAATGTGAAGTTTTTATTCAGGCTACGAGCTTATGCTATATCCATCTTAAGCAGTTACTTTGCTAACCATGGTGAATTTCAGGGTCATTTAAACAGTTGGGCGTGGAAACGGGGCAATCTCCTGAGAGCAAGTCTGCCACCAACCTTGATGTGGTTTTGGGAGCTTGGTACACTGCCGGCTTTTATACTGGAAAGTGAGGATATGCTTAACATTACGTTTATAAATTGAAATGCTTTTTTCCTGATGAACAACTGTTTTTGCTTGACGTAGTTAATGTTGTATTTTAATTTTGAAACCAATAGTAATCTTTGTTTCTACTTTTCCTACTCGTAATCTTTGTTTCTACTTTTCCTACTCACTTCTATATTTATCTGATCTTGCTATGACACGCATATAATTGTATTGCTAACAATCAAGGTACTTCATTATCGTGATTGAGGTCATATAACCTTGTACCTGTTTGTTAATGCTTGAGTGACAGTCTTACTTCCTGTTTGGAGATTTTAATTGTTGTACCTTTTATCTTCACTAAAGCTAATGTTGTCTTCTTTGTTGTGTAGGTATGTTTCTGAGCAGTCTTTGGAAGGGAGCAGACAGGCTCGAGATGTTTGAGGTCTCGATTTTTTATTATGAATTAGTTTAAGCAAGAGAATCGTGTCCTTTATACTAGCATGAAAATTTGAAACTATGATAGGTATTGCTACTATTGTTTCTGGGGTCGACTCTTTCTAATACTCCATGCTGAAAATTATGGTCCAAGATAGTCGACTAAGGCCAATTCAATATTAAGAATGACCAATAATATTTATCATTCGAGTATTGGGATGAGTCCATTCCAAGCTTTATATGGGTGACTTTTGTCTAGAACCCCTCTGCATATGTGAAGGTCGACTACCATGGATGCACTAGAAGCATTATTATTGGAATGCAATTAAGTGTTGGTAGAACTTAAGGAAATTCAGAAAATTGTACAGAACCGGATGGCCCAAAAGCCGAAAGGAAAACCGCGTCAGTTGAGGGGAAGGGAGTTTATATGGTTAATATGGTTGAATTTGATGATGATAATGCTATGTTGCCCTAGATAATGGTTGTTTCTGTTCTAATCATTTTGTATGCAATATACTTTCAGAATAACTTTTGATTAATTGCTTGCTTCCTCATAAGTCAGGAGCTTTCTCGTGCTACAAATAGGAATTATTGATCCGTTATCCGGGAGGATGTTTCAAACTGCATTTGAACTTTTTTTTATTATATGTAATCTAACTAGTATTGTGCCCAGGCGATGCACCGGTATATATTTGCTTTCCAATTACACGCATAAAGGTAAATTATAATGCTACAATCGTATATAATGGTAAAATATAAACCGAAAGAAAGATGTGCAAAAATTATGATGATATAATATTTAAGAAAATAAAAATGTATGCCGCACGTATAATAATATAATGTACTTTAAAAGTTAAGCATAGAGCAAGAAAAAGACGGTATACATTTCGAAAGAGGCAGCTAGCTTTCGATGAGAATAATATGTTAATCGTAATATGATGAGTATGGCTAAAGTAAAATTTGAATTCACTCCCAAATCATGTATTGTTTTTTTATACAAAAAACATACATTAGAAAAATGAAAGGTCAATAAAAAACAAAAATTAGTTGATGTATTTTACACAGCGTGCACAGATGCAACCTTTTGAAATTAATAAAAATTTAATTTTACAATAATAATTAATAATATAAAATGTTAATTATATGCATGCTTGAAGCGGAAAACTAATTAAGATGTATTAGTATCATATTTTATAGTACACATATGATAATAGGAGTAGAACAAATGTTAAATATGTAATATCTAATAAGTAGTAATTAACTTTGAGCTTCTAAACATATAGTAAAATGAGTTGCATTTAATAAGCTCATACATCAAGGTTTTTAGAGGGAAAAAAGTTTGACACTATTTTACTTTAGTATAATATATAGATATTTCATCATCTCACTTAGATTAACATAAAGGAGCATTATTTGCATTACCCAATGACTTTGTGAAACTAAATTATAGCTACAGAGATAACTTTAATAAAATTTACCCACCTTTTATTTTTTTGGACAAAATTTACCCGTTTGACTTTAACTATAGTTGGAACAAACATTTTTTTCTTTCATTCTTTCTTTGCATATTTTTTCTTTCTTTCACAATTTGTTATTTTTATTTTCTTTCACAACTTGCAATTTTATTTCACTTTCTTTACTCACTCTTTCCGTTCTGATTTTTTTTTTCTTTCATCAAATTATCCGAGATTTAACCATGTAATTTAATCGTCTAATAGTTTTAATTAAAATAATATGCACGGAGTTGTGTGATATGCACGAGTGAGGTTGTTAGATAAACAGACAGATAATTGAGAGTGAGACAAGAGAGAGAGGAACACCATAGTTTAACGTGGTTCGAAGATAACCTTCCTATGTCCACGGTAGATCTAGCACGATCTACAAATCCATAACCTTTGGATTCTACTTCTCTCTTATTTAATTGATCGGGTATTAGTTTCATACTATCTTACAACCTTACAAATAACAACAAACTTAACAACTAGCTCAACTAATCTAGCTTTAACTAAATGTGTGAGTAGGTGTAGGGAAGCTTGAAGCAACAATACTTGAGAAATATCTATGATTTCGAGTGTTGATTTTGATATCTATGATATACTTGAGAAATATCTAGTGATAGAATTTCCGTAGTAGTTAAGCTTTTGATAATGAATTTCTCGAAACTGGTCGATTGAAATGGGAAGGGTAATTATAGGTAGGTTTCACGTCGAACTCATCTCGTACGTGTTCAAGTTTACTTTGCCAATGAAGGACTTTGGCATCTTTGACTCGATGACTCGGTTTAAGCGTTTGATTTCGTTAAGATAGGGAGTCAGATCAACGAGTTCGAAAGCAAGCTACAGATTTAGAGAAGACAATGTTTAATGAAAAAGAGGAGTTTCATTAAGCCTTACACAGGCGAAATTATGTACAGAATAACATCCTAGCGATGTTATATTTACAAAGACCTATATATATATATATATAGACATACAAAAGAAGGGATCAACTGACCCTTTCGGAAGCCTCCACCTCTAGCCCGAAATCTTTTGGCCCTTCAACCTCGGCCTGCAACTGGCTTCTCCACCTCGCCGACCGTCTTCTGCCCATCTCCAGCCTCGACCTCGATCCGCCTTTCGACCTCGGGATGCTTGATCTGCCGACCCACGTCAACAAGCATGGCCTCGAAGGCCTCATCTCTGTCCACCGGGCAGCCGTGGATGTCTTTGGTGGAGAGAAGGGTGGAGCATGTCGATAGTGCCTCCAAAACCGGGAAGGACTCGGTCTGCTCAATGAGGACCTCGGCATAGCTACGAAGCAACTCCTCCACGGGGACCACTTCATACCCATACTTGTCTGTGTCCAAGTCCGGGTAGTCGGTGGCCACTTCGTCCAGAGTGGCCGCGATGACCGAGGTGTTGATCACCCCGGCCAACTCTCGAGCCAACATTCGAGAACCTCCTCAAGCGAAAGATTCTTTCTGTCAGAGCACGGATCACCGGGGCTTGAGAAGTCGTCATTCTAGCTTCACGGCGCTTTGCTGCACTCATCTCGGCCAACAAAAAGGCCAATACTTCAACCTTCGCCACTTTGGCGTCTGACTTCGCCAGGGCTTCCAATTTTGTCAACTCTCGGATTTTGGCCTCGGCTGTGGTCACGTCCCTGACAAGGACGGTCTTTTCCTCCTCCAAAAATTGAGCACGGAGGGAAACCTGCTCGAACTGCGAGGCAGCCTCGCGAAGGACGTGTGTAACCCGCGCCACGTCTTTAGTCACTCGTTCCAGATCGGCGACCGTGGGCTCGACGCATTGCACATTAGAAGGACTCAACAAGTAAGAACGAGCACAAGTAACATAAGCAATATGCAAATTACGAATACAAAGTGCATCGAAGGCATAATACCTCGGGAAAGCGTGGGCGAGGTGGCTCGGAGCCAACGATTTGGCAGTCCGCATCCACAGTGGAAGCAATAAGGGGTCGCTCCCACTTCTGTTTCTGCAGCCGGCGTAAATTATGAGGAGTTGGAGAAGGACAACTCAAGAAGGTCTCCGTCAGCTTGGAGGAGGCCTCGGATGCAGTCTTTCCCGCGTCAGCCGACGACTCCAATGTTGTCCTCGACCTCTTCGGGCAGCTTGAGGAACTTCACTGAAAGATATCAAGACACATCAGTCAGTTGTATATAAAAATGACAGCACAGAAAGGAAAGACCATATTGCGCGAAGTGAAGCCTCATCCCTCCCCGGAGCCACAGACGCAGCTGGATCATGGGGGCTTAGCCCCACCACGGAGGTCGGTCTCCGAGAAATTATCTTTGATGAGCCCTACCCTATCTATTTATGGAGATCACCGAAGTCATAATCGGTATCCACATCTCCCAACTTCCCATCCTTCCAGACTGTTGGGAACCCTCTGCAGTTGTTTTGATGATTTTCTTCAAAACCATACTTAGGCCCATTTATTATCAAGTAAGATAACAGGCCGTTCTAATCCAGCTCGGATAGAAACGCCCCCTCATTATTTCCTTAAGTCTATTCTCTTGAAAGGATAAGGTTGTTGTCTACAACGGCCTCTCTAATCAAAGAGTTCACGTTGTTATCTTACTTCTGCAAGTACTTCAGCAAGACTACAAGCTCGATCATCCAACTGCTGATACTACCTCAGGCCCTTGATTTATTTAAGATAGATCAACTCGCCACATTAGCTGCCACATCACTTGACAGATAGGAAGCCCATGTGAAGTGCTGAGTCATAACTGCAACAGCTAATGCCACATCAGTTGTTCTCCAACGGGTAGTTTTGTAGAGACTCTAACGACTAGTTTTCAAAACTATGCCTATAAAGCCTTCATTCACAATGGTACAGCTTACGGGAAAATCAAGATTACTCAAGCCAAATTGCTGCAGAAATTCTCTCTCATCGTTCATACCAATCAACACTCAAAATTCCAAGAGTTTTCCCAAGCGTTGAAGATCGAGAATTTCACCATTGTTGTACTACTCAAGCTTGTTGCGTTTACTGCTGCATCAAGCTCACTGTATGCACTCGCTCATATTTAGACTAGAGCTAGATAAGTTGAGGTTGTAGTTTGTCATTCGGTGTTAAACCCGAAGATTGTATGTTGTATGAAACTGATACTCAGTCAGTATAAATAAGAGAGAAGTAGAATCCAAAAGTAAAGGGATTCGTAGATCTAGCTTGATCTACCGTGGAAGTAGGAGAGTTACCTCCGAACCACGTAAAAAGACCTTGTGTTCTTTACTGTTTTCTCTTATTTCACTGTTTATTAAATGCTCATTCATTACTCAGCATACAACAACCTTCCATCATAAGGCTGTAAAGGTTTTACATAAAAGAATTTGATAGCACAACCTCACCACCACATTCCGCACTTGACAGTTTGATAGATCAAGTTTGTTGATCACAACGAGCTTGATAGATCAATCTGCCTCACTCTGTAAATAATGGCTTGACCAGCGTGTGCCTTAAGACAGTTTGTTTACAAAAATAAAAAATGGTTGGCCATTGGTATATCCCCCCCCCCCCCCCCCCCCCTCCCCTCTCATACACCAATTAACTCTTTTTGGGACCAACAAGTGGTATCAGAGCAGTTGTTCTTTTCACCGCTGCTTTGCATACTAAAAGCTTTTTCAATGTTTTTGGTCAATTAGAACCGATCCTAGCAAAAACCTTTTTCATTCATTCATTCCATTATATGATCATGGAGTCTTCGCTGATAAGAGTGTGTGAGGACTTTTCGGTCCTAGGCTATGAAGACTAGAGTTTTCGGATAAGGATTTGTCTTCAAGCACATCACATCCTAATGTGGAAGGTCATTGAAGAAGGACCTTCACCTATTTATGATGATGTTGTTGAAATCACAGAAACTTCACCCGGTGAAGTTGGTTATCAAAGAAAAAAGAAAACTTAAAAACCCCCATGATTACTCGACTGAAGAGAGGAAGGAGGCTGGCCTTGATAATTTTGCCGAAGGCCTCATCTCTAGCACTGTTACGGGTATCTACCTTGCAAAGATCAGGAATCTCGAAACATCTAAAGAGATGTGGGAAGCCCTCAAGGCTATCAGCCTGGGTTCTGAAGAGATTAAAGAGAACAAGCTCTCTATTGCATGCAACAAGTTTGATGATTTTAAAATTTTGCATGGTGAAAACATTGAATCGATGAAAAATCGATTTACTGAGATTTTTCTTGAGGTAGAAGCACTAAAGTCAAACAAATACTCTCAACGTGAGAAAAACTTGAAAGTAACAAGAGCTTTACCTGCCAATTGGCATGTATACTCAGCTCTTCTACCCTCTCAATCTGATTTTAACAACCTCTCTACTAAAGAACTTTTCGATATCATAATCGGAAATGAATACGAGATGATCTGAATTCATGGATCATCACAACCTTAATCATCAAAGAAGGATGATGATAAGAAAGAAAAAGATGTTTCCTTTAAGGCAGATGAAACAAAAGAAACATCAGCTTCTCCCATTGATGAGGCTTTGGTCAAGAAAATTAACCAGCTGGCTATTGACGTAGCCATGCTCTCGAGAAGCAATGAAAAGCTTCTTGGAAAGGTGATGGAACCCTCTGCAGTACTTTTGATGATTTTCTTCAAAACCACACTTAGGCTTATTTCCATTAAGTAAGATAACAGGTTGTTCTTATCCAGCTAGGATAGAATCGCCCTCTCACGATTCCATAAGTCTGTTCTCATAAATAGGCTCATGCTGTGGTCTTTAACGTCCTCCCCTATTAGAGTTCAACGAGCTTGTTGTTATCTTTTCTTAGCAGGTACTTCGGCAGGACTTCAAGCTCATTCATCCAGCTATCGATATTACCTCAGGCCATTGATCTATTGAGTTAGATCAACCCGCCTCAATAGCTGCCACATCACTTGACAGTTAGGAAGTCCCACGTGAAGTGCTGAGTCACGTCTGCAACGGCTAGTGCCACATCAGCTGTTTTCCAACAGCTAGTTTGCAGAGTCTCCAACGGCTAGTTTTCAAAACTATGCCTATATAAAGCCTTCACATGCAATGGTGCAGCTTACGGAAAAATCAAGATTATTCAAGCCAAATCGCTGCAGAAATTATCTCTCATCGTTCATACCAATCAACACTCGAAATTCCAAGAGTTTTCCCAAGTGTTGAAGATCGAGAATTTCACCATTGTAGTTCTACTCAAGCTTGTTGCGTTTACTGTTGCATCAAGCTCACTATATACACTCTCTCGTATTTAGACTAGAGCTAGATAAGTTGAGATTGTAGATTGAAATTCGGTATTAAACCCGAAGATTGTATGTTGTATGAAACTGATACTCAGTCAGTATAAATAAGAGAGAAGTAGAATCCAAAAGTAAAGGACTTCGTAGATCTAGCTTGATCTACCGTGGAAGTAGGAGAGTTACCTCCGAACCACGTAAAAGACCTCGTGTTCTTTACTGCTTATTATTATCTTACTGCTTTAACATCATTTAGCATATAATAACCTTCCATTATAAGGCTGTAAAGGTTTTTCATAAAAGAGTTTGATAGCACAACCTCACTACCACATTCCGCACATTGCAGTTTGATAGATCAAGCTTGTTGATCACAACGAGCTTGATAGATCAATCTGCCTCTCTCTATAAAGGACTGCTTGACCAGCTTGTTCCTTAAGACAATTTGTTTACGAAAAAAAAAAAAACGGTTGGATATTGGTGTATTCCCCCCCCCCCCCCCCCACCCACCCCCCCATACACCAATTAACTCTTTCTGGGACCAACAAAAAGTCTAAATACAAGAGACTTTACCGAGATAACAAAAGAAACTTCTCAAATCGAGCTGATAATCGCTCTGGGAAAAAGAGCGGGGCAAAACCCTCAAAATTTAACTCGACTAACACACCCGAGGGTGCTTGCTTTGGTTGTGGTAGGCTAGGTCACTATAAAACAGATTGTCCTAACCTAACCAAGGCCGAACGAGAAGAGCTTCGAGCTAAGCGAGACAAAAAGCTCAAGGAATAGTGAGTTGCCTTGCTGGCTGAAGCAACTCAAGAAGCACATCTCTCTGATAACTCAATTACTAGCAATGATGAGGGATACATTGCCTCTGAAGATGAAGACGAAGAGGAAAGCTTCGTTGGTGAACAATCAAGAACAACCTCTACAGCAGAAGCAACAAAGGTAGTTCCTCAAACTGTTCAAATTTCATTCTCTGACAGTGATTATGCAGATGATGAAGAAGATCTATCCGAGGCAGGATCTTTTGAAAAGATCAAAGAATAGATGAAGGAGTACGCCGAGCTGGCTGTACAGTTTAAGGAGGTTGTCGAGGATAATGCAGAGCTTATGGATAAAAATGAAAAATACAAGATCGCACTGGAAGAAAGGTTCACTCCCAACGATGAAGAGAAAGAATGGGAGATAGAAACCCTAAAGTCAAAGGTTGACGAGTTGACTTTAAGGGAAAAGGAGCTGAAGACTAGAGAGCATGAGAAAGATGAGGCTCTCAAATCAAAAGATGTAGAAATCCACGGCCTCACCTCCAAACTAGTTGATCTAGTCACTCGACACAAGGTTCTGGTCTCAAAAGACCAGAAACTTCAAATACTTTTAGTCAATTGAAGAAGAGTGGAAAGAAGCTACAAGAAGTGCAGGCCATGCAGCGAAGTGCAAGGAACAAAACGGGACTAGGCTACGAAAGAACTACAGGAAAGAAACCCGTTAGCAGCGAAGTAATCTTCACCAAACATCAACCCAAGGTGAAGGAGTCTGAGAAAAATCGTGAGGTTCTTCCAAATAAGGTTGTCCAGCTGAAGAATCCAGCTCATCAACCTCAGCCCGTTCTCTTGAAGTAACATCAAAAGACCGATCTACAAAAGAAGGATCAACGTGCTGGAAAGAAGAAGGAAGAACTCCCCCCCCCCCAAAGAAGAAGGAGCACAAGCCCATCCCCAAGAAACAACAGGCTGATCATTCAGGAAGGACTAGAAAGACAGAATTTCAAAGGCCTTTCTACCCACAGTTCTACTATCCTGCTCTGATGCAAGGCTGTCCCTACTGTCCACAACATGCCTATCATCAGAATTGGCAGTATCAACCTGCATACTATGAGGAGCCATACTATCAACCTCACTACAATGGTCCTCATAAAGCAAAGAAGAAGAAGGCCTCCAAACCCAGCTCGAAGAAACAGACTGCCTCTTCCACAACCTCGGATAGAAGCAAGCCTGTTATCAAAGTCTGGGTACCCAAGGCCGTCCCAACAACTACAACAGCAACCGATGTAGCACCCAATCTCAAATGGGTTGCTAAGCTCAATTAATTGCAGGTGGGAAAGGCTCTGTGAAGGATCTAAGCAGCTCGAGGAGCTGTCTAGATCATTGACAGCAGATGCTCAAAGCACATGACGTGTGACAAAATGTTGCTGTCAAATTACTCCGAGCTAGACGGACCTCAAGTAACTTTTGAAGGAAGCTCCAAGGGAAAGACAAGAGGTTATGTAGATCTAAATGTTGGTAAAACCACTATCCATAATGTCTCATTTGTTGAAGGTCTTAATCACAACCTATTTTCAGTCTCTCAATTCTGCTCGAGTGGTAAACGAGTAGAATTTACTACTAACAAGTGCCTTGTAAAGAATGAGGAAGGAGAAACCCTCCTTACCGGAATCATGCAAGACAAGTTGTACATAGTCCAGTGGGCTAATGATAAGGAGATATGCCTGGTAACTAAAGCCACTACATAAGCAAGTTGGTTGTGGCACAAGAGGCTGAGTCACTTGAACTTCAAGGCCATCAACAAGCTGGCACACAACAAACTGGTCAACGATCTACCTGGCCAGATATTCGATAAAGATCATATCTGCAATGCTTGTCAAGTCGGGAAGCAAACAAGTGCCTCATTTCCCAGTGTGACAGCACAAGCTTCAAACCGAATATTGGAGCTTCTCCACATGGACCTCTTTGGTCCAGTCACTCCTCTGAGTATAAACGGTAGAAAATACGCTCTCATAGTTATAGATGATTATTCTAGATTTACATGGGTTATTTTCTTGTTTAAGAAGAAGGAAACCTTGGAGAAGCTACCAACGTTGCTTAGCAGACTGTGCAATCAAAAGGAGAAATCCATCATCTCCATTCGATCTGATCGAGGAATGGAATTTCTAAATTCCATGATCGAAGATTATTGCACAAAGAATGAGATTCATCACCAAACTTCAGCAGCAAGAACTCCTCAACAGAACGGAGTTATTGAGAAGAGAAATCGCTCTTTGAAGGAAGCAGCTCGCTCTATGCTTGAAGAAACCGAACTTCCCATGAAGTTCTGGGCTAAGGCTGTTAACACAGCTTGTTATACTCAGAATAGGTCGGTTATCACAACCCGACATGGGAAGACTCCATATGAGCTGTGGAACAACAAGCTCCCCAGGTTAAAGTATTTTAAAGCTTTTGGGTGCTTGTGTTACATCCACAATAATGGGAAGTCTCAGTTAAGGACCTTTGAAACAAAGGCAGATCCATGAGTATTTTTAGGATACTCAGAGATCAGCAAAACATTTAGAGTCTTTAACAAAAGAAATCTTTCTGTGGAGGTAACACCTTGTTGGTCCCAGTTTGATAGAGGAAACACACGTAGAGGAGGAGGGGGGGGGGGGGGGGGGGGGGGTGAATACGTGTGTAGAAGTTTTTCAACTTCTTTTTCCTTTATCTTAGAGTGACAAGTAAAGCGCCCGCTTTAAATACTTAAGACCTAGCTTGAAGCTAGATCTACAGTGCTAGCAAACCTCTTGACCTAAGCGAATGCTTGATCAAGAGTGAGGCTTTAATCGAGATGCGGAATTTAGTGAGCTAGTCTTTCCTAAGTAATTAAAAACACAATTTAAGTTTGTTTACGATGCTTGTGCAGTATGTATAATCAAAGCAATAAACAAAATGAAAGATTAGGGTTAGTGAGATACGACACAAGGGTTTATAGTGGTTCGGTGGTAAAACACCTACGTCCACTTTGTTGCTCGAAGCAACTGATTCTCTTCACTCAAGAACCTTGAAGATTACGGGTTCCTCAAAAACCTAAGTCAAGATCGAGCTTCACTTACTTGGATCTGATGTCGATAGGGAGATTACGGGTTCTCCTTAAGACCTAAACTGGACTAAGCTTCACTCGCTTCAGTCCGAAACTGGGAGATTACGGGTTCTCCACAAAGACCTAGTTTCGATCGAGCTTCACACAATCGAGGACTGTGCTAGCTTGGATCTAAACTCTATGATCGAGACTTCTACTATCGAGGAAAGTAGAGTCTTGGATCGAGACAACCTTTCGACAAATACAAACCTAACAGACAAACTAGGGTTAGGGTTTTTGGTTTTCGACGAACACACTAATGAAGAACTCTTTACAGTGAATGCAAAGAAGGCTAGAGTTCTTCTCTAAGCTTGGATATGGAATGGGCTTAGATCTAGAGTGTGAAGGTTGTGGAGACGAGCTTCGATGAAACAGAAGCTCGGAGAACACTTAAACAAAGACTCGAAGATTGCTTGAAAGCTGGGAGTGTTTGTTTGCTGTATGCGCTGAATGCTCAAGTAGTGTTCTACTCTTCTCCGTCTTCTACCTCCACTATTTATAGGCGGAGGGATGGGCAAGAGCCGTTGTTGGTTGGTGGCTTTGTCCCTCCTCCTCTCGACAGTACTTGCACAGGCCTGCTGCTTTTCAGACGCGCAGATTTGTCTATTTGCCGAAAATGGCTAAGTTCCAATTTTAACAGCTACTGGATCATCCCAGTACTGTTGCGGCATCCTTGTCGGCCTGGCGGTTAACTCCGTTGCTCCATTCTCCTATCGACACGTGGAGATTTGCAATTAATGCGGCGATCTTCACTTGACTAGAGTTTGAACTCTTCGTTTGAATTGGAGCGGGAATTGAGCTATCGCTTTCTGTTAGGTAGGGGCTCGCTTCGCTTCATATTTGGAGCGTCCGCTTCGGATGAGTCGCTTCAAGTCAAACTGTAGCATATACTTAGAAATTAGATTTCCCACGTATTCACTTAAGTATCGTTGACTCGCTTTGACCTTTACCTATAGTGCTCGCTTCGCTTCACTTTAGCAGACTCGCTTTGAATCTACTGTAGCACTCGCTTCGTTTCGCTATTCTTCGGCATGCTTCGCTTCGGCTCGGTAGACTCGCTTCGATTGAAAAACACACTCAAGCGAGTGGCCTTCACTTGAAAATCCTGCAGTCTAAAACCTAAGCATCTAAAGCAAAAATAAAAGCCATCCTAACAGTATAGGCTTAGAAAAATTATAACCTATTCTTCACCAAAATAGGGTCGCTTGGGAATAGGATACTTAGGGGTTTTGGGATCAAATCAAAACATATATATTCAATTTAAAGTGTCCCATTTGAGTTCCCCCTTAACATGTTATCCTTAACAATTCCCAACACATCTCATGTTGTTTTTGATGAATCTACCTGCCTGTACAGAGATACAAATACAGGTAAAGAAGCTGAGACTACCAGATCAAAGAACGATCTCATAGAAGATTTGTTAATCTGGAGCCCAGCTGATCAGAATGAAGAGGATAAATCTGATCCTAAGGTCACGCAGCAAGGGGGAAGTGATGCAAGTGATGTTCCTGCATCAAGCTGCAATACATCAGCTGGAAATAACCAAGTTGATCCCTCTAACTCAGTTTCTCAAACTGGGGCTGTTGTTGATCTTGAACAACAATTGGAGCAGCTCAATCCTTTCACACCACAACCTTCAAGTCATCTAGAGTTTGAAGAACCCACTACAGAGCCCGAGCCTGTTCTATCTGAAGAAGAATGAACTCGAAGAAGACGCTGGGTGGATGATCACCCACAAGAGCTCATTGTTGGGAACCCAAACCAAGGAGTTAGAACAAGAAGGATGCATGGAGAAAGTGTTCTATTAAGCTACTACCTATCTCTCATTGAACCCAAAGATGCGTATTGTTTCACTAAAAAGTGTTCGCAATAGACGAAATCTATCGTAGCACTAGCAAGTAAAACCTAAGTATCGAATCTCAAGGAAAACTTAACAGGGCAATTAATTATGTAGTAAAAATCTAATCTAAGAAAGCAAGTAAAGAATATTTTGGGGTTTTTGTTTTAAATCCTAGGCAAATAAAATAAATCAAAGCAAGTAAATAAAAGCAATTAAATAACTAATCTAGAACTCAAGAAATAAATCTAAGAATTAAACTAGAAGAAAGCAATTAAATCTACCTAGGCAAGAATCGAAAGGAAAGCAATAAAGAAAGCAACGAAGGAAACGAAAGCAAAGAAAGAAGCATAAATAAATCTAGACATGATGAATTGAAATCTGGAAATTAAAAGCAAATTAATCTAACTTGAAAACTTTGAAAAACGAAGGAGAATTGAAAGCAAGAAAAACGAATCTAACTTTAAACTTGAAATCGAAAGAACGAAATTAAACTAAGGAATTTAAACGGAGCAATTAAGAAAATGAATCTAAAACGAAAGCAAGCAATTAAAACGAATAAACG
Organism: Thymus mandschuricus; assembly: GCA_029379335.1. NCBI lineage: Eukaryota > Viridiplantae > Streptophyta > Magnoliopsida > Lamiales > Lamiaceae > Thymus > Thymus mandschuricus. The sequence continues at coordinate 6,479,149 of CM057074.1, forward strand.
AAAGCAATTAAAGAACTTACGAAAATTGAGACGAAGAACGAAGAACTCGAATTAAATAAACGCCTTGAATTAAATTGCAATAAACGAAGAACGAATCCGGATCCGAACAATAGAAAGCTAAACTAAAGTATTTGAATCTAAAAACTAAAGCTAAATTATGCTAAAAGGTGGTTATAATTCGTGTACAAGGATGATATATATATACTAGGTAAAAACCTAGATAAATAAGGAAAGAACAGCTGGTCGCCGACTTTTGGACGATCGTCCAGATTGTGGAGTGAAATCTGGACGGTCGTCCAGATGAGCTGCTGGATAACTGCTTCGCACATGTTTGGACGATCGTCCTGATTGTGAGAAAATCTGGACGGTCGTCCAGATGAGGAACTGCTTTCTCACGGCTTTGCCTTCTCTTCGTGCACTTTTCGTCCCGTTTTCTTCCAATTTCTCCCCTTTTGCTCCTATGATACCCAAAACTCCAAACAAACAATCATAGCCAAAAGACACACTAAAAGACACAAAAACATAATGAAAACTAACACGAAAACGCAACGAAAAACCTAACAAATAAACACCAATCACGTATGAAGCACCCCAAGATGCTAATTGGATTCAAGGTATGCAAGAAGAGCTAAATGAATTCAAGAGTAATGAAGTATGGTCTCTAGTGGATCGACCTCATCACCAAGGTGTTATAGGAGTCAAATGGGTGTTCAAAAACAAGAGAGATGAGTCTGGTGAAGTCATTAGAAACAAAGCCCGCCTGGTGGCTAAGGGCTATTGTCAACAAGAAGGAATTGATTTTGATGAGATGTTTGCTTCCGTGGCAAGACTGGAAGCAATCAGGCTGTTCCTAGCCTATGCAGCTCATCAACAATTCAAGGTCTACCAGATGGACGTTAAAAGCGCGTTCCTCAATGAAGTTCTCGAGGAAGAAGTCTATGTGGAACAATCGCCTAGATTTGAAGAAGGTGATTCCAGCAAGGTCTATCGCCTACAAGGCCGTGTATGGACTCAAACAAGCTCCACGAGCTTGGTATGAGACGTTGTCCAGCTTTCTCATAGAATCCAGTTTCAAACGGGGCTCAGTCGACAAGACACTCTTCACTATCAAAGTGAAGGATCATATCCTTTTAGTACAAATTTATGTTGATGATATTATTTTTGGGTCTAAATCTCCCAAGCTATGTGAGAAATTTGGGAATCTCATGAACGACAAATATAAAATGTCTATGATGGGAGAAATGAATTTCTTCTTGGGTCTGCAGGTGAAGCAGTCAAATGAAGGAATCTTCATTAGCCAAACCAAGTACACCTACGATTTGATTACAAAATATGGAGTTCAAGACAACAAGCCTATCAAGGTTCCAATGCTAGCAAATGGGAAGATCGATCAAGACCTCAAAGGAAAACCAGCCAACATAACTCATTACAGGGGTATTATTGGTTCTTTACTTTATCTAACTGCTAGTCGACCTAACATTATTTTTGCAGTTGGTGTTTGTGCTCGCTATCAAGCTAATCCAAATGAATCACGCATGGAAACAGCCAAAAAAATTCTTCTTTATGTCAAAGGGACTGCCAATCTAGGATTGTGGTACCCTCAAGATGACAACTTAGAACTAACTGGCTACTCAGATTCTGATTATATGCTGGATGCAAGCTAGATCGGAAGTCAACATTAGGTACTTGTCGATTTCTAGGGAATAAGATGATCTCTTGGTTCTCAAAGAAATGGACTTTCGTGGCAACATCAACAACGGAGGCCTAATATATGGCCGTCGGTAGCTGCTGTGCACAGATCCTTTGGCTAAAGCAACTACTCAAGGATTAGGAGGTCGTTGTAAAAGAAGTGTTTATCTTCTGTGATAGCTCAAGTGCTATAGCCATTACATAAAATCCAATTTTTCATTCTCGATGCAAGCATGTTGAAGTAAGACATCACTTTATACGTGATCACGTTGAGAAGAAGAATGTAATTGTGGAGAAGATACACAGTGACATACAACGAGCTGACATCTTAACACAGCCTCTTCAAGAAGAGCGTTTCAAGATGCTGTGCGACAAGCTACGTAGGATGAATAGCAATCAGCAGGCTGATGCGTAGTCATCAAGCTCATTAAAGGGCTTGACTAGCATCACAACAAGCTGTTAATAGTCACTAACAGCCTGGTCAACATGAGTCAAAGGTTGTTGTAGGAGCCAATGAACAACCTTGCTCACAACAACCTTGCTCACTCAAGGGGGAATTTAAAGCTGCAACATGTATCACTCATTGTTCACTCGCTCACTTTATCCCCTCTCATTTCATTTATTTCAAATTATTTATATATTAAGCCATGCATTTTATTATTTATGTCGATTTCTTCCATAAATGGCTAAACACTGCAGATAAAAAGAATTGTCAGTCACAATGATTACTCTTTTTGTGAAAGAAAACTTCCTTTTTGAGGTTTTTACCACAAGAATCGAGGAGCATTAATGTTTGGACTAGACGTGGGAAGGCGAAGAGCCGCGACTGGGCATGGACTATCGTGTCCACTCGCTCACGCGCGACGTTCCACCTTCCACGCACCTCGAAAAGACGCGCGTTGTCATTTCGACCTTTCTATCAATGGATGACGGCACCAAGGATCAATCTTGACCGTTGGATCAAGTTGATCAAGGTCGTTCCCTTGGGCCTATAAATAGGGAACGTCCCCATAATTAAATTGTCATTATCTTCATCCGCCATTTTCACTCTCACTCTGCAAGTTTTCCTTTTCCAACTACTCTCTAATCCTAATATTTTTTATGCGATAAACATGGCCGCCGATGAGCAAGCCCTCTACTTCCGGTCAAGAAACCACCATCAAATGGAGCAACGTGAAAGATCACTATGGAGCTTTGGTTGTCCAGGAACCATATTTCATCTATGATAATCTAGGCCACTCCGGCCTAGATGATGTTTTTGGGAGAATGAAGAGATGCGGACCCTTCCACCGTATCGTCACCATGAAGCCGTCGAAGTTTTTGCCCCCGTCAAGTTCTTGCCTTCTATGCCTTCTGGAATGAAGCCGATAAAGATGTTCTCGAATCCATCTTTATTCGCCACTCCAATGACGCCATCGCCGATCCAGAGTTCAACCTTTTGGAGGTCGTGAAGTCGACCTTCGATTTGGAAGATTCTGGCGAGGACACCTATCCCGATATGAGTCCCGGACTCTTGGAGGATACATTTCAAATTATGGCACTTCTAGCTTTGGAAAAGCAGGCTGTGAAGTATCATCACAAAGGGATGCAACAGACTCGACTCAAACCGGAGTTCCGTTTGCTATTTGATGTTATCCACAAGGTCCTTCTCTCTCAAAAGGGGACCAACGACAAGCTGACCCACGAGAAGTTCAAGATTATGGTCGCTGTCTACCACAACCTACCATTAATTTGGGCGAGGCTGTTGGTCACTGGATTGAAGATGGAAGCAAAGAAGGTGAAGAAGTCTTTCGATAGTGAAGACAACATGGAGCTGACCGTTCAAAGGAAGATCAATTTCTGCTCAAAGATCTCGCTGATCTTCCAGTCCGTTGACCAGCGTGTTGAATGGACGGACGCGGTTGCCTTCAACGAGGCGATCAAACTCCCGTCGGACCCGCGATAGTTTTCAATGTCACTGGGTATTAACAAGAATTCTCTCATAACCTCTGACCTGAGGATCAGGCCGTTCCTTGAGGCCATGGCAAGGTCCAATCCAAAGTGGAAGGACCCCCGTTCCATAGCTAAGGGGGGACATGTTGCATCTCCCCAGCCCAAGAAACGTTCAGGATCTACCTCCACCAAGGGCAAGGAGAAGCATGGTGGAGAGGCAGATGAAGGAGAAAGAGAAGGATATTGAGGAAAGGACCTCAAAAAGGCAGAAGGTTGTTGATGCGGTTGTTAGCTCGACCTCTCCCTCTCAAGAAATCTCTCTACCTTCAACACGAGCACAACCCTCTATTGTTGCTGTTGAAAAAGAACAACAACCTCTCTCTAAGAAGCAGGCGATTGTAACTACCGAGGCAGATCATGATGAGCAGCCAGGTGGTTTAGAAATATTTTTCCAGCCCCTCAGTCATCAGGTCCTCGACAATTCTTCTATGATGGAGGAGGATGATGATGAAGACAATTCCGAGTTCTATCTGAGGAAGGCTGAAGAAGATGAGTGTAGGCTAATCAAAGAGGAAGCTCTTCAGCTCTATGACGATATGCAGTTCATGGCAAAGAAGGTCGTCCAGGAGCTGATGCCGGGGATTGAAATGACCCCACAGGCCCTTCGATTGGCCACCCGCCTCCGTCTTTTCTTAGATATCAAGGATCCTGATTATCATGTGATGCAGTCCTTGTTCGTTCTAAAAACCATCGACCTCTTGAAGACGGAGGAAGCCCTTCTCAAGGAAGAGTTTCGATGTACTCTTCAATATCGGAAGCTCGTCAGAGCTTTCGAAAGCTAGTACTTACTTCCATGAAGATGGAAGCCAAGTCGCTCGGTGTCGACTCGAAGCCCTCTTTTCTCGAAGAAGCTAAGCTCTACAATTCAGCTGTCTTCCCTGAGCACGAGAATGAGCTGAGTCCAATAAGGCTAAATATTGAGACTCCAGCTCGATCTATTAACGTGGAAGAGCTGTTTGGTGATGGAGCTGATGATGACGAGGAGAAGGAGGAGGAGTATTTGCAGACCTTTCTGACTACCGGCCAGTTAAGTTATGTTGGGAATTGTTAAGAACAAAATGTTAAGGGGGAACTCCTATGGGACACTTCGAAGTGAGTCAAATAGTTGTTTTGATTTGATCCCAAAACCCCCAAAGCGTTCTGTTCCCAAACGACCCATTTTTGATGTAGATAATAGGATTAGAAATTTTTCTAAGCCTACTCTATTATGATGGCTTTATTTTTGCTTAGGTTTTAGACTGCAAAGAATTCAAGTGAAAGCCACTCGCTTGAGTGTGTATTCCAAGCGAAGCAAGTCTAGCGAGCTGAAGTGAAGCGTGCCGAAGAATAGCGTAGCGAAGCGAGCACTACAGTAGATTCAAAGCGAGTCTGCCAACGCGAAGCGAAGCAAGCGCTACAGTAGATTCAAAGCGAGTCTGCCAAAGCGAAGCGAAGCGAGCGCTACAGTGTAAAGTTAAAGCGAGTCAACTCCGGTCAACATTTTCCAAGGCAGTCACTAGGGAACTTCAGTTCCCAAGCGACTCGCTATAGAAAGACTACGAAGTGACTCAACTCAAAGCGGACGCTACAACTTCAAAGCAAAGCGAGCCTCTACCTACCAGAAAGCGACAGCCCAATTCCCGCTCCGATTTTGAACTCCAGTCAACTAGAGATCTTCGCATTAAATGCGAGATCTCCACGTGTCGATTGCGGAGAGGAGCAGCGGAGTTGACTGCCAAGCCGACAAGGGCGCCGCAACAGTACTGGCTCGCTCCAGTTACTGTTGAATTTGGATCTTAGCCATTTCCGGCAAAGAGCCAAAACTGCGCGTCTGAAAAGCAGCCAGCCTGTGCAAGTACTGTCGAGAGGAGGAGGGACAAGGCCACCAACCAAGCAACGGATCTCGGCCAACTCTCCGCCTATAAATAGTGAAGGATGAAGACGAAGAGAAGTAGAACACTACTTGAGCATTCGAGCGCCTACTGCAAACAAACACTCCCAGCCTTAGAGCATTCAACGAGTCTTTGTTTCAAGTGTTCTCCGAGTTCCAGTCTCATCGGAACTCGTTTTCGCAACCTTCACACTTAGAGTCTAAGCCTAGTTCATATCCAAGCTTAGAAGAAGAACGCTAGCCATCTCTGCATCTACTGTAAAGAGTTCCTCATAGTGTGTTCGTCGTATACCAAAAACCCTAACCCTAAGTTCTGTTGTTAGGTTTTTGTGTTCGTCGTCGTTAGGATATTTCGATCCAAGGCCCTACTTTCATCGATTGTAGAAGCCTCGATCATAGAGTCTAGATCCAAGCTTGCACTTACATCGTTTGTGTAAAGCTCGATCGAAGCTAGGCAGTAAGGAGAGCCCGCAATCTCCCTGTCGTCGGACTGAAGCGAGTGAAGCTTCCAGTCCAGTTTAGGTTTTAGTAGTGAACCCGTAATCACTGCGTCTGTCGTCAGATCCAAGCGAGTGAAGCTCGATCACGACCAGGCTTTTGAAGAGCCCGTAATCTTCAAGTTCTTAAGTGAAGAGAACACGTTGCCGAGTGCAACAAAGTGGACGTAGGAGCTTTATCTCCGAACCACTATAAATCTCGTGTCGTATCTCTCTAACCCTAAACTCTTTATTTTCCTTGTTTGATTATTCATTGCACTTGCATCTAAACAAACATAACTTGGAATTTTTAATTACTTAGGAAAGAGTTAGGTCACCGAATTCCGCACTAAGAGTAAAGTCTCACTCTTGATCAAGCTCTAAGCTTAGGTCAAGAGAATCGTGATTACTTTAGATCTAGCTCTCGGCTAGGTCTTAGTATTTCAAAAGAGCACTTTACTTCATACTCTGAGTTAAGGTTTTGAAGTTGAAAAACTTAAAAATACGTATTCACCCCCCCCCCCCCCCCCCTCTACGTATTTTTCCTATAACAAACCGGGACCAACAAGTGGTATCAGAGCGGCGGTTCTTTCGAGCCTCTGCTTTGCATATCCGAAGCGAGTCCCCACTTGTTTCACGTTGTCTCACTGAACCGGATTCTATTTTCCTAAGTGCATCAAAACTTCACCCACGCATACTGCATCTACTACTAATAGTTTGCTATGAATGCTTCTAGTCTTCCACAGTTCTCCATAGAAGGCTATGAGATCTGGAGCTTTCGCGTTGAGAGCTTCCTGTGCTCCATCCATGACCGGATGTGGGAGGTCATTGAAGATGGACCAATCGAAATCAAGAAAGCCATCGCTGTGAACGTTCCAGCCACCGAAGGCCACGAAGCTCATGTCAGGCAAGAGTATGTCGAAAAAGAAAAGGACAACTACAATGCCAACGACTTCAAGATCGCCAACCTTGATAAGATCGCACGCCACACGATGCAGAGCACTGTGTCGGATGCCTACCTTCCAAGGATCAGGAAGTGTGCGACGGCAAAAGAAATGTGGGAAACCCTAGCCCTCATTTCTCAAGGAACGGACAAGATCAAAGAGAACAAGCTCGCCGTACAAATGCGGGAGTTTGAAAGTCTGATAATGAAGCCAGGAGAGTCCATCGACGCCTTCGAGCTGAGAGTTACCAACATTACTACAACTCTCAACTCACTTGGGAAGGAACTCACAGACAAGGAAGTGAACTTGAAGATTGTACGAGCTCTCACGAGGAAGTGACAGACAATGAAGGAGCTGTACCTAGCTACCAAGGATCTATCAAAGCTCACATCGGAGATTCTGTTCTCCGAACTCAAAGCTCACGAATTCGATCTGAATCGAATGAACCTCGATGAAGAGGATGAAGGTCCCACGACATCAAAGGGCGTAGCTTTTAAAGCTGCTGAAGGGCCAAGCGATCAGTCGCTAGCCAAGATGACGAGGGAAGAGCTGGAAGAACATGTTGCGTTCTTATCCAAGAACTTTAACAAAATGAACTCTCGGGTGGGCAAGTACAAAAGATTCTACAAGCAGTACAAAGGGAGGAGCATTGATGCTCGAGAAGGAAAAGGGAAAAGAGAGGAGACGACAAAGCCGATCCCCCGCGACATGATGGATGTGGAGTGTTACCACTGCCACAAGATGGGCCACTACAAATCCGATTGCCCGAAGCTGAGTGTGAAGGAGCGAGAGGAACTGAAAGCAAAGAAGGATGCTCCAAGGCGAGCGCTTGTAGCAAGCGAGCAGCCAGTCGCTACAACTGAAGATGTCTCAAGCGACACAGATGCATTCAGAGATCCCAATTCCAGTGATGGAGAGGATCTTGGACTCATGGCGCTCACCGATGAGGAGACTGGAGAGGTATTTATCTATCCCTCACCTAGTTCAATTACACTCGCACACACTCATCAAGAGGAAGCAAATTCCTCGACATGGAGTGAGTTGCTTGACAAGCACATCAAACTGTCAAGCGACCACGAAGCGTTGAAACAAGCTTTGTCTCAAAGCGAGAAGGAGAACCGAAAGCTAGCCACTGAGCTTGACCAAGTCAAACTTAACTTAAGGGCTATGACTAGTAAGTTCGAGGATCTCTTCGCTAGACATCAAAGCTTGGAAGGAAGGTATGAAACCCAATCCGCTCTAGTTGCCAACTTGAACAAAGCTTCATATGCTAGGCAGGCACTAGAGAGCTCGCTTCTACCTTTTGGTAGAAAGGAAGGACTCGGATATGAGGGTGGACCTTCCAAGCCTACTGTCTTTGTTGGTGCTTTAAACACGACACCATCAGTCACTTTGGAAGTGTCCACTGCATCCAAAGCGACCACCAACAAGGATAAAGGCCAAATGGCTGAGAACCCTAAGAAGAAGCCAATGAAGATGTCTATATCTTTAAGGGCAGAAACTATGGGCAAGCAAAGATCAACTATCCCTAGCACTCACAATGCTAAATCTTACCAATCGAAAGGTAAAAGGGAACCAGTTGTAGCTTCTAAGTCTCAGACTAAGACACCAGAGACAAAGGATCTCCCTTTCAAGAAAATGAGTAATGTCTATGTGTCACGTTATCCGGACCGGAGATGGTCCAACCGGACTAACGTTGAGGGGGAAGAACTTGAAGCACCAAAGAGGTCGCTTCAGATTCCCAAGGTTTCTCAAGCGAGTCGGGGTCAAAACCCTAGTTGGACCGCTTCGAGAAAACCAAGCGAGCCGCTTCGACAGACTGTAAACCCTAAGTCAGTCTCTAAGCCCGTAGCTAATTCGAAGCGAGTCGCTTCAAGATACAAGCAAGTGAGTAAGAGCATAGGTATGTCTCAAGCGAGCCGCTACCCCTCTTGCACACACTGCTGCACATGTGAAGCTGCTTCAAGGCAGAAATCACAGTTTTCAAAGGTCGAGAAACCCAAAGCACAAGCTACCTTTCAAAAGAAAGTGAAGCAAGTGTGGGTACCTAAGGGAACTAACCTGCAAGGACCCAAACTGATTTGGGTACCAAAATCTGTCTAATTGCAGGTGAGCACCGTGGATCCCATGCCAAGTGAGGGTCAACAAATCTGGTACTTGGACAGTGGATGTTCAAGACACATGACCAGCATGAGAGCTCTACTTCATGACTACATAGAGAAGAAGGGTCCACACGTTACATTTGGTGATAACTCTCGAGGAAGCACCAAAGGGTACGGCGCACTGAAAGTTGGAAAGCTCACAATAGAAGAAGTCTCCTATGTGGAAGGACTTAAGAACAACTTGCTATCCATTTCACAATTTTGTGATAACGGATACAAGGTGGAATTTATTTCCAACAAGTGCATTGTGAAGAGCAAGCTCACTTCCCAGATCGTGCTCACTGGAATTAGACAAAGGAATGTCTACATAGCACAATGGGAAAGCTGCAAAGAGGAGACGTGCTTAGTCGCAAAGAGTGCTACAGAGATAGGATGGCTGTGGCATGACTAGGCTATTTCTAACCTAGCAATAATACAATAACCGAACTAGCTAGTAGTCCGGGTCGAACCACAAGGAGTGAATGTGTCGAGAGATAATCAAGTAGTTCGTCTTGTCTCTATTATCCTATTTGAGCACATAGACTTGGTTTGGTTTTTTCTATAACTAGGCAAGCAATAAGTAAATGAAATAACAAGCAAAAATAAAGGCAAGGAATGTAAAGAACAAGTAAAGAAGATAAGGTTTCAAACGATTTCCGATGTGATTAGGCTAAAGATTAGGCATTTGATGTATCAAACCATTTTAATTCCTTGGAGTGGCATTATTACATAAATCAAGCTATCTCATCCTCCTAAGACTTGATAACTAGTGGATTGAATAACATGCTTACCATTCTAAACATATTACCAACTCCTAAAAGCACAATGCCTATTAATCTAACATCAATTCACATAATTCATTTCCGCCCACATTTCGCAGTTTGAGCGCTCTCACGGTTTTGGCTCGTTCTCTCTCGTCCGGCATCGGAAAATTAATCCGCAAAGTGCTACGGCTTCCTCTCTCGATCCTCTTCGACATAGGATAAGTCAAACTCGCCCAGAAAATCGCCGCAACACCTGAAATCAGCACGGAAACCGAGAGAAAACGCAAAGCATATAGAAAACGAATAAATTGTAAAAACCTATCATTTCCTATTCATTTAAACACAATCTCAACCAAAACACGCATCGAGACGCACTCTAAAGCATGCTAAATATGTGGTTATCAAACTCCCCCAAACTTAAGTCATTGCTCGTCCCGACAATGGAACGAACAATCAAAGAACATAAGCACATAGGGGCATGCTAATCAAGATCATCGATGCCTCAAAGCTCACTCGATAAAGCATTTTCAAACATGGAACTCCCAAGGTGCATTAAACAATCCACAACCACACAACACTCTCAACCAAGAAATCAATCACTCAAGCACAATGAAACTCCAAACCTCTCTAAGTGTAAGTGTATCACTCTTTCTCTCAAGTGTATGGTAAAAATGTTTACGCTCATCGAACTCATGCATGCATTGCTCTTACCATAAGCTTGCCCTAAACCTCAAGATCTCCATCGCTTGGTTGTGCACTCGAACTAAGATCAATTAGGTCTTTTATTTAGGCTTGTAATGTGGGGACATTGGTTTAGGTAGGGATTTTTAGGCTAAGTGACTAAGAAATCTCTTAAGTACTTTCACCTTCTCTTTTCCACTCTAATTGTGAATTTCTTCACCTTCTACCTTCACCATTTCACCTCTTTACACTCTTTAATACACAAGCTTGATTGAAGTTTCTCAAATATCCATGAATAACTCCTTTATGCTCTCATTCACAACTATCGTTATTCAAAACCTTTTTTTTTTTTTTCAACTTCTTTTTCTTTTTTCTTTCTTTTCTCATCATTTTTTTTATGAGAATTCCATTCTCATCTCTTTCATTTTTCCTTTCCTTTTCTTTTTTTTTTTCACTAGAGCTCATATGAGTATTCTCATCTTAAAACGACCTCTCCAATCAAACTACTCAAACCTCGTTTTCTCACTTACTTCACAACCTCTCAATAGATTCCCTTAACCAACCTTCACCCCCTGTCATCCGGTTTAGCAACAAAGGCTTCAAAGGCTCAAGGGGGACCACAAAGTTAACGTTTCATTTGGTTAGTGTTTAGGGAATAATGAGGCTAACAAGTGAGGGCCTAAAATCATTTCTAAGTTCTAGTGGCACATATAGCAACCTCGATCGAGATTGAAGGCAAGTTCTAGAGGATAACAATGCACTACATGGCAAACTCACAAGAAAGAAAAAGTAACGTTATTAATGCAACGTTTTGGCTCAAATCTCACAAGCTTTTGTTTAGAGTTCATGTGCCTAAGATCAATCATTCCTAGTTAATCATGCTATGCAACCATTTCATGCTCAATACACACATGAGAAATCCCAAAAATATGATGCATTTTCCGCTCAAATCATCATCGACATCTCTCTTGAAAGCAAAGGAGCGATAACCACAATATCTAAACATGTAGACAAGAAGCACTACAACTCAAGTGATGCTTTTAAAATGAAATTCGAAATAATTTGCACCTACGCAATTAAACACCCTTATAAAGCATGAAAACATCACTTGAATTATTTGCACACACCAAAACAACTCATCCTTCGATATACACAAAGTCCACCACCAATTCACTCCAAACAAAACATAAAAATTTAAAACAAACAAAGGAAGAAATGCCATAAAAATAACTTGAAGAAATATGAAAAAGTAACTTGAATATCATATCATATCCTATCCCCATCCCCCTCCCCCAAACTTATTTTTGAAAATAAAATCAAAAATAAGGTTGGAGGGACGAATATACATAAGATATTTAAGTTACTACTCACAAATGTCCAAGCTATTGAGGCGGGGGACGAGACAAGGAATGATTCCCGTTTCCATGTGATGAGCCTTAAGACGGACCCCACAATCGTAATATTTCTTTCGAAGGCGAATCTCCCGTCGTTCCCTTGCATGGTTTCCCCCTATCGTCACCCCACCAATCTTCTTTCTCATGACTATAAGCAACAAAACACAAGGAATTTTAGAAACTCCACAATTTTTGCATAAAAATTAGAAGAAAAGAGGGTGAGAAAGGAGAAATTATTCATTTGAAAATTGTAAATTCAATTAAAAATTGCAAAATATTTTTTTAAAATGTTTTCAGAATTTTTAGAATTTTTTCAGAATTAAAATTTTTTTTTTTTTTCAATTTTTTTTTCAATTTTTTTTTTAATTGGCAAATATTCGGCCCGGCCCGGCCCGTCAGACCCGGCCCAGATCTGGCCCAGACCTAGATCTGGGCCCGAACCAGGCCCAGCCGCCGTCGGGACTGTAGCGCCTGCCGGAATCCGCGCCGGAATTCGCTAGAAACTGCTGCTGCCGTCCGTTCAGGTTGTTGCTCGCCGGAATCTGCTTCTCTCGCGCGAATGGGGGCTGCTCTAGGGATTTCCGGTCGCTCGCACCGGAATGGCGTTGCCGGTGGCCCGCTGCTCGAACACGCCGCCGGAATCGCGAAGGAGAAGAGCACAGAAACGGCCGCCCGTCGTCGTTCCTCTCACCGGAGTCGCTGCTCAAGGGAGGAAAACTCGTCGCCGGAATCTGCTCGCGAGAAAGAAGCTGCCCGCCGCCGGAATCGCGCGAAAGGACTGCTCCATCGTCGAACTCCAGCCGGCGACCCGCAGCTCGCCGTCGTGGGTCGCCGTTTCGGGCAGGAGCTTCCCGGCGACCCACAGGTCGCCGTCCCAGATCGCCGTTTCGATGCAGTAGCTTCCCGGCGACCCACGGGTCGCCGTCCCAGGTCGCCGTTTCGGACCAGTATGTTCCCGGCGACCCACGGCTCGCCGTTCCAGGTCGCCGTCTTCGCTGTTCGAAGGTACGTGCTGCTCGCTGCTCGGCGGAAGCTACTCCAGCGCTCGCCGTCGACGGAAACTGCCGCTCGCCGACGGCCACCTGCAAAATCCAATTTTTTTTTTTTTTTTTTTTTTTTTTTTTTTTTTTATATATTTTTTTTATTATATTACTATATATATTTATTTGTAATTTTCTTTTCTAATTTTCCTTACTAACAAAAATACTAAAGAGACAAAATCTACTCCAAAAAAATTTTAATTTTGCTCATTTTTCCAATTTTTTTCAATTTTTTCTAACAATTTAAACAACTAAACCTATTTAAAGACATATTGTATATAGTACTAAGGGAAAATAAGAAAATAAAAGAAATAAAATAAAAATAAAACGAAATAAAATGACTAAAAATAAACGAAAATAAGAACGATAAAAAGGATACGTGTTAGGGTGCCTCCTAACGAGCGCTTTTTTAACGTCGCTAACTCGACGATACCTCAAAAGGTGGGTCAAGGAACATCAAACGAGGCCTTCTTGCCTAAACATTGAACTCTTCTACAATTCTCAAGGAATGGATCGACAATCTTTTCTTTGAACTTCACTCCACCAAATTTTGTGAAGCCTCCTCCTCGATATGGCTCATTAACTTTCTCCTTAAGCTTCACTCCTACATGTTTGTCATGGAATGGATCTCCAATCTTCAATGGAAACTTTGCTTCATTCGTCCTCATCTTTCTCTTGTCCACATCCTCCAAGAACTTCTCATTATTTGGCATAGTTCTCACAAACTCAACCAAAGAAGCATTGATATCCAACTTCTTCGACATTTCCAACCTATCAAATCTCATTTCTACAACTTTCTCGTGAGGGATACTCTCTACAAGATCATCTCTCTTCTCACCCCCAAACTTAGCATGATTCTCATATCCAAACTCAAGAGGAAATGATACATCGTTCATGATACCATCATTCAACTCACTCACATCATCGTTCTTCATAAAAGTTTGGGGAAAACGAGTAAGAGAGATACTTCATCCTTCATTGAATATGGCAAATAGGGCTTTATCTCCTCTTGAAGCTCATGATTGGGCATGGAAGATGGAGAAATCAATGGAGCCTCATAACTCCAAGATTGGAGTGGATCCTCTTCTAAAAGTTGTTGAGAAGCCGAGAGAGGTTGTTGGTTGATGTGAATCGCCTCTTCTTGGCCAAGAATTCCTCCATTCTTAGGTCTTTGCCAAGCTCGTACTTCCATCATCGCCTTTCTAAACTCTTCATGCTCCTTCTTGAGGTTGGTAATTTGGAAAGCAAGGTCTTCATATTTATCATCCAACATGGAGGTATCTTTCTTTGAATTCACCCTTTCCATAGGCCATTGAAAAGAATTGGAAACCATATCTTCAACAATCCTCATGGCTTCCTTCACATCTCGGTTTAGCAAGCAACCTCCGGAGGTAGCATCTACAATAGTTCTTGTTTGTGAACTCAAACCACCATAGAAGAAGAAGATTTGTCGACTCTCATCTAGGCCATGTGGAGGGCATTTCCTTAAGAGCTCACGGAATCTCTCCCAAGCATCAACTATCATCTCATTTTCATGTTGTGAAAACCGATAAATCTCCGAGATTAGATGTTGTACCTTGGAAGGTGGAAAGTATCTTGAGAGAAAAGCTTTGCATAGGTCTTCCCATGATTTGATTGACTTTCCATTGAGACCTTTGAACCACTCTCTAGCCCGGTCACGAAGTGAAAATCCGAAGAGTCTCATCCGAATTGTGTCATTTGGCACTCCTTCGAGCTTGAGGGTATCACAAATTTCAAGGAATGAGTATAGATGATCATTTGGGTCCTCGGTGACTTCTCCTCCAAATTGATTTGCTTGAACCAAACGAATCAAACCCGGCTTGAGCTCAAAGTTGGGTGCATCTATTGTGCCCCATTCTCTTCCTTGATAAATTTCTTTTGGAGGTTGGAATATCTCAATTATAGGAGGTAATCGAACCTCTTGAGTTCTCCTCCTTTGCTCGTCCAATCTTGCTTCCATAACCTCCAATTGCTTCCTAAGAACTTCCACTTCCCGATTGATTTCCACATCTTGCTCCTTGGAAGTTCTTTCTCTCTTCTCAAAATCCAAATCGAAAGATTCCACATGTTTAGCCTTGGATCTATGAAGTGTGTACCTATCAAGCACACCAATAAAGAAATCTAAAATAGTCCAATAAAATGCTTGAATCAACAAGCACAATACCATCCTATCTATAAAAAAAAAAAAAAAAAAAAAAAAAACAAGCTCAAATTAGCAACAAGAAACTCAACAAACTATTGGTCATCAATCTATTCACTCCCCGGCAACGGCGCCAAAAATTGACTAAGCTAATTTCTAGCCTAGCAATAATACCGAACTAGCTAGTAGTCCGAGTCGAACCACAAGGAATGAATATGGCAATAGCAAATCAAGTAGTTCACGTAGTCCCTATCATACTATCTAAGCACATGATCATGATTTGGTTTGTTTTCTAAACTAGGCAAAAAGTAAAGTGGAATGTAAACTCAACAATGTAAAGTAGACAAGACAAGTAAAAGGCAAATGTAGAATATCAATAGTAAAAGGCATGGATCCAAGTGATTTCCAATATGATGATGATGATAGTCTTAGAATCTAGATGCTTCAAGCCAATTTAATCCACCTTGGATGGTTTCTTATATCAAATATGCTAACCTACCTTACTAGGGTGATTAACAAGTTGATTGATAGAGTAACAAATGCTTTCTAAGCCTTTAAATACTCCATCAACTCCAAATAGCACAAATTATGTCTAAAATAACCTACCAACTCTCTTCCAACTCATCTAATTCTTTCTAGGAACTATAAGAGATGGAATCAAGTGATATGGGTATGGATTGATGCCAAGTGCTATGAAAGGAAGCTTCCTAGGCATTCCCTCAAACACCTTAGATGCACTCCTAGTGATCAATTATTCATGCATACAAATTAAAGTCCCAATCCATAGGCAATCCAAGGGCAACTCAAAGGAAAGGTAGATCCACATCAATAGCCCTCACATCCTAGCCTAATTCACATCATCCATCATTTGAAACCTCAATGGATCTAGCCTAGCATGGATCTAAGCATCAAACCATGAACAATAAACAAAAACATAATGTAAATGTCAAGGAAAGAAAAGTAGAGAAGAAATCTTCAACAATCTCTTCAAATTCCAAGCATAATCTTCAACAATATTTGAAAATACTAAAGAGGAAATAGGGAAAATAGCTAGGGTTCTAAGAGAAAATGCTAAAGTGAATTATAAGTGTTGTTAGATGCCAAATAAGGAAAAGAACTAGCTATTTATAGTTTTCCCACACATTGGGGTCAAATTGCAAATACTAGAAACTTAAGTTGAGAAGGTGGGGTAAAATCTGTAATTTCTGGAAAGTTGAGTAGAGGTTTGACTTGTGCATTTTCGGTTGACTTGTGCATTTCCGCCCACATTTCGCAGTTTGCGCGCTCTCACGGTTTTGGCTCGTTCTCTCTCGTCCGGCATCGGAAAATTAATCCGCAAAGTGCTACGGCTTCCTCTCTCGATCCTCTTCGACATAGGATAAGTCAAACTCGCCCAGAAAATCGCCGCAACACCTGAAATCAGCACGGAAACCGAGAGAAAACGCAAAGCATATAGAAAACGAATAAATTGTAAAAACCTATCATTTCCTATTCATTTAAACATAATCTCAACCAAAACACGCATCGAGACGCACTCTAAAGCATGCTAAATATGTGGTTATCATGGCACCGACACTTGAACCATCTTAACTTCAAAGCCATAAATCGCTTAGCTCGAAAAGGCTTGGTGCAAGGCATACCAAATGAAGTCTTTGTTAAAGACCATCCATGCTCACCATGCCAAAGAGGGAAGCAGACGAAGAAGCACTTCGCCAGTCTTGAGGAAGCTTCATCCAAGCGAGTGCTTGAGCTGCTTCATATGGATCTGTTTGGTCCAGTCACTCTAGTTAGTGTGAATGGAAGGAAGTACACTCTAGTTGTAGTCGACGACTTCTCTCGCTACACTTGGGTTGTATTTCTCTTCAGCAAGAAGGAGACACTGACCAAGCTACTACAACTGCTCAAGCGACTAGCTGTGGAGAAGAACCAAGCGATTGTCACCATCCGCTCCGACAAAGGCACAGAGTTCCTGAATTCTACCATTGAAGCTTACTGCACGGAGCATGGCATAGCACATCAGACTTCCTCAGCACGTACACCTCAGCAGAATGGAGTTGCTGAAAGAAGGAATCGAATCATCAAAGAAGCCGTTCGAACCATGATTGCAGACTCGAAGCTTCCGATGAAGTATTGGGCTGAAGCTGCCAATACGGCATGCTACACACAGAACCGGACGCTTCTCTGCAAGCGGCACGACAAAACACCATATGAAATATGGACAGGGAGAATTCCTAACATATCTTATTTCCATATTTTTGGTTGTAGGGTCTTCATCCATGATAATGGGAAGTCACAATTGAAAGCCTTTGAAAGCAAAGCTGATGAAGGAATATTCTTATGATATTCTACATCAAGCAAAGCTTACAGGGTATTCAATTGTAAAACCCTAATTGTGGAGGAATCACCCCATGTCGTATTTGATGAATCTTATTTGAGTCTTCCATAGGAACAGGTTCAATCTAAGGATGGAAAGTCAAGCAAGGAACCCGTCAACTCACTTACCTGGGACATGCTTGAGGATGATGATGAAGTCAAGGACTCAAGCGAGCAGATTGTCCAAGGGAAAGTTGAAGCTACCCCCAAGATTCCTGAAGCGAGTGCAGGCCAAGCACCCAATCCAGTCGCTTCAGAAGGTGAAGCGAGCGACCAGGAAGAAGATGAAGATGAAGCTGGTGGATCCAAGCGTGCATGGCTCAAGGATCACTCACCAAGTCGAATTATTGGAGATCCATCCAAGGGTGTAGTGACCAGAAGTCAAGTGTTTGGAGAAAGTGCCATGTTCAGTTGCTTTCTCTCAAACATCGAGCCATCATGCGTGGAGGAAGCCCTAGCTGATTCCAATTGGGTGATCGCCATGCAAGAAGAGCTGAATCAGTTCACCAGGAATGACGTATGGTACCTCGTGGATCGTCCCAAACTTCAGCATGTTATTGGCACCAAGTGGGTGTTCAAGAACAAGACGGACGAGGACCACAATGTTGTGAGGAACAAGGCACGACTTGTCGCTAAGGGCTACTGCAAAGAGGAAGGAATCGATTTCGATGAGACCTTCGCTCCAGTGGCACGGCTTGAAGCGATCAGATTATTTCTAGCCTATGCAGCCCAAAGAAATTTTAAGTCTATCAGATGGATGTGAAGAGCGCGTTTCTCAACTGTGAATTGAAGGAAGAAATGTATGTGGAGTAGCCTCCGGGTTTCGAGCAGGGAGATAAGGTGTATCGCTTGAAGAAAGCCCTATATGGGTTGAAGCAAGCTCCCAGAGCTTGGTATGATACCCTATCCCAATTCCTAGTGGATAATGGATTCCACAAAGGAAAGATAGATCGAACCCTATTCACCATCAACCATGGAGAGGATATGCTATGGGTTCAGATCTACGTGGACGACATCATATTTGGATCACCAAACCAGTCGCTTAGCGAGAAGTTTGGAGAGATCATGAAGACCAAATATGAGATGTCAATGATTGGCTTGATGAGCTGCTTGCCAAGTTCGGTATTCAGCATGCCAAACCTATGAAGATTTCGATGAACACCAACTGGAAGATGGAGCCAGACCTAGATGGGAAGTCTGTGGATGCTACAGACTGCCGAGCTTTGATAGGATCCCTTCTATATCTCACTGCAAGTAGGCCGGATATAGCTTTTGCAGTTGAGTATGTACTCGCTTCCAAAGCAATCCCAAGCACAACCATCTTGAAGCTGCCAAAAGAATTCTTCGATATTTGAAGGGCACTGTCAATATGGGGTTGTGGTATCCAACGGAGGACAATTTGGAGCTCACTGGATACTCAGATGCTGATTATGGAGGGTGCCGAATTGATAGGAAATCAACTTCGGGCACTTGTCAGTTCTTGGGAAGCAAGCTGATCTCATGGTTTTCAAAGAAACAGACGAGTGTAGCTACTTCAACGACTGAAGCTGAATATATGGCCGCTGGAAGCTGCTGTTCTCAAATTCTATGGCTTCGTCAGCAGTTGAAGGACTACAAAGTTGAAGCGAATGAAATTCCTATATTCTGTGACAACAACAGTGCGATCTGCATCTCACAAAATCCAGTGCTTCACACCAGATGCAAGCACGTGGAAATCCGACATCACTTCATTCGTGATCATGTCGAGAAGAAGGATATCAAGCTCGAGAAAATCCATACCGATCTCCAGCGAGCAGATATCCTCACCAAGCCTCTAGCTGAGTCTTGTTTCAATCAGCTATGCATGGAATTAGGGTTACTAGACCCTGGTGAAGAGTGCTAGATCTAGGATGCACGAAGGAGTGGTCGCTTGTTCTTTTGAGCGTCACTCGCTTCGGATCTTCACCAACTCAAGCGAGTCACTTCAAAATGCCACTCGCTTGAAGAAGGAGAAATAAGGTGGAGAAAGGTGGAGTGTTGGAAGACGTTCCCTACCCGCTTATAGGAATTGTTAAGCCATTAGTTAAGGGGGAACTATTGTTTGCTCTCGGAGCAAGCTACTTCCAAAGCCAGCAAGGAAAGCTGCTACCTAGCCTAGGATTCCTAGCGAGTGGGTATAAACACTCACAAGTGTCGTTTCTAGTAACGGTTGTGGGGTCTTGTATCGGGCCTTCCCACGTAAAAATGGTGAAAGCTTAGGCAGGGCTGGCACCTAGACCTTGCGTCCTCTTCCCATCTTTCCGCCGAAGAGGAGCAAGTCTTCTCATCTCCTTCATCGTGGATAAACATCCATTCCTTACTCACTCTTCATTGAGTTGAGCTGCCGGATGTCTATTCATTCCTCCCCCATCTTTGAATTTTGCATCGCTTCAATTAGCCCTTGTTTGGGTCAAGCGAGTCGATTGCAAGTTCATTCTGTAGCTTGTAGGAGGAAGCTTGAAGGGTTACCTTTTTCTTCAAAAGTTTGCAGGGCTGATGACATGCTTCTGCGTAAAATACGAGATTGTCTTGTCAGAGCATTCTCATTGTCATCCTGTCCTATTCTGCTCTGAGATAAGGACTTGTACTCATCCCCCATTCGTCGTGAATATGTATACTTACGTGAAGCTCCCCTCTGGGTTGTAGCAAGCTTGTGTACAATATTCATTCTCTCCCCCATTCACTTCGATGGAGGACTCTCTAATTCGTAGAGGAAGATGAATGCCAAGAAGATGAAGCATCCAACGAATGGAGTGATATTCAACATAGGAGGTATCAAAAAGCTCCAAGCAATATCATCTAGTGGATTCATCAAGTGCTGTCCAAATCCACAAAATGAAGTCTTCAAATAAGTGGTATCAATCTCCTACGAAGTGAGATTGACTGGTAAGTGTTTCAATTTTAAGTACACTATGTGAGCTGAAGCGTGCTAGAAACCCTCACTCACTATGTGGAAAATATGAAATGAATCTGACACAAATACAAAGAGGAAAACATTCTTGTTTATTCTCGAAGTATGTAAGTCAGAGACATTTTAAATTAAGCAAAGAAATTTCATTGCTTATTCCAGTCGCTTCAGATGGCCAAGCGAGTGCTACGTCACTCCAAGCGAGCCATCGCAAGCGAGTAGAAAGAAGCGTGCCCCATACCTACTACCAAACAAAGGAATTCTTAAACCCTACTCTGATTGCTTAAAAGCGAGTTCAGAGGCCGGCCGCCTTACCTAAAGCAATCATCATATCGGTCCCTAGGCCCCATTGCTGGAAAGGCTCGGCTTCAAACCGTACGTGGAGCTTCCACCTCATACGGCTCCTCTAGGGATGGAGGTAGGCCCAGCCCAGGCTTGTGCGGTTAAGGTTGTTGTACACAACCAATCTAATGTCGCCAAGGAACTTTGATCAATAGAGGTACTGCCCGTTAATACCTGGTAAGAGACTTCCCTGTCTCAGACCCAGAGTACCTCTCAAAGCGAGTAAAGGCCAAGCGGCCCAACTCGAAGCGAGCGGGTACGAAGCGAGTATGAGCTGTCTGCACTCGAGTGCAGATTTTACCTTTTACTTTACATTTAATGCAGGTTCACGTACAGCCGAAAATAACGGGCGCGTGCACTGCACTTTGAATTCGAAGCGAGAAAGGACGGAGAAGATCCAACCATCGAATCCAAACAGTCCCCGATTTATAGCCGTTGGATCCGACGCCGTGTAAAGTGACGAATCACAGCAGGCCACGTGGAGACGCCGAGCAAGTTGGCGGTTCACTTCTTACTGTGATGACGCCGGACACGTCAATCACTTCGCCGTTGGCCGCCGTATAGAAACAGGATCTTCGGCGATATTACTGTCTTGCCCTTGCCACGTCAGCCGAACCCTACCTCTATTTAAGGACGACGTTGCAGACTGAGAAAATTTTCACAACTCTGTATTTTTACCATTCTTGTGCAAGAACTGAAAATTTTCTGCAAGCTCACGAGTCTCAAATCAGTTTTTGTTCTATAAATCTCCGATCAAATCTCTTAAACTCTATACCATGGGAAAGAAGCAGAAGACTGAGACGATGGAGGAGTTTCTCACAGAGGTCGACAAGCATATCAACGTCGAGCCTCATCTCGACCCGACCGTCATCGAGGAAGATGGATTCTTCCGTAAGGCCGTGATCACGGCCGGCTTATGGAAGTTCGTGACGGCGGTGCCGACGAAAGTTTTGGCCAAGGCGGTGGCCGAAATCCTCCTAAATCTAAGGAAAGAGCAAAATACATCATCTTTCACTGATCCTCAGAACGGAGAACCGGTGGAGGTGGACTTGAGCAACCTCGTCGGGGTATTTGACTTGCCGAGGGAAGGAGGAAACTCCTTGCTGGAATTGGGATTTTCAGCCGGAATCGAATATGCTCGATTTGCAGTCGATGGAGCAGAACCAAACTACAAGGAGGCCAGTATCCGTTCAGATTTGAAGGCTCCTTTCAATCACATATGTGAGCTCTTTTCGAAGTGCGTCGCATGCTACGTCGGAACCTTGGGCACGCTGTCTGAAACAAAGCTGTTCGCCACCACCATCATCGTCGACAGCCTTACCGGAACAAGGTTTAACTGGCATGGTTGGTTTCTCAACCAAATTCACGAAGCTGCTGATGATTTCAAGTTCGTGAGGGGAAGCGCCGATCAGATTCTCCGCAAGGGGAAGCTGAAATTTTTCTCCAGACTCTCCGTCGCACTGGAGGAACGGTATCCCAACAAAGTATGGCCGGAATCTGACGTCGCCGTCTACAACAAGCTCACAGTGTTCCATGACCGGTGGAGGACAAACAAAATTCCAATTGATTTGGGACTTCTCGAGGTTGAAGTGCCCGTAGCAGTACCAGTTGCCGAAAGGCAAGCTGAAGCGAGTCAAACAAAGCAAGCCGCTTCATCTGGGAAGCGGGCTGCACCGAAGCGAGCCAAGAAGAAATTGAAGTTGGTCGCTTCACTAGTCAAGTCAAGCGAGGCTGAGGAGCAGCCGCTTGAGGAGACTGAAGAAACTCAACCCCAGCCTTCACCCATCAAAATTCAAACTCCCCCACCTCAAAAACAGACAACCCCACTCCAAACACAAACAACCCAACCACCAGAACCTCAAGCCTCATCATCAGCTCAACCTCATATACAGAAAACACCCCTCTCCCCACAGGAAGAAGAATCTGCATCTTCTTTCCAAATACCCCCTATCCCTCTTCTAAGCACTGATCCTACTGCTACATTCACCATTTTCCAACCTATCCAAACCCAGCCAGCCACAGATCCCATCCAAATCTCCGAAACCCAAACCTCATCATCCCAATCCCCTTCCTCATCGGCAGCTACAGCCGATACCGCCCAAACCACCATCATTCCCCGATTCCAATTCTCCACGGCCCCTGCACAGATGGAAGCTCTTGAGAGATATGCAAGAGATAGAGAGCAGGCCGCAGAGATAATCAGAACCCGCTACTCCTCCGTGCCGATGTCCGACGATTTTTACACCAAGATCGTTGACCTCCTCACCTACATCACATATCGCGGCACTGAGTACTACAAGGTCTTTAGACTCCTAAAGGCCTTCACAGAGGAAGAGCTCATCCAGATGGAGGGAAAGCTCCTGGATTTCATCAGCGAGAATGGCTTCCATGCATTTCTCGAGGGCACCAGCTTCTGGGATAAGCTGGATGCGAAGGTGAAGCGTGCCTATCCAGACGCTTCAGTCCCTGAGCGCGTGCCCACCATTCATGAGCGGAAGTTGATAAGGGAGCATGCGGAGGAGGTTGAGGTGAAGGATGCGGAGATCTCAAGCTTGCAGAGTGAGATCACCAGGAAGGATGTGGAGTTGAAGAAGAAGGCGGAAGAAGTCAATAATCTGCGTGCAGATTTTGACAAGAAAAAGAGTGAATTGGAGGGAAAGGTTGCAGAGAAGGAGAGGTTATTGGAGGAAAAGGAGAAGGCGCTGGAGGGACAGGCGAAGCTGGTCGGAGACCAGGAAGAGAATCTTGATGAACTCAAGCGCTCGCTTGATGCGGAAAGGAGTCGCTTGAGGGATATCAATGCCAAGCTGGTGAGAGTTGGCAAAGAAAAGAAGGAGTTAGAGGAGGAAGTGAAAAGACTGAAGGAGGAGGTAGAGAAGAAAGATGGGGATCTAGTGATGAAGGGAAGTGAGCTGACAAGGACCAAGACAGCCCTTGACAAGATTAAACAGGAAATGAAGGATCTCAAGCTCGAGCATGAGATAAATCAGAAAGAGCTCGAGAGCAGGAGGAAGAGTGCTAGAGACACCGATCTAAAGCAAGCTGAGCTGGCCGTCCAAATTGACGAAGCTAAGAAGAAGGCCAGTGAATTCGCAATCAAGATTGCCGAGCTTGCACAAGTTCGTGTGACGCTCAATAGCCAGGAAAGCGCCATAGCTACTGCAAAGGCAGAACTTGAAGCTTCTCAGGACTTCCTTAATCTCACGATCGAAGAGGAGCGCAAGGAAATTCGCGCAGAGATCGAAGCGGAGCTAGCCGCTCGCTTCAGGAATGTGGAGTCGCTTGAGAGGCTGATGGCCTTGGTCAAGGAAAGAGAGAAGCAGTGTGAGTATCTGCTCGAGGAAATAAGTATCAAAACCGCCGAATTAGTGCTCTCCCAGGAGCATACATTCGCAGGGAAGACCGAGCGGATGCTGCATGCTGTGTTCAATGCAGTGAACAACCTTCATCATTCCATCACTGGAAAGATAATCACACCAACCCCCGGCAGTGATGATGCCAAAAAGGGGGAAGGTACTGAGAAGAAGAGTGCTGAAACTCTGGAGTTATAAGGTGGAGTTGAAGGAAGTGGTGTGGAAAGGAGGTTGGAGATTGAAGGAGGAAGTGGAGTTGGAGGAAGCGGAGTTGAGAAGGAAATGGAGATTGAAGTAGAGGATGAAGCTCGCGCCCAGCGTGCGAGGAAACTGGGCAAGGAAAAACAAACAGAAGAGCCCCGCAGGCCACTTGAAGGGAAATTGCTTGCTTCTTCGATTGCTGCTCACCCTCCGGTGGTTGTGCTAACCAAGGAACAAAGGGAGGCACAAATCCGAGCAGACGAGGCCCTAGCCCGTGACATGGAGAAGCAATTCGATCTGAAGGCCCTTGCCGAGTTCCAAGCACCCGCTTCACCTCTGGCCGCTTCAACTCTTGCACTTATTTATGATTTTGTAGGAGCCACTTCATCGACCGCTGGAGCCACTTCGTCCAGCCAAGCTAACATCCCACGAAGTGCCCCAGCAGTCATCCCTCCTAAAGAAGCAGAAAAGCAGAAGGAAGAGATGCCTCCACCGCCAGCACCGAAACAAGCTTGGAAGCGGACTGCCCCCGAAGCGAGAGAAGATGATCCTGAGGCCAAGCGCCGAAAGATCAAGCAGGCAGTCGCTTCACGAGCTGGTCAGGTGGAGAGGAGAAGGAAGAGAGTAGAGGAGAAAAAGGAGGAAGAGGAAAAGGAGAGGAAGATCAAGGCAAGGCGTATTGAGATCATCGAGGGTCGGATTGAGGAACACTTCAATGAAGTGAGACTCATCCATTCCGCCCTCACACGAAGCGCCTTCATCCCATTTAGGCCTGAAGAGTCAGATGCATGTATCAAGCAAGCTTGGATGGACGCTTGCTATGAGACCACAAAGGAGATGATCGACTCCGGTCGCTACCCGCGCAGAGAAGAGCAACAATACATTCGGAGGCGACTGACTGATATGCTCCCGAAGTGGAACTCTGAGATTAGCGTGAAGTTCAATGCTATCATGACTGAGATGTCCAGCCGATCAGAGGAGGAGTTGATTGTGCGCAGGAATGAGCATCCTGATGCCCGAGAGATTGAGCAGTTCATCCCCGACGATCTACTTGAGCGGTGGCTATACTACAATGAAAAATTCATCAAAGCGTACTACTACTGGGGAGTAGTGCCACTGCAGAATGAATGCTCAAGGATCAATGCGCTCAACAACTTCACAACTTCTTAAGTGCCTATGACAAAAAATTCAGACGGAAGGTCTTCACCCTTGCAGAGCTTGCAAAGCCCATGCCTCTAATCATCAAAGTGCCAGCCTCGAAGGACTTCCCCATGCCCTTCCTGCCCGGCACAAGTGTTCCAGATCGACGCATCATTGATGCAGAGATTGATGAAGCTTTCAAGCTAGAGGAAACTTGGAGGAGACCAAGCATCTACAACGTTGGAACGCTGGAAGTAAGAGTACTCAATGCCTATGTTGTTCCAGAGGAGATGATAAAGGAGAATTTGGAGGCAGAGGAGAAGGAGAAGGGAGAAGAGGTGATAGAGAAGGAGAAGGAAGACAAAGACGAGACTGCTGGAAATCTCTGAATTTCAAGTCTCTCATTTTGTGAACTGCTGTTCATCTATCCCATTTTAATTTCTGTCTCTCATGTGTCATTTACAAGCTTTGTGAATATTTTATCCTTATGCTACAAAACTCAAATAACTTAACCGGAAAAAAGGGGAAAGGAACTTAAAAGAAAAAATTTCAAATGAACATGCAAAGGAAGCAGTCGCTTGAAGTTCCTTCCACGGTTAGGTAGGTTAAATCTCTTAGTCTAAAAATATGTTTTGGGTTTTGGCATCATCAAAAAGGGGAAAATTGTTGGGAATTGTTAAGAACAAAATGTTAAGGGGGAACTCCTATGGGACACTTCGAAGTGAGTCAAATAGTTATTTGATTTGATCCCAAAACCCCCAAAGCATTCTGTTCCCAAGCGACCCATTTTTCATGTAGATAATAGGATTAGAAAAATTTCTAAGCCTACTCTGTTAGGATGGCTTTATTTTTGCTTAGGTTTTAGACTGCAAAGAATTCAAGTGAAAGCCATTCGCTTGAGTGTGTTTTCCAAGCGAAGCAAGTCTAGCGAGCTGAAGTGAAGCGTGCCGAAGAATAGCGTAGCGAAGCGAGCGCTACAGTGTAAAGTCAAAGCGAGTCAACTCCGGTCAACATTTTCCAAGGCAGTCTTTAGGGAACTTTAGTTCCCAAGCGACTCGCTATAGAAAGACTACGAAGTGACTCAACTCAAAGCGGACACTTCAACTTCAAAGCAAAGCGAGCCTCTACCTACCAGAAAGCGACAACCCAATTCCCGCTCCGATTTTGAACTCTAGTCAACTAGAGATCTTCGCATTAAATGCGAGATCTCCACGTGTCGATTGCGGAGAGGAGCAGCGGAGTTGACTGCCAGGCCGACAAGGGCGCCGCAACAGTACTGGCTCGCTCCAGTTACTGTTGAATTTGGATCTTAGCCATTTCCAGCAAAGAGCCAAAACTGCGCGTCTGAAAAGCAGCCAGCCTGTGCAAGTACTGTCGAGAGGAGGAGGGACAAGGCCACCAACCAAGCAATGGATCTCGGCCAACTCTCCGCCTATAAATAGTGAAGGATGAAGAAGAAGAGAAGTAGAACACTACTTGAGCATTCGAGCGCCTACTGCAAACAAACACTCCCAGCCTTAGAGCATTCTTCGAGTCTTTGTTTCAAGTGTTCTCCGAGTTCCAGTCTCATCGGAACTCGTTTTCGCAGCCTTCACACTTAGAGTCTAAGCCCAGTTCATATCCAAGCTTAGAAGAAGAACTCTAGCCATCTTTGCATCTACTGTAAAGAGTTCCTCATAGTGTGTTCGTCGTATACCAAAAACCCTAACCCTAAGTTCTGTTGTTAGGTTTTTGTGTTCGTCGTCGTTAGGTTGTTTCGATCCAAGGCCCTACTTTCATCGATTGTAGAAGCCTCGATTATAGAGTCTAGATCCAAGCTTGCACTTACATCGTTTGTGTAAAGCTCGATCGAAGCTAGGCTGTAAGGAGAGCCCGCAATCTCCCTGTCGTCGGACTGAAGCGAGTGAAGCTTCCAGTCCAGTTTAGGTTTTAGTAGTGAACCCGTAATCACTGCGTCTGTCGTTAGATCCAAGCGAGTGAAGCTCGATCACGACCATTTTGAAGAGCCCGTAACCTTCAAGTTCTTAAGTGAAGAGAACACGATGCCGAGTGCAACAAAGTGGACGTAGGAGCTTTATCTCCGAACCACTATAAATCTCGTGTCGTATCTCTCTAACCCTAAACTCTTTATTTTCCTTGTTTGATTATTCATTGCACTTTGTTGGGAATTGTTATGGACCAATTTGTTAAGGGGGAACTATGTGGGATACTTGATAAACGAAGTCATTTGTTTTGATTGGATCCCAAAACCCCAAGAGACCTATTCCTAAGCGACCCATTTTGATGTAGTTAATAAGTTATAATTTTTCTAAGCCTACTCTGTTAGGATGGCTCTTTAATTTGCTTAGATTTTAGGCTTCAAATTTTCAAGTGAAGGCCACTCGCTTGAGTGTGTTTTTCGAAGCGAAGCAAGTCTAGCAAGCCGAAGTGAAGCGTGCCGAAGAATAGTGTAGCGAAGCGAGCGCTACAGTAGATTCAAAACGAGTCTGCCAAGGCGAAGCGAAGCGAGCGCTACAGTAAAGTCAAAGCTAGTCAATTCTAGTCAGCAATTTCCAAAGTAGTCACTAGGGAACTTTATCTCCCGAAGCGACTCACTACAGAATGACTACGAAGTGACTCAACTAAAGCAGACGCTACAACTTCATAGCGAAGCGAGCCACTACCTACCAGAAAGCGACAGCACAACTCCCGCCCATATTTTGAACTCTAGTCAACTAGAGATCTTCGCATTAATTGTGAGATCTCCACGTGTCGAACGCGGAGAGGAGCAGAGGAGTTGACTGCCAGGCCGACAGGGCGCCGCTACAGTACTGGATCACTCCAGTTACTGTTAGTCTTGTAACTTAGCCGTTTTCGGCAAAGAGACAAACTGCGCTCCTGCAAAAGCAACTGCCTGCGCAAAGTACTGTCGAGAGGAGGAGGGACAAAGCCACCTACCAAGCAACGGATCTCGGCATCCCTCCGTCTATAAATAGTGAAGGATGAAAACGAAGAAAAGAGAGAACACTACTTGAGCATTCGAGCGCATACAACAAACAAACACTCCCAAGCCTTCGAGCAAATCTTCGAGTCTTTGTTTTAAGTGTTCTCCGAGTTTCCAGTTCATCGGAACTCGTCTTCACAATCTTCACACTTCGAGTCTAAGCCCACATCAAATATCCAAGCTTAGAAGAAGAACTCTAGCCAATCTTTGCATCTACTGTAAAGAGTTCTTCATAGTGTGTCCGTCACCCAAAAACCCTATACTTTGTCTGTTATGTTTTTGAGTCGTCGTTAGGTTGTTTCGATCCAAGGCCCTTCTTTCACCGATTGAAGAAGCCTCGATCATAGAGTCTAGATCCAAGCTTGCACTTACATTGTTCGTGTGAAGCTCGATCGAAGCTAGGCTGTAAGGAGAGCCCGCAATCTCCCTGTTGTTCGGACAGAAGCAAGTGAAGCTTCTTGTCCAGTTTAGGTCTTAGTAGTGAACCCGTAATCACTGCGTTGTTTGTCAGAACCAGGCGAGTGAAGCCCGATCTTGACCAGGCTTTTGAAGAGCCCGAAATCTTCAAGTTCTTGAGTGAAGAGAACAGTTGCCGTCGTGCAACAAGTGGACGTAGGAGCTTTGTCTCCGAACCACTATAAATCTTGGTGTCGTATCTCTCTAACTCTAATCTCTTTACGTATTTGATTATCCATTGCACGTGCATATAAACAAACATAACTTGGATTTTTAATTACTTAGGAAAAGATTTTAGCTCACCAAATTCCGCATTCACGAGTAAAGACTCCCTCTTGATCAAGTGCTCACTTTGGTCAAGCAGGCAAGCTACGAACTGTAGATCTAGCTTCAGCTAGGTTTTAAGTCTCAAGCGAGCTCTTTACTTGTTACTCTGAGTTAAGGGATTTGAAGTTGAAAAACTTCAAAATACGTATTCACCCCCCCCCCCCCCCTCTACGTATTTTTCCGTATTCACTCGCTTCACGTTGTCTCACTGAACCGGATCCTATTTTCCTAAGTGCATCAAAACCTCTCTCACGCATATTGCATTTACTGCTGATAGTTTGCTATGTCTACATACAGTGCATCAAATCTTCCACAGTTCTCGATCGAAGGATACGAGACATGGAGTTTCCGAGTCGAGAGCTTCCTATGCTCCATCCACGACCGGATGTGGGAAGTCATAGAGGACGGACCAATCGAAATCAAGAAAGCTATATCTGTGAACATCCCAGCTGCTGAAGGACGCGAAGCTCATGTTCGACAAACGTATGTTGAAAAGGATAAAGATGAGTACACTCCGAATGACTTCAAAGTTGCCAACCTTGACAAGATTGCACGCCACACGATGCAGAGCACCGTGTCGGACGCCTATCTACCACGGATAAGGAAATGTGCAACGGCGAAAGAAATGTGGGAAACACTAGCCCTCATTTCTCAAGGCACAGACAAAATCAAGGAAAACAAGCTCGCTGTTCAGATGCGG
The DNA here is from genome assembly GCA_029379335.1 of Thymus mandschuricus. Taxonomy (NCBI): domain Eukaryota; kingdom Viridiplantae; phylum Streptophyta; class Magnoliopsida; order Lamiales; family Lamiaceae; genus Thymus; species Thymus mandschuricus. The sequence goes on from CM057074.1 coordinate 6,509,102, forward strand.
GAATTTGAAAGTCTGATAATGAAGCCAGGAGAGTCCATCGACGCCTTCGAGCTGAGAGTTACAAACATCATTGCAACTCTCAACTCACTTGGGAAGGAACTCACAGATAAGGAAGTCAACCTGAAGATTGTCCGAGCTCTCACAAGGAAGTGGCAGACAATGAAGGAGCTGTACCTAGCTACCAAGGATCTATCAAAATTCACACCGGAGATTCTGTTCTCGGAACTCAAAGCTCATGAATTCGATCTGAATCGAATGAACCTCGACGAAGAGGATGAAGCGCCCACTACGTCAAAAGGAGTAGCGTTCAAAGCTGCTGAAGGGCCAAGCGACCAGTCGCTAGCCAAGATGACGAGGGAAGAATTGGAAGAACACATTGTGTTCTTATCCAAAAACTTCAACAAGATGAACTCTCGAGTGGGCAAATACAAAAGATTCTACAAGCAATACAAAGGGAGGAGCACTGATGCTCGAGAAGGAAAAGGGAAGAGAGAAGAGACAACCAAGCCGATCTCAAGGGACATGATGGAAGTGGAATGCTATCACTGCCACAAGATGGGCCACTACAAATCCGATTGCCCAAAGCTGAGTGCGAAGGAGACAAGGTGTATCGACTGAAGAAAGCCCTATACGGGTTGAAGCAAGCCCCCAGAGCTTGGTATGATACACTTTCTCAATTCCTAGTGGATAATGGATTCCACAAAGGAAAAATAGATCGAACCCTTTTCACAATCAACCATGGAGAGGACATGCTATGGGTTCAGATCTATGTAGACGACATCATATTTGGATCGCCAAACCAGTCGCTTAGCGAGAAGTTTGGAGAGCTGATGAAGACCAAATATGAGATGTCAATGATTGGCTTGATGAGCTGCTTTCTAGGTCTTCAAGTGAAGCAGCAGGATGATGGTATCTTCATCAATCAAGCGAAGTACACAAGAGATATGCTTGCTAAGTTCGGTGTTCAGCATGCCAAAGCTGTAAAGATTCCGATGAACACGAACTGGAAGATGGAGCCAGACATAGATGGGAAGTCTGTGGATGTTACAGACTACCGAGCCTTAATCGGATCCCTTCTATATCTCACTGCAAGCAGACCAGATATAGCTTTTGCAGTTGGAGTATGTGCTCGCTTCCAAAGCAACCCCAAGCACAGCCATCTTGAAGCTGCCAAGAGAATTCTTCGATATTTGAAGGGCACTATCAACATGGGGCTGTGGTATCCAACGGAGGACAATCTGGAGCTCACTGGATACTCAGACGCTGACTATGGAGGGTGCCGTGTTGATAGGAAATCAACTTCGGGAACTTGTCAGTTCTTGGGAAGCAAGCTAATCTCATGGTTTTCGAAGAAGCAGACAAGTGTAGCCACTTCAACGACTGAAGCTGAATATATGGCCGCTGGAAGCTGCTGTTCCCAAATTCTATGGCTTCGTCAGCAGTTGAAGGACTACAATGTTGAAGCAAATGAAATTTCGATATTTTGCGACAACAACAGTGCTATCTGCATCTCACAAAATCCAGTGCTACACACCAGATGCAAGCACGTGGAAATCCGACATCAATTCATTCGTGATCATGTCGAGAAGAAGGATATCAAGCTCGAGAAAATTCATACCGATCTCCAGCGAGCAGATATCCTCACCAAGCCTCTAGCTGAGTCTCGTTTCAATCAGCTATGCATTGAATTAGGGTTATTAGACCCTGGTGAAGAGTGCTAGATCCAGGATGCACAAAGGAGTGGTCACTAGTTTTTCGTAGCGCCACCCGCTTCGGATCTTCACCAACTCAAGCGAGTCACTTCAAAATTTCACTCGCTTGAAGAAGGAGAAATAAGGTGGAGAAAGGTGGAGTGTTGGAAGAAGTTCCCTACCCGCTTACAGGAATTGTTAAGCCATTGGTTAAGGGGGAACTATTGCTTGCTCTCGGAGCAACCTACTTCCAAAGCGAGCAAGGAAAGCTGCTACCTAGCCTAGGATTCCTAGCGAGTGGGTATAAACACTCGCAAGTGCCGTTTCTTGTAACGGTTGTGGGGTCTTGCATCGGGCCTTCCCACGTAAAAATGGTGAAAGCTTAGGCAGGGCTGGCACCTAGACCTTGTGTCCTCTTCCCATCTTTCCGCCGAAGAGGAGCAAGTCTTCTCATCTCCTTCATCGTGGATAAATGTCCATTCCTTACTCACTCTTCATTGAGTTGAGCTGCCGGATGTCTATCCATTCCTCCCCCACTTTGAATTTTGCATCGCTTCAATTTGCCCTAGCCTGGGTCAAAGCGAGTCGATTGCAAGTTCATTCTGTAGCTTGTAGGAGGATGCTTGAAGGTTTACCTTTTTCTACAAAAGGTTGCAGGGCTGGTGACATGCTTCTGCGTAAAATACGAGATTGTCTTGTCAGAGCACTCTCATTGTCATCCTGTCCATTTCTGCTCTGAGATAAGGACTTGTACTCATCCTCCATTCATCGTGAATATGTACACTTACGTGAAACTCCCCTCTGGGTTGTAGTAAGCTTGTGTACTATATTCATTTCCTCCCTCATTCACTTCGATGGAGGACTCTCTAATTCGTAGAGGAAGATGAATGCCATGAAGATGAACACCAAAGAAGACAAAGTATCCAATAAATGGAGGTGTACTCAACAGACGATATCAACAAGCTTCAAGGCTAATACCAACAAGTGGTCTCAACTGATGATGTACAAATCCTCAAAATGAAGTCTTCAATAAGTGGTATCAATCTCCTACAAAGTGAGATTGACTGGTAAGTGTTTCAATTTGAAGTACACTAAGTGAGCTGAAGCGTGCTAGAAACCTTCACTCACTACGTGGAATATATGAAATGAATCTGACGCAAATACAAAGAGGAAAACACTCTTGTTTATCCTCGAAGTATGTAAGTCAGAAACATTTTAAATAAAGCAAAGAAATTCATTTTCTTGTTTCCAATCGCTACAAATGACGAAGCGAGTGCCACGTCACTCCGCAAGTCATCGCAAACGAGTGTAGAACAGTCACGTGAAGCGAGTACTTCGCAAGCGAGTGGATGCCGAAGCGGCTACACTCGAAGCGAGCGGATACGAAGCGAAGTGTATGAGCTGTCAGCACTCGAGTGCAAATTTCACTTTTTACTTTAGCATTTAATGCAGCGGCGCGTAGAAAAAGGAACGACAGGCGCGTGGACGTCAAAGCCGAGGAAAGCGGGAAAACCGCACTCAATCCAGCCGTCGAATCTGAACCGTCTCTAAATCTCAACCGCTGGATTGACGACTATTGGAGAGACGAATCAAAAGCTGCCACGTGGCCACGTCAAGCCAAATTGGCGGTTCACTTTTGCAGTGATGACGCCGGACACATCAGATCCATCACCGAAGGTCCGCCGCCCCTGCACAGGATCTTCGAAGATATTACTGTCTTGCCCCTGCCTCGTCAGCCGAACCCTAGTTCTATATATATGTAACACCGAAGGCTGCAGAAAAATTTCACAAGTCTCAAAAACTACCATTTTAGTGAAACCTCTGCACCTCTGAAAACTCAAGTCTAAAATCCCTCAAAACCTTAACTTTTTCTCAACCCTCTCTACAAGAATAAACCATGGGAAAGAAGCTAAATACAGAAACAATGGAGCAGTTCATGACGGAGGTAGAAAAACACATCAATGTCGAGCCTCATCTCGACCCAATCGTCATCGAAAGGAGAGGTTTCCTCCGTAGAGCCGTGACCACGGCCGGTCTATGGAAGTTTGTGACGGCGGTTCCGTCAAAAATATTGGCGAAGGCCATTGGAGAACTACTTCTGAATTTAAAGAAGGAACAAAATACATCATCATTCACAGATCCACAAACCCAGAAGCCGGTGGAGGTGGACTTGAACGAGCTCATCGACGTGTTCAACTTGCCAAAGGAAGGAGGAGATTCGCTGTTGAATTTGGGATTTTCGGCCGGAGTTCAATACGGACGTTTCGCCGTCAAAAGAGCAGAACCAAACATTAAGGTGGCCAGCATCCGTTCGAACTTGAAGGCCCCTTTCAACCTCATCTGCGAACTCTTTTCGAAGAGCATCGCGTGCTATGTCGGAACCTTAGACACTCTGTCGGAGACAAAGCTGATCGGCACCACCATGATCATCGACAGCCTCACCGGAACGAAATTCAACTGGCATGGTTGGTTTCTCAAACAAATCTATGAAGCTGCTGAAGACTTTGCATTCGTGCCAGGAACCCCTGATCAGATCCTCCGCAAAGGGAAACTGAAATTCTTCTCCAGACTCTCTGTTGCATTGGAGAAGAAATTTCCCAACAAAGCATGGCCGGATTCCGACACGGCAGTCTACAACAAACAGTCTATCTTCTACGACAAGTGGAAGCAGACCAAGATTCCGATGGATCAGGGACTTCTAAATGTAGAAGTGCCCGCAGCAAAACCAGGTTTGGAAACGCAAGCTGAAACTTCCCAAGCGAAACGAGCCGCTTCATCTCTGAAGGGTGCGACGCCAAAGCGAGGGAAGAAAAGGATGAAGCAAGTCACCTCACCTGTCCAAGAAAGGGAGGCGGTGGAGAAGCCGCTTGAGGACATTGAAGTCACTGAATCCCAATCCTCACCAACCAAAGCTCAATCCCCCCTACTACAGATTACCCTAATACCAGAACCTCAAGCCTCATCAACCCACCAACCACTTACACAAACAACCCCCCACTCTCCCCAAGAAGAAGAATCTGCATCTTCCTTCAATATACCTACTGTACCCTTCCTCAGCACAGATCAATCTGCTGCCTACACCTCATTCCAAATCCCTGAAACCCAGCAAACACAGCCAGTCACAGAACCCATCCAAATCCCTGAAACCCCTGAAGCCACACCATCCAAATCCCCTTCAACATCGGCAGAAACAGCCGATACAGCCCATACATCCATTATTCCCCAGTTCCAAATCCCCAAAACCCCCTCACAAGTGGATGCTCTCAAAAGATACAAGAGAGATAGAGAGCAGGCAGTTGAAACCCTCAGAACCCGCTATCCCTCAGTGCCTATGTCAGACGACTTCTTCACCAAGATAGTCGATTTCTTGACATACGTCACCTACCGCGGCACAGAATTTTACAAAGTTTTCAAGCTCCTAGAGGCCTTCTCAAAGGAAGATCTCATCCAGATGGAGGGAAAGCTCTTGGACTTCATCGGTGAGAAGGGCTTTCATGCATTTCTCACTGGAACCAGCTTCTGGGATAAGCTGGACGCAAAAGTAAAGCGTACCTATCCGGACGCTAAAGTCCCTGAGCACACCCCGACCATTCACGAGAAGAAACTAATGAGGGAACACGCAGAGGAAGTGGAGGTTAAGGATGCGGAGATCTCGAGTATGCAAGGCGAGATCACCAAAAAGAAGATGGAGTTGGAGAAAAAGGAGAAGGAGCTGGAGGTGCAAGTGAAGCTGGTGGATGACCACACAAAATCAATCAACGAACTCAAGGGCTCGCGTGACGCAGAAAGGAGCCGCTTGAGGGAGTTTAATACCAAGCTTGTCACAGTTGGTAAAGAGAAGGAGGCGTTGGAGAAAGAGGTGAAGAAGCTAAAGGAAGCAGTAGAGAAGAGAGATGAAGAAGTGATAAGAAAAGGGAGTGAGCTGATAAGCACCAAAAAGTCCCTCGACTTACTTCGAACTAAACTAAAGGAACTCAAAGAAGAAAGTGACATTGACAAGAAAGAATTGGAGAGTCGAAGGAGGAGTGCTCAAGCTCTTGATCTAAAGAGTGCCGAGCTCTCAATTCTGCTAAAGACGGTCAAAGAATTGGGTGAATTGTACACCGAGAAGGTAGCTGCAGGTGCCGAATTTCATCTCTCTCTCAATCAGAGAGAGAGATCGCTTGAAACCATGGAGGCAGAATTTAAAGCGGCACAGGATTTCTGGCACTTCAGCCTGCAAGAGCAAAAGAAGGATATGAAGATAGAAATTGAAGCGGAGTTGGAGGCTCGCTTCAGAAGACTGGAGCCATTGGAAAGAATGATGAGATCTGTTGTTGAGAGAGAAAAGCAATGCGAATACTTGCTGGAAGAAATCTCAATCAAAACAGCAGGAATGGTATTGTCGGAAGAGCAAGTCTTCGCGACACGAACGGAAAGAATGCTTCATGCTGTAGTTGATAAGATTGAGGAACTTCACAAGTCTCTTGCTGGAAAGACAATCGTCCCAACCCCTGGCAGTGATAATGCCAAAAAGGGGGAAGGGATGATACTGAAAAATGCCAATCTTTTGTAACCACAATATGAAGTAACTGGTGCTGTCGAAGTAGAAAGGTTGTTGGAGGAAGGTAGTGGTACTGAAGTAGAGGAGAAGGAGGCAAAGCTTGCCAAGAAAGGCAAAGAAAAGCTCACAGAGGAAGAACTAATGAAGAAGCCTGAGAAGCCTCGCAGGCCACTTGAAGAAAAAGTGTTTGCCTCTTCTATCGCACGACATCCTCCAGTTACGGTGTTAACCAAGGAGGAAAGGCGGAAGCAAGCGGAGGAAGACGAAGCCATAGCTAGGCAGTTGGAGCTAGAAAGGTTAACTCTTGCAGGTGCTTCAAGTTCCAAAGCACCCGCTTCAGCCGCCTCAGTCGCCGCGCCCACTTCAAGTGCTGCACTCACCTCAGCAACTGCAGAAGTCACTTCATCTGTAATTGTCTCTTCGAGTGCAACCACAAAGAAGGACATGCCGCCTCCCCCATCACCAAAGCAAACAGTGAAGCGAACTGCTACAGAAACTAAAAGAGATGATCCCGCGACCAAGCGCCAAAAGGTCGAGAAGACAGTTGCTTCAAGGGCAGAGAAGGAGAAGAGAATAAGGGCAAAGCGACTGCAAGTCATTGACGACCGGATTGAGGAACACTTCAATGAAGTGAGACTCATCCAGTCCGTCTTAGTGCGAAGTGCCTTTGTTCCGATCATGCCAGAGGAGTCCGATGCATGCCTAGCTCAGGCTATGATCGATACATGCCATGAGACTGCTAAAGAGGTGATTGACTCTAGTCGCTACCCTCTCAAAGAGGAACGAAATTACATTCGCAAGCAACTCAACAAGAAGCTTCCAATCTGGAGCGGCGAGTCAGGAAAGAAGTTCAATGCGGTCATGGCACAGATGTCCAGCCGGTCGGAAGAGGAGTTGACTGTGCGCAGAAATGAGCACCCAGATGCCCGTGAGATTGAGCAGTTCATCCCTGACGAATTACTCGAGCAATGGCTACATTACAAAGAGAAATTTAAAGCATACTACCATTGGGAGGTAGTGCCACTGCAGACTGAATGCTCAAGGGTCAGCGCGCTCAACAACTTTCAAAGTGCCTATGATGAGAAGTTTAGGCGGGAGGTCTTCGCTCTTGCACAGCTTGCAGAGCCCACGCCTTTAATCATCAAGGTACCAGCCAAGAAGGAATTCCCTATGCCATTCCTACCTGGCACCAGTGTTCCCGATCGCAGCATCATCGACGCTGAGGTGGATGAAGCCTTCCAACTGGAGGAGACTTGGAGGAGGCCAAGTATCCACAGTGTTGATTCGCTGGAAGCAAAGGTCTTCAGTGTATACACCATACCAGAAGAAATGATCGCAAAGGATTTGGAGGCAGAGGAAGAAGAGAAGGAAACGGAAGTGACGAAGGAAAAGGAGGATGACAGGGAAGGAACTGCAGGAAACCTTTGAGTTTCAAGTTCCTTATATATTTTGTGAACTACTTGTTCATTTATCCAATTTCAATTTCTGACAAAATGCGTCATTTACCTGCTTTGTGAATGACCTTACCTTTTGCTACAAACTCAAATAATTTAACCGAAAAAAAAGGGAAAGGAACTTAAAAGAAAAATTACAAACGAAGCTGCAAAGGAAGCAGTCGCTTGGAGTTCCCTTCACGGTTAGATAGGCTGGAATTCTCTAAGTCTTAGCCTTTGGGTTTTGGCATCATCAAAAAGGGGGAAATTGTTGGGAATTGTTATGGACCAATTTGTTAAGGGGGAACTATGTGGGATACTTGATAAACGAAGTCATTTGTTTTGATTGGATCCCAAAACCCCAAGAGTCCTATTCCCAAGCGACCCATTTTGATGTACTTAATAAGTTAGAAATTTTCTAAGCCTACTCTGTTAGGATGGCTCTTTAATTTGCTTAGATTTTAGGCTTCAAATTTTCAAGTGAAGGCCACTCGCTTGAGTGTGTTTTTCGAAGCGAAGCAAGTCTAGCAAGCCGAAGTGAAGCGTGCCGAAGAATAGTGTAGCGAAGCGAGCGCTACAGTAGATTCAAAACGAGCCTGCCAAGGCGAAGCGAAGCGAGCGCTACAGTAAAGTCAAAGCTAGTCAATTCTAGTCAGCAATTTCCAAAGTAGTCACTAGGGAACTTTATCTCCCGAAGCGACTCACTACAGAATGACTACGAAGTGACTCAACTAAAGCAGACACTACAACTTCATAGCGAAGCGAGCCACTACCTACCAGAAAGCGACAGCACAACTCCCGCCCATATTTTGAACTCTAGTCAACTAGAGATCTTCGCATTAATTGTGAGATCTCCACGTGTCGAACGCGGAGAGGAGCAGAGGAGTTGACTGTCAGGCCGACAGGGCGCCGCTACAGTACTGGATCGCTCCAGTTACTGTTAGTCTTGTAACTTAGCCGTTTTCGGCAAAGAGACAAACTGCGCTCCTGCAAAAGCAACTGCATGCGCAAAGTACTGTCGAGAGGAGGAGGGACAAAGCCACCTACCAAGCAACGGATCTCGGCATCCCTCCGTCTATAAATAGTGATGGATGAAGACGAAGAAAAGAGAGAACACTACTTGAGCATTCGAGCGCATACAGCAAACAAACACTCCCAAGCCTTCGAGCAAATCTTCGAGTCTTTGTTTTAAGTGTTCTCCGAGTTTCCAGTTCATCGGAACTCGTCTTCACAATCTTCACACTTCGAGTCTAAGCCCACATCAAATATCCAAGCTTAGAAGAAGAACTCTAGCCAATCTTTGCATCTACTGTAAAGAGTTCTTCATAGTGTGTCCGTCACCCAAAAACCCTATACTTTGTCTGTTAGGTTTTTGAGTCGTCGTTAGGTTGTTTCGATCCAAGGCCCTTCTTTCACCGATTGAAGAAGCCTCGATCATAGAGTCTAGATCCAAGCTTGCACTTACATCGTTCGTGTGAAGCTCGATCGAAGCTAGGCTGTAAGGAGAGCCCCACAATCTCCCTGTTGTTCGGACAGAAGCAAGTGAAGCTTCTTGTCCAGTTTAGGTCTTAGTAGTGAACCCGTAATCACTGCGTTGTTTGTCAGATCCAGGCGAGTGAAGCCCGATCTTGACCAGGCTTTTGAAGAGCCCGAAATCTTCAAGTTCTTGAGTGAAGAGAACAGTTGCCGTCGTGCAACAAGTGGACGTAGGAGCTTTGTCTCCGAACCACTATAAATCTTGGTGTCGTATCTCTCTAACTCTAATCTCTTTACGTATTTGATTATCCATTGCACGTGCATATAAACAAACATAACTTGGATTTTTAATTACTTAGGAAAAGATTTTAGCTCACCAAATTCCGCATTCACGAGTAAAGACTCCCTCTTGATCAAGTGCTCACTTTGGTCAAGCAGGCAAGCTACGAACTGTAGATCTAGCTTCAGCTAGGTTTTAAGTCTCAAGCGAGCTCTTTACTTGTTACCTTGAGTTAAGGGATTTGAAGTTGAAAAACTTCAAAATACGTATTCACCCCCCCCCCCCCCCCCCCTCTACGTATTTTTCCTATTAACAAACCGGGACCAACACACTTGCATCTAAACAAATATAACTTGGAATTTTTAATTACTTAGGAAAGAGTTAGCTCACCGAATTCCGCACTAAGAGTAAAGTCTCACTCTTGATCAAGCTCTAAGCTTAGGTCAAGAGAATCGTGATTACTTTAGATCTAGCTCTCGGCTAAGTCTTAGTATTTCAAAAGAGCACTTTACTTCATACTCTGAGTTAAGGTTTTGAAGTTGAAAAACTTAAAAATACGTATTCACCCCCCCCCCCCCCCCTCCACGTATTTTTCCTATAACAAACCGGGACCAACAAGTTATCTAATTTCCAAGAAGACAAACAAGGTGGTTGAGGACATCAACACACGTTCGTCTGAGCTAGAGAAGAGGTTGGATTCCAGAATTGGTCAGATGGAGAACAAACTGCCTAAAACTGTGGATGATGTTCTGTCCCAACTCAAGACCACAAATGAGAGGCTATCAAAGGAAGTGAGCGAGGTCACTTCAAAGGCTGTTGATTCAACCAAGGAAGCTGCAGAAGCTGCCGTCTCCAAGTAGATCGGGAATTTTACATCTCAAAGATCATGTCAAGGCCTTCCTAGGTGATCTGATAAAGCTTGAAGATGTAGCTTCTTTCAGTGATCTCCGTGCAACTAACAGAGTAGTAAAGGCAGTGGAGAATCTCGAGTCTCTCACAAATCAACTGACCAACTCTGCATCTGCTACTAACAATCGTGAAGCCGCTGTTAGTGGAGATATCACTGCCCTTTATTCTTCTCGAGAGTCCCTCACTTCCCAGCTAGAGTCCCTCCAGGGTGAAGTGAAGAATCTCTCTGGTATCACCAAGGCCCTTTCTGATGATGATGTCAAAAGGGGGGAAGGTGATAAGAGCAAGAAAGAGAAAGAGAAGGCAGAAAAGGAGGAGGAGGAGGAGGAGGAGGAGGAGAAGAATGAGAAGAATCAGGAGGAGGAGGGGAGGAGGAGGAGGAGGGATGGACCTTCCTCGGATGCCAGACCATCTCAATCGCCCTAAGTGGTTGATTAGGGAGGTTGTTCTGATCAGCAAGGTGGTTCTTCATCCGCTGTTGCTGAGGAGACCAACATCATCACCACGGCCATTCTAATGGGAGCTAATGCAGAAGAGGCTGTCAACCCAGAAGTTCAAAAGAGGATTCGTGCTGAACAGGCTACAGAGACATTAAAGGTGGATGCTGCCAAGGCTGAAGCATTAAGGAAGATGAAGGAAGAAGAGAAGAGAGCTTCTTTAGCTCAGGCCGAAGAAAATAGGATTATGAGGCAGAGGCAAGCAAACTTTGCCAAGTTAAATGCCAAATATCTCAAGAGGAAAGGCTGCCCTAGAAGGAAGAGATTGGCTAGGCAAGGAGCTGAGTCCGCAATGGAATGAGCTTGTTAGTCCTTCATCCTTCAATACTATTGGATCCAACTGCCTCCCTACAATCAAGAAAGCCATGGTGAGGCTTTTGGGTTGTTTCTAAGGCACTTCTGGGATCAAAAGCTTGTTAAGAGAGTCAGAGCTCTTGCAAGTGAAGCCGGTATTCCTCATCCTGTTCCTGAGAAAGAGACCTTCTTCTGCCCCTATCTATCTAATGGAAAGCATATAGATTACACTGCGATCAACGGGGTGTTCGAACCTCTGCTCTCAATCTTGAGATCCAGCTTTTGGAGCCTTGTTTCCACCAGATCGAGTGTGGAATCTATGCAAATATGGTATTGAAAGCCAGAAGAGAAGTTGCCCAGGCTGCTGAGTCCTCAAAGTAGTTGTTTTTATTTATGACTAGTTGCTCATATTTTGTGTAATACTCTTTATCAGCTCGTCATGAATGAAAATATCTATTTTCCTCCCGCCAATTATGACAACATCTCATTATCTAGGATTTATCCTGTTTTTATAGTTTTCATTATCAATTGTCTGCCTAACATCGATCTACTCGAACTGTTTTTACAAGCTAGTTAAAATAGGCTCTTTAATTTCACTTAGGATCTTTGTAAAGTGTTGGGTTTTGACATCATTAAAAAGGGGAAAATTGTTGGGAACCCTCTGCAGTTGTTTTGATGATGTTCTTCAAAATCACACTTAGGCCCATTTATTATCAAGTAAGATAACAGGTCGTTCTAATCCAACTAGGATAGAAATGCCCCCTCATTATTTCCTTAAGTCTGTTCTCTTGAAAAGATAAGGTTGTTGTCTACAACGACCTCTCTAATCAAAGAGTTCAGCGTGCTCGTTGTTATCTTACTTCTGCAGGTACTTCAGCAAGACTACAAGTTCGATCATCCAGCTGTTGATACTACCTCAGGCCCTTGATCTATTTAAGATAGATCAACTCGCCACATTAGCTGCCACATCACTTGATAGCTAGGAAGCCCATGTGAAGTGCTGAGTCCTAACTGCAACGGCTAGTGCTACGTCAGCTGTTCTCCAACGGCTAGTTTTGCAGAGACTCTAACGGCTAGTTTTCAAAACTATGCCTATATAAAGCCTTCATTCACAATGGTGCAGCTTACAGGAAAATCAAGATTAGTCAAGCCAAATTGCTGCAGAAATTATCTCTCATCTTTCATACCAATCAACACTCAAAATTCCAAGAGTTTTCCCAAGTGTTGAAGATCGAGAATTTTACCATGGTGTACTACTCAAGCTTGTTGCATTTACTACTGCATCAAGCTCACTGTATAATACACTCTCTCAAATTTAGACTAGAGCTATATAAGTTGAGATTGTAAATTGTCATTCGGTGTTAAACCCGAAGATTGTATGATGTATGAAACTGATACTCAGTCAGTTTAAATAAGAGAGAAGTAGAATCCAAAAGTAAAGGGATTCGTAGATCTAGCTTGATCTACCGTGGAAGTAGGAGAGTTACCTCCGAACCACGTAAAAGACCTTGTGTTATTTACTGTTTTTCTCTTATTTCACTGTATATTAACTGCTCATTCATTATTCAGCATACAACAACCTTTCATCATAAGGTTGTTAAGGTTTTACATAAAAGAGTTTGATAGCACAACCTCACCACCACATTCCGCACTTGGCAGTTCGATAGATCAAGCTTGTTGATCTCAACGAGCTTGACAGATCAATCTGTCTCACTCTGTAAAGGGGTGTTTGACCAGTGTGTGCCTTAAGACAGTTTGTTTACAAAAATAAAAAACGGTTGGCTATAGGTGTATCCCCCACCCATACATCAATTAACTCTTTCTGGGACCAACACAGACAAATGGAAGAGCCCCATCGAACTGAAAGAAGAAAAACTTCTTCTGCCAATCCGGCAACTTCGACTTCGTCTTAACCATGAATGTACGCCGAGGTGTAAGATAGTTCTGTTTGGTGTCATTTTGTGTTGTTTTAGTCGTAGTTTCAAATACATTTTTCTTTAAATTTTTATTGTTTTCATTGTACTTTACTATGATTTGGGTCTTTTGTGCGTTTATAATCTTAGATATTGCTTGGAACTAAAAGTCGAGAAGATGGAGTGAAACGAGTGAAGAAAGGTTCTTAAGGAATCATTGAGCCCAAGTTCTAACCTCTCACAATTTGAATGAATATTGATTTTGGATGTAATGAAAGCATATTATCAAAAAGGGGTTTGATAGGAGCACGTAGGTGAAAACGGGGGTCAATTTGGAGTTCGAATGAGGAAGTTACGGCCAAAACAAGAAAGACGCGCGCAGTCCCGGCGAGCCACCATGCGAGTGTTCGCTCGCTTTTATGCGAGCGCTCGCTCGCGTGTTGAAGTGCCAAGAAATTCAGCGAAAGTAGAAGCGAGCGCCTACTCGCAGAGTCGGAAGCGCTCTCTCGGGTTCAACAAGCGCGAGCGACCGCTCGCAATGTGGCGAGCTCCCGCTCGCGAGCTGGTGTGAAACTTACGATTTTCCTTATTTTATCCCAAACTTTATCTTGTATATATAGAGCCATTAGGGTACGAAATTAACACAAATTTTCCTTTAGTTTTTAGTTCCAAATACTCTAGCTGTTAGTTTTTATTGCTTTCGATTTATTGTGGATCAAGTACTTCAAGTTTTAATTAAAGTTCTGTTTGTTCCTGTTCCTTCGTTTCCGCATTTAATTCGTAAGTTCTTTATTGCCTTCCTTTCGTTTGATTAATTTTGTTCTCATTTCTTAGATTTAATTCTTAGGTTCTTTGTTTAATTTGATTGTTCGTTCTTGAGTTCGTAGTTTAGATTCGTTTTCCAAAATTAGTTTTCTTCGTTTTTCAAGTTCTAGAGTTAGATTTATTTTTCATAAATTTTCAGATTTAATTCTTCATGTCTAGATTTGTTTTTGCTATTGCTTTCTCTACGATTTCATGTCTACGTAGATTTATTTATTTTGCTTGATTTACTTAGTTTAGATAGTTAGATTTAATTCTTGTTTATTAGATTAGATTTATTTTACTTGTTCTTCCATTCTTGCATATTTATTTTCTTGCCTAGGATTTAAAAACTCAAAATCAAACCAATTCTTTTTACTTGCTTTCCTAGATTAGGCTAGATTATGATTTTATTTAATTGTTTTTACTAAACGATTATTTGCCCCATTAAGTTTTCCTTGAGAATCGACTTTGGGTTTAACTTCCTAGTGCTACAGTAGATTTCATTCTATTGCGAACACTTTCCGGACTTAAATTGAAAACACCTAAAAATCAACCCTAAGGAAAGGGGGAAACCGCGACGGCCTGCTACGACACTGAGTCCGGTCAACTGTCGAAATGAGTTCGATGTAATTTGAGCCATAGAGATATTAAACATATACTGCAGCTTTGTAAATACGGCTGGAAGAGGAAGACGAAGCCCCCCCCCCCCCAAGAGAGTCTTCATAAATGGTCACAAAACCTGCCGGAGGCGAGCATGCCCTATCCTTAGGAAGGGGGACAGCACAAACAACATAGGGGGGGGGAGAAAGTAGGTCTGAGCAATTTTATGGATGGCGAGAGCATCCAACGATGAGGAAAATGTAGATACCTTACCTTAACCCCCAAACTCACTATACACAACCGGCAAGAAGAAGAAGAAGAAGAAGAAGAAGAAGAAGAAGAAGAAGAAGAAGAAGAAGAAGAAGAACAACAAGAAGAAGAAGAAGAAATTAAAAAGCCATTAAAATTAACTTACTTGTCGATGGAGAATAAGGAATCAACAATGAATGCTACTTGACGGAAGAACACGGTGATGGAAAAGTCGCACAAGAGAGAAATTTTTGGCAAAGAAGAAATTTTCCAGAAATTTGAAAGTTTGAGTGAAATAGAAATTAGCGTTTCATGGAAGCTTCCAAACCCTTACGGCAGCTGTTCACATCCACCAACCCATTCGTCCCAACTTTATCGGGATCCCAACCGCCACACACATTTAATGCGTCTGACGTGTCCCGTGTTCGACTTTGTAGATTCGACCTCGCCACACATCCCGAGTTCGAGTTTGACACACTTCCCATGATTGACTTCGGGAGGCAGTATAACTTCGATTTCGGGACAAGTACGACAAGCATTAAATATCTACCTTGGTAGAACGAACCACTGTAGTTCGGTTGGGACATACAATTCGACTTCGTCAGAATAACAAATTTTGACGGGGCAACCGACTCCTCTAAAACCACGACGGTGAGACAGTCAGATTCATCTTCGTCAGAATCGCAACTTTTGATGGGACAATGAATCGCCTGTTATCAAAGTAGGACAATGATTCGACTTCGTAAAAATTGCAACTATTGACGGGGCAATCAATGACTTCTCCCAAGGATCCTAACCTCGAATACACCACCATCTCATCCTCGCTTCTAAGTCTTTTTTTTTTTTTTTTTTTTTTTTTTTTTTTTTTTGGGGGGGGGGGGGGGGGGGGGGGGGGTGGGGTGGGGGGGATGTGATAGGATACGACCCAACCACTAGGCCCAATATAAATAGGGCCCTACAATAAGCTCGGCCTATGTAGTTCGGCCCAAAGAGAAGCAATTCGGACCGTGGAGAGCTCGGCCCACGAAGAACTCCTCCAACAACCATAATTCGAGTCCTTAGAGATGTAAAAGACGGGTGCTTATCAAAAATAAGAGATAGGTTCAAAAGAGTCGTTATTAGAGTCGAGTTCTAGATACTTGTATATAAATAGAGGCTAAGTTAGAGGTAGAGGATTCATACACACTTTTTCATACTTTTGTACATGTGATACATCAATAAACATCATCCTCATTTTATCCCGTGAATGTAGATCTATTTCGGTAGATCGAACCACGTAAACCCTTGTATTCTTTCACCTTTCGTTCATACATTAATTGCCCTAAAAACAAGATCGAACATTTTGTGATGATGAATTAAAATTATTCTTTGTGGTCACGGACTTGTTTGAGTAGATTTTAAAAGTGTAGACAAAGTATAGTCTAAAAATTGTTGACGTCTCAATAGATTACTTAGGTGTAAGGTCTAATAATGGTCAGAGGGAACACTAACTTGTCTCATTTCACGTGTCTCTGAAGGAGTACTACTCTATCATGACACCTCCGTCGTCTTTCTTCATGCATATAGCCTGTCTAATAAGCAAGCAACACACGGATTTCAAACTATATTAAATTATGTACCCGATCATCCTAAACTAATCGCCCCACTTTTTATTCAAACGAGTCTATGATAATTATAATGAAATGAGAAAATTAGTTTGAGACGAAGAGTGTATGTATCAATTAATAACAAATTGTGGATAAACTCATTTCTTAACCTATATAATGCAAGAAACGGAGTTACAAAGTTAATAGTAGAACCAAGATAAGGAAACATCATATATTCAGTATGAAATTCCTAACTTACTAAACATTACACTAGTCGACCGTTAGTACTGAATGTTAACATGATGCAATCTGTACAATGTCTAGCTTCAACCGAACGTTTTTGTATACCCACCATAATAAAATTATCAATTACCAACAAGAACACTTCGCAGCACACAAGCACGAGCTCATTGTACACCTGCACGAGCATTTCTTGCACCAACACGACCAACCTGTGCAGCTAGGACTGATGCACATTAGCTTCCGAAGTGAGCACTTAGGCTGCCATTGCGGACATTTTGGTCTCCAGCAGCTCTTTATACAACATGGACTCGAGCATTCTAGGCATCTGGGTCTTCTGACTTTAATCGTACAGCATTTATTAGCACAACACATGGAAGTACACTTCAACCTTTTCCGCTGAGAGAGAGTGGGGCAGATCTTTCTCAGTCGAACTTCAGTAGTCATATTCTCCATTTCTTGGACAAATCTACAAAGATGGCGAATATAATCTGGATAGAGCTCCAAGTTGCAGTGACCGCCTCCTTTAATCCACAATGGCTCGTATGGTTCCCTTGACATTTTCCATAACCCGTTACCATGCAACCAATTTACAACATCATCTTCTGTTCCCTGTTAGATTGCACGTACTAGCTCTTAAATCGGCACCATCAGGTTATCATAAGTAATCAATAAACGAAAGACGACTCATATGAGTCAAGGCATCGCAAAGTACAGGAAAAACAGCTAGCACATTGGTGTACACAGTGATATATCTGAAACAAATACGAGAAAGAAAGGATCATAACTATGATAAGCTCAAGAACTCATCACCCACCCTCGATATCCTTAAATTAGAATAGAAATATCTGAGAGCTTAGAAAATACTTTTTACTAATAAAATGTTTCACAGCATACAAACACCTTCGAAACACTCAACCATATTAAAACAAAGATCTTATTTCCTTCTAGAAAAAGATTTGTAGTAGTATATGTTTAGCATAATAGGTGACCCTTACTGAAAATGACTAATTTTAGAAAATCCCATATATTAGTTTTAGGTGCTAAAACATGAGATTTTCCAAAAGCTCTAACAACTTATATACATTAGTATCAATTATCTAAAAGCTTGATCAACTAATTTTCAATTAAGGTTTTATCTCTTATAAAATGTGAAAACATACTATAGTGGAGAAGCTTATAAGGTCATAAACATAGACTTAGCCCAAAACCTTCCAAACAGACCAAAATTGATTCCTCATAACTTGATTCAAAATTTCCAGACCAAAATAAAACCCCAATACAACAATCAGCACTAAGAGCAACATCATCAAACAAGAAAAGGTAGGGGGGGGGGGGGGGTATGAGGGTATAGAACCACCTATAAAAGACACCACAACCACAACACAAAATGAAGTTTGAATGTTTGAGCAAGAAGGGTACAAAGTGCAAAACAAGGTTCTGTAGATTCTGCATTCAAGGAAAATGATGGGAAATGTAGATTGTTGAAGAGTTCAGATAAGATTTTTATACTAGTATGCATCCATTAATGCTCGAGTCTCGCGGAAGCGAGTCGTCGTTACTCATTAGTTATTGATATTATTTTCTTATTATTCAGAGTCGTAGTTTATTAGCTTTTCCTAATTATTCGAGTGGCAATTAAGTTGAGCTAAGCTTGATTTGGCATGAGCTTGGAGGGTCAGGGTTTTTTATTTATAGCATCTGCATCATTAGTTTGGAGTCACCTCAAATTTTCAGATAGTGGAATCACAGGCTTCATTTTAAGTTCTTTCAGGTTTTCTCTTCGGTTTTCTGTTTCAATCACATTTACTATATCATTTGGGATAACAGAAGACAGTGGCTTCTTGGAACAATAAAAGTCAGATAACTTAAATAGCATGGAGAAAGGATGATGGTGACTACACAGAGCAACAAAAGTCTAATAGGTTACTAAGAGAGGGTGGTTGAGGATCTGACCAGCGCTGTAAAGCAGTTTCCGGCTTCCCATATTTTGGCTGAAGCAACGGAATCAGCGGTGGACGCAAAACTGGACGCCTTTCTGAAGAAGCTATCCACAAGGGCAAGTCTGAAAGGAGTGGTGAATCTAAGGGGAGCCATGGCACAACTCCAGTGCATGATTAAGCTACCTCTATTCAAGTTCTGCAGAAAGTGGACCTACCAAGTTTCGACCAATCCGATGAACTGTTATGCTGACACGGGTTGAACGATACTTTCTTGTACATGAAACACTGCCAGAGAAGTGGCTAAGTTGTCCTTGATCACGATGGTGGGCCTCACTATCCCTTAGATCCAGTTATTGTTAAGACAGTGCAATTCCTGCTAGTGTTTGGGAAGATGGTGGGCCTCACTATCTCTTAGATCCAGTTATTGTTAAGACAGCGCAATTCTGCTAGTGTTTGGGAAGATAATTAGTCATGACTTCGTCTTGGGTTAACCGCAGTCACATGTTCGGGAAGATATCAGCCTTTACTTCGTCATGGGGCTACATGTGTATTGGTGATAGTGGATGTCTTTCTAAGTGTTAAACTTGGTGCATACCAAAAATGTGGAAACAAACAGAACCAAGACTAGAGTTAGACATCAACTGCTTACGACATATTGCTCCACTTATAGTGCGTGCAGACTTTAGAATATTTCTTTTAAATATAGTAGTTTGATGAACATGGTGTATTGCCCTACAACTAGTTCTGGTGAACTACACGAATTATTGAGTTTATGTAGTAAGAATGGGAGAGAAGATATTACTACTACAATGCCTATGTATGCAGTTTGTAGTTGGAATTCATTTGAAGTGGATGTGGGGGATCTATTTCTAACTGATGAAGAGTTATGGTGCCCAATTGTGAATAAGTTGCACCCTTTCATTTGGGAGAATCTAGACCGTTGTCTTTTGGAGTTGAAAGTTGAGCGGAGTTTGCTGCTACCGATTGAAACCACCGACAGAGTCTATGATTCATCACTATTCCATGTACTTTAGTTGAAGAAGGCGATCAGGGCTGCGCATGCTGATCTTATTTTTCCAGATGTGTAGTTTTGGGTACCCCAGTTTTACCAGAAGAGGTGTTCTAGCAGTGTTCTATGACACGAGTGCAGCAGGCTGAGCCAGTTTTGATAAAATAGAGTGGACTCGATTTGAACAGAAAACTTGGACAGTTTCTGCTGATGTTGTGCAGTTTATTGTGAAGGCTATTTTTAGCAGCAGAGCAGTTTGATAATGGGAAGCAAGAGGCCATTAATTTTTTATTGTTATTTTTATTACTGCACGGGGTCGTAGTTTATTAGCTTTTGGTAATTATTAATTAAGTTAGATTTAAGTTTTGTTAAGTCCGGCTTCGCATGGGGTTTAGAGGGTTCAAGGTTTGATATTTATAACATCTGCATCATTAGCCAAGGGCCAGCCTTAAAAGTTAGACATTATTAAATGTTTCCAACATGTAACTGTGTGGACAGTTTTTCTAGTCTTACAACTTATATCTTTCCAATGTTGGTGTTCTAATATGCAATTTTCAGATTCAAATCAATGTTATTGAGATTAACAAGGAACTAATTAGTATATCATTATATTAGTAACATTTTTTAGACTTGACAAAGATTTCATTAAGGTATATATTATGCAACAAGATCAACAGACTTTGAGATCAGCATTAACCAACATGTCAATAACGTTAAACAATTAATATTACGGCCGAAACATGAATACTATGTAATTTAACAATAGAAAAGAATATAAGTAGAGACAAACTGCCTCTTAGGCCTTAGGCAGCAGTTTTCCCCACCTAGATATGATGACACTGCTTTAGTAGGCTAATTTTGTTAACAGGGGGGGCAGCTAAGGGCAGCCTAGTACCTAAGATGCTTTATAATTACCAATCCTAGACCTTATAGTTGTCAATTTCACAAACTTGCAATACAAGGGAGTCTATAAACATGACAGTTTTGTGCTTAAGAGTATTCTTACATGTTCTCCATCCCATCAGCAAAGGTCTACTGCTATTCAATGTAAGGTTATTAAATAAGCTTAGGAGATTTACAATGGTTTGTTTTCAACACCAGAAAGTTTAAGAAATTTAGATTCTTTTTTGTTTGATGGATCATGGAACAATGTTCCAGAAAGAGCATCAATTTTAATATTTACCAGCTCTTGTGGAATGAGATTATTTTCTATGCAGAAATTCCTGAAGATAAGTATGATACCCCATTAGACTAGACAACATCTGGTGAGCCCCACATGAGTTTATATTATGACAGTGCATGCAAGCCAGTAAAACATCAAATATGAATTTTGGGTTTCATGAAAAAGTAATTTACCCCTCATCACTTATTGTATAAATTGAGCAGAAGCGAAAAAAATTAGCTCATCACCAGTTTAACATGTAGTTTTCAATTAACTTAGAAGAAACAGTCGCCCAGGACTCAAGCTTCAACTCAGCTAAAGCAGTTTATAGAAGTTCATCTTGGAATAGCGAACAAGAACTCCAAAAGCTTTCAGTTTATCAAGAACTATGAACATAAAGTGATTCTAGAAGTTTAGAAACTAAGCAGAACTTGATTTATCAAATGTTTGATTGGATGCAGAGGTTTTTGACCACCCATCAAGCTCAAAGCAATTCCCAAGAATACGGTAGTAACTACCAGACATACTCATTCAGAAGGGAGCTCTACTGCAATCAACATATCCGGATATCAAGTTATACTATCGGTAAAAGTAGATTGGCACTTGTTTAGAGACACAATAATAAGGTTTCTTAAGATAGTAAAAGGAATAAAGAGGCTATGGAGAAATCACCGAAATAAATAAGAATGATAAAAAACTGGAAAATACTAGCATTTCTGCAACTCGAGCATGTATTAAATGAATTTTGCCTGTAGAATTCCGTATGTGGAATAATTTATGAAAATCATTCTATTTTCATCCTGCTGGTGCAATATTGCTATTAAAGTTCAATTTTTATGAATGTTGCTGCAACATAATGGTTCAGAATAGCATTAGCTTTTGAATTCTTGCAATGGTCTCAGATAATTCAAGTTCAGTAGTATAATCCATATTTTAAGAATATATGATTTAAAATTGTCTATAAGTCTTCACTACTCAAAAATTAATACTATAACATAAAGAGCACACCCAGAAAACGATAAAGAAGAAAAGGGAGGCAAAAAAAAAATCAAAAACTATGGTGCGAGACTCCGTTTTTACCTCGTTGGTGCATTTGTTTGATGATATCTATATTTTCTTTGGTGTCAAAAGTTCAAGGTAGAGGGAGTTGAGTATGCGTGAAAAATGAAAGTGAATTTGGAATACCTTCAGATGGTATAAGACCCAGCTGCAGGTGGGAATGCATGATAGAAAAAGGCAGGCTAAAATTTTACTTTTGCCACAAAAAGGAACAAGAACCTCCAATGAACACTATGTTAAGTTAATTTCCAATCCTTTGCAATGTTATAAGTTATTAAGTTAACTATAGAAAATTACTTTGCATGGCCAGAAAGATGACAACAAACTTAGACCTAAGTTTTCTAGCAGCTCTAATATATCCCGTATACCAGCTTTTGAGTGCATCAGGCAAACAGAATATGAAGTTTTTAGCTCCGCTATCAATGGAAAAGACAACCAGAGGACAAGGAAAAAAAGTCGAGTGCAAATCTTTGAACTGAAGATCCACCTAAGACAATGTGGATCCTCATCGGGCAGCATACAGAATATCGCATACAGAATATCAACAACCACTGAGTGTCTATGAACTTGTGTAGTACAAAACTAAAATGTATAAAGTTAGACGATCAGAGATTCCAGAATTGCTTACATGTATAACAAGCACTGGAGACTTCACCTTCCGGATTTTCTTTACGTTCTGCAAGAATGAATAGAGTTA
Organism: Thymus mandschuricus; assembly: GCA_029379335.1. Taxonomy (NCBI): domain Eukaryota; kingdom Viridiplantae; phylum Streptophyta; class Magnoliopsida; order Lamiales; family Lamiaceae; genus Thymus; species Thymus mandschuricus. Next base: position 6,531,487 of record CM057074.1, read on the forward strand.
ATAACTGCAAGCAGATAAAAGTTCTCTTATCACTTTACCACATAAGGCATGTCAAGAAGGGTAGCCACACAACAATCAAGTATTAAAGGGTAACACTTAGAATAACCACAATTAGCCAAAGATAGAAGGGTTTAGCCTGAAAAAATCTTCAATAAACAGGTCACTAGCCATTCCCCAGATTATTCCAGGTTGAGGGTGTTTGAGGTTCTATCAAGCGGTACAAGTTTCTCAACTTAATGTTGTCAGTCTGTTGTTGATATTTCCTCCCCAACAGATTCACAATTATGCAGTGACTGGTTGCTTGACGACTTGACTGAGCTTGCTCCCTGCTTTCTACTGCTTTTGTTGTTCTATAAACAAGAATTATAATAAAGAAAATGGTTTACTAGTCCTTTACAGTTCTAGTGTTTATCATTACTCATAAGTGATCCCCCTTGGATCATTAAATGACTAGTACGCTGCTTTCCATCTCTATGAAATGAAGTTGGTCTCCAGTAGATACTCAGTAGCAAATTTAGAGCAATAAACGTTTGACCAGAAGGATTCAAACGCAACATGCCATGTTCAAAAGCGTCAAACTGTCAAAGCTGTCACTCTATAGTCCCTATCACAACTAAAGCGCTAGAACAGATCAGAAGGGGCCAGGTACAACCATGATTTCTTAGAATCAGCTCATCAGCACCGCAACATGTTTATTCCCGAAAACATAAAAGTATTACCTTGTAAATATCACAACAGAGGGTGAACTTCACATGACAAAGCACTCGAAGTCCAGATAGGATGGCACTATGCAGCACTACACCTCTCAGTCTTGGCAATTGAGCTGCTAAATGTAACGTGGGGCCACTTCCAACTGATTGCCCATATAGAATCAGATCTTCCTGGCTAATCCCATACTCGGTTTGAAGACACTCATATACAGCCTCTATGTCTGCATATGTGTCATATTCACTGGGCTGAAAGTTACAACACCAATATTTAAGTAGTAGAACTTAGTCTGCAAGAGTAATAATTGATATATATTTTGAATAAATCGGGAACCAAACTTAAATAGACTCAAACTGTCAACTTATAAGACTGACTAGCTAAATTTTCTAAAACTCAATTAATTTAATTTAATTATCATTAGCAAGAACGTCCAAGCCAAATATATATTTGTACTTGCAAAAGGATTAACAATAGGACCAAGTACATTGAGCATTACCTTACCAGTTGAAGCTCCATAACCAGAATAGTCGTACCTGCATTTACAAAAAAGAATCCACTCAGTAACGTGGAGAACTAACCAACGTATAAAGGAACTCAAGAAAAGTCAGAATTCCATCCATTCCACTACAGAAAATAGCAGAATTTGAAGTGCATGAAGGTCAAATTCTTCTCAAGTATTAAGGTTCTGTAATCAGTTAGCAGAAATGCCCAGACACAGAAAAACGAATGCAATATGGGAACACCAAAATTAACTGGAATATGAAAAAAAAAAAATTAAAATTAAAAGAAAAGAAAAACATGAAAGCCACTTGGAACTGAAAGCAAATCAAAATATGTCACAATCTTGCTCATTTACTCTTGCTGTCTTGCATATGTGAGTCGCCAGTCAACCCTATCACTTTCACATCAGAAGATGAGTAACATATGGCAACATCAAAGAAGGAAAGGACTAGCAGTCTAGCAACAATAACAAAATATTACAATATTTTTTCCTAAAATTTAAAATGCAATAACTAGTGGGTGGTCTTGACGAAACCCAATAGTGAAACAACTACATTTGCAAAATGATTCAACTTCAATCAAGGCACCATTTTTGTCAACTAATAATAAAGATTTCAGATCTAAGCCCATTGTACCAGAAATTCTGCTCAAAGAAACACCAAGTGAACTCCTACGGGTAGTGGCGGAAAAAGTACAGATAAAGATGGGATGAGTTTGTACAGAATATACAGAAAACCCCACATTTCACTCTGCAAAACTTCAGCACTTGCAATCACAATAGAAAGCGAAAATTTACAGTTGCATTTAGGCTAGGTAATAAAGGGGAAACCGTAGATGCCCAAACGCACAAGAATAGGCTCGTGAAACTTGGTAGTTTAGAAATAATACACGCAATAGGTAGAAATGTGCATTCTTTTCTTTTCTATGGAGAGATAGAGAGAGAGAGAGGGAGATGGAGAAAAACAGACCCAATAAGGTTAACCCTGAGATTAGCTTTGAGCTGTACAAAGAGGTCATAGAGCTGGCCCAGATCAGCAGCATTTCCATGAGAGTACAACACAGTAAGCCTGGCGCACGGATTCCTCAAATAGAAAGCTACAATCTTGTTGCCCCTTTTAGTGTTGATGGACAATACATCAAGGCAAGTGTCGTCAATGGCTATAGGAAGCGACGACGTCGTCGAGACAGCAACCAGCTTGCCGTCGTCCCTTTTCTTCACCTGGTAAGTGGGCGGCGTTGGTGGAAAGAAGGCAAATTTGGCCGCCAATTGTGATATGAGACAACCCATTAAATAATGAGCCAATCCCTAATTGAAGAGAGGTTTGCAAGAGAGGCAGCAGCAGCGCAGTTGAGTGACGATCGATGTGAAGAGACTCTTCTACTCATGAATGCATGTGTGCAGGGGTGGGTGTGGAGGAGTAATGCAACAATAATGACGAGTGCTTCGAGCTCTGTGTTCTTGGGAGATGGGAGAGGTGGCCGTGTTTGTTGTTAGGGGAGTTTTTCAAGGGGTTGGGACTGCGTGAGTTTGGCTAAATCTGTGTAAGATGAGATCTTCTTCATATATGAATCTTTTTCTATCTGGTTTTGAGGGGAGTGTGTGTGGAGAGAGAGAGAGAGAAAGGGGGGTGGGAGTTTCTCTGTGCTAAATGTGTACTGTGTAAGCAGTCTGGTTCTGGCAGAGAGAGAGAGCTTGGAAGTTTGTACATCTGTGGAGTAGAGATGTATGGGGTAATAAAGAAATGTTACTCCTCTATTTCACTTTCACTGAGATAAATAAATGGGTATATGTGTTTAAATAATTTAAGAAATAAATTATTATTTGGGGACTTCCACATGGGTGGGTGTATAAAAAAAAATCACACTCTTTCATGCTCTATTAAAACTATTTCTACACAAACAATGTTATAAAATTTAAAGTAATAGGTATAAATATAGGAGGAAAAAAAATAAAATACCCACTTTGAAGTTTAAATAACAATAATAGGTTTGGAAATTAAAAAATACAAACAATAGCCATATTTTAAAATTTATGACTTAAATACCCTCACTTTTTACATTAATGACACAACTCCCTCCTCTCTCCTCTCACACGTCTATCTCCCCCACTTTCTCTCTTTTTTCTAACTCATCTCCCTTTCTCTCCTCTCTCTTCCTCTCTCCTACTTTATTTTCACTTTTCTCTTTTCAATGACACAAACACCCATTCTCATCTTTTTCTCCTTTTCGTTTTTTGATAGATTTTTTTTTAGATTTTTTTTTTATAACACAGTATGAACTTATAACACATATTGATTTTTATTTTTATTTTTGTATGCTTCGTACTGGATGTTGGACGTTTGTAATAAAATTTTGTAAGTTTCGTACTATGTTCTTAAATGGAGAGAATTGATAAAAATTCTGCACTTTCTAGTAAGATTTATTAAGTTTCGTACTGTTTTCTTAAATGCATGTATGACATAATAAAAATTATGAACGTTTGTAGTAAGATTTGTATGTTTCGTACTGTGTTCCTAATTGCATAGAACGAAGTGATAAAAAATTATGCACTTCTTTAGTAAATTTTTTTTATATTTTGTACTGTGTTCAATACAAATAAGTATGAAAGTGTTAAAACCGTACTGTATCCTTAAATACACGAATCGAAAGTAATAAAAATTCAACAACTTTAGATAAAGAAGAACTAGAACAAAGAAGTACGAACGTATTAAATTCGTACTGAAAAAATCAAGTAATAAAAATTAAATAGTTTTAGATAAAGAAATGAAACTCAGCTTCAAATAATAAATCAAAAAATGATAGAAAAAAGAAAAGAAAAATTGAAATAGAGGTTACAGCCCCAGAAACCTAAACTGCCGACGCCGGAGATCCAACCGATGGATTGATCTGAAATTTGCAGCGAACCTCCCCACGTCCCATACAAACGCACCCACAAAGTTTGAAGTCAATTGCACGGCTAGATCGGCATGAACAGACGAAACAGCCCCGGAAACCTAAATCGCCGTCAGAGATCCAACCGATGGATTGGTATGAAATTTGCAGAGAACCTTTCCACGTCCCGTACGAACCCACCCACAAAGTTTGAAGTTGATCGCACAGCTAGATCGGCCGGAACAAATGAAACAACTTCGGAAACCTAAATCACCGCCGGAGAAGATCCAACCGATGGATTGGTCTGAAATTTGCAGCGAACCTCCCCACATCCCGTACGAACTCACCCACAAAGTTTGAAGTCAATCACACGGGTGGATTCGCCGAAAAATCAAAAGTGGCGCCGGAACAAAAAATGAGATTATCAATAAACTGATGTCAGCATCCAGCAACAAATACAGAGGCAAAAAGCAAGCAAAATCAATCGAAGCAGACCTTTCCGATCAGGATTTCGTTGGTGAAGGGGTTGTACAAGTCGGAGGTATCGAGGAAGGTGACGCCGGAGTCGACGGCTTGTGAGAGACAGAGAGAGAAATAGAGAGAGGATATGAAGAATGAAAATTGAGAAAGAAAGAGAGGTTACGGCACCGTGAAAATAGAGAAAGAAAGAGAGGTTGCGTAACTGTGCCCTATGAAGAAGAGAATGAGGATAAAAAGAGAAAAACTGCTCCTAACCTAAAAGTAAGGGCATTTTCATCCACCGAACCAAAAAATGGGTATTATTTGTATTTTTTAACTTCCAAAGCTAATATTGATTTTGTAACTTAGATATGGGTAAAAGCATGTATATTCTCTAAATATAGTCACTTTCACTAAAATTATGAGTTTATAACAACAATTATAAAACTATAAGGGTTAGTTTGATAGCTATGTTATAGCAATTGAATAGTTTTAGTACAAACATATCTTAAGTTTGGTAACATTTTTCACTTTCTTTTGGTCAAGTTTAAATTAAGGCCCTTTACAATATCACTATTCCGTCTTGTTTTTCTAACCCACCAAAATGGTGGGATACATTTTATAAGGATTGAACAGTGTTAAGAAAAAAATAAAATTCCAAAATTACCCACCCTCCCCCACCAGTCCACCACGCATTCTCCTTCCCCCACAACACATTCTTATCTCCTCTGAAAATGAGATGTCATTCTAGAATAACAAAAATTAATATATGTCAGAAATATAAAAACACACAAAATTTGTCAACTATCCTCTTAAATTTTTTTTTGGACCAAAATGCCCTCTTACTTTCCCTCTCATACAAACCTAAAAATTTGAGGGAGGGTTTGAAAAACAACCGCTGCAGTTTAATCGACGGTTCCCCACCCCCCCCCCCCCCCCCCCCCTCCTCTTCCGCCATGCCTCGAATAAACCCCACAAGTAACCTCTCCTCTCCCATTTCCATTCCCTCTCCTCTCTCTTTTTGCACCTTCTCCACACCCCCACGCCGCCGCCGCCGTCCCGTCTCTTCTCCACTCCCCTCACGCTGCCATCGCCGCCTTCCCGTCTGTTCTCTCCTCTCCCCCACGCCGCTGCCCGCCGCCGTCCCGTCTTGTTTTTCTCCACTCCCCCACGCCGTCGCCGCCGTCCGGTCTGTTTTCCACTCCCCCACGCCAGCGCCGCCGTCCGTTCCAAGCCGCAACGAGAAAACCTATAATGGCGTCCTCCACAGATAGTGAGTACGTGCGTGAGGATAACCCACCAAGTTACTCCGACGTGATTGACGACTACGCCTCAAACGAGGGTAGCGGCTCGGAGGAGGAAAGCAGCGGCGCTTCAGTTTCCGGCGACGACAGAGAAGAAAACCCTAATAATGAGCTTGAGGTATTTAGTTTATTTTTTTCGGTTAAATAAGCATGATTTAGCTTAGGTTGGGCTTGGTTAAGATGGATTTTGCTCCGAATTGTACCAATATTTGTTCTTGGGTTGATTTGTACTGGATTTAGCGGCGATTTGTACCAATATTTGTTCTCCGATTTGTACCAGGGAGATTTGTCATATGATGGTATTCTTACTGGATTTTTGCTCCGATTTGTATCAAAATTTTCGTACTGGTTTAGATTGTACTGGATCTGTATGATTGGCCTTTGGGTTCTAATGTCACTTATAGTACCATTGGTTATGGATCTTCACTTTGGCGCGTTGTTTGTTTGTTTGTTGTTGGTTTTGTTATGTGGGGCCCACATTATTGAAAGGCGTCATCTGGTACTACTAGTACCATTATTTCTATTAGTACCATGTTACTACCATCACTCTTATTACAGTTTTTGTATGCATGCTTGCTTATGTGTTTGCTAAACGATTCACAGCTGCTTCTTCATGTTGTTATACCAGGTGGACTGGACCTTCTTCAGGCTCGGCCGTATAGATGTACCACATAAAGTTATGCTGAGTGGTAAAGAGAATTTGATTGGAGTCATCCGGAAGAAGCTACTTAGCTATAGTCTTGCCGTTTCGACGGCCTTGAATAACTCTGCGCTTGGTGTGTACATGAGGTACCCCGACACGATCGTGAAATCTGGGAAATGTATTCATTACATGATCTCCAGAGAAGTTAGAGGGACTCCCGATCCAGACCCCACCGCTGTATTTTACCAGGTCGGGGACGATGACGATATAGTGAGGTTCTCCAGGGTGGAATTCGCCCTCGTGACTGGACTGAGGTTTGGAGGCAGCTCCTTCGACCCATACAAGCCCACCGGAATACCTGACTCCTCCCTCTACAACCGTATCTTTGGAAAAGTGCCTCAGACGCCGAACCAGGTGTGGAAGAAATTCAAGGACTCTAGGTTTGTACCCGATGATGGTGACGTGCTGAAATTATGCAAGCTCTTGTTGGCAGTGTTTATTGTTATGGGATTGGATCCCACTAATTCAAGGATACCCGATTGGGTTTGGTTGTTGGTTGAGAATAGAAGGCAATGGGAGGAGTTCCCGTGGGGAAGCATGTCGTACCAGATCCTGGTCAGGCAGCTGACCCATGTTAGGCAGCATTTGTTGAAGGGCGGCGAGGGTGAGTCGTACCATTTGCAGGGGAACTCCCTCGCATTCCTGTCTTGGATATACTGTGCCTTTCCCGCTCTTGGGGATCACATCGGTGTGATACGGCAAGCGGATACTCTGCCACGTGGGGCGAGGTTCCGTTATCAGAAATCATGGAGCGATATCGCCATCAACCACATTAACCGGGTATATATTTGTACATCTTACCATTGTTAATTCAGTCTTTGATACAACTCATGTAATTTGTTATTTGCAGGTCCACTGAAGGTTGGAGCCAACGCTCCTCGAGATGACTCAAAGGTTCTGGAAGAGCATTGAGCCCGATGATGCATTTTTCGAGTTTATCTACGATCCCAGCTTCGAAAGAAAGAGAGAGAAGGAAGAGAGAGAGAAAAGGACAGCAGATGAGCCAGCAGGAACCAGCAGAGAAACTGGTGAATCATCCCGGAAGCGCGTGATTGAGGAGACGACCGAACATGTTGTTAAGAAAATGAAAACAGAGCTATTTGGAGGAGTAGATATGTTTGAGGCGTTTGCAGCATTCTTCAAGGAAAGGTACAACAAAGATCCGGCCGCAACGGGAGACAGGGGCGAGGCTGGAACATCGGTAAGGAGATTGTATTTTGTTTTATGAAATTTATTAGAACTGTCAGTACTAATAGTTTTGATAGTACTATATACAAGAAGGTCCTAATAGTACTATCTAGGTGTAACGGTACTAACATATTTTGATTTCCACTGGCAGAGGCCTGAAGATGCACATTCACACTCCCCCCCCTCCGAGTCCCTCACGAGGATAGGCCTGCACAGTCTCCTCCCCAGCCCCAGCAAGAGGACAGCCCCATACACTCCCCCCTCCGAGCCCATCAAGAGGACAGCCCCATACGATCCCCCGACAGCCCCATACGATCTCCCCTCCGAGATGATCACGTGGAAAGCCCTGCAACACAATCTCCTCCCCAGCCCCATCAAGAGGACAGTCCCATTCGACCCCCCCTCCGAGATGTTCATGAGGAAATCCCTCCACAATCTCCTCTCCAGCCCCATCGTGAAAGCAACCCAACCCCCTCCGAGTCCAGGGCCATTGTCCTTTCCCATGGCCCTCCAAACAGACCCCCTCCGGGTCGCCCGGTTAGGAGAAAATTTCCCTCAGCGGTTTGTAGAAGTCCATTCCGGACTCAAGAGGTGCGGGGCAAGAATTTTGCCCACTTCATGACCATGGACGATCCACCAGCGTAATACATTTCTCGTATTTTTCATCTAAATTTTAAATATGATTATAGTTTTCAATTACCAATCTAATTAGCTTTACTTTGATGTATATTAGGAGAAATGTTGGTCTGCCCTACACAATCGACAGGCAAGAATTTTGCCCACTTCATGACCATGGACGATCCACCAGCGTAATACATTTCTCGTATTTTTCATCTAAATTTTAAATATGATTATAGTTTTCAACTACCAATCTAATTAGCTTTACTTTGATGTATATTAGGAGAAATGTCGGTCTGCCCTACACAGTCGACAGGTCGTACTTTGTGGAGATCAAGACCATGACGACAATGCTTGGGTTTGAGCATGTCGATCCATTCGTGGCAATTATGGCCAAGTCTCCCCGTTCGGCTTACTTAAAGAAGGTCAACCCAAAGAGCGTGGTCATGGGCCCGACCTTCATGGTAAACATTGTGGCATATTCCACTATATCTATGCTTTGTCATCTTTTCCTACTTAAAAAGTTTAAAATTGTGTCATTTAATGCAGACTGCTGTGGATGAGGTGTGGGCTAAACCACATGGGAACGGGAAAGAGCCTGAGGGTTGGGTTCCTGTTGCTGACGAGGATGGGATTGTGCCCGATGAGGAGCTTGATCGACTGGCTATGTTCGCGGAAGGGCTGATGCCTAAATGGGGAGGGCTGAAGAAGTGGGTCGATGCGCATAAGGTACTATTGTGCATATTATGTCTTTGTACCAACTTTTATTGGTACAACATGGTACTAATTTGTTCCTTTAGTACTATCTGTTAATTGATTATTCATGTATTTGTTTAGCTGATATTGATGTGTCACTTCTCCGCGCATTGGGCTGTGTGTGTGCTTCATATGAGGGAGGACATGATGGTATTGTGGGACACAAATCAAGGGAAGTATACTGACCATATTGAAGCGCTCAGACGGCAGGTCTTCAGACCATTAGGCCGCATATTTCCCCAGCTGCTCAAGTACATCAACTACAACCAGGGTAAGTCCATTCGGTTCACCGAGTGGAAGCTGGAGTTCGAACCAATGGGCCCTAACCGGATTCTTCAGGATGACAGCTGTAGTTGTTGCCCATTGGCACTCAAGGTCATGGAGAACCGGCTTTGCGACAAGCGTGATGTTCCCATGAACAATGATGCCATTGAATGTTGGAGGACGCACATAACCCAAACGATCTACGAATACAACACGGATGGAAGTACTCTGCAGTTCTAAGGGTGGGGAGGAATTTGTTTAGACAACATTATCATTTGAAGTGGGATGTACCAAACACACTATATTATCTTTTTTTTTTTTTTTGTGTGTTGCTTTTATAAGTTATTATCGGTGGTTGGCTTGGTGCCAGTAGCAATTTCAGTACTAAATCAGGTATGTAAGTAGGTGAATGGCAGTAGGTAGGGACCAAGATAATTTTGGCCCCTGCTATGTATTTATTTATGCTATGTAATTATGCCGTGTATTTATGATGTGCCATTAGTACAAGTGTTTAGTAACACTCGCAATAACATTAGAACAGACATGAACAATATTGTTATGAAAGACAAAACAACCATTAGAGCATAAAATAACAGAGTGTACTACTGAAACAAACATTAACACTAGTACCATAAGAGAAAGAGTACTATTAGAACTAACAGAAACGATAGTACCAAACTATAGTACGTACTATTGACACGGAAGTAACATGATTACCAACAAAAGATTGAGTCAAAATGCATGAAGATGAAGATGAACGGCTACACTGAAATAAACACGCATGAGTTAAGATAGGTTCACACGTCATGGTTTCCACCACATCAGCGGAGACGATCCAGTGCTCGAGGGCTGAGCAGGATCCTTGGATAGAAACTTGCCTCCTCTGCCGGGCAACTTTGGCGGGCGTGTGCTCGTAAACTCAGTGGACATCCGGCTTGCTGTTGCTCCGCTGTCGTGGAAGAGTCGACGACGGGGCAGGATCGGTGGTGATGTCACCTCATCAGACGCTTCTCCATCATCTTTCTGGACATTTTCATCTTCCGATATTTCGACGATGCTGATCGATTTCGTCTCCGTCTTCACGTATTCGAACCCAAATAAGACGACCATCTTATCATACAAGGGCTCTCCTTCACGGTAGTAAGCTTCAGTCATGGGCTTGGCCTGGATGCATGGACATTTAATTGAGCATAAACATAAACTCCCACACCATTATCAACGAAATGCGTATAACATACCTTAAAAGCATACTTCCACACATCGTCGGTATTGAAGATATAGTTCTGAGAACGATCCCAAGACACACCATCGACGGAAAGCAACCATCTAAACGTATCGTACCGACGTCTCAAGAGAGTGAACTTCGAGTATGCATCTTCCCACACGAGCTTTAGGCCGTACGTAGCGTTCAAGTTGTCTTTCACGAGTACTAGAGCTTCACCAGGTAGGTCATTCCCCAACTCCGGAGACCCTCCCAAAGCGCCTATGAGAGTATCAATGAAGGCTTGATCGAGCTCCTTGTTCCATGGTTTAAGGCTGAACTGTAACCTCAAATTCAGCCTTAAGAGCCTCCAACTCCTGCTCTGTCAACCTCAGTTTCTCGATTAATGCTTTCTCAACTTGTCGTGCTTGATAAATTTCTTCACCGTACTCGAGAGTCTGCAGGTTTATGTGGCTTTGGCAATTGTTTCGGCAGAAGCTGGTAGGTTCAGGAAAATCCACCCATTGGAAGAAGTCGCAATCATCCCACTGCATAAAAGAAGAATTAAAAAAAAAAAAAAAAAAAAAAAAAAAAAATCATTAAACCCCAAATACAGAGTGCGTTGCATACCTTCCTCAGTGGACAGCAAAAAAATCTACGCCCAGGGTTTTCTTCCGTGTGAGAGGTTAGAGTATCAGCAGCCACTCCGTGCACGCAACTTGGAGGGGTTGGAGGGGAGGTCCATCTAGGTTGCCCGCCAGAGGAAGAGGAGGTGGATGACGACATTCTTTCAATTTTGAAGAACCCTAAATTGTAAATAGAAACGGGCCTTGTGTTCTTTAAATATAACATGGACCAGAAAACGACGTCGTCTGTTTAAGTGGTGGCCCATTAAATTGTATAAACAAACTAGAACTAAAGGAACACTGTATTTGTTGTAACAGATGGAACCTAGGTAAAGTTGGTACATAATATACATTACTATTGGTACTACCAAAGAGCAACCAGTACCAAAAATGACACTAACAGTACAAATGAAGACACTAATAGTACAAATGATGATACTAATAGTGCTAAATGTTACAAGAAACACAAACAGTTAGAAAAAATCTGACATCAGATGGAACACGTGCATGATACTTAGAAATGCTTCTAATACTGATACTACTATGGCCTTATTCATTAATCCCTTGCATACATTTCGGACGTGTATGACCAGCCTCTCCGCAAACATTGCATCGCTTCGGTTTCTGACGTTTAGGTAATCCCTGATTGGCTGAAGCTGAAGCTGAAGCTTCCTCGATCGGCATATGTATTGTGGCAGTGCAAGTGCTTCTGTAATGTCCCCTTGCAAAACATCGAGAACAGGTTACTGTGCGTGAGGTCTGAGAGCCAGCAGTCATACGACTAACACGTGGCCGACCGGCCTGGCTTGGATTCACCGGCTCATTGACATCCTCGAACTAACCTCCTCGGGCACAATCCAATCATCGGGCATAGGAATCGGCATCACTTCTCCAGCATATATTTCACGTAATGAGTCAGTGTTGTAGACACGACTAACGTATGCATCGGCATTCTGCTTCGTTCGGCTACACAAATTAGAAAGTGATAATCCACCATAAGTATAGAACTAATGACATTGTACTAGGTATAATATTTCCAACTGTACTGAAAAAATCATAATTGTTTGAAAATAAAATACCGTATGGCTGCCGCGGCGTGATAGCATGGAATAAGGTCCATGTTAAATATCAGACAAGTGCACTCCTTGCTCTGAATGTCGACGACGTGATGCGTGATTCCATTTGATACCTTGAACTTGGTTGGAGAAATGTCCTCAACAACCATTTTGCGAGCCAGTTCATTCGCTCGTATCAATCTAGCTTCTGCGTATGCAGTTAACTCTTCAGTTCTAGCCATGGCCTCAGCACGACGCTCGGTAAACCAATGTCCGATCATAGTGCGGACACACTCGAATAGAGTACATACGGGGAGCATCCTCGCCCACACAAGCCGGCTGTTCAAGCACTCGGCAGCATTAGAAGTTGAGAATCGATATCGTCGAACATGACATTTGAAACGAGCCCACTTAACAGGATCAACATCCATTAACCTATCATGTGCACCGGGTGAAAAGACTTTTAGGTTTTCCATGCGCGCCACAAAGTCCCTTGGCCTATATGCATCGGCAGCTTGTTTGAACATTTCAATCGCATGACTCCCCCATCTTCTGATATTGCCTCGTAAATGGTATGTGCATAGAGCGTGAGGTATGCCTGGGTATACAATATCCAGAGCATTCTTGATACTGATATGTTGGTCAGAAACAATCAACATGTCTTCAGGGCGCCCAAAAGTGCGCCGCAACCGTTGAAAAAACCAGGTCCATGATGCATCAGATTCCTTGTCTCCCAACCCAAATGCTAAGGGTACAACCTGTTCGTTAGCATCCTTCGTAGCAGCGACAAACATAACACCCTTGTATTTTCCCTTTAAATGCGTTCCATCAACAACAATAACCGGACGACAAGCCTTGAAGGCTCTAATGCATGCAGCAACAGCCATGTAGCTGTACATAAAAGTACCATCGGTATCATCGGTCAACAAATCAACGACGGAACCAGGGTTTGCCTGCTCTAACACATATAAATATTTCGGAAGCAACTGAAATGACTTGCTTGAGTCACCATAAGTCGAAGTCAGGGCTTGATTCCTTGCTGACAAAGCGAGAGGGTATTTTATTTGCACACCGAATAATCGTTGTACTTGCGCCATCATGTCCCTCGGCCTAAGCACAACGCCGTCTACCATCAAATTAGGGACAAAGTATTCAGCTAAAACTTTAGAATATACCGTCGGCTCATTATGATATCTGAGATCTTTCTCGCATGCGTGCGTCACCCATTCATCAATAATCCAAGCTTTTCCCATAGCTGTCGCTTTTAGTACGAATGAACACGTATCCGCATGATGCTTGCACACAACATGATAGTACTCTTTGGAGGAGCGCCTAGTAACAAACCCAAACTGGTTTACAAGATGATACAAACCACATGATGCTATCAAACTGGCTTTATTAGTGAAAATGGAATCCTTTTCAAGTGTGCCCATTCTGCAATCATCAATCGTTTCATATCGACCTCCTCCAAAATCTTCCACGGGAACTGAAGCATGGAAAGAGGTACCCGGAATAGTCCATTGTTGAACAATAGAAGCGGTTTTCTCTTAAAGTCTGATTCAAGTCCGGGAGGGATGAAACAGAGCACTCTTGACGTTGATTACTCCCAACCTCATCAGTTTCATCATGAGAATCAGTCTCATGCTCATCCTCGTGCTCATCATCCACATCTTCATATTCTTCATCCTCATCCTCAACCTCAACCTCAACCTCGTGCTCAATCTCTCGATGGAGTAACATGGTATCCTCCTCATCGTTAAGATCGTCATGGAACCTGTTTGAATTCCTCATCGACAAATTCCTTTTTCTTGATGGAGTTGGAACTGGAGTTGTAGCCACCCGGTTTTGCCGCAACACTAGACTTATTAATTCCGAATCAGCAGCAACCGGTGTTGTAGTTATGTACAACACGGGAGCCGATTCTGGATGCCATCACAAAGGCCAACTCGTAATCATCAGTGATCTTCATTCTAATCTTTTGGTTAGTTTTTGGGGAGATAACCAATGCATCTATCTCATACAAGTACCGAGCCTTCGGCTTCTTCAAACGCATTTCAATCTTGCTTAACAAATTTTTAAAATTCATATCAAACTCGCGCATAGGAATGAGCTCTGTTCGGCCGCCGTTATACTCGTCGGTGTCAGCCCAGTCACCTCCGTGGACAATGGTCATCGAACGCTGGCTCATATGCATAATGGAACACATTTAGCATACATATATCTAATGGTACTAATAGTTACTTCAGTACCAACGAGTTACTATATTGAACATACAGGTTTGAAACTTCAAGTAAATCAGTAAATCAGGGTTTGAAACAAGTATTTCATCAATTCCAGCAGCTATTGAGGAATTATTCATGGAAGTAAAATGCTCCAGGCATATTAGTACCTTGAATCGATGCGAATCTCGATTAGATAATGAACGGCGACATAAACTGAGATGAAATTTATTTTCCGGCGACTGTATGAGCTTCCGGCAGCGGCGCAAGGACTGAACTTGTACTTCGGCGACGATTTGGACTTCCGGTGACAAGTTTTTGGATTTCCGGCGACGGTATGAGCAACCGGCGACGACGCACGGACTGAAGAGAGGTCGAATTGATCTTGGAGAGAGGTTCAAGAGTGGTCGAATTGAGCTTGGAGGGAGGTTGGGGAAGCCGAAATAATGAAGAGAGAGGGAGTGTTGAAGAGAGAAGAACCTAGGGGGGGTGGTTCGTGGGGGGGGGGGGGGGTGGGGGCGAGCTGAAAATGGGAGAGGGAGGGAAAAATTGGCGTTCAAAGAAGGTCGAAGGGGGGGGGGGGGGGGGGGGGGGGGGGGGGGGGTTGGAATGGTTTGAGGGAGTGAAAAAGAGTGGGCCAACACTCTCCTTAGTAAGGGCATTTTGGTCCAAAAATATTACTTTTGACAAAATTTGTGTGTTTTTTATAATTATGACATATATTAATTTTTGTTATTGTGGAATGACATTTCTAATAATTATCACTATTATTTGGGGACTTCCACATGGGTGTATAAAAAAAAAATCACACTCTTTCATGCTCTATTAAAACTATTTCTACACAAACAATGTTATAAAATTTAAAGTAATAGTATAAATATAGGAGGAAAAAAATAAAATACCCACTTTGAAGTTTAAATAACAATAGTAGGTTTGGAAGTTAAAAAATACAAATAATAGCCATATTTTAAAATTTATGACTTGAATACCCTCACCTTTTACATTAATGACACAACTCCCTCCTCTCTCCTCTCACACGTCTATCTCCCCCACTTTCTCTCTTTTTTCTAACTCATCTCCCTTTCTCTCCTCTCTCCTCTCTCTTCCTCTCTCCTACTTTATTTTCACTTTTCTCTTTTTCAATGACACAAACACCCTTTCTCATCTTTTTCTCCTTTTCGTTTTTAGATAGATTTTTTTTTAGATTTTTTTTTTTTCATTTTTATTTCTATAACACAGTATGAACTTATAACACAGTTCGATTTTTATTTTTATTTTTGTATGCTTCGTACTGGATGTTGAACGTTTGTAGTAAAATTTTGTAAGTTTCGTACTATGTTCTTAAATGGAGAGAATTGATAAAAATTCTGCACTTGCTAGTAAGATTTATTAAGTTTTGTACTGTGTTCTTAAATGCATGTATGACGTAATAAAAATTATGAACGTTTGTAGTAAGATTTGTGTGTTTCGTACTGTGTTCCTAATTGCATAGAACGAAGTGATAAAAAATTATGCACTTCTTTAGTATTTTTTTTATATTTTGTACTGTGTTCAATACAAATAAGTATGAAAGTGTTAAAACCGTACTGTATCCTTAAATACACGAATCGAAAGTAATAAAAATTCAACAACTTTAGATAAAGAAGAACTATAATAAAGAAGTACGAACGTATTAAATTCGTACTGAAAAAATCAAGTAATAAAAATTAAATAGTTTTAGATAAAGAAATGAAACTCAGCTTCAAATAATAAATCAAAAAATGATAGAAAAAAGAAAAGAAAATTGAAATAGAGGTTACAGCCCCAGAAACCTAAACTGCCGACGCCGGAGATCCAACCGATGGATTGATCTGAAATTTGCAGCGAACCTCCCCACGTCCCATACAAACGCACCCACAAAGTTTGAAGTCAATTGCACGGCTAGATCGGCATGAACAGACGAAACAGCCCCGGAAACCTAAATCGCCGTCAGAGATCCAACCTATGGATTGGTATGAAATTTGCAGAGAACCTTTCCACGTCCCGTACGAACCCACCCACAAAGTTTGAAGTTGATCGCACAGCTAGATCGGCCGGAACAAATGAAACAACTTCGGAAACCTAAATCACCGCCGGAGAAGATCCAACCGATGGATTGGTCTGAAATTTGCAGCGAACCTCCCCACATCCCGTACGAACTCACCCACAAAGTTTGAAGTCAATCACACGGGTGGATTCGCCGAAAAATCAAAAGTGGCGCCGGAACAAAAAATGAGATTATCAATAAACTGATGTCAGCATCCAGCAACAAATACAGAGGCAAAAAGCAAGCAAAATCAATCGAAGCAGACCTTTCCGATCAGGATTTCGTTGGTGAAGGGGTTGTACAAGTCGGAGGTATCGAGGAAGGTGATGCCGGAGTCGACGGCTTGTGAGAGACAGAGAGAGAAATAGAGAGAGGCTATGAAGAATGAAAATAGAGAAAGAAAGAGAGGTTACGGCACCGCGAAAATAGAGAAAGAAAGAGAGGTTGCGTAACTGCGCCCTATGAAGAAGAGAATGAGGATAAAAAGAGAAAAACTGCTCCTATCCTAAAAGTAAGGGCATTTTCATCCACCGAACCAAAAAATGGGTATTATTTGTATTTTTTAACTTCCAAAGCTAATATTAACTTAGATATGGGTAAAAACATGTATATTCTCTAAATATAGTCACTTTCACTAAAATTATGAGTTTATAACAACAATTATAAAACTATAAGGGTTAGTTTGATAGCTATGTTATAGCAATTGAATAGTTTTAGTACACACATATCTTAAGTTTGGTAACATTTTTTACTTTTCTTTTGGTCAAGTTTAAAATTAAGGCCCTTTACAATATCACTATTCCGTCTTGTTTTTCTAACCCACCAAAATGGCGGGATACATTTTATAAGGATTGAACAGTGTCAAGAAAAAAATAAAATTCCAAAATTACCCACCCTCCCCCACCAGTCCACCACGCATTCTCCTTCCCGCACAACACATTCTTATCTCCTCTGAAACGACCCAACGCTGCCGCCTCCTCCTTGCCGTCGCCCACCTCCTCCCCGACGACCTCTCAAACGCCTATGTCGTCGTCGTCTCGAGGAATCGTATCGCCCTCCATTCCTTCAAGATCCTCGCCGCACTTCCTTCTCTCGGTGGTCAAAGCTCTGAAACGACTCAACGCCGCCACTACCCGCCGTCGCACGTATCCTCCCTGCCGCCGCCCTTCCCGATGACCTCTCGAACGCCTACGTCGTCGTCGTCTCGCGGAATTGTAACCCCCTCCATTCCTCAAGATCCTCGTCGCCGCTCATTCTCTCGATCCTAAAAGTTTTACATCAAATTCTCCTAATTTTCATTTGGATTCGCATCAATATTGGGTAATGTATATTCTCTGCATAGAGATCAAAATTTGCTGCCCTCGCCTAGTCGTCCCCAATTCCAAACCCTAGTCCCAATATCAGCAGGACAATTTTGTAATTTCCTTGATTTTGTAATTTTGTAATTTTGTAGTCTATCAAACAACAATCTATTCTACCTTGTTTCATTTTATCATAACTGTCTTGTTAATTTTTATCCTAACTTTCTATATCTCAACAACGCTACCAAACTAGCCCTAAGTTTTATAGTCACTTTTGGGTAAAAGGACATACATACCCTTAAAAAGTGGATATATCTAATCATTGATATAATTAACAATAAATAAATAAAGGAATATTCAGATATTGTTGGTCGCACAATTAATTTTTCAACTTCCTCTCTCTCTCTCTCTCTCTCTCTCTCTCTCTCTCTCTCTCTCTCTCTCTCTCTCTCTCTCTCTCTCTCGTATTCACGATTTCAAAAGGAAAAAAAAAATCATTTACATATAGTCGTCGTTGCCGCCACTGGTATCGCCACCGCCGGAGAATACTGTCGTTACTGCCGCCGCCACCACCACTGGAGAAAGTGTTTCCATAATCTTCTTCTGTCCGAAGAAATGATTCCTCCTCTATCTGTTGCAGGTCAAGAGCATGAGTAGCACCGAGTCCGACAATGATCCCGAATGGCCTAGCCGCCGCCGGTGAGTAATTTTGCCTCCTCCATTATATTTTTGAATTTTGTAAAATGAGCATGAGAGAAGCATGATTTGTATTAAATTAGTTTAGATATTAGGTGTTCCTTAATATTGAACACGGTTGTGTTGATTTAAGGTTTTGGGTTTATGTGTATAAAGCATGATATGCATCAGATTGTTTTAATTTAATGAATTCAGTTTATTCCTGTAATTGTTCTTGAGGGCACGATTGTTTGCTTAGTTCATCCATGTCGACAAAGATGAAATACAAAAACAATTTTGCCACTCAGTTGATCGTGCCAATGTTGACAACGATTATTTGCTTAATTCGTCCGTATCGACAAAGATGAAATATAAAATTCAACCGTGTGACACGGTTGAATTTTGGATTCAACTGTGTCTGTCCAGAATTTTTTTTTTTTTTTTTTTTTTTTAATCCGAACTTGATTTTTTTTTCTTATAACTATATTAATTAGTTTTGTTTGTGATTTTTTCAGCCTATGTATCAGGGGATGAGGTCGCATGCAAGGATTTCTGGGCAAAGTAATTCCATACACTTGGGATACCATTCTTCGAAGCATACTGAAGGTTTTGCTTCGTGTTGGGGGACAACAGCTCCTTGATCAATTTCTACAAGGTCCCTTCCGTTACATAATGGAGCTAAAGATAATATAAACAGCAATCAACGCCTTGCACGAGTTACTAGGCCGAGAGTTGAGAGATCCGTCGTTCTCGGAGTTTGAGAGGTGGTTCTTAGTAGAGGGCATGAAATCCGATTCAGCTCTCAATAGTGGGCGCTTGTCACTGGATTAAGCTTCGGGTCAACCCCTTTCAACCCCTATGCTCGACAAATTATACCACTATCAAGCCTCTACCACACGAAATACGAAAAGAAGAAGATCAAGGCCAACAAACATAGGGAGGAATTCTAGAATATGGATCGCTCCAAAAGGTTAGGGACTAATGATCAATACGTGAAGACTGTCATCCTTCTAATCTACTACTTTGTTCTATTGTCCTGGGATAATCCGCCGATTGGTGATTGGGCTTGGGCGTTAGTCGAGAACGTTGGAAGAGTGGAGGAGATTTCCGTGGGGATCTTGGTCATTCCAAATTCTTTGCACCGGATGGGCGTTTTAAAGAAATATCCATCAGAGATTGACAATGATAAAAATGTGTATCATTTCTACGGGCCGGTTTGGGGGCTCCATTTATGGTCCTACGAGGCCATTCCGATGTTGGGACGAACATGTGGCTACAAATTCAATGATCACCTGACTCCTCGTATAAGAAAATGGGAGACCTATTCACATGGGGCTAATATGGTCGATTTCTTCGACAACCCTGAGGTAGAATAAATTCATTTGCATTTATTGATTTATTTGGTTCATTTGTCTTATTAATTAATGAATTTCATATTTGCATGTAGCTTGCGGTCTCTTCAACACTCATTCCGGAAGAACAAGAGTTACGAGAGCCTTATTTCTTAGTTTGTGTTGGGAATTGTTAAAAACAACATGTTAAGGGGGAACCTATAAGGGACACTTCATTGTTTTAATTTGATCCCAAAACCCCAAAGCGTTCTGTTCCCAAGCGACCCATTTTGATGTAGTTAATAGGTTAGAATTTGTCTAATCCTACTCTGTTAGGATGGCTCCTTATTTTGCTTAGAATATAGACTTCAAAAGTTCAAGTGAAGGCCACTCGCTTGAGTGTGTTTTTCGAAGCGAAGCGTGTCTAGCGAGCTGAAGTGAAGCGTGCCGAAGAATAGTGTAGCGAAGCGAGCGCTACAGTAGATTCAAGCGAGTCTGCCAAAGCAAAGCGAAGCGAGCGCTATAGTGCAAAGTCAAAGCGAGTCAACTCTGGTCAGCACTTTCCAAAGCAGTCACTAGGGAACCTCACTTCCCAAGCGACTCACTACAGAATGACTACGAAGTGACTTAACTAAAGCGGACGCTACAACTTCAAAGCGAAGCGAGCCACTACCTACCAGAAAGCGACAGCACAATTCCCGCTCCGAATTTGAACTCCAGTCAACTAGAGATCTTCGCATTAATTGCGAGATCTCCACGTGTCGATTGCGGGGAGGAGCAGCGGAGTTGACTGCCAGGCCGACAAGGGCGCCGCAACAGTACTGGGTCGCTCCAGTTACTGTTAATATTGGATCTTAGCCAAATTAGGCAAAGAGCCAAAACTGCGAGTCTGAAAAGCAGCCAGCATGTGCAAGTACTGTCGAGAGGAGGAGGGACAAAGCCACCAACCATGCAACGGATCTCGGCATCCCTCCGCCTATAAATAGTGAAGGATGAAGACGAAGAGAAGTAGAACACTACTTGAGCATTCAAGCGCCTACTGCAAACAAACACTCCCAGCCTTAGTGCATTCTTCGAGTCTTTGTTTCCAAGTGTTCTCCGAGTTCCAGTCTCATCGGAACTCGTCTTCACAACCTTCACACTTAGAGTCTAAGCCCATCTCATATCCAAGCTTAGAAGAAGAACTCTAGCCATCTTTGCATCTACTGTAAAGAGTTCTTCATAGTGTGTCGTCGTAAACCAAAAACCCTAAATCTGTCTGTTAGGTTTTTGAGTTCGTCGTCGTTAGGTTGTTTCGATCATCGATTGAAGAAGCCTCGATCATAGAGTCTAGATCCAAGCTTGCACTTACATCGTTTGTGTAAAGCTCGATCGAAGGTAGGCTGTAAGGAGAGCCCGGAATCTCCATGTCGTCGGACTGAAGCGAGTGAAGCTTCCAGTCCAGTTTAGGTCTTTGTAGTGAACCCGTAATCACTGCGTCGTTCGTCAGATCCAAGCAAGTGAAGCTCGATCGTGACTAGGCTTTTGAAGAGCCTGTAATCTTCAAGTTCTTGAGTAAAGAGAACTGTTGCCAAGTGCAACAAGTGGACGTAGGAGCTTTATCTCCGAACCACTATAAATCTAGTGTCGTATCTCTCTAACCCTAAACTCTTTACTTTGATTATTCATTGCATATTGCATCTAACTAAACCTAATCTGGAAATTTTAATTACTTAGGAAAGACATTAGCTCACCGAATTCCGCACAAAGAGTAAAGTCTCACTTTTGATCAAGCTCGAAGCTTAGGTCAAAAGAATCTTGATTGCTTTAGATCTAGCTTTTGGCTAGGTCTTAGTATTTCTATGAGCACTTTACTTCATACTCTGAGTTAAGGAATTTGAAGTTGAAAAACTTCAAAATACGTATTCACCCCCCCCCCCCCCCTCTACGTATTTTTCCTATAACAAACCGGGACCAACAAGTGGTATCAGAGCAGCGGTTCTTTCGAGCCTCTTCTTTGCATATCCGAAGCGAGTCCCCACTCGCTTCACGTTGTCTCACTGAACCGGATCCTATTTCCTAAGTGCATCAAAACCTCACCCACGCATATTGCATTTACTGCTAATAGTTTGCTATGTCTACATATAGTGCATCAAGTCTTCCACAGTTGTCTATCGAAGGATACGAGACATGGAGTTTCCGAGTCGAGAGCTTCCTATGCTCCATCCACGACCGGATGTGGGAAGTTATAGAGGACGGACCAATCGAGATCAAGAAGGCTGTCTCTGAGAATGTCCCAGCTGCGGAAGGTCGGGCTGCCTACGTCCGACAAACCTACGTGGAGAAGGACAAGGACGAATACAATGCCAACGACTACAAAGTCACCAACCTCGACAAGATCGCACGCCACACGATGCAGAGCACCGTGTCGGATGCCTATCTTCCTAGGATCAGGAAGTGTGCAACGGCGAAGGAAATGTGGGAAACCCTAGCCCTCATTTCACAAGGAACGGACAAGATCAAAGAGAACAAGCTCGCCGTACAAATGCGGGAGTTTGAAAGTCTAATAATGAAGCCAGGAGAGTCCATCGACACCTTCGAGCTGAGAGTTACCAACATCATTGCAACTCTCAACTCACTTGGGAAGGAACTCACAGACAAGGAAGTCAACCTGAAGATTGTCCGAGCTCTCACAAGGAAGTGGCAGACAATGAAGGAACTATATCTAGCTACCAAGGATCTATCAAAGCTCACACCGGAGATTCTGTTCTCCGAACTCAAAGCTCATGAATTCGATCTGAATCGGATGAACCTCGACGAAGAGGATGAAGCTCCCACGACATCAAAAGGTGTAGCGTTCAAAGCTGCTGAAGGGCCAAGCGACCAGTCGCTAACCAAGATGATGAGGGAAGAATTGGAAGAACATGTTGCCTTCTTATCTAAGAACTTCAACAAAATGAACTCTCGAGTGGGCAAATACAAAAGATTCTACAAACAGTACAAGGGGAGGAGCACTAATGCTCGAGAAGGAAAAGGGAAGAGAGAAGAGACGACCAAGCCGATCTCAAGGGACATGATGGAAGTGGAATGCTACCATTGCCACAAGATGGGCCACTACAAATCCGACTGTCCGAAGCTGAGTGCGACGGAGCGAGAGGAACTGAGAGCAAAGAGGGATGCTCCAAGGCGAGCGCTTGTAGCAAGCGAGCAGCCGGTCGCTTCAACTGAAGATATCTCAAGCGACTCGGATGCATTCACAGATCCCAACTCCAGTGAAGGAGAGGATCTTGGACTAATGGCGCTCACAGACGAGGAAACCAGAGAGGTATTTATCTATCCCTCACCTAGCTCAATTACACTCGCACATACTCACCAAGAGGAATCTAATTCCTCGACATGGAGTGAGTTGCTTGACAAGCACATTAAATTGTCAAGCGATCACGAAGTGTTGCAACAAGCTTTGTCTCAAAGCGAGAAGGAGAACCGAAAGCTAGCCACTGAGCTTGACCAAGTCAAACTCAACTTAAGGGCTATGACTAGTAAGTTCGAGGATCTCTTCGCTAGAAATCAAAGCTTGGAGGGAAGGTATGAAGCCCAGTCCGCTCTAGTTGCCAATTTGAACAAAGCTTCATATGCTAGGCAGGCACTAGAAAGCTCACTTCTACCTTTTGGTAGAAAGGGAGGACTCGGATATGAGGGTGGACCTTCCAAGCCAACTGTCTTTGTTGGTGCTTCAAACACGACACCATCAGTCACTTTGGAGATGCCCACTGCATCCAAAGCGACCACCAACAAAGATAAAGGCCAAATGGCTGAGAACCCTAAGAAGAAGCCTATGAAGATGTCTACATCTTCAAGGGCAGAACCTAAGGGCAAGCAAAGATCAACTGTCCCTAGCACTCACAATGCTAAAGTTTACCAATCCAAAGTTAAAGGGAAACCAGTTGTAGCTTCTAAATCTCAAGCCACGACACAAGAGACAAAGGATCTCCCTTTCAAGAAAAGGAGTAATGTCTACGTGTCACGTTATCCGGACTGGAGATGGTCCAACCGGACTAACGTTGAGGGGGAAGAATTTGAAGCACCAAAGAGGACGCTTCAAACTTCCAAGGTTACTCAAGCGAGTCGGGTTCAAAACCCTAATTGGACAGCTTCGAGAAAACCTAGCGAGCCGCTTCGACAGACTATAAAACCTAAGTCAGTTTCTAAGCCTGTAGCTAATCCGAAGCGAGTCGCTTCAGGATACAAGCATAAATGGAAGAGCATAGGTATGCCCCAAGCGAGCCGCTACCCCTTTTGCACGCACTGCTGCACATGTGAAACTGCTTTAAGGCAGAGGTCACAGTTTTCAAAGGTCGAGAAGCCCAAAGCACAAGCTATCTTTCAAAAGAAAGTGAAGCAAGTGTGGGTACCTAATGGAACTAACCTGCAAGGACCCAAACTGATTTGGGTACCAAAATCTGTTTAATTGCAGGTGAGCGCCGTGGATCCCATGCCAAGTGAGGGTCATCAAATCTGGTACTTGGACAGTGGATGTTCAAGACACATGACCGGCATGAAAGCCCTACTTCATGACTACATAGAGAAGAAGGGTCCACACGTTACTTTTGGTGATAACTCTCGAGGAAGCACCAAAGGATACGGCGCACTGAAAGTTGGAAAGCTCACAATTGAAGAAGTCTTCTACGTGGAAGGACTTAAGCACAACTTGCTATCCATTTCACAATTCTGTGACAAGGGATACAAGGTGGAATTTATTTCCAACAAGTGCATAGTGAAGAGCAAGCTCACATCCCCGATTGTGCTCACTGGAGTTAGACAAAGGAATGTCTACATCGCACAATGGGATAGCTGCAAAGAGGAGACATGCTTAGTTGCAAGAAGTATTACAGAAATAGGATGGCTATGGCACAGACGCTTAAACCATCTCAACTTCAAAGCCATAAATCGCTTAGCTCGAAAAGGCTTGGTGCAAGGCATACCAAATGAAGTCTTTAATAAAGACCATCCATGCTCACCATGCCAACAAGGGAAGCAGACATAGAAGCACTTCACAAGTCTTGAAGAAGCTTCATCCAAGCGAGTGCTCGAGCTGCTTCACATGGATTTGTTTGGTCCAGTCACTCCAGTTAGTGTGAATGGAAGGAAGTACACTCTAGTTGTAGTCGACGACTTGTCTCGCTACACTTGGATTGTATTTCTCTTCAGTAACAAGGAGACACTGACCAAGCTACCACAACATCTCAAGCGATTGGCTGTGGAAAAGAATCAAGCTATTGTGACCATCCGCTCCGACAAAGGCACAGAGTTCTTGAACTCTACCATTGAAGCTTACTGCACGGAGCATGGCATAGCCATCAGACTTCATCAGCACGCACACCTCAGCAGAATGGAGTTGCTGAAAGAAGGAATCGAATCATCAAAGAAGCCGTTCGAACCATGATTGCAGACTCGAAGCTTCCGATGAAGTATTGGGCTGAAGCTGCCAATACAGCATGCTACACGCAGAATCGAACGCTTCTTTGCAAACGACACGATAAAACACCATATGAAATATGGACAGGGAGAATTCCTAACATATCTTATTTCCATATTTTTGGTTGTAGGGTCTTCATCCATGACAATGGGAAGTCGCAGTTGAAAGCCTTTGAAAGCAAAGCTGATGAAGGAATATTCTTAGGATATTCCACATCAAGTAAAGCTTACAGGGTGTTCAACTGTAAAACCCTAATCGTGGAAGAATCACCCCATGTCGTATTTGATGAATCGTCTTTGAATCTTCCACAGGAACAGGTTCAATCTAAAGAAGGAAAGTCAAGCGAGGAACCCATCAATTCATCAACTTGGGACATGCTTGAGGATAATGAAGAAATCAAGGACTCAAGCGAATCAATTGACCAAGGAAAAGATGAAGCTGCCCCCAAGATTCCTGAAGCGAGTGCTGGCCAAGCACCCAATCCAGTCGCTTCAGATGATGAAGCGAGCGACAAAGAAGAAGATAGAGATGAAGCTGGCGGATCCAAGCGTGCATGGCTCAAGGATCACTCACCAAGTCAAATCATTGGAGATCCATCCAAGGGTGTAGTGACCAGAAGTCAAGTGTTTGGAGAAAGTGCCATGTTCAGTTGATTTCTCTCAAACATCGAGCCATCAAGCGTGGAGGAAGCCCTAGCTGATTCAAATTGGGTGATCGCCATGCAAGAAGAGCTGAATCAGTTCACCCGAAACGACGTATGGTATCTCGTGGATCGTCCCAAATTCCAGCATGTTATTGGCACCAAGTGGGTGTTCAAGAACAAGACGGACGAGGACCACAACGTTGTGAGGAACAAGGCACATCTCATCGCTAAGGGCTACTGCCAAGAGGAAGGAATCGACTTTGATGAGACCTTTG
Source organism: Thymus mandschuricus (assembly GCA_029379335.1). NCBI lineage: Eukaryota > Viridiplantae > Streptophyta > Magnoliopsida > Lamiales > Lamiaceae > Thymus > Thymus mandschuricus. The sequence continues at coordinate 6,557,705 of CM057074.1, forward strand.
CTCCAGTGGCACGGCTTGAAGCGATCAGACTATTTCTAGGCTATGCAGCGGCCATGAAATTCAAAGTCTATAAGATGGATGTGAAGAGCGCGTTCCTCAACGGTGAATTAAAGGAAGAAGTGTATGTGGAGCAGCCACCGGGTTTCGAGCAGGGAGACAAGGTGTATCGCTTGAAGAAAGCCCTATATGGGTTGAAGCAAGCTCCCAGAGCTTGGTATGATACCTTATCTCAATTCCTAGTGGATAATGGATTCCACAAAGGAAAGATAGATCGAACCCTATTCACCATCAATCATGGAGAGGATATGCTATGGGTTCAGATCTACGTGGATGACATCATATTTGGATCACCAAACCAGTCGTTTAGCGAGAAGTTTGGAGAGCTTATGAAGACCAAATATGAGATGTCAATGATTGGCTTGATGAGCTGCTTTCTAGGTCTTCAAGTGAAGCAGCAGGATGATGGAATCTTCATCAATCAAGCTAAGTATACTCGAGATATGCTTGCCAAGTTCGGTGTTCAGCATGCCAAAGCTGTGAAGATTCCGATGAACACGAACTGGAAGATGGAGCCAGACATAGATGGGAAGCCTGTGGATGCTACAGACTACCGAGCCTTGATCGGATCCCTTCTATATCTCACTGCAAGTAGGCCGGATATAGCTTTTGCAGTTGGAGTCTGTGCTCGCTTCCAAAGCAATCCCAAGCACAGTCATCTTGAAGCTACCAAGAGAATTCTTCGTTATTTAAAGGGCACTGTCAATATGGGGCTGTGGTATCCAACGGAGGATAATTTGGAGCTCACTGGATATTCAGATGCTGACTATGGAGGGTGCCGAATTGATAGGAAGTCAACTTCGGGCACTTGTCAGTTCTTGGGAAGCAAGCTGATCTCATGGTTTTCAAAGAAGCAGACGAGTGTAGCTACTTCAACGACTGAAGCCGAATATATGGCCGCTGGAAGCTGCTGTTCTCAAATTCTATGGCTTCGTCAGCAGTTGAAGGACTACAATGTTGAAGCAAATGAAATTCCTATATTCTGCGACAACAACAGTGCAATCTGCATCTCTCAAAATCCAGTGCTACACACCAGATGCAAGCACGTGGAAATCCGACATCACTTCATTCATGATCATGTCGAGAAGAAGGATATCAAGCTCGAGAAAATTCATACCGATCTCCAGCGAGCAGATATCCTCACCAAGCCTCTAGCTGAGTCTCGTTTCAATCTGTTATGCATGGAATTAGGGTTGCTAGACCCTGGTGAAAAATGCTAGATTCAGGATGCACGAAGGAGTGGTCGCTAGTTTTTTGTAGCGTCACTCGCTTTGGATCTTCACCAACTCAAGCGAGTCACTTCAAAATTCCACTCGCTTGAAGAAGGAGAAACAAGGTGGAGTAAGGTGGAGTGTTGGAAGACGTTCCCTACCTGCTTACAGGAATTGTTAAGCCTTTGGTTAAGGGGGAACTATTGTTTGCTCTCGGAGCAAGCTACTTCCAAAGCGAGCAAGGAAAGCTGCTACCTAGCCTAGGATTCCTAGCGAGTGGGTATAAACACTCGCAAGTGCCGTTTCTAGTAACGGTTGTGGGGTCTTGTATCGGGCCTTCCCACGTAAAAATGGTGAAAGCTTAGGCAGGGCTGGCACCTAGACCTTGTGTCCTCTTCCCATCTTTCCGCCGAAGAGGAGCAAGTCTTCTCATCTCCTTCATAGTGGATAAACATCCATCCCTTACTCACTCTTCATTGAGTTGAGCTGTCGGATGTCTATTCATTCCTCCCCCACTTTGAATTTTGCATCGCTTCAATTTGGCCTAGCTTTTGTCAAAGCGAGTCGATTGCAAATTCATTCTGTAGCTTGTAGGAGGAAGCTTGAAGGTTTACCTTTTTCTACAAAAGGTTGCAGGGCTGGTGACATGCTTCTGCGTAAAATACGAGATTGTCTTGTCAGAGCATTCTCATTGTCATCCTGTCCATTTCTGCTCTGAGATAAGGACTTGTACTCATCCCCCATTCGTCGTGAATATGTACACTTACGTGAAGCTCCCCTCTGGGTTGTGGTAAGCTTGTGTACTATATTCATTTTCTCCCCCATTCACTTCGAAGGAGGACTCTCTAATTCATAGAGGAAGATGAATGCCATGAAGATGAATGCCAAGAAGACAAAGCCTCTAACAAACGTCAACAGGTGGTATCATCAAGCTTGAAGTCACCATTTGCAGGATCAACAAGTGGTTTCAACAAATAAAGTCCAAATCAAATGATGTCTTCAATAAGTGGTATCAATCTCCTACGAAGTGAGATTGACTGGTAAGTGTTTCAATTTTAAGTACACTAAGTGAGCTGAAGCGTGCTAGAAACCTTCACTCACTATGTGAAAAACATGAAATGAATCTGACACAAATACAAAGAGGAAAACACTCTTGTTTATCCTCGAAGTATGTAAGTCAGAAACATTTTAAATTAAGCAAAGAAATTCAATTTCTTATTCAAGTCGCTTCAGATGGCAAAGCGAGTGCTACGTCACTCCAAGCGAGCCATCGCAAGCGAGTGCGGAACAGTCACTCAAGCGAGTGCCTCTCAAAGTGAGCGAAGGCCTAGCAGCCCAACTCGAAGCGAGCGGGTACGAAGCGAGTATGAGCTGTCTGCACTCGAGTGCAATTTTACTTTCTGCTTTGCATTTAATGCAGGTTCACGTACTGGCGAAAATAACGGGCGCGTGCACCACACTTTGAATTCGAAGCGGGAAAAGACGGAGAAGATCCAGCCGTCGAATCTTAACAGTCCCCCATCTGTAGCCGTTGGATCTTCGCCGTATAAGACAAACCAATCACAGCAGGCCACGTGGAGACGACGTGCAAGTTGGTGGTTTACTTTTACTGTGATGACGCCGGACACATCAGATCCATCACCGCGCGTCCGCCGCCTACCTACAGGATCCTCACCGATATTACTGTCTTGCCCCTGCCACGTCAACCAAGCCCTAACTCTATTTAAGGACGCTGTGCAGAACTGAAAAAATTTTCACAACTCTCAAACTTTGCTTTTCTAGTGCAAGATCTGAAACTCTCTGAAAATTCACGAGTCTCACCTCTGTTTTCTTCTTTAAATCTCCGATCAAATTTCTTATATCTCACCTTGGGAAAGAAGCTCAACACCGAGACGATGGAGCAGTTTCTCACCGAAGTCGACAAACACATCAACGTCGAGCCCCATCTCGACCCTGTCGTCGTAGAAGAGAATGGATTTTTCCGTAGAGCCGTGAACACGGCCGGTCTATGGAAGTTCGTGACGGCGGTACCAAAGAAAATCTTGGCGAAGGCGGTGGGAGAGCTTCTTCTGAATCTGAGGAAGGAGCAAAACACATCATCATTCACTGATCCACAGACCAGGAAGCCGGTGGAGGTGGATTTGAGCGAGCTCATCGGCGTGTTCGACTTGCCGAGGGAAGGAGGAAATTCCCTGTTAGATTTGGGTTTTTCGGCCGGAGTCGAATACGGTCGTTTTGCCATCGCCGGAGCTGAACCAAATTTCAAGGAGGCCGGTATCCGTTCCAACTTGAAGGCCCCCTTCAATCATACCTGCGAGCTCTTTTCGAAGAGCGTCGCATGCGTCGGAACCCTAGATACGCTGTCTAAGACGAAGCTGATCGCCACCACCTTCATCGTCGACAGCCTCACCGGAACAAAATTCAACTGGCATGGTTGGTTTCTCAACCAAATCCACGAAGCCGCTGAAGATTTTACGTTCGTGCCGGGAAGCGCCGATCAGATTCTCCGCAAGGGGAAGTTGAAATTCTTCTCCAGATTGTCTGTTGCACTGGAGGCACGCTACCTCGACAAAACGTTGATCGACGTGGCTGTCTACAACAAGCAGTCTATTTTCTATGACAAGTGGAGGAAAACCAAGATTCCGATTGATCAAGGACTTCTAGCTGTAGAAGTGCCCGTTGCAAGACCAGTTGTCGAAAGACAAGCTGAAGCGACCCAAGCAAAGCGAGCCGCTTCACCCGGGAAGCGTGCGGCGCCAAAGCAAGGGAAGAAGAAGATGAAGCGAGTCACTTCACTCATCCTGTCAAGCGAGGCGGAGGAGAAGCCGCTTGAGGATGTTGAAGTAACTCAACCCCAGCCTTCACCAATCAAAGCCCAAACTCCCCCACTACAAATCCAAACCCAAACAACCCAAATACCAGAACCACAAGCTTCATCAACCAACCAACCACTCACACAGACAACCCCCCTCTCTCCCCAGGAAGAAGAATCTACATCTTCTTTCCAAATACCCACAATGCCTCTACTACATATAGACCCAACTGAAGCCTACACCACATTCCAACCTATCCAAACCCAGCAACACAGCCAGCTACAGAACCCATCCAACTATCCGAAACCAAAACTCCTGAAACCTCATCATCATCTCTATCCCCCTCGACATCGGCAGCCACAGCCGATACCGCCCAAACAACCGGTGAACTCCCAATTATCTCACCATTCCTACCTCCCGTTGTCACTGCAGAAATGCAGGCTATCGATCGCTACGTCAAGGATCGAGAGCAAGCTGCAGAGACCATCGCCCTCCGCTACTCTAACGTACCGTGGACCGACGTGGTCTACACCTAGACCGTCGACTTCCTGACGTACATTACGTACCGCGGAACGGAGTACTATAAAATCTACAATCTCATGCAGGCCTTCAAGAAGGATGAGTTGATTAAGCTGGAGGCCAAGCTGCTCAACTTTATTGGCGTGGACGGCTTCCATACTTTTCTTGATGGGACCAGCTGGATGCTAAGATTAAACAAATATACCCAGATGCTGTAATCCCCAAGCGAGTGACAACTCCTCACGAGCAGCAGCTGATCAATGCACATTCGGAGGAGATGGAGGCGAAGGAGGTGGAGATCTCAAATCTCCAAAGCGAGATCTCCAAAAAGGAGGAGGAGGTGAACAGGAGAGTACTGGAGGTCAAGAGGCTTCGTGAAGACTTTGACAAAAAGAAGGGAGAACTGGAAGGAAAGGTGGAGGAGAAGGAGAGATTGTTGGAGGAAAAGGAGAAGGCGCTGGAGGCGCAGGTGAAGTTGGTAGGAGACCAGACGAAAACCATCACCGAACTCAAGGACTCGCTTGATGCGGAACGGAGTCGCTTGAGGGAGGTTAATGCCAAGCTAGTCACAGTTGGCAAGGAGAAGAAGGAATTGGAGAAGGAGGTGAAGAAGTTGAAGGAGGCAGTTGAGAAGAGGGATGAAGAATTGATAAGGAAGGGGAGTGAGCTGCTCAGCACCAAGAAGACTCTCGACACTCTCAGAAATGAGATGAAGGAACTCAAGCAAGAAAGTGAGATAGATAAGAAAGAGCTTGAGAGCCGAAGGAGGAGTGCGCAGGCTCTTGATCTGAAGAGTGCAGGGCTATCCATCCTACTGCAGAAAGTCAAAGAACTGGGAGAAGCTTACACCGAGAAGGTTGCTGCAGGTGCCAAATTTCATCTCTCTCTAAATCAGAGAGAGAAGAGCCTTGAAACAATGAAGGCAGAGCTTCAAGCGGCCCAAGAGTTCTGGTACTTCAACCTGCAGGAAGAGAAGAAGGATCTGAGGAGTGAAGTTGAAGCGGAGCTGGAGGCTCGCTTCAAGTCGGTGGAGTCACTGGAGAGGTTGATGCTCTCAGTGAAGGAGAGGGAAAAGCAGTGTGAGTACCTGCTCGAGGAGATCAGCATCAAAACCGCACAGTTAGTGCTCTCCCAGGAGCATACCTTTCCTGGAAAAACCGAGTGGATGCTGCACGCTGTATTTAACGCTGTCAACAATCTTCAAAACTCCATTACCGGAAAGATACTCACCCTAACCCCTGGCAGTGATGATGCCAAAAAGGGGGAAGGACAAGTGAAGGAAGGAGGTGTTGGAGGTTCGGGAGGAAATGGAGCTGTTGGTGTGGAGAGGATGCTTGAGGGAGGCAGTGGTGTTGGAGATGAGGAGGAAGAGTTTGATGACGAAGCGAGGGCTCTACGTGCAAAGAAGGGAAAAGTGAAGCTCACGGAGGAAGAGCTTATGAAGAAGCCCGAGGAGCCCAGCAGGCCAACTGAGGAGAAAATTCTTAGCTCCTCAATCGCACGTCATCCTCCAGTAGTGGTGATGACCAAGGAGCAAAGGGAGAGGCAAATCGCGGAGGACGAGGCCTTGGCTTGGCATATGGAGCGTGATTTTGAACTGGGAAGGCTAACACTTGCAGGTGCTTCAGGTTCTAAAGCGCCCGCTTCAGCCGCCGCACCCGCTGTTTCACCAAAAAGTGTTCGCAATAGACGAAATCTATCGTAGCACTAGCAAGTAAAACCTAAGTATCGAATCTCAAGGAAAACTTAACAGGGCAATCAATTATGTAGTAAAAACCTAATCTAGCCTAAATCTAGGAAAGCAAGTAAATAAGATTTTTGGGGTTTTTGTTTTAAATCCTAGGCAAATAAAATAAATCAAAGCAATAAATAAAAGCAAGTAAATAACTAATCTAGAACTCAAGAAATAAATCTAAGTATTAAACTAAATAAAACGATTAATCTACCTAGGCAAGAATCGAAAAGAAAGCAATAAAGAAAGCAACGAAGAAAGCATAAACTACTCTAGACATAATGAATAAAATCTGGAAATTTAAAGACAAATAAATCTAACTACGAAAGCTTTGAAAAACGAGAGAATTGAAATCGAAGGAAAACGAATCTAAACTAGAACTAGAAATCGAAAGAACGAAATTAAACTAAGTAGATTAAACGAAGCAATTAAGAAAACGAATCTAAAACTAAAGCAAGCAATTAAAAGCAAGTAAACGAAAGCAATAAATAACTTACGAAATTAACGAAGAACGAAGAACTTGAATTAAACGAACTAAACGAGGAATCCGGATCCGAACAAAAGAAAGCAATAAAAACTAAAGCTAAAGTATTTTGAACTGAAAACTAAGCCTAAAAGATGATAAAAGATGTCTAGAATTCGTGTACAAGGGATAGTATATATAATAGGTATGAAAACCTAATTATATAAGGAAACAAGAGCTAGCCGGAACGTTGGACGGTCGTCCAACGTACGTTGGACGCTCGTCCAACGTCGCACTCGCATTCTTCTTTCTTTTCTACTCTGGACGCTCGTCCACCGTACTCTGGACGGTCGTCCAACGCTGGACGATTTGCGCGCCTTTCTTGTTTCGGTCGTATCTTCCTCGTCCGAACTCCAAATCGACCTCCGTTTTCGCCTACATGCTCCTATCGAACCCCTCTTCGATATAATGCTTCTTTCTTCTCATTTTCTTCTCATTTCCGTCCTTTTTATCCTACAATACCAAAGACTCCAAAGCAACCAAATCATAGCAAAAGACAAACGAAAGAGACACAAAACATAACGAAAACGGACTCGAAAACACTACGAAAATCCTAACATTTAAACACCAATCAAACTCCCCCACACTTAGACCTTTGTTCATCCCGAACAATAACAAAAACGAAATAAGCAATAGACTCAAGCATTGTGAACTATATAGGCCTCAAAACTTTTCTTAAACAAACTCTCATGATCATGATCAAAACTATGCACACAACCTTAGCATCAATCAACACAATTTACTCAACTAATTCAAAATATGCTAATCCATCAAAGAACACTCTCCAACATGTGAAATTTTATATATGGATGTGAACACTCAACTCTCTCAAAGAAAAGATGTATAAGATAATGCACATCATAGGGTTCACTCAATATCAATGCAATGCAACATGTTTACCATAGGCTTGCCTTCAATCTCAACATCTCCACCTAATGTAATACTTACAAATTAGGATCAAAAGGTCTTTATATAAGCTTGTAATGTAGGGACATTGGTTAAGGTAGGGAAAGTATAGGCTAAGTGACTCAAATAAATCTAAATCATCAACCTCTTTTCAACTCCAACCAAAGTATGAATTTTTACTCCATCTTCTACCATCCAACACACCAAATACAAACTCAAAGATGCTAAAATATCAACTATATAAATCAAAGCTAACTACCCCCTTATGCTTATATTCTTATTCTCTCTTTCTTTTCTCTTTTTTTTTTTTTTTTTTCTTTTTTTTTTTTTTTTTTTCTAGAGCTCCACTAATAAACGTTCTTTCTAATGTTGAACAAAGACTCTACTTTTTTTTTTTTAAACTCATAGGGATAGCTAACTACATAAATCAAGCATCTAAAACTCCTTTCTCCTCCTTCTTCACCACAATCAAATTTTTCTATTCAACTCCTTCCATATCACCAACCACAAATACTAAGGATACCCATAACCATCCAAACCTCCTATCATCCGGTATTACAAAGAACGGCTAACAAAGGCTCAAAAGGGGTAAACAAAGGTTTATGAACAAGGTTAGTGTATAGGGATCATGTGGCTAAAGAAAGATGGCCTAAGATCATCTCCTAGTTCGTAAATATACTAAGGTCTTGATGGAGGAACAAGGCAAATTCTAGAAACAACGAAGCATGCATGATCACTCAATCAACGAATAGGCATAAATATGCACAAATAGCTCAAATCTCACGGGTTCAAACTAACTAGTTCCCGACATCATAGCATACTTCAAATTCAATGAATAAAATGCGTCGCTTCGCCAAGGTTCCATGCATAATAAAGATCATGAATTTTTCTCCAAAAATCAACAAAAATTTTCTATCATCGGCCAAATCCACATATGGGTTGAAGAAACCTTGGAATCGTGGATCTTGCCAACGAGGATCATAAGAAGACCAAAACCGAGGGTCGTTTGGGTTCGGTAGAGCGGAGGTGAACGGCGGCGGCTTGCTGCTTTTGAATCAAATAGGGGGCCCGTCTTGCGTTGAAAACTGGAGGATTTAATTACGTTGGACGCTCGTCCAACGCACGTTGGACGCCCGTCCAACGTAGCCTTCGCTGAAAATCCGAAAAAACTTGAAATTACGCTGGACGCTCGTCCACTGCACGTTGGACGCCCGTCCAGTGCGGCCCTCGCGAAAATTTGCCTGAATTTTCCCCTTTTCTTCCTCTCGAGGCCTTCCGTGCCATTTGCAATCCGTAGGAACTAATCCCTGCACAAACATTTAACGAAATACGAACGAAAAATAACGAAAATAAAAAAAAAATAAAAACAAAATAAATCCTATTCTACAAAAATAAGATAAAGAAAGTGGGTTGCCTCCCACCAAGCGCTTGTTTAACGTCATTAGCTTGACGTACCACAAATGCTCATCCTAAATCTGTTGCAACAAGCAACGTCTTTAACCATCCATCGGTGACTCTCGGTGCAAAGGGGGACTCTTCTTTCTCTTCGGCTTGTAACTCGAAAAGAGGGTTATCTTGGACATTCATCTCCCCCTCGAACATCGTCGAGTTAGACTCTACAAGAAAAGACGATTCACAAATGGTGAGGTTAGAAAGAAAAGAGTTAAGGACCACTTCCTCATTCGATGCGTGTGTTGAGCTTTCCTCGTCCACTTCATCTTCCTCCTCCAAATTTCGTAGAAAATCTTCGATTATGTCCTCTTCCTCATTCGGCGCAAGTGTCGATCTTTCCTCTTCCACCGCATCAACCTCCTCCAAATTTTGTAGAAATTCCTTGATAATATCCTCTTCTTCATCCACACAACTAAAGAATTCATCATCTTCAATGGACTCTTCTTCATCAATGAATTCTTCAAGAGATGCTACCCTATCAGAAATCTCACAAACATGTACCTCAACAAGAGGGTTAGCAAGCTTAACAAAAGAGCATGAATGAAGAGAAGAAGTTGGACTAGAAGGTGAATTTCCAAAAACCGAAAACGTTACCGAACCTCCTTCACCGGCCATGCTTAATGTGCCGGTACCCACATCAATCCGGGCTCGGGTAGTGGCCATAAACGGTCGTCCCAACAAGAGTAGATGACCGGTTGCGCTCTTGGCTCCCTTGCCTTCATGAAGCACGACGAAGTCGGTAACGACTCGAATTCCACCAACAAGGACTGTAACATCTTCCACAACTCCCAATGGACTACTCACGGTACCGTCTGCTAGCTCAATGCGCATGTCGGTAGATTGAAGGATTCTTGAGTTCATCTTCTCGAAAATAGAATACGGCATTAAATTCACCGCAGCTCCTAGATCCATCAATCCCGAGACGGTCTCTCCACTATCCAAAACAATGCTCAAGTCGAAACCTCCCGGATCTCCTCTCTTAGGAAATGAGTTGATAGGCTCGAGATCCTTTCTCTCCTTCCTAGCAACACTCCGAATAGGTGGAACATAAGGGTTGAGCGTCTGCTTCTTGTTCTTCACTCTACTCGGGAATGGAATAGGGGGAACGTACGGATCGGGCGTCTTGTGAAGAGGTTTGGCCTCCTTCTCGGCTTCCTCGAACTCCGTGCGTGCATTCTGGGCGTTGGACGCTCGTCCAGTGCAGGCTGGACGCTCGTCCAAGGTTGGCGTCGTGCTTGGCGTCTCTTCAGCGTTGGACGGTCGTCCAACGTACGTTGGACGCCCGTCCAGCGCGGGCTTCGCTGGAGAAGGAGGTGGAGCTTGTCCAGGGGCTGGCGTGAAGGTGGGCGGCCGTCCAACGTTGGACGGTCGTCCAGAAACGTTGGACGCCCGTCCAACGTGATGTGCTGCATGGTTTTGGCTCGATTCCCAACGCGAATTCGGGCTCCACCTTTGGCTAGAATGGCTTTGAGTCGACAACGAGCCACCATTGCGTTGTAACACCGTGATTGCATGAGCTTGGTGAGGTGGAACGGGAGGAACATATGGAGGGTATGGGGCTTGCACCTCGTTGGCTTGTTGTGGTTGAATCCCTTGGCTCGGAATTCGCCCCGGTTGTTGCATCAGGTGCATGGAACTAGAAATTTGGCCAATGGCCAACTCGAGCCTCTTTATGTTCGCATCAAGTGCATGGAGACGATCCTCATCGACGGGAGGCTTTTGTGGAGGTCCTTGAGGACGAGAATTTGGGTATGATGGTGGTGGTGTAGGAGTAGGTTGAGGTGGGTAATATGGAGGTGGTGGATAATAGGGATGTGGAGGGTATTGAGGAGGTGGATAATATGGTGGAGAAGGGTAGTAGGGATTTGGTGGAGGAGGATATGGGTTGTTATGGTGGAGGGCGACGATATTGAAAATTCGGGTTCGTACCTTGCCCTTGAGGTGGTGGTCCTTGTGGCATGTAACCTTGGGCAGCAAAGACATCGGCTCCTCCTTCATGAGTGAATGCTCCCATGTTGTGGCAAGCCTCCTTGATGTGTCCCAACTCTCCACAAATTTCGCATTGGTCCGGCTTCCTTTCCTCCTCCTTCGGGGCCAGTGCACTTTGCTTCATCTTCAAGTTTTCGAGATCCCTTAACATGTCGGCCATTTGCTTCTTCAAATCGGGACTCATCGAAATCGCACTCGCCTCCACTTTCCTCGGTCTAGCTGATTTTTGTTGAGAACTCGCAGCGAGCGTCTCGAAAATATCCTTCAACTCGTCAGCTGTCTTGACCGCTATGTTGCCTCCGGCCGAACTATCCACCATGAACTGACAAGTTTGGTTGAGGGCGTCGTAGAAATATTGCCAAAGCAACTCCGGTGCCATTTGATGATGAGGGCACTATTGAAGTAGCTCTTGGAACCTCTCCCATGCTTCGTGAAACGGCTCATCGTTGTCTTGAGAGAAATTCATAATCTTTGACCGCACCTCTTGAGTCTTGCGGTTCGGGTAGTACTTGAGCATGAACTTCTCGCACACCGCATTCCATGTGGCGAGAGAGTTGTCCGGGAGCGCCAAATACCACGACTTTGCTCGATCCTTGAGGGTGTACGGGAAGCACTTCATCTTCAAGTTATCCTCTGTGAGTCCCGAGAGTGGAAACGTTTGCACCACCGTGCAATACTCTCGAATGAACGTCAATGCATCCTCGTTGGGCAGCCCATGGTAGGAAGGAAGCAACGCCATGTGGTGAGGTTTAAGCTCATGATTCCTGACCGCTTCCGTCAGGACAATCGCCGAAGTGGTGGCCGTGAATGTGGGGCGAGCAAAATCGCCCATGACTCTAGCTGCCATGGCTTCGGGCTCTGCAAATAACAATGAGAAACGATCTCCTCCTTCTCCTTCGCGGCTAAAATCGCTTTCCTTTGATGGATGTTGTCGAAGTAGGGCGCTAAATTCCTTTGAGAACTTCGGCGACCATGCATAAACAACACTCAACAAACGGGTTAAACGCACCGAGTGGAAGAGACAAGAAAATCGAAGAAACACAAATAAAAATAAAACAAATAAAAATACTACACAATAAATCGCCTAAAGTTTTCCCCGGCAACGGCGCCAAAATTTGTTTCACCAAAAAGTGTTCGCAATAGACGAAATCTATCGTAGCACTAGCAAGTAAAACCTAAGTATCGAATCTCAAGGAAAACTTAACAGGGCAATCAATTATGTAGTAAAAACCTAATCTAGCCTAAATCTAGGAAAGCAAGTAAATAAGATTTTTGGGGTTTTTGTTTTAAATCCTAGGCAAATAAAATAAATCAAAGCAATAAATAAAAGCAAGTAAATAACTAATCTAGAACTCAAGAAATAAATCTAAGTATTAAACTAAATAAAAGGATTAATCTACCTAGGCAAGAATCGAAAAGAAAGCAATAAAGAAAGCAACGAAGAAAGCATAAACTACTCTAGACATAATGAACACTACTACAAAAACGCACATAGACAACACATCTACGACAACGGTTCCGTGTATTTCCTGTTGTTATATCCCTGAAAAGTGTTGTCGTTTTAAAAACTGTTGTCTATGAGCGACCGGAGTACGCTCATAGACAACAGTGTTTTATGAATTGTTGTTGTATAGTGTTGTTGTATATAAATTTCACAACAGTGTATAAAATTGTTATCGTTTAGTGTTGTCGTAGTTTATAAATTTATTTTTCGATGAGTTAAAAGTATGAATAATTGAAATTTCCCAACTGGAGCCCTAATTAGAACAGGCGTCGTTCCGGCCTCTCGTCGTCGTCTCTGGCCTTCTCCCGGTAAGATCCTCTCGCTCCCTCTCCCTCCGTCTCTCTCTCGCTGCCTCTCCCTTTCCCTTCGTCTCTCTCTCTATCGCGCTCCCTCTCCCTCCGTTTCTCTCTTTGTCGTTCCCTCTCCGTCCATCTCCATCTCGGTAGGAGCCCTAATTTTTGATTTTTCATGCTCATTCTAGGTGTGAGACATCCCGGAGCCGACGACATTAACTCGGCGTCGTCTCTACACCCTTTGAAAGCAGGTTTGTTTTATTTTTCACCCTCTTGCTCTGGGAAAATCTTCCCCTCTTGTTCGAACTTTTGGGTTTGGGGGAAGTTTCTGGGAACCGGCGGATTTTAGTTTCGGTAGTTGTAGTGGGAGGGAGCTGCTTTTCTTTAATTGGAAGCAGCGGAGCTTCTGATTTGTGGCTATTGGGTGGATGAATCTTTCGATTTTGGGAATGCTAGTATGTGCTAGTTCGGGTTTGATGTGTTTGCTTTTAAATTTCTTTTTAAGTGTGTTGTGTGGTTGAAAATCGAGTCAATTTCAGCTGCCAAACTCCCCTAGTTCCCCTGGTAAGTTTATAGATGAATTTTTCGATTGGAATGGTCGCGTTCTGATTGAGGGCAGTGATTTAAAGAGTGAGTTTGAGGATGCAGATCTCATGGTGAACTTGATAGCATGTAGAGAGCCCATGATGATGTGTTGTTGTAAGATTAAGTGTGAAATGTTTGTTTCAGAAATTGCCCAGTAACCTCATTATTTCGAATACTACCTATAGAAATTTTTTTTGTTATAGTTTCTTTCATTTTCTTATCATGTTTCTTTATCATGTTCTTTATCATGTTTCAGAATCTTCCCTTCTTGTTCGACCTGCTGCTTATCTGCTCTTGTTTTGCCACCAGTCGGTCCAGTCTCCCGAATCAGCAACTATCGGTTCACTCTCTCGTCGCCTAGGTGAGTTCTCTATCTCTCGCGATTTAAGTCTGTTTAGCTTTTTTATTTTGTCCAGAAATAAAAATTCCTTTGAACGTTTGAGTTTATGTTGTTATTGTTAAGTGTACTGGGAATCTGCATGCTGCTTCCAGAAATGAATCAAGCCTAAGTTGATAATATCCACATTTGTTTCTTGATTTGGATTCTTGAGTAGGCTAACTGGTTTAGTTACTTCTAAACAGAGTGAAATGCAAGCCCTGATACTCAATTTGGAGGACAACCTCAGGAGCTCGTCAGAAAATTCAAGATTATCAGAGGAAAAAAGTGGTAAAAGATCGTCTACTGAATTTGGTCTCTTATGAAATGGAATGTGGTATAAGTTGATTTCTTTTTTTTTTTTTTTTTTTTGTTCTTGTCATGCAGCAAGATTTATTGCTGAAATTTTCTGAGTTAGAGCTCAGCAGTAAAAGTCTTATAGATGAACTTAAAACGGAGATCCTGAAGAAGCAGCAAGAAAGTGATCTCTTGCAGAAAGAAGTTGAAAAAAGTGAAGAAAATGTACATTTCCTTGAGGAAAGAGTGAAAGTGCTTGAGAATGCAATAGAGGAAAAGGACCAACTTGTTGTGGAATTGAAAGCAAGAGAGAAACAGATTGATGATAAAAAAGCAGAGGTATGTTTTACTGCAATTTTGAACAACTGCCTGGTGGATGGTCTAGTAACATCTGGTCTTCTGCTTCAGGTTATGGCTTCCTTGGCTGATACTGAAAGTAAGCTTCAGGAGGCCAGAAAGGAATATGATCATATGCTAGAAAGCAAACACTCAGAACTATCCAAGCATTTGAAGGAAATATCTCAAAGAAATGATCAGGTCTGCTTTTTTTTTCCCCCCCCCCTTCACAATTTTAACTTCTAAGGATTATGCATATCCTTGTTACTTTCTAGATCCATCAAGATGACCATTTGTTGGAATTTGATCAGGCCATTAACGATATTCGAATGAAGTATGAGGTGGAGAAGCAGGAGACTGTTAATCTTGAGAAAGAAAAGGTTCATTTCGGTTACTTTTCCATTATGAGTTACTGCATTCCAGTTCCTGCATCGTTTAAATATCATCCTATCAACTTTCAGGCAGATAAAATTGTCCAAGATGTGGAGAAAAGGTGTGAGCAAAAAATTGAAGATATCAAGGAAGAATCTCGGCAACACTTGGTGAGGGTAAAGGAAGAACATGCTGCAGCGGTAAGGACTCAAACCTCTTAAATTCAGATTTCATAAGTCCGCGAACCAATAGTTCCAGTTTCAGAATATTATTTAGAGAAAAATAGAGAAGCCAAGGCAAAACTAAAGAGCACTTGAAGATGAATTCACTATTTTCATTAGTTCTAGATAAACTATAGCCCAACTCCTGAAATGCAGTTGAAAATATCTTCGACTGATTCTTGAATACAACCATATGTGTGTTAGGAAAGAGCTAAGTATGGTTTCCTCTGTCCAGAACCATATATGACAGAAGTGAAATTAATATCATTTGTCCTCTACTTACCCAACATTCTGAAACAGAACTAAAATATCCTTCGTAGTTCATAGTTACAACCTTTTAACGTGTTTAAAGAGTGGGGCATGCAAGTCCTCATCCCATAAACTCTTCAAGGACAGAGCCAATATCGTGTAGATGATCTGCTGGGAGTCTTTAGCGATCTTCAATCAGCTATTAGGAGAGTCTGACAATTGATGTGGTGGTGCTCGAAGAGCAAGTGCACCAGATGCTTCGGGAATGGAAATTTGAACTTAATAAGCCCTTGTCAGCTTCTTCTTTGCAGCAGGTAATCCATCTTAACTAGAGTGCCTAGATTTATGCCTATACTATAGTTGCATTGATAATTCATGGAGAAGTCTCCTCTTGAATTCTGTGTTATAGCTTGATGAGAATGTAGATTCAAATTATGATTGTAGGACCCATAGAATCATATTGCTCAGCTGTGGTTATTTATTGGAAGTGTAATTTGTGCTTTAGATTACTTTTTGAATGTCCAAGATCATTCTTAAATGCTTGTTAAATAGTAGGATATTTAGATACCTTAAGGATGAAGGTTTCGGTGTATTAGAATTGGCTTTACAGCCTTTACTCATTGGGATATTGATTGTTCAAGATTTTGGCAAACTTATATGAAACTACCCTATGTTTTATTTAACAAACAAAGGATACATTTTACCTTGTTCGATTATTTGGCGACTAATTTTATTTTACTTGTTCTATTCAGGCTGTGATTACAGAACAGTATGGTTCACATGGATGCAATGTTAGAGAAGATGGCGGATTTGCTCCCAATATATCCTGGTAAGTTTTCTCACTGGTCTCTTTTGTACAATGTGGATCTGTATCTGTTTTCTTAAGTTTTTACTCGTGCAGCTTGAAAGAAGGCTTGGATTTTGTAAAGGAGGCTATTGAAAGAACGGGATACAGTGAGAAAATAAAGATTGTAATTCGTGCTGCAGCCACTGAATTTTGCATAGGAATTAAGAGAAGAAATTCAAGGTCGGATGTCCATGTTACTTTTAGATTAGTGTTAATTTTGGCTACTATTGGATCTCTTAGACTTGAAATCCTTTGAGGATTTTTTTAAATTTTTTTTTTTTTAATTGATCATGACTAGAACTTAGAGACCTTGTAATGGATAGTTGTATTAATTTGATATTCATATTTATAATATTTGAAATTTATATAATCTGGTTTAATTTTAATATTAATTTTGTTGTTTTAATTATTTATATATAAAAATAGGTGTAATAATTAATAAAAACAACTACATTAAAATACACATATACGACAACAGTTGAACTACTGTTGTAGTAATTCACAACAACAACACGTCTACGACAACGGTTAAAACACCGTTGTGGTAATACATAACAACAACAGTTCAACATACCGTTGTCTATGAGCGCGTATCTACGACAACACAGCCTACGACAACGGTACGAAATTGAGAAAGACAACGGGTATTAACTGTTGTCGAAGACCTTTTTTGTAGTAGTGGAATAAAATCTGGAAATTTAAAGACAAATAAATCTAACTACGAAAGCTTTGAAAAACGAGAGAATTGAAATCGAAGGAAAACGAATCTAAACTAGAACTAGAAATCGAAAGAACGAAATTAAACTAAGTAGATTAAACGAAGCAATTAAGAAAACGAATCTAAAACTAAAGCAAGCAATTAAAAGCAAGTAAACGAAAGCAATAAATAACTTACGAAATTAACGAAGAACGAAGAACTTGAATTAAACGAACTAAACGAGGAATCCGGATCCGAACAAAAGAAAGCAATAAAAACTAAAGCTAAAGTATTTAGAACTGAAAACTAAGCCTAAAAGATGATAAAAGATGTCTAGAATTCGTGTACAAGGGATAGTATATATAATAGGTATGAAAACCTAATTATATAAGGAAACAAGAGCTGGCCGGAACGTTGGACGGTCGTCCAACATACGTTGGACGCTCGTCCAACGTCGCACTCGCACTCGCATTCTTCTTTCTTTTCTACTCTGGACGCTCGTCCACCGTACTCTGGACGGTCGTCCAACGCTGGACGATTTGCGCGCCTTTCTTGTTTCGGTCGTATCTTCCTCGTCCGAACTCCAAATCGACCTCCGTTTTCGCCTACATGCTCCTATCGAACCCCTCTTCGATATAATGCTTCTTTCTTCTCATTTTCTTCTCATTTCTGTCCTTTTTATCCTACTATACCAAAGACTCCAAAGCAACCAAATCATAGCAAAAGACAAACGAAAGAGACACAAAACATAACGAAAACGGACTCGAAAACACTACGAAAATCCTAACATTTAAACACCAATCACCCGCTTCAACTGCCGCGCTCGCTACATCGACTGCAGGAGCGACATCATCTGCAGTCGTTCCTCCAAGCACTACAAAGAAGGACATGCCGCCTCCCCCACCACCAAAGCAAGCACTGAAGCGAACTGCTCCGGATTCAAAAGTAGAAGACCCCACGACCAAGCGTCAAAAGGTCAAACATGCAGTCGCTTCGAGGGCAGAGAAGCAGGAGAGAAGAAGGAAGAGAGGAGAGGACTGGAAGGAAGGAGTGGAGAAGGAGAAGAGGATAAGGGCCAAAAGACTTCAAGTCATCGATGGCCGGATCGAGGAACACTTCAACGAAGTGAAACTCATCCAATCCGCCATCTGCCGAAGTGCTTTTATTCCATTCATGCCCGAAGAATCCGAAGCATGCGAGTCCCAAGCTATAACTGATGCATGCGACGTGACGGGTAAGGAAATGGTCGAATCCGGACGCTACCCTCTCAAGGAGAAACAGGATTATATTCGCAAGCGTCTCAATGAAAAGCGACCAATCTGGAGCACTGAGTCGAGTGCCAAATTTCACGCGATCATGGAAGTGCTGGCTAGCAGATCAGAGGAAGAGCTGGCAGCTAGGAGGAATGACCATCCCGACGCAAGGGAGATTGAGGAATTCATTCCAAGAGATCTCCGCGATCAGTGGCTAGTTTACAAAGAGCTTTTCATCAAAGCCTACTACTTCTGGGGAGTAGTGCCACTGCAGGATGAGTGCTCTCGGATGAGTGCTCTCAACAACTTCCTGTGCGCATATGATAAAAAGAAATGCGGAGGAAAATATTCACCATGGCAGAGCTTGCAGAGCCCAAATCTCTTATTATCAAGGTGCCTGAAGTGAAGAAATTTCCAATGCCATTCCTTCCAGGCACAAAAATTCCTGATCGCAGTGTCACAGATGCTGAAGTGAATAAAGCCTTCAGATTGGAGAGCGGATGGAGGAGACCAACTATCCACACTGTTGGTTCCTTAGAGTTGAACGTCCTCTCTGCCTATTTTACTGAAGAGAAGGAGAAGAAGAAGGAGGAGGTGACAGAGCAGAAGGAGAAAGACAAGGAAGAGGCTGCAGGAAACCTTTGAGTTTCAAGTCTCTTAATTTCTGTGAACTAATGTTCAATCTATCCAATTTACTTTCTGTCCCTCCTGTGTTATTTAATAGCTTTGTGGATATTTTTTATCCTTATGCTACAAAACTCACTTAATTTAACCGAAAAAAAAAAGGGAATGGAACTTAAAATTTTCAAACGAAGCCTGCAAAGGAAGCAGTCGCTTGAAGTTCCCTCCACGGTTAGATAGGCTAGATTACTTTAAATCTAAGTCATTGGGTTTTGGCATCATCAAAAAGGGGGAAATTGTTGGGAATTGTTAAGAACAACATGTTAAGGGGGAACCTATAAGGGACACTTCATTGTTTTGATTTGATCCCAAAACCCCAAAGCGTTCTGTTCCCAAGCGACCCATTTTGATGTAGTTAATAGGTTATAATTTGTCTAAGCCTACTCTGTTAGGATGGCTCCTTATTTTCCTTAGAATATAGACTTCAAAAGTTCAAGTGAAGGCCACTCGCTTGAGTGTGTTTTTCGAAGCGAAGCGTGTCTAGCGAGCTGAAGTGAAGCGTGCCAAAGAATAGTGTAGCGAAGCGAGCGCTACAGTAGATTCAAGCGAGTCTGCCAAAGCAAAGCGAAGCGAGCGCTACAGTGCAAAGTCAAAGCGAGTCAACTCTGGTCAGCACTTTCCAAAGCAGTCACTAGGGAACCTCACTTCCCAAGCGACTCACTACAGAATGACTACGAAGTGACTTAACTAAAGCGGACGCTACAACTTCAAAGCGAAGCGAGCCACTACCTACCAGAAAGCGACAGCACAATTCCCGCTCCGAATTTGAACTCCAGTCAACTAGAGATCTTCGCATTAATTGCGAGATCTCCACGTGTCGATTGCGGAGAGGAGCAGCGGAGTTGACTGCCAGGCCGACAAGGGAGCCACAACAGTACTGGGTCGCTCCAGTTACTGTTAATATTGGATCTTAGCCAAATTCGGCAAAGAGACATAACTGCGCGTCTGAAAAGCAGCCAGCCTGTGCAAGTACTGTCGAGAGGAGGAGGGACAAAGCCACCAACCATGCAACGGATCTCGGCATCCCTCCGCCAATAAATAGTGAAGGATGAAGACGAAGAGAAGTAGAACACTACTTGAGCATTCGAGCACCTACTGCAAACAAACACTCCTAGCCTTAGTGCATTCTTCGAGTCTTTGTTTCCAAGTGTTCTCCGAGTTCCAGTCTCATCGGAACTCGTCTTCACAACCTTCACACTTAGAGTCTAAGCCCATCTCATATCCAAGCTTAGAAGAAGAACTCTAGCACTCTTTGCATCTACTGTAAAGAGTTCTTCATAGTGT
Organism: Thymus mandschuricus; assembly: GCA_029379335.1. Classification (NCBI taxonomy): domain Eukaryota; kingdom Viridiplantae; phylum Streptophyta; class Magnoliopsida; order Lamiales; family Lamiaceae; genus Thymus; species Thymus mandschuricus. The sequence continues at coordinate 6,577,902 of CM057074.1, forward strand.
GTCGTCGTAAACCAAAAACCCTAAATCTGTCTGTTAGGTTTTTGAGTTCGTCGTCGTTAGGTTGTTTCGATCCAAGGCCCTTCTTTCATCGATTGAAGAAGCCTCGATCATAGAGTCTAGATCCAAGCTTGCACTTACATCGTTTGTGTAAAGCTCGATCGAAGGTAGGCTGTATGGAGAGCCCAAAATCTCCCTGTCGTCGGACTGAAGCGAGTGAAGCTTCCAGTCCAGTTTAGGTCTTTGTAGTGAACCCGTAATCACTGCGTCGTTTGTCAGATCCAAGCAAGTGAAGCTCGATCGTGACTAGGCTTTTGAAGAGCCCGTAATCTTCAAGTTCTTGAGTGAAGAGAACTGTTGCCGAGTGCAACAAGTGGACGTAGGAGCTTTATCTCCGAACCACTATAAATCTCGTGTCGTATCTCTCTAACCCTAAACTCTTTACTTTGATTATTCATTGCATATTGCATCTAACTAAACCTAATCTGGAAATTTTAATTACTTAGGAAAGACATTAGCTCACCGAATTCCGCACAAAGAGTAAAGTTTCACTTTTGATCAAGCTCGAAGCTTAGGTCAAAAGAATCTTGATTGCTTTAGATCTAGCTTTTGGCTAGGTCTTAGTATTTCTACAAGCACTTTACTTCATACTTTGAGTTAAGGAATTTGAAGTTGAAAAACTTCAAAATACTTATTCACCCCCCCCCCCCCTCTACGTATTTTTCCTATAACAAACCGGGACCAACAGTTTGGATGTTCTGAACCCTCTCGTTTTAGAGTACGAAGCTCCAAAATGTCATGCCCACAAGAAAGTGGACCTACCCTCTTGGCTATAGATGCCCTTTTTGAGTTACCCTTAGGTGTTCCTACTTTCCCTTTTTCTTTGTCAGTGGTCGCTTTGAGAGCAATGGGCTTTTCCAAAGTAATTGGTGGTGTGTTTGAAACACTGACAAATACTGAAGATTTGGAAATACCACCTTCATATCCAAGAACCGTCTTACTACCAAAAGGTTGTAGCGAGCTTTCTAGTGTTTGTCTAACATATGATGCTTTGTTTAGGTTAGCAACTAGCTTGGATTGGGTGTGGTATTTCTCCTCCAAGCTCTTGTGACGTGCAAAGAGGTCCTCGAACTTTCTAGCCATCGCTCTTAAATTGAGATTGACTAGGTCAAGCTCAGAGATTAACTTTTTGTTCTTGCTCATGCTTTTTGTCTGAGCTTGTTGCAACATATCGTGACTTCTTAACAAATCATGGTGTTTGTTAAGTAGCTCATTCCATGTCGAGGAAAATATCTCCTCTTTGTGATCGTGTGCATTGTCAATTGAGAATGGTGGAGTGTAAAGGAATACCTCTCCTGTGTCTTCATCGGTGAGCGCCATTAAGCCAAGGTCAACTTCCTCGCTTGAGTCTGGTTCTGTGAAAGCATCAGAGTCGCTTTCGTCTTGGTCGCTCAGCTTGGAAGTTGACTCGCTTGCCACTAGCGCTCTGCGAGGTGTATCCCTTCTTGCTTTGAGTTCTTCCTTCTGCTTTGTACTAAGCTTTGGGCAATCTGATTTGTAGTGGCCCTTCTTGTGGCAATGATAGCATTCCACGTCCATTAGATCTCTTGCAATCGGTTTTGCTTGCTCTTCTCGCTTGCTTCGTCCTTCACGTGCTTCAACATTCCTTCCTTGATGTTGTTTATAGAAGCATTTGTACTTTCCTACCCTTGAGTTCATTTTGTTGAAGTTCTTGGTTATGAATACATAGTGCTCCTCCAGCTCCTCGCATGACATCTTGGAAATTGGCGCTCCGCTTGAGGTATCAGTTGCTTTGAAAATGACACCATTAGTTGTAGCGGGCACTTCCTCTTCCTCGTCAAGCGACACCCTATTCAAATCAAATTCATGAGCTTTGAGCTCAGAAAATAGGATTTCTGGTGAGATCTTGGCGAGGTCCTTCGTAGCAAGATAAAGTTCTTTCATTGTCTGTCATTTTCTTATGAGCGCTCTCACAATCTTTCTTCTGGATCATCTCTTTGTTGGTGAGATTTTTCCCGAGCGAGGTAAGTGTTGACAACATGTTTGTGACGTGTATCTCAAACATGTCAATGTTCTCGCCAAGCTTCATGGCTAGACTCTCAAACTACTACATCAATATAGCGAGCTTGTTTTCGTTGATTTTCTCCGTTCCTTGAGAGATTAGAGCGAGCGTCTCCCACATCTCCATGGCAGTTACGCACTTCCTTATCCGCGGGAGATAAGCATCTGACACAGTGGTCTGCATGATGTGGCGAGCGACTCTGTCAAGATTTGCGACTCGAAAATCATTTTGGCAATACTCTTCTTTGGGCTTCTCGACATAGACATCCTGAGTTGTAGCTCCAGTTCCCTCTGTTGCAGGTACAAAAACGGTGTTGACTTTCATGATGGTGATGGGTCCTTCTGTGACTACCTCCCACATTCGGTCGTGGACCGAGCTGAGGTAACATTCGAGACGAAAACTCCATGTTTCGTATCCTTTGATGGAAAACTGGGGAGTTGTGCAAATCCGAGACTCATAGACATCTTGAGATCTATGCAGTATGCACGTGAGTGTGAGGTTTTAATGAAATTTGAGCAAAACAAGATCAGTTAAGGTGTGACAACTGTAGCTAAGTTCAAGCTACCAGTAACAAAGCAGTGGCTTGTTAGAACCCTCGCTCTGATACCACTTGTTGGTTCCAATGCAGATAAGCAGGTACACGTGGGGAGGGGGGGGGGGGGGGGGGGTGAATACGTGTATAGAAGTTTTTAACTTCTTTTTCAACCTTATTCCAGAGTAAAGTGACTGTGAAACGTTTTGATTGTGAAGCGTTTTAAGCTTGTAGTGGGTAAAATTCGTCTAACGGCCCAAGGGGCTAAATAGACCAAACGGACTAGCCCGACCGTCAATAATTGGGCTCATTTACGTCTCCGGCCCACAAGAAGCATAAAGGCCCGGCTTAAAGATCTCACTCACGTCAAGCGGAGTAAGCGGAACAAACGACTCCCGCACAAGAAGAAGAAAACGGTCAAATTGAGGGTTTCCACGAATATCGGAACCAACCGGATAGGCGGACCTAGCGGATACGCCTGGAGAGATGAAGAGAGAAAACCCTAGACGGTCCAAGCCGTCCTATAAATACGTGAAACCCTACCAGTTGAAGACACGATCTCACACACGAACTCTCCACTCTCCTACTTGCTCTCTCCATCTTCTCTCTACGCTCTAACCGCTTCTGCCTAGGGTTTCCGGCCGTCAACCGAGCAGGCTAGCTCAAGCAAGCGGACTAGCCTGAACAGACCGTCATTCCATCACCCTTATTTCCATCTTCCTTACTCTCACTTCCGTTACTCTTGCTTTTATCATTCCGGCTGCATTATTGCTATTCGTTATTATTTCCGTTTGCTTTACTTACTTTTCATACATACGTTTATAGCCCAACTGACTTATGCGTCGGAGGCCCTTCGCCGGACACCCCCACCGGTGCTCTCGAAGGGTTCTTACGTTTGCTGCTTGTGTTGACAGGTTGCTAGTGCCCAACCCGTTCAACCGACGAACCTGTCGAGCCGGTCCAAACTGTAATTGTAGAATTCACCCTCTACAATTTGGCGCCCACCGTGGGGCCCTAGCAATCAAGCGAATCAGCACGATCCGAAAGCTTTCGAATTTCCAACTATGGGTGACGAGCACCACATGTCCGATGCGCCTGTGGGGACCGATTTCGCCGCTCAACTTGCGGCCCTGACCGAACAGATGAACCGAGAGCGGGAGGCTAGGGAGAGGCTTGAAAAGGAGAATAGCGATTTACTCAAACGTCTCGAAGCGGCCGCGAATCAAACCCAAAAGACTCCGACCTCTCGGTTGAAGGCTCCGATTGATCCGATGCAATCCCTGGAGTTCGAAGACCACTTCACTGATGACGACGAGCCCGACGATGTCAATCCCGGAGATTCAACCGGTCTGGTAAAGAATCAAAGTTTTCATCAGTTTAATCCTGATCGTGCTCGTGTGTCTTTCCTTACAGGCAACCCAGTATCCCTTGATCTCGAACCTCAACGAACCGTGATGCGGCCAATGCGATCTGCTGGAGTTGGCCCGACCGTCCTGACAGCCGGTGCTACCGAATCAATCCATCAGAACCAAGCAGTCACTGGAGGAATGGGTCTAACGGCACATGCGGGCGTTCAACAGCCAATTCAGGGTGCAACCGTTACTGCGGTCCCAACAGCTGGAACCATGCAACCCGAAAAGAACTTTGGCTTTGCCCATCAGAACAAATTCATCACTAGCGAACCAGTCCGGACAGCTGCGGTCGGACCCTACATGAACCTTGATGCAGATCTGGCCTACAAGTTAGCCGAGATGGAGGCAATGATTCAACGTATCCTCGGAGTGCCGGCACCAATCAAGAAGAGCGCCGCAAGTTGCTATGCCGACTCACCATTCGTGGACGAAATTGCGTTGGTTGAGATGCCTCCTAAGTTCAACTTCCCCCACATGAAACCATTTGATGGAACTACCGATCCGGACGACCACATCGCTCAGTACCGCCAGAGAATGTTCACGGTGGCCATCCCTCGTCAGTCGAGGGAAGCCTGCATGTGTAAGGGGTTCGGTTCTAGTCTTATAGGACCGGCCCTCCAGTGGTATACCAATCTACCCAATAATTCCATATCTTCTTTTGCTCAACTAACTGATATGTTTGTGCAGCAATATGCTAGTAGCAGGAAACTAGAGAAGATCTCAGAAGACTTGTACGTGATAGTCCAGCGACAGGGAGAGCCTCTCCGTGACTACGTTGGACGCTTCAACAAGGAGAAGGTTTCAATAACCAACTGCAACCCGCAAACCGCCATAACAGCCTTCCGTAAAGGCCTCCTTCCTAATTCCGACCTTTACAAGGAGTTCACAAAGTACCTGTGCAAAGCGATGGAGGATGTCCTAGCCAAAGCATGGGCACAAATCAAATGGGAGGAGGACCAATACAACAACCAGAGGTCCTCCCCTTACGGGAGCTCGAGGAGGGATACCAGGCCGGACAGACGGTCCAATGATAGACGTTCCGATCCTTACCCCGTACCACGCAAATTCGACAGCAAAAGAAGGGACTATGGATCAACATCTGAAACGCGCCCCCGAGAACGAGCTAAGGCGCCAGAATACAATCTGTCCATTTCACCTGTCGAGGCGGGGTAGCGGCGCTCAAACAATTGGGCAATCGAGTCAAGTGGCCATAAAAGATGAGGACCCCACCAGAACAAAGAGACAGGTCAAAGTGGTGCGAATTTCATGCTGATCATGGACATCGGACAGACGATTGCATCGCTTTGAAGCCGGAGGTGGCTCAGATGCTGAAACAAGGTTACCTAACCGACCTTCTCACTGACAAAGGGAAGCAGACTCTTCATGAAGCAAGAGCAGACGAGACAACCGCAGGGAACCTACCCCACCAATACCTCCAGTACATGAGCGAACCGTTAATGTTATAACAGGCGGTTCCGAAGTGAGCGGAGTCTCCCATTCAGCAGCCAAGAGGCATATGAGACAAGCAACCCGAACGCAAAGGAGCTCTAGCCACTTGGAAGAAAGCGCAGCAGACGCACCTGCTCAAACGATCAGTTTTACCACTTCGGAAGCAACCAGGCTACTCAATCCTCACCATGATGCTCTTGTCATTTCTTTATTTATTGCTATAATTGTCTGACCAAACGTATACTAATTGACAACGGTAGCTCTGCCAATGTCCTATTTCTAGATGCTTTTAGGGAGATGGGCTTGGAGGAATCAAAGATAGTAAAGAAGACAACGGTCTTAATCGGATTTAGCGGGGAGCACAAAAACACTGTGGGAGAAATCGAACTACCTGTCTATGCAGAAGGCGTCAACTTATGCACCCGCTTCTTGGTGGTGGACTCCCCTTCTGCTTACAACGTTATACTTGGATGCCCATGGATACACGAGATGGAAGCCGTACCTTCAACCTTCCACCAAGTCTTAAAGTTCCCGACCAAATGGGGAATGAAGGAGATAAGAGGAGACCAAAAGGATTCACGAGCATGCTATCAAACAACCATGAAGGCCAAACATGCTACCTTATAGCAATTACAGCAACCTGGATCACCTGACCTCAATATGAAGAAGCCAGTCCAACCTGACGAACCAGAAATGGTTGAACTAGATGAAGTTCCAATCCATCCAAACCATCCAGACAACACAGTCAGAATTGGAGCTCAACTAACTCCAACCCTCAGAGAAGAGCTTATCAAATTCTTATCTCATCACTATGATTGTTTCGCTTGGTCCCATGCGGACATGACAGGCATTGACCCAAACGTAATTGTTCATAGGTTGCAGGCTGATCCAGACTACCCCCCTAGAAAACAAAAAAGAAGGAAGTTCGCTCCCGAAAGGAACAAAGTCATCAACGAAGAGGTCCAGAAACTGCTCGATAGCGGGCTGGTCAGAGAGGTTCATTACCCGGATTGGTTAGCCAACGTGGTGGTCGTAAAGAAGAAGAATGGCAAATGGCGAGTGTGCATAGACTTCACCGACTTGAACAAGGCGTGCCCGAAAGACTCCTTCCCACTGCCCCACATAGACATGCTCGTTGACGCGACGGCCGGACACGAGTTGCTGAGCTTCATGGACGCCTACTCGGGATACAACCAGATCTTGATGCACCCAGAAGACCAAGAGAAGACGGCGTTCATGACCAACCTGGGCATATTTTGCTACAAAGCCATGCCGTTCGGTTTGAAAAATGCAGGCGCAACCTACCAGCGTTTGGTTAACAAGATGTTCAATGATTTGATTGGGAGGACGATGGAGGTCTACATTGACGACATGCTAGTCAAGTCGCTCCACGCAAACGACCACATCGACCATCTCAGACAATCTTTTGACATCCTTAGAAAATATAATATGAAACTTAACCCTACTAAATGATCTTTTGGTGTTACCGCAGGGAAGTTCCTCGGATACTTAGTGACGCAAAGAGGGATAGAGGCTAACCCGGCCCAAATCAATTCAATTCTACGGATAGCTTCCCCAACTTGCGTGAAAGACGTCCAAAAGTTAACAGGGAGGGTAGCCGCCCTTAGTCGTTTCATATCAAAATCCTCGGAGCGGTGCCACCTCTTCTTCAACACGTTGAGGAAATCAAAAACATTTGAGTGGACTGCGGAATGCGAGGAAGCTTTGAAGCAGCTCAAGCAGTACCTGACCAACCCTCCATTGCTGTCCAAACCCAAGGATGGTGAAACTCTATATGTTTACCTAGCCGTAGCATAAACGGCAGTCAGCGCAATTCTCGTTCGGGAAGATGCTGGGAAACAATCTCCCATATATTATGTGAGCAAATCCCTGATACATGCGGAAGTTCGGTATAGTCAGCTTGAGAAGTTAGCATTATCGCTCGTGCATGCTGCCCAGAAGCTCCGCCCGTACTTTCAATGCCACCCTATTGTGGTTCTCACCACCTTTCCTCTGAAGACTATACTCCATAAACCGGAACTATCAGGCAGGCTAACCAAGTGGGCGGTAGAGCTCACTGAATACGACATCACCTACAAGCCCAGGACTTCCTTGAAGTCGCAGGTATTGGCTGATTTCATTGTTGACTTTACTCCTAACCTACAAGTGCAGGCTGAACAGGAGTTTTGCTGCTTAACGGAAGGCCAACCAGTTGGTACATGGAAACTTAGCGTAGACGGATCAAGCAATACCAAAGGAAGCGGACTTGGTTTAGTCCTAGTCTCTCCACAGGGGGACGTGATAGAGCAAGCAGTAAGGTGCGGATTCAGAGCCACAAACAACGAGGCGGAATACGAAGCAATGATAGCCGGACTCAAACTGGCCAACGAGTTAGGCGTCAAGCGAATCCACGTTACCAGTGATTCCCAATTGGTGGTCAACCAAATGCAAGGCAACTACCAAGCTCGAGACAGCAAGATGACCGCCTACCTCAACAAGGTAAAGGAGCTACAAGTTCATTTTGAAGAGTTCGTGATCAACCAAGTCCCAAGAGGCGAAAACAACCATGCGGACACATTAGCAAACTTGGGCTCAGCTATCCAGATGACAGAGTCAAAGGCGGGTACCCATAATTTACATGCAATGGCCGGCTGTTTGGAAGAACGAAGAGGAACAAGTATGCGACATCTCAGACAGTCTGACCTGGATGACCCCTATACAAGATTACCTGGAGAAAGACGCTCTACCAGACGATAAAAATGAAGCCCGTCGAATCAAGGCTCAATCGGCTCGTTTCTCTATCATAAGAGGTAAACTTTATAAGCGTTCATTTTCTGGCCCATACTAAAGATGTGTTAACCCTGCAGAGGCAAAGTACATCCTTGCGGAATTACACGAAGGCGAATGCGGGAACCACTCCGGTGGAAGAAGCCTAGCCCACAGAGCCTTGACAAGTGGATACTACTGGCCTACCATGAAGTCGGATTCAAAAGAGTACGTTCGACGATGTGATAAATGTCAACGCTTCGCCCAAGTGTCTCACCTACCCCCTGAACCGTTGACGACCATCACTTCACCATGGCCCTTCATGAAGTGGGGGATGGATATAGTAGGCAAGCTACCAGTCGCACCCGGACAAAAGGTGTACATGCTAGTCGTTACCGACTACTTCACCAAGTGGATAGAGGCTGAGTCGTTCCACCAGGTTCGAGATAAGGAAGTCAAAGGTTTCATATGGAGGAATGTGATATGCCGGTTTGGAGTGCCCAAAGAGATCGTCACGGACAATGGGTCCCAGTTTATTAGTGCTGATTTCCAAGACTTTTGCAAATTTTGGAATATCAAGCTGAGCTTCTCAACTCCGAGATACCCACAGGCAAATGGGCAAGCGGAATCATCAAACAAGACGATCATGAACACTCTGAAAAAGAGGCTCGAGAAAGCGAAGGGAATGTGGGCGCAAGAGCTACCCGGCGTTCTATGGTCTTACAGGACGACTGCCCGAACATCAACCGGAGAAACTCCATTTTCCTTAGCCTACGGGATGGAAGCTGTCATTCCTACCGAAAGTGAAGTACCTACAGCAAGGTTCGAGCTCACATCAGAGCAACACAATTCTGAGGGCATTTACCACGAGCTTGATACGCTTGACGAAAAAAGGGACAAGGCTAGGTTGAGGCTTGCATCTTACCAGCAAAGCATTGCCAAGCAGTATAACAAGCACATACGGACCCGGGCGTTCAAAGTAGAAGACCGGGTGCTACGAAGAGTGTTTCAAAACACAAAGGAAGCGGGAGCTGGAAAACTTGCCCCGACATGGGAAGGCCCTTACTCGATCACCAAAGTGGTCGGCCACGGAGCGTACAAACTTCAAGCAAGGGATGGGCGTGACATAGCAAACAGCTGGAACGCCATCCACCTCAGGCATTATCACTCCTAACTTAAACTCTTGAGTTAATATTTTGTTCAGCCTCCCGAGGCCTACTATTCTCTTCTACGAATGGTTCTAACCTTTAATGCAGGACAGAACTACATCAAGGCTTGATCCCCATGAGGGGTATGTAGGCAGCTCAAAAGGAGTTCAGCCTACCCCTCCCCCCAAATCACATTTTTTCTAAGTGAAGGAGCACGGCCCGACCAAGCGGTATCACCTCCTTCTTACAACCAAAATAGGCAGTCGATTCCAAGGAAGCGCAACCCGACCAAGTGGCACCGCCTCCTTGTACCATAGAAAATGGCAGTCAGCTCCACGGAGTGCAACCTGACCAAACGGTACTGCCTCCCTCACTTGACCAAGGGTGAGATGGGGGCAATGATACAAAACAAGGGACAAGTCCCCACATTCAAGTAAGAGATACAAATATCTTATTAGTCTTACAAGACCACCCTATCGTTAAACTCTTACAAGTTCTGACCATACTTGACCGTATATGCAGGTCAGAACTACATTCGGGCTTGATCCCTTAAACAGGGTATGTAGGCAGCTCTAACGAGTGCAGCCCTCAAAGATACAACCCTCTTGATCTTCCTAGTTGTCACAAGGATGGGAATTATATAGCTAACTGACGCAAGCGCTCATGCAAGCTGTAGCTGACTTACGACTTGAAACAGTCGTAAGTCAGGCTAAGGTGACAAACCTGACATGTTGGATTCAATCTAAAACATATTTTGCCATTGTAGGCCGTCTGTACAGCTTGACTAAGTTGTTGCAATGTAAAACTCAATTGAGGCCATTGTTACAAGAGAATGCAATTTTCATTCATGCAACTATTCTTTATGTAACTTCCCAAGCGGAAGCACCATCTTATCTATGCGAAAATAAGACTAACTTATTTTTGCAAACTTGACTGCCTAGACCAACGAAACGGCACACGTCTTCCCTGATAGATCAAAAGCCGTACAATACACAGAAAATAAACTAAGAGCAAAAGCCTAAACACAACAAACAAACTCGATATTACGAGGGTACAACCCGGGCGATACGATCGCCTAAATTACAAAATTAGTCTAAGTCGAATTCGTAAATTCGGACTTAGACGGAAAAATTGGGGAGTACCTGTCCTAAAAGTAATAGAGTACACCTAAATCATTCATACAAGCATAATACGCAGGCACATGCGCCCGGACAAATAAAATAACTATCGTCAAGCGATATAACTAAAACAAGTCCAAATAGATCAAGTGAAATAAATGCAAAGTCAGTCGCCCTGCTCGAAGTGATCGCCCTCTAGGTCACCCGTGGGCCCATCACCTAGAAAGGCCGAAAAGTTAAGATGCGGGCCTCCATCAGCGTCGCAAACGTGGCCACCAGTAGCTCCACTCGCCAGATCCTCCTGCTCAACTCTGTCTGTCGGACCCTCCCCCTCAAGCAGCTTGTCACGCGCCTCAATTGCCTTGTCAGCTTCGGCAATCCAAGTCTGAGTCAAACCCTTCCGGAAGGCGTCCAACATTTCAGCCTTGAGTTTGATCTCAGCCCTCAAAGCGGAGATAACAACCTTATCCTCCACATCGGCAACCTCTACTCGAAGTGACTCGACCTCGGCTCGAAGAGACTCTGCCTCAGCACGAACGGCCTGGAGTTGACTAGCGTCAGAGGTGAAAGTCCTAAGCTGAACCTGCAACTCCGTGATCGTCTTGCTCATTTCCTCCTTCTGGGCCTGAAGAGCTGAAACCTCCTTACGTGATCTGGATCGCTCTAGCTTCAAAGAAGCAAGCTGCGTGTCCAAGGCTTCTACCTCCTTCGTCAGAAACAAAAGAGTCTGCATACCCTGCAAATCGGGAAAAGCGAAGCGGTCAAGGCCGAAAGTCCTTGTAAAATGAAAACCAAAGTAACACAAAATACGATAAGTAACTAAACAAGCGTACCTGAAATACGTGCTGAACTCCTGAACGTCCTGAAGGGACCAGTCAGCGTTCCCGAAAACGTGCTTCATCCTCCGGCCATAGCAGCTTGCTAGCCTCTTCGTAGTGAGGGGCAAACTCGGAGCAAGAGGAAGCTGAAGACGGAAACTTAACCACTATGCCGTCACTGGTCCATCCGGGTGAGGTATCCTCGACACCCCTCTTCTTCGCCCTCCGAGGCCAAGCGGAACGGGGGCAGAACACAGGGGCCTTGCCTTTAGCAGCGGCCCTAGCAGCCCTGTCGGCCTCCTTCTTTTGGAGGAGCTCGAAGGCGTCAACACCTCCTAACGGAATGTCACCACGTTGTGCCATATCCTCGTCTATATAAACATAGAGATTTCAATGCAACATAGTATGAAATACCAACCAAGGAAAGCAAGAAGTAGTTAAGCAAACAATACCTGTTGAATCAATTTCAACAAGTCTCCACAAGGTGCTCCGCTTGAGATTGTCAAGCGAAAGGATAGTGTCCCACTCTCTAGTCTCCAACAACTGCTTGGAATGAAAATCCCCCAACCTTGCCAACGTCCTGTTCAGATTGTCTGGACCAAACTTCTGACCAAGTCCACCTACAAAAAAGGGATGAATAGATACATTCAATAGATGAAATTCACAATAATCAAACGTATCAAACAAGTCAAACAAGCCACTCACACGCCTTCCTCCACTTGCGTGAGACACGAGAACCTGAAGGCAACCCTAACAAATTGAAAGGGACGAAGAAGAAGCGTTTCTTCCAGCTCCTTGGGCAATCTTTAAGCGGCTGTAACAAGGGTGGACACTTAGCTAATCTAGCATTTAACTGATATCTACTTGAATCCGAGTTACACTTTTTGAAGTAAAATGAGTAGAATATCTCATTGAGAGAAAAATCAACTTCATGAAGCTCACAATAGACCTCAATAGCCATCAAGATCCGCCAAGTGTTCGGCACCAACTGACCGGGGGATATACGATAACGGTGACATATTTCTATCACAAACCTAGGTAGTGGGAACCGGAACCCCGACACAAAAGAAAGCTCATACAGACAAACCATCTCTGGAATATCCCAATCAGCCCGAACTTCCTTTGACGGAGTGTGCAAGCGGATATGTTTTGGGACGTGATAATTCCGGCGAAATTCTATCAACTCTTCAAGTGTAACCATAGACTCTGGGTTGCTATTGACATCACCTTTAATAATAGATCTATGTTTGCTACCTTGAATCGGCCCGGCACTAACCAAATTGATAGCCGGAATACCAAGAGGTATATCACTTTCAACATCACTATCACTCTCGCTACCCGACTCTACGGATCTACTAGACGAACTAACTGAACCTGAACGAATCATGCTGAAAAAGAAAAGGCACACAGTAACTCCTATGTCCGAAGCGGACGAAACGAGAACAATGGGGATGCATGCAATGGACTAGCAAACATACTCTGATATATATTCAAGAAAGTCCTACCCGACCAACCGAACCAAACAACCAAACTATGACGAAACATGCATGATTCAAAAAGCAAATGTAACACGGCATAAAGAGCCAAGCAAGCCAAACAGTAGTCGAAGAGCCAAGCATAGCAAATAGCTAACCCAACATACTCAAGTGGAACTACTTGTACTAGAAGAATAACCAATGAAGCCGACTAAACAAACCAAGCGGTCGAAACAAGCATACATGCATAAACTCAAAGCATGATTCTCAAAAACGATAAGAAAATAACTTTTTACTATCCCCAAAGATCAAATAGAAACGCAAGATTCGAAGAATCAAATTTTATTACCACGTCTCAAAGTAACAAATATGCAAAGAACGGCGAAGAACACCCCATAGAAAGGTAAGAAATAGTTACCTTTGAAGACCCTACAAGATGCTTCTCAAGTATCTTCAAGTGCTTTCCAAGACACCTCCTTTACCAATTCACTTCAATACTTTCTCTCCAAATCCCCCAAAGTTACTAATGGGTTAAAAAGGTGGGAAATTATTTATATCCCATATCTGGATGCGCAGTAAATTCAAACTCAACTGCCAACCTATAAAAAAGGCAAAATGTCTCGTGTAAGTAAAATCACAAGAAGGGAAAAGCACGATAGAGTGCTCTCAACCAATTGAAGCCGTGTAAGACGGTTGATTGGTCAGCCTGTGCAAACATACTACAACCCAATTTGCATTTCCAACTGCTAAATGAAACGATAGAGGGAGGATTGATTCAAGAACAGCTAAACAGACCTGCAGAAGTGAACCGAATAAGTAGCGGCAGTAAATTGTTCATTCACTACTCATGGAGATTGTTGTTTTGCAGCGCTGCAACAACGCAAAATAAGCAAAGATTCAGTCTGACAGCAATTCGGAAACTAATGAGCAAGAAATTCCAACTTCCTCCAAACGAATGGATGAAGCGGAACAGCTACAGCAGCCCGACGCGACCTCCGTCGCCGTTAGTATTGTTGTTCAGTCGAACCAGCTGCAACAACAAACCTCAAGAATTCTCTTCTCGTACTTTATTCGAACAGCTAGTGTGCATTGAGCGAAAGTGCAGAAATGAAGAAATGGGGAGGGAAGCAGACCTCCGTAAAACCTAAGCTGAAATGAAGGAGAGGAGAGTTCATTCGTTACAAGATGCAAGGAAAAAATTGGAGTTGTGGCAGCAGCTCAAGCGGACGAACCCGCCTCTCACTTTTCGTTTGAACAGAGAAAATATGTTATCCCGAACAGCAATGCAACTTGTTCAAGCTGACGAAACGGAAGCTCCCTTACCTGTTGCTTTCGAAATGAAATACGCAAGCTGCTCTTTTCCCCTACGTAGTGGATAAATGAAAGGGGCAGCACATATTTGACTTCAAAAAGTCAGCAAATGTTTGGCCCTATTTTTTATAAAGACGTACTTATGCAATTAATACCTGAACTAAAGCTGATCACTACGTTTAGGTGGACTGTGCCCTATTCTCCACCCAAGCTGCAAGCTGCAAGCAGCAAGCAGCAAGTAGCAAGCAGTAAGCAGCAAAATGGAGGACTTATATCTTATTTTAATCAATAAACTAGTCTCTTCAAAAGTCAAACTGACCAAACCAACCCGGCGAAGCGGCGCAACTTGGAGCAGCAGTTGACAATTAAAGATTAAAATATTGAAGGCATCAGTCGCCACTTTCTAGCCAAGAATATTAGGGTGCCCCCAATGGTGAATTTTTTTGGGTTCCAAAAGTTGGAACTACCATTGGAGGTTAAGTGAAACTAGTTCCAAAAATTGAAAGTGGAAACTAGGTTCCAAACAAAAACTAGTTTCTTATGGGACCCACCTCCAATTTTTATTCTTTTTTCTTTTCTTTTACTCTTTCCTTTTTTTTTTCCTTTTCTTTTATTGCTTTGCCGATTTGTTTTCCTTCAAAATTTTAGTTCTTTTTTCTTTTCTTTTTATTTCCAGCTGAAATTAGCAAGAATTGTTTCAATAATGTTTCCTTTTCTTTTTTCTAAAATTGCTAGCCGATTTGTTTCCTTTTCTTTTTTTAATTTTAGTTCTTTTAGTTCTTTTTTCTTTTCTTTTTTTTAGTTCTTTTTTTATTTATTTATTATATTTATATGACAAAAAAATGTTTCTCATTCATTTTATTTTTTTCGTTTTGTTTTTTTTTGTATTTTGTTTTATCTCTTTTCATGAAATCATTATTTCCAATAATATTTTCAATAATGTTTTGTGAATAAATTATTTGTTTCCAATAATTCAATTAAATTATTTACCGACATACATAAATTAGATTCAATTTATATTTTCTAATAAATCATTTTTTTAATATGTAAAGAAAGAGTAACGGCTATATTTTGCAACGGCTATATTTCGCAACGGCTATATTTTGCAACGGCTATATTTTGCAACGGCTATATTTTGCAACGGCTATATTTTTCTCTATATATACACACTTCGATCCATTGAAATTTCTCACACACTTCTTCTTATTCCATATCCTTCCTTTATCCTCTTCATATATCGAAGTTTAAAAAAATGGCAGATTCAAGCTCTCAAAATTCCATATCCTTCCTTTATCCTCTTCATATATAATAATTTTTTTTAATTATTATAATTCAATATATTATTTTTTCTTATGTAAATAATAAATTAGAAAAAATAAACACAAATATAATACAAGATGTACTAATAATAGATTTATTAATAATAGTTCATGATAATAGATTTATTAATAATGAATATATATATATATATATATATATATATATATATATATATATATATTATAATATTAAAAGGTGGGGGCCATAAATAGTAAGAAACTGGGTTTATTGTTGGAGGAAGAAAGTGGTTAGGTTCCAAAGCTGACGTGGCATTTTGGAAGCTGGAATTGTGACTTCTCTGTTGGGGGCACCCTAACGCTTTCAAAATTATAAAGTAAGAAGTTTATTTTATTATATTGGGCCAATCCCTTGGTGAAATTTCGCATTTGATCAATGGTGCTTTATAATTTTCATTTGAGCCCACGTGGCTCGATTTTAAGGCTCACTCGAGTGATAATTATTCGATATTTAATTGCATTCATTCGGTTCACGGATTATATACATCAAATCGATACATACTCTTCAGTTGAATTATTTCAATTGAAGAGTGGGGGACAAACTGTAGTGGGCAAAATTCGTCTAACGGCCCAAGGGGCTAAATAGACCAAACGGACTAGCCCGACCGTCAATAATTGGGCTCATTTACGTCTCCGGACCACAAGAAGCATAAAGGCCCGGCTTAAAGATCTCACTCACGTCAAGCGGAGTAAGCGGAACAAACGACTCCCGCACAAGCGGAAGAAAACGGTCAAATTGAGGGTTTCCACGAATATCGGAACCAACCGGATATGCGGACCTAGCGGATACGCCTGGAGAGATGAAGAGAGAAAACCTAGACGGTCCAAGCCGTCCTATAAATACGTGAAACCCTACCCGTTGAAGACACGATCTCACACATGAACTCTCCACTCTCCTACTTGCTCTCTCCATCTTCTCTCTACGCTCTAACCGCTTCCGCCTAGGGTTTCCGGCCGTCAACCGAGTAGGCTAGCTCAAGCAAGCGGACTAGCCTGAACAGACCGTCATTCCATCACCCTTATTTCCATCTTCCTTACTCTCACTTCCGTTACTCTTGCTTTTATCATTCCGGCTGCATTATTGCTATTCGTTATTATTTCCGTTTGCTTTACTTACTTTTCATACATACGTTTATAGCCCAACTGACTTGAGCGTCGTAGGCCCTTCGCCGGACACCCCCACCGGTGCTCTCGAAGGGTTCTTACGTTTGCTGCTTGTGTTGACAGGTTGCTAGTGCCCAACCCGTTCAACCGGACGAACCTGTCGAGCCGGTCCAAACTGTAATTGTAGAATTCACCCTCTACAAAGCTAAAGACCGAAGCGTACACTTGATCTTGAGCTTGAGTTAGAACAAAAGACCTAAGCTTAAGCTTGTTCTCTTGTTCGCTCGCTTACAAAAATGCGGAAATTCGGTGAGCTAATGTTTATCTTAGTAAAATAAAAATCTCCGGATTAGGTTATTTAAATGCTCGTGCGTATGCAATAACCAAAGTGGTTTAATGAAGCTTTAATAAATAAAAAGCGTAAGGAAAAAGATATGACATAGTGAGATTTTATAGTGGTTCGAAGATAACAAGCTCCTACGTCCACTTTGTTCCACGCTTGGAATGAATGATCTTCACTCAAGAATTCCACAGAGATTACAACGGGTTCCCTGGCGACCTAAACAGTGATCAAGCTTAGCACTATTGAGGAAAGTGCAAGCTTGGATCTAACACAACAACTACAACCTAGATCGAGCATTTCACTATCGAGAAAGTGAATACTTGGATCTTTACAACTCAACAACATTAATACTAACACAACAAAACACGCTTAAGACAGAGACTAAGGTTTTGGGTAGGGTTTGTATATAACACTCTAACTTAAAGAATCCTTTACAAATAAGACCAGTAAAGGGGGCCACCAGGTTCCTCTCTTTAATGAGTGACCTGGGTTCAATCCCTTATGGGAGTGAATTTGGGAGATATAAGGTGACTTGGAGTATTGGAAGCTTGGTGTACTAACATCTAATCTAACAATTAACATTTGCCCGATAAAAAAAAAAATAAAAAAAAAAGAGGCCTAAGGATTCTTCTTAGAAACTAGGGTAGGATTTTTATGAGAGAGACTAAGATCTAGAGTGGAGCTGAGGTTGCAGAAACACAAGCTTCGATGGTGCTGAAAGCTTGGAACACTTCATAAGAACTCGTGAAAAGAATGCTTTGAAAATTGCGAGAACTTGCAGTTTATGCTCTGAAATTTCAAGAGAAGTGTTAAGTGTTCTTGGTTCTGCAATGCTCCTTTTATAGTTGAAGAGTGGAGATCATCCCGTTGGTGGTTGGTGATCTTGTCTCTTCACACTCCGACAATACGGCGGTTTGACCAACAACTTTTCAGAAAAGCGGATTTGTCTTCTTTCCCAAAATAGCTAACATCCAAGCTTAACAGTAACCGCGCTTATCTTGAATACATCTGTTGTAAGTCGTTGCCCTAAGTCAACTTTCTTCATCCAATATTTGAGTGTCACATGGAGTCTTCATTAAATGACTGTCTATCTCCACTTGACTCGATTCAAACTTTAGTTTGAATTCGGATGGTAGTTGAGATGTCGATGTCTCGCTTGGCAGAGTGGACGCTTGGTAGAATGAGAATTCTGAACTTCGAAAATTACTGAGGGTACAAACTGGTCGCTTGAGCTTTCTAAGCGAGTACGCTGCTTACTCTGAGCGTCATTCTTCAGCGAGTGGTCTTCAAGCTTTAGTCTTCATCATATAAGTTAGAACCTAAACAACTAATAAAAATTGAGTTTTCCTAATAACATGTTAAGCTCGAAAAATCTAACCTATCTATTCATCAAAATAGGGGACGTTTAATGGAAATGATTACAGGAGGGATTTTGGGATCAAATCAAAATAATATTAGTCTTTATTTAAGACTCCCAAAGTGGTCCCCCCTTAACATATAATCCTTAACAATTCCCAACAATGATGATCATCAAGAGTCAATCAAAATAATCCAATCTTCCGTCACGGTAAATTTTACATTGTTGTTTAATGAGTTAAGCTAAAAAATGGTTTAAAAATCAAAATTTTATAAAAACACTTGGTGTCCCGCAAATGTCTTGTATCGGGTATTTTAATATTCAAATTTATCGATTTAAGAAATTTGTAACAACAATTTTGTGATTTACGTATTTATTCTATTTCGTATTATTTCTTTGTCACTAAGTCCATCATCATTCTTTAAAAAAAAGTATAAAAATCTTAAGAATAAGAATAATAAATATAAATTGTATTAAGTTTGTTTAGATTTTACAATATTTTTAGAATTTTAAATCTTCAAAACATAATTCCATTAAGCATAATGTTAAAAGGAAAAAAAAATCACACATACAATCAATGTTTTGCATCGCAGGAGGGTGATACTAACATATAATGATAACAAATACGGATTGCCGTGTTCAGTGTATGGAAATAAAATCTAGAAATGGTACTACCTCTATCTCACAAAAGTAGTCATAATTTGACTTGACACAAGAATTAAGTAAAAAAAGAATGTATGGTTGTAATTAATTTTGAGGTGAAAAAGTTAATTGTAGCAAAGTATAATTTGCCATTTATAGAAAGTAAACTAATGCATGAGATGGACAAAAAAGGAAAGATAAGATGAAGATAATATATTGTAATTAGATACTGTATTAATGACATACAATTGACAATGGATTTTAGACGTTACAAATGCATAATTTATGTCACTAAATTATCCTCTTCATTTATGTCCAACTTATATGTATTATTTCCCTTGATTACGGAACGTCCTAACAATATCAACATCACATACTCCTTCCGTTTCTTCTAAAATTGTCACGTTTCCATTTTGGGACGTTGCATTCGAAATGATCAGTTTCTTATTTTTGCCCAATAAACCTATGTGCACACTCCATTAACCCCTTAAAACAGTACACATATACACTAAATCTTCATTTTAAGTATGTGGACCACCATTATTATACAATTAACCTCAATTTTCATAATACGTGTGTCAAAAGAAAGTAGTCATTCAGAAGAAACGGAGGGAGTACAATTACATTTTCTAATGCTCTTTGTTATATTGCTTCTTGAAAAAAATAAATTCATAAACTTTATTTCTAGGATTTCTTTTAAATACTATCTTCATCTCATGAAAGTAATCCTAGTTTAACTTGATACAAAAATTAAGGAAAATGAGAATGTTTGGTTATAATTAATTTTGAAGAAATAAAGTTAATTGTAGCCAAATATTATTTAGCATTTATAAAAAGTGAACTAATGGTTAAACAGATAAAAAATGAAAGGTACTACTTTTGTGAGATGGAGGTACCATGAGTATTGCGCCGGAATCTATAATATATTAAAACAAAATGAAAATTCAGTTTTTTTTTACAGCCAAAATTAGGTTAAAATTGTAATTTCAATATTTAACGGTTATTTTTGAAAAAACAGTTGTAAACAATTATTAAATTTCAAAATAACAAAAAAAAAAGTTAAACGTGGAAGCAGTTAAGAGGTTACAACTAACATAAAAAATTATTTATTTCATACTAATTGCCACGCACAATATGAATTAGTTAACCACATACAATTAATTAAATTAATACTTTAAAAACTACCCACTACCCAACAATTTAATCCACTACGTATATTTGTCAGTTTTACAAACAATTCACCCATAAATCACGTTTACATTCTAAGGTAAACAAGATACTCCCTCTGTCCAGCCAAAGACATTACGTTTTTTTTGTCAATTTCTGACACGTTTTTCCACGCCTCTTGATGAAGTGTTTTAAAATAGATTTTTGAAGAATTTTTTCTTTTGCGGGATAATACAATCATCATAGTATTCCGTAAAAGAAAAAAATTCTTCAAAAATCTATTTTAAAATGCATCATCGAGAGGCGTGGAAAAACGTGCCAGAAATTGACAAAAAATAATGTAACGTCTTTGGCGGGACGGAGGTAGTACACCGTAAAAAATATCCTACAAAAACAAACAAGACATCTGAAATGGCTCCTCTTTTTGGTCTGATAAAAGATTTGCTCCCCGAAGAATGCAAGATCGTTCTGCAACTAAGGCTTGATTCGAAGCTGCAAGATCCCACAAATCCATAATTGAAATGAAATTTACTCACAGGAGTTGGGTTTTCATAATGAGGTAATTATGTTCACCATTTTAAAAAACTTATATATTTTTTTTATGCATTGCATACTGATTAAATCTCTATATATGCAGGGGGAGTAGAATACATAGTAGTATTCGAACAACATCAATTACAACTTTTGACGGCTTACTCAATGAAGGAAGTGTTTAATGCTACAATGTCAAACAAATTCAGAATTGTTAACTTATCAGGTAATTATATAACACTAATATTTTGTACTTTAAACTAGAGGGGAGGACCAAAATAGCCCAAATGAATAAGGAAAAAAATAGCCCCCCATAAGTAAATGGTACAAATGTAGCCTTTTTTTTGAATTTGGGACAATTATACCCTTAATATATCTTGTTATGGTTCAACGTTCACACGACCAAATCACACATGAGCACGACCATATCACACGCGAGTACGCGACCACGATCACTCACGGCCACTTTATTCACGATCACGACCAAATTTACATACTCACAGGACAAGCACGACCAAATCACACACGACCACGATCAAATCACACACGACCACGACTACTCACGATCACTTTATTCATGATCACGACCACTCACGACCACTTTATTCACGATCACGACCAAAGTTACACACTCACACAACCAATAACATAACAACAATAGAGGAAGAGATCGCAGCAGAAGAAGAAATCGGAGCGGCGCCAGCAACGGAGCCGGAGAAGGAGAAGCGAAGAGAGAAAGAGGGTGCGAGGCTTCACTATATCTTTGCCAGCAACGGAGGATAGTGCGGAAGCGACGAGCATCAGCAACGGAAGAAGAGATCGGAGCGGCGCCGACAACGGAATCGGAGAAGGAGAGGCGAAGAGAGAAAGAGAGTGCGAGGCTTCACTGTATCTTCGCCGGCAACGGAGGATAGTGCGGCGCCAGCAACAGAGGAGGGGCGGCGCCGACGACGGAGGAGGGGCAGCGCAAAAGAGTGAGGTTGGGGGTGGGGATGGGTTGCACACGCATAATTGCAATTAATTTAATTAATTTATCCTTAATTATATCATTAAGGGTATAATTGTCTCAATTTAAAAAAGTGGGCTATATTTATACCATTTACTTATGGAGGGCTATTTTTTTCCTTTACATATTGATTTGGGCTATTTTGGGATATTGACACCTTTAAACTATACTCTAATATAATCATAAAAAATAATTTCATATTGGAGGCCTCAAGTGATTCCATATTTTATAGGAAAACTTCACAAGTGGCACAAACACTTGTGCACAAGGATTTGAATCCAATAATAAGGTGGAAGATGAAACCCCGATTGTTGTCAAGAAGAGGAGCAAGAGTATCAAATCAAACAAGAACTAACTCCTATTAATCAGCTTATAATCTTGGGCTTCAAGTTTTGGTATTCAGTTTCAAAAGTAATAGCTAGGGTTTATGTTTGATACTCCATATCAATGGAGTATATAGTATTGAAATTATGATTTTTCAATTTCGTGGTTAGTATTATTTTTTAGGATATGTACTGAATGAAGAAGCTTTTGTATCGTCTATTAATGAAGAAGAACTTAGTATTGTTGGAAGCAGGATCTATACAGAAACTTAAGAGATTATCCAGGTATTCGTATCTTTTTCTTTCTTTTTTTTTTCATTTTTTTCATTTTTTTAATACAATTGCATTTATTTCCAACAAAATTGTCTAACACCTCTTCATTTTGCGTGCTTTTTTTTTTTTCTTCCGAATTAAAAATTTTAAGAGTTAAATATTTTTCCTATAAAAACAATACCTAAAAACTGAGCTAATTCATCCACAATCTAAAAATATGGCATCAATAATTCTTTCATTTATAATTTAATTTTGCATATAGCTAAACAATATTCCAATGGCCAAATGTGCATTATTAATTAACCTTCTATAATAGGAATGAAAAACTATTATTTTAATCTAATTTTGAAAAAAAAAATGTATATGGCTTCGGCCGATCCGAGATAGTCTTTCAAATATTTGTGACCTTAGTTTTTTGTCATTATTTTTTATGCAATGACGATCAACGAAAGTTAAAGGCAGTCACTTTATCATATTGATTTGTTTTTTTCCATATCAATTTTCACACGTCGGCAATTGTATGTTGTTGTATTCAGAGTAAGGAGTCGTCGCGGACTAAAAATTTTGATTTTCGAGGATGATAGGAACGATAGTACTAGACAAATATTATAGATAAGGAAGTTTTCCAAACTATTTAACATCATATAGTTGTGTGCAACGACTATCTTCTAATATGTGTATTATGTTTGCGTGCAAATTCAATTAAATTTAATGGTTGTCGTGCATCGCGCGGGTGCGTGTACTAGTAATCTTTAAAAGAACACGAAAAATATTGAATCCGAGATATTAGAAACTAGAACTTGAACCGTTATAACTAACCTAATAATTCTGTTGCTGCATGTTTAGGCTCGGTTATGTTTTCATATATGGCATAATTATGTATGCAAAGATATGTGAATCGATAGGTGCGGTGTTGGAGTTTATTTGGTATAAGGATTTATTTTCCTTATTATATTATTATGGGATATACACGCACAAGGTGTGGATTTATATGAAGATCCGATTCTACTCTAATAAGGTATCCTTGGTGATATACCTTATATATCACATTAGGGTTTGCATGAAGATCTACCTATATATATATATATTCGAAGATTAGTCGTGTGCCGCTGCGCGAGGAACGTGAGCAAATTCTTGAGAGCTTATTCTTGATCTTCATGTTCTTGTTTTATTGAGAGTATTCTTGTTCATTCATTAATTACTGGGTAGTATAGTTGGTGAGTGAATTGTAATATCTTGAACTGATCTACGTTCAAGATTGGGTTGTGCTTTTCATTCTTGAGAAAAGCTTTGAGGGTAGAATAGTTGAGAGTTTACCGAGAATCCATTTGTGAGGAGTAGAGTCGGGTGAGGAGAGAACGTTTAGTGCAGCTAACGTTCACGAGACTTGTATCCCTTATACTCATTATAGTGGATTGTTTTCTTGGAATAGCTTCCCCCAGACGTAGGTGTGTTTATCACCGAACTGGGTTACCAACTTGTGTGATCACTGGTGTTACGTCTTGTGTTACTGTTGAACATACAATTGTGTGGGTTATACAATTTCAATTGGCACCAGAGCAGGTCATCGAGGTGCGGTGTTAGATCCTGGGATATTCGCATAACCCACGGGTATATTGGACGTTCTCAAGATGAGTACTATCAAGGAAGGTGGCTCTACTGTTAGACCACCACTGTTTGATGGAACAAGTTATGGTTATTGGAAGGTCAGAATGGCTTCGTTCATCAGATCTGTAGACGAGGCTGCATGGACAGCAATGGAGAATGGTTGGAGTGCGCCAACAGATGAAGACGGAGCAATGAAACCAAGAACAAAGTGGTCTGAAGAAGAGTTAAAATCCTCAGGCATGAATCAGAAGACTATTAATGCTATCCATAGTGCTATAAGTGTTGAAATCTTTGCCATTATTTCTACGTGTCAATCGGCCAAAGAAGCTTAGGATATTCTGGTAATCACTTATGAGGGGAACAAACGTGTGAAGAATCAGAGGATTCAACAACTTACATCACAGTTTGAGGCCCTAAGGATGGATGAGAATGAAACTATCTCTGACTTCTATGCCAAGTTACTAAGCTTGTCAAATGAATTCTTCTCATTAGGGGAGAAACTCACTAAAGCCAAGATTGTGAGGAAGATTCTGAGGTCACTTCCAGAAAGGTTTGATTATAAGGTGACAGCTATTGAAGAAGCAAAGGATGTTGATGAGCTTACACCGAATGAACTCATTGGTTCTCTTAGAACTTTTGAGATGGGCATGCGCAGTAATCTAAGTAAAAAGAAGAAGTCTGTGGCGTTCAAAGCTTCATCTACAAATCATTCTGAAGAGGAGTTGAATGCTGAGGATATGGCTGAATGTATTGCATATCTATCAAAGAAATTTGGGAAAAAATTCTTCAGGAAAGGAAACGGCGATGGGAATTCCAGATTTCGACGAACAGATAATCAAAGTAATGCTCAGAATAGGAACTCTAATCCTGTGGAGAAGAAAGAGAATGGAGACAGAGGCCCCCAATGTCATGAATGCGATGGTTATGGTCATATCAAGAGTGAGTGTGCTAACTTATTCAAGTATCAGAAGACCAGTAAAAAGGTTTTTCAAGCTACTCACAGTGATGAGGATGTCACTGATTCTGAATTTGAAGAGGGACAAGATATCTCTCATACAGCTCACGTGGCTACCATAAATGGCCAAAGGATCACATCTGGAGTAGTAGATCAAGATCCATTTGTTGTTGAAGATGTTGATGAGAATGAAGAAGGTCACGAAGACTATGCAGAATTGGTGGATGCGTGCAAGAAAGCCTTGATCCTAAATCAGAGTCTTACTGAACAGGTTAATAATTTGGAAAGAGAAAGAGATTCTCCTAAATCTAAGTTAGAGTCTCTAAAACAAAAGCTCAAAGCTCAGTGATTGTGAGGAAGGAAGAAAGGAGACTGATGGAGAGTTAGGCCAAATTCAGAAATTGATCAGGATGATGAACTCCAGCACTGAAAAATTGGATGAAATCCTTAGACAAGGAAAAAGAGCTACAGATAAAGAAGGACTTGGCTTTAAAAGAGGTGATTACAAGCAGCTGGTTAAGTATCAGTATCAACTAAGAACTCAAAGGCAAGACTGGAATCAACCAGGAAGGAGAGTTGAGGGATGGAATCAATTCAGAGGAAATCTTGGAGCTCAACAATTTGAAAGACCAGTCAATCGTGAGGTATGGAGAACAAAAACAATTGATGTTTCAGTTGATGTCAAACAGAAGACTGGAGAAGAAGAAGTACCAGAAGCAGTACAAGAACAAAAATATCACAAGGTACCTGAACATAATCCTGACTCTAAAGTATTTATTCCTCTTTGTCATTACTGTCATAGACTTGGTCATATTAGACCTAGATGTCGTTTTTACCTTGGAGACAAGAGGCAAGAAATGATTAAGTATCAGAATAGGAGAAACCAAGGTCATGGATATCATAGGGCTTATGTTGTTCATACTAACAATAGCTCTAGAGGGGGAAACTCTTGGTACATTGAAAGTGGGTGTTCTCAGCATATGACAGGGAATAAGGATCTTCTTATTAATGTGCAAAGCTGCTCTAATGAATCTGTTATTTTTGGAGATGGAGGCAAATGGAGAATTAGAGGAATTGGTACATTAAATGTTCCTGGTATGCCTGTTTTAGATGGAGTTCTTTATGTTGAAGGTCTAAGAGCAAATCTGGTCAGCATTAGCCAACTATGTGATGAAGGCATGAGTGTGAGTTTTGGGAAGAACAATTGTGTCATCAACAAGGGATCAGAAAAATTTCTGGAGGCTAACAGATCATCTGACAATTGCTATATCTTCACACCAAAGATCACCAGTTTCAGAGTCTCTTCAAATATGAGTGAGATATGGCATCAGAAACTTGGTCATACTCATTATCAAAATATCCAGAAGCTTATTCAACTCAATGCCGTAGAAGGAATTCCCAAAATCCGATTCAGTGATGTTGACTTATGTGGTCCTTGTCAACAAGGAAAGCAGACACATGAGGTACACAAGAGAGTACTGCGAATTACCACAGATAAGGTCCTTGATCTCATACATATGGATCTGATGGGGCCTGTTGGTCCCGGTTTGTTATAGGAAAAATACGTAGAGGGGGGGGGGGGGGGGGGGGTGAATATGTTGGGAATTGTTAAGAACGAAAATGTTAAGGGGGAACTACTTGGGACACTTTAAAAATGTAGTGTTTTGATTTGATCCAAAACCGCAAAGCGTTCTGTTCCCAAGCGACCCATTTTGATGTAGATGATAGGTTAGAATTTTTCTAAGCCTAAACTGTTAGGATGGCTTTATTTTGCTTAACTTTAGACTGCAGGAATTCCAAGTGAAGGCCACTCGCTTTGAGTGTGTTTTCCGAAGCGAAGCAAGTCTAGCGAGCCGAAGTGAAACGTGCCGAAGAACAGTATAGCAAAGCGATCGCTACAGTAGATTCGAAGTGAATCTGCCAAAGCGAAGCGAAGCGAGCGCTACAGTTCAAAGCCAAAGCGAAGCGAAGCGAGTGCTACAGTGGAATCAAGTGAACCCACTTAAGCGAAGCGAAGCATGCGCTACAAAGAAAAGCCGAAGCGAGTCAACGCGAGTCAACACTTAATTAAGTAGTGTCTCGGGAAATTTATTTCTCAAGTAACTCACTACAAATATGACCATGAAGCGACTCACTTCAGAGCGGCCGCTACAACTTCAAAGCGAAGCAAGCCACTACCTACCAGAAAGCGACAGCGCGACTCCCGCCCATATTTTGAACTCCAGTCAACAGGAGATCGTAGCATTAATTACAAGATCTCCACGTGTCGAAAGCGGAGTGGAGCAGAGGAGTTGACTGCCAGGCCGACAGGGCGCCGCTACAGTACTGGCTCGCTCCAGTTACTGTTGAAGTTGGAGTTTAGCCAGATTTGGCAAACGGACAAACTGCGCATCTGCAAAAGCATACTGGCTGCACAAAGTACTGTCGAGTGGAGGAGAGACAAGGCCACCAACTAAGCAACGGATCTCGGCCATCTCTCCGCCTATAAATAGTGAAGGATCACAATGTGAAGAAGTAGAACACTACTTGAGCATTCGAGCCTACTGCAAACAAACACTCCCAAGCCTTCGAGCAAATCTTCGAGTCTTTATTTTCCAAGTGTTCTCCGAGTTTCAGTTCATCGGAACTCGTCTTCACAACCTTCACACTTAGAGTCTAAGCCCATTCCATATCCAAGCTTAGAAGAAGAGCTCTAGCCATCTTTGCACTTATTGTAAAGAGCTCTTCACAGTGTGTTCGTCAACCAAAAACCCTAAATCTGTCTGTTAGGTTTTTGAGTCGTCGTTAGGTTGTTTCGATCCAAGGCCCTTCTTTCACCGATTGAAGAAGCCTCGATCATAGAGTTTAGATCCAGGCTTACACTTACATCGTTTGTGTAAAGCTCGATCGAAGCTAGGCTGTAAGGAGAGCCCGTAATCTCCCTGTCTATTCGACTGAAGCGAGTAAAGCTTCAAGTCTAGTTAGGTTTTTGGTGTGAACCCGGAATCACCCAGCGTCTGTCAGATCCAAGCGAGTGAAGCTCGATCTTGACTAGGTTTTTGAAGGACCCGTAACCTTCAAGTTCTTGATTGAAGAGAACAGTTGCCGTCGTGCAACAAGTGGACGTAGGAGCTTTATCTCCGAACCACTATAAATCCTTGTGTCGTATCTCTCTAACCCTTATCTCTTTACTATATTCGATTATTCATTGCACATTGCATCTAAACAAACCTAATCTGGAAATTTTAAATACTTAGGAAAGATTTAGCTCACCAAATTCCGCACATACGAGTAAAGACTCCCTCTTGATCAAGTGCTCACTTCGATCAAGCAGGCTTGCTACGTACTGTAGATCTAGCTTCAGCTAGGTCTTAAGTTTCAAGCGAGCTCTTTACTTGCTACTATGAGTTAAGGGATTTGAAGTTGAAAAACTTCAAAATACGTATTCACCCCCCCCCCCCCCCTCTACGTATTTTCCCATTAACAAACCGAGACCAACAAGTGGTATCAGAGCAGCGGTTCTTTCGAGCCTCTGCTTTGCATATCCGAAGCGAGTCCCCACTCGCTTCACGTTGTCTCACTGAACCGGATCCTATTTTCCTAAGTGCATCAAAACCTCACCCACGCATACTGCATATACTACTAACTGTTTGCCATGTCTACATACAGTGCTTCTAGTCTTCCACAGTTTTCAATTGAAGGCTATGAGATCTGGAGTTTCCGAGTCGAGAGCTGATGCTCATCCACGACCGGATGTGGGAAGTCATTGAGGACGGACCAATCGAGATCAAGAAAGCCATATCTGTGGATGTTCCAGCCGCTGAAGGTCGTCCAGCCCACGTTCGACAACAGTACGTGGAGAAGGATAAGGATGAGTATACTCCAAATGACTTCAAAGTTGCCAACCTCGACAAGATTGCACGCCACACGATGTAGAGCACTGTGTCGGACGCCTATCTACCATGAATAAGGAAATGTGCAACGGCAAAGGAAATGTGGGAAACCCTAGCCCTCATTTTTCAAGGAACAGACAAAATCAAGGAGAACAAACTCGCCGTTCAGATGCGGGAGTTTGAAAGCCTGATAATGAAGCCAGGAGAATCCATCGACGCATTCGAGCTGAGAGTTACAAACATCACTGCAACTCTCAACTCGCTTGGGAAGGAACTCACAGATAAGGAAGTCAACCTGAAGATTGTCCGAGCTCTCACCAGAAAATGGCAGACTATGAAGGAGCTGTACCTAGCAACCAAGGATCTATCAAAGCTCACACCGGAGATTCTGTTCTCCGAACTCAAAGGTCATGAATTCGATCTGAATCGAATGAACCTCGACGAAGAGGATGAAGCGCCCACTACATCAAAAGGAGTAGCATTCAAAGCTGCCGAAGGGCCAAGCGAGCAGTCGCTAGCCAAGATGACGAGGGAAGAGTTGGAAGAACACATTGCGTTCTTATCCAAGAACTTCAACAAGATGAACTCTCGAGTGGGCAAATACAAAAGATTCTACAAACAATACAAAGGGAGGAGCACTGATGCTCGAGAAGGAAAAGGAAAGAGAGAAGAGACGACCAAGACGATCCCGCGCGACATGATGGAAGTGGAGTGTTACCACTGCCACAAGATGGGCCACTACAAATCCGATTGCCCAAAGCTCAGTGCAAAAGAGAGCGAAGAATTGAAGGCCAAGAGGGATGCTCCAAGGCGAGCGCTCGTAGCGAGTGAAGTGCCGGTCGCTACAACTGAAGATCCACCAAGCGACTCAGATGCATTCACAGATCCAAACTCCAGTGATGGTGAGGATCTTGGATTTATGGCGCTCACTGACGAAGAAACAGGAGAGGTATTCTTCTATCCTTCAATCACTTCAATTACACTAGCACACACTGTCAATGAGGAAGAACAATCCTCTACATGGAGTGAGTTGTTTGACAAGCACCGAAAATTGTCAAGCGACCACGAAGTGGTAAAACAAGCTCTGTCGCAAAGCGAGAAGGAGAACCGAAAGCTAGCCCGTGAGCTTGACGAAGTCAAACTCAATTTAAGGGCTATGACTAGTAAGTTCGAGGATCTCTTCGCTAGACATCAAAGCTTGGAGGGAAGGTATGAAACCCAGTCCACTCTAGTTGCCAACTTGAACAAAGCATCATATGCTAGGCAGGCACTAGAGGGCTCACTTCTGCCTTTTGGTAGGAAAGCTGGCCTTGGATATGAGGGTGGACCTCCCAAGCCGACTGTCTTTGTTGGTGCATCACACACTACACCATCAGTCACTTTGGAATTGCCCACTGCATCCAAAGCGACCACTAACAAAGATAAAGGCGAAATGGCTGAGAACCCTAAAAGGAAGCCTATGAAGATGATCTTTAAGGGCAGATCCTAAGGGCAAGCAGAGTTCAACAGTCCCTAGCACTCAACATGCTAAGTCTCACCAATTCAAGGGTAAAGGGAGAACTGTTGAAGCTTCTAAGTCTCATGCCAAGACACAAGAGACAAAGGATCTACCTCCTAAAAAGAGGAGTAATGTCTATGTGTCACGTTATCCGGACTGGAGATGGTCCAACCGGACAAACGTTGAGGGGGAAGATTTTGAAGCTCCCACTGGGTCGCTTCAGATTCCCAGGGTTTCTCAAGCGAGTCAGGGTCAAAACCCTAGTTGGACCGCTTTGAGAAAACCAAGCGAGCCGCTTCAACAGACTAGAAACCCTAAGTCAGTCTCTAAATCCAGAGCTAATCCGAAGCGAGTCGCTTCAGGATATAAGCAAAATGGGAAGAGCATAGGTAGGTCTAAAGCGAGCCGCTACCCCTCTTGCACACACTGTAGCCCGTGTGAAGCTGCTTCAAAGCAGAGATCACAGTTTTCAAAGGTCGAGAAGCCCAAGACACAAGCTTCAGCTCAAAAGAGAGTGAAGCAAGTGTGGGTACCTAAGGGAACTAACTTGCAAGGACCCAAACTGATTTGGGTACCAAAATCTGTCTAATTGCAGGTAAGCGCCGTGGATCCCATGCCGAGTGAGGGTCAACAAGTATGGTACTTGGACAGTGGATGTTCAAGACACATGACCGGCATGAAAGCTCTACTTCACAACTACATAGAGAAGAAGGGTCCACACGTAACCTTTGGTGACAACTCTCGAGGAAGCACCAGGGGATATGGCGCACTGAATGTTGGAAAGCTCACAATTGAAGAAGTCTCCTATGTGGAAGGACTCAAGCACAACCTGTTGTCCATTTCACAGTTTTGTGATAAAGGGTACAGGGTGGAGTTCATCTCCAACAAGTGCATTGTGAAGAGCAAACTCACGTCTCAGATTGTGCTCACTGGAATTAGGCAAAGGAACGTCTACATAGCACAATGGGACAGCTGCAAAGAGGAAACTTGCCTAGTTGCAAGAAGTGCTACAGAAATTGGATGGCTATGGCACAGACGCTTGAATCATCTCAACTTCAAAGCCATCAATCGCTTAGCTCGAAAGGGTTTGGTGCAAGGCATACCGAATGAAGTCTTCATCAAAGACCATCCATGCTCACCATGCCAACGAGGGAAGCAGACGAAGAAGCACTTCGCCAGTCTCGAAGAAGCCTCATCAAAGCGAGTGCTCGAACTGCTTCACATGGATCTGTTTGGTCCAGTTACTCCAGTTAGCATAAATGGAAGGAAGTACACCCTAGTTGTAGTTGACGACTTCTCTCGCTACACTTGGGTTGTATTCCTTTTCAGCAAGAAGGAAACACTGACCAAACTGCCACAACTACTCAAGCGATTGGCGGTGGAAAAGAATCAAGCTATCGTGACCATTCGCTCCGACAAAGGCACAGAGTTCTTGAACTCTACAATTGAAGCGTACTGCACGGAGCATGGCATAGCACATCAAACTTCTTCAGCACGCACTCCTCAGCAGAATGGAGTTGCTGAAAGAAGAAATCGAATCATCAAAGAAGCCGTTCGCACCATGATTGCTGACTCGAAGCTTCCGATGAAGTATTGGGCTGAAGCTGCCAACAAGGCGTGCTACACCCAGAATCGGACACTTCTCAACAAACGGCACGACAAAACTCCATATGAAATATGGACAGGGAGAATTCCTAACATATCTTATTTCCATATTTTTGGTTGTAGGGTCTTCATTCACAACAATGGGAAGTCGCAGTTGAAAGCCTTTGAAAGCAAAGCAGATGAAGGAGTATTCTTAGGATACTCTACGTCTAGCAAAGCCTACAGAGTGTTCAACTGTAAAACCCTAATTGTGGAGGAATCACCCCATGTCGTATTTGATGAATCTTCTTTAAGTCTTCCACAGGAACAGGCTCAAGTGAATGAAAAGGATCAAAGCAAGGAACCCTCAAATCAACTCACTTGGGACGTGCTCGATGAAGATGATGAGATCAAGGACTCAAGCGAGCAGAATCCCAAAGGAGGAGTCGAAGCTGCCCCCAAGATTCCTGAAGCTAGTGCAGGCCAAGCACCCAATCCAGTCGCTTCGGTCGATGAAGCGAGCGACAAGGAAGAAGATGAAGATGAAGCTGACAGATCAAAGCGAGCGTGGCTCAAAGATCACTCACCAAGTCAAATCATTGGAGATCCTTCCAAGGGTGTAGTGACCAGAAATCAAGTGTTTGGAGAAAGTGCCATGTTCAGTTGCTTTCTCTCAAACATTGAGCCATCAAGCGTGGAGGAAGCCCTGGCCGACTCTAACTGGGTGATCGCCATGCAAGAGGAGCTGAACCAGTTCACCAGGAATGACGTATGGTATCTCGTGGATCGTCCCAAATTCCAGCACGTTATTGGCACCAAATGGGTGTTCAAGAACAAGACGGACGAGGACCACAACGTAGTGAGGAACAAGGCGCGACTCGTTGCCAAAGGCTACTGCCAAGAGGAAGGAATCGACTTTGACGAAACCTTCGCTCCAGTGGCACGGCTTGAAGCTATCAGATTATTTCTAGCCTATGCAGCAGCCAAGAAGTTCAAAGTCTATCAAATGGATGTGAAGAGCGCATTCCTCAACGGTGAACTCAAGGAAGAAGTGTATGTGGAGCAGCCACCGGGTTTCGAGCAGGGAGATAAAGTGTATCGCTTGATGCCGAGTCGATAGGAAGTCAACTTCGGGCACATGTCAGTTCTTGGGAAGCAAGCTGATCTCGTGGTTCTCAAAGAAGCAAACAAGCGTAGCCACTTCAACAACTGAAGCTGAGTACATGGCCGCTGGAAGCTGCTGTTCTCAAATCCTATGGCTTCGTCAACAATTGAAGGACTACAAAGTTGAAGCGAATGAAATTCCGATCTTCTGCGACAACAACAGTGCCATATGTATCTCGCAGAATCCAGTGCTTCACACCAGATGCAAGCATGTGGAAATTCGACATCATTTCATTCGTGATCATGTCGAGAAGAAGGATATCAAGCTCGAGAAAATTCATACCGATCTCCAGCGAGCAGATATCCTCACCAAGCCTCTAGCTGAGTCTCGATTCAACCAGCTATGCATGGAATTACGGTTATTAGACCCTGGTGAAGATTGCTAGTTCCAGGATGCACGAAGGAGTGTTCGCTTGTTCCCTTGTGCGGCACTTGCTTCGTATCTTCACCAACTCAAGCGAGTCACTTCAAACTCCACTCGCTTGAAGAAAATGAAGTTAGGTGGAGAAAGGTGGAGTATTGGAAGAAGTTCCCTACCAACTAATTGGAATTGTTAAGTATATGGTTAAGGGGGAACTAATGCTTACTCTCGGAGCAAGCTACTTCCAAAGCGAGCAAAGAATGCTGCTATCTCGAATTCTGCATCGCTTCAATTTGCCCTAGCTTGGGTCAAAGCGAGTCGACTGCAGATTCATTCTCTAGATTGTAGGAAAGCTTGAAGGTTTACCTTTTTCTACAAAAGGTTGCAGGGCTGGTGTTGGTCCCGGTTTGCTATAGGAAAAATACGTAGAGGGGGGGGGGGGGGGGGGGGTGAATACGTATTTTGAAGTTTTTCAACTTCAATTCCTTAACTCAGAGTATAAAGTAAAGTGCTCTTTGGAAATGCAAAGACCTAACGAGGGCTAGATCGAAAGCAATCACGAATCTCTTGTCCTAAGCTTAGAGCTTGATCAAGAGTGAGACTTTACTCTTTGTGCGGAATTTGGTGAGCTAAAATCTTTCCTAAGTAATTGAAAATCCAAGTTAAGTTTGTTTATATGCACGTGCAATGGATAATCGAATACTGTAAAAAGATTAAGGTAAGAGAGATACGACACAGAGATTTATAGTGGTTCGGAGATAACGCTCCTACGTCCACTTTGCTGCACGACGGCAACTGTTCTTTTCACTCAAGAACTTGAAGGTTACGGGTCCTTCAAAAACCTGGTCGGGATCGGGCTTCACTTGCCTAGATCAAACGACAGACGTAGTGATTGCGGGTTCACTACACAAACCTAACAAAGACTGGAAGCTTCACTCGCTTCAGTCAGACAGACAGGGAGATTACGGGCTCTCCTTACAGCCTAGCTTCGATCGAGCTTTACACAAACGATGTAAGTGTAAGCTTGGATCTCAACTCTACGATCGAGGCTTCTTCAATCGATGAAAGAAGGGCCTTAGATCTGAACAACCTAACGACGACTCAAAAACCTAACAGACAACAGTTTAGGGTTTTTGGTTGACGAACACACTAATGAAGAACTCTTTACAGTAGATGCAAAGATGGGTAGAGTTCTTCTTCTAAGCTTGGATATTTGAAGTGGGCTTAGAATCTAAGTGTGAAGGTTGTGAAGACGAGTTCCAATGGACTGGAAACTCGGAGAACACTTGAAACAAAGACTCGAAGATTTGCTCGAAGGCTTGGGAGTGTTTGTTTGCAGTAGGCTCGAATGCGCAAGTAGTGTTCTTACTTCTTCACGTCTTCATCCTTCACTATTTATAGGCGGATGGTTGGCTAAGATCCGTTGCTTGGTTGGTGGTCTTGTCCCTCCTCCTCTCGACAGTACTTGCGCAGGCAGTAGCTTTTGCAGACGCGCAGTTTTGGACTTTTGCCGAAAATGGCTAAGTTCCAAGTTTAACAGTAACTGGAGCGACCCAGTACTGTAGCGGCGTC
This sequence comes from Thymus mandschuricus, assembly GCA_029379335.1. Classification (NCBI taxonomy): domain Eukaryota; kingdom Viridiplantae; phylum Streptophyta; class Magnoliopsida; order Lamiales; family Lamiaceae; genus Thymus; species Thymus mandschuricus. The sequence goes on from CM057074.1 coordinate 6,612,708, forward strand.
TTTGTCGGCCTGACAGTCAACTCCTCTGCTCCTCTCCGCTTTCGACACGTGGAGATCTCGTAATTAATGCGGAGATCTCCTGTTGACTGGAGTTCAAAATCGGAGCGGGAATTTGTGCTGTCGCTTTCTGGTAGGTAGTGGCTCGCTTCGCTTTGAAGTTGTAGCGGCCGCTCCGAAGTGAGTCGCTTTAGGATCATATTATAGCGGGTCGCTTTGCTTCGCTTTGCAGCGTTTGCTTCGTTTTGCTTTAGCGCTTGCTTCGCTTCGCTTCGCTTTGCAGCGTTCGCTTCGCTTCGCTTTACAGCATTCGCTTCGCTTCGCTTCGCTTCGCTTCGCTTCGCTTCGCTCCACTTCGGTAGACTCGCTTCGCTTGCTTTGAACTGTAGCGCTCGCTTCGCTTCACTTTGGTAGACTCGCTTCGCTTGCTTTGAACTGTAGCGCTCGCTTCGCTTCACTTTGGCAGACTCACTTAGAATCTACTGTAGCGATCGCTTCGCTTCGCTATTCTTCGGCACGCTTCACTTCAGCTTGCTTGACTTGCTTCGCTTTGGAAAACACAATCAAGCGAGTGGCCTTCACTTGAACTTTTGAAGCCTAATCTAAGCAAAATAAAAGAGCCATCCTAACAGTGTAGGCTTAGAAAAATTCTAACCTATTAACTACATCAAAATGGGTCGCTTGGGAAAAGGACGCTTGGGGTTTTGGGATCTAATCAAAACAAATGACTTTATTTATCAAATGTCCCATGAAGTTCCCCCTTAACAATTTAGTCCTTAACAATTCCCAACAATTTCCCCCTTTTTGATGATGCCAAAACCCAAAAGACTTAGATAAAAATAATAAACCTAGTCAATTTAACCGTGAAGGGAACTCCAAGCGACTGCTTCCTTTGCAGTTTCGTTTGTAATTTTCTTTTAAGTTCCTTCCCCCCTTTTTTTTTTCGGTTAAATTAATGAGTTTGTAGCAGAAATATAAAGTCATTCACAAAGCGAGTAAATGACACAAGAAGAGACAGAAATTGAAATTTGGATATATGAACAAGAAGTTCACAAAAAGAAATATGTAAGGAACTTGAAACTCGGAGGTTTCCTGCAGTTCCTTCCCTTTCTCCTCCTTTCCTTTTCTTATCACTTCCCTTCTTCCTCCTTCTCCTCCTCTTCTACATCTGCCTCCAAATCCTTTGCAATCATATCTTCGGGTATGGTGTATGCACTGAAGACCCTTGCTTCCATCGACTTAGCACTGTGGATACTTGGCCTCCTCCAAGTCTCTTCCAATTGGAAGGCTTCATCCACCTCAGCGTCGATGATGCTGCGATTGAGGATACTGGTGCCAGGTAGGAATGGCATAGGGAATTCCTTCTTGACTGGTACCTTGATGATTAACGGTGCAGGCTCTGCAAACTGTGCAAGAGCGAAGACTTCTTGTCTAAACTTCTCATCATAGATACTAAGGAAGTTGTTGAGCGCAGTGACCCTTGAGCATTCAGTCTGCAATGGCACTACCTCCCAATAGTAGTAAGCTTTGATAAACTTCTCCTTGTAGTATAGCCATTGCTCGAGTAGTTCGTCAGGAATGAACTGCTCAATCTCACGGGCATCAGGGTGCTCATTTCTGCGTACAGCCAACTTCTCCTCCGACCGGCTGGACATCTGTGCTATGATTGATTTGAACTTCTTGTGGCCAGAGTCAATCATTTCTTTCGCAGTCTTGTGACAAGTGTCTATTATAGCCTGATCTAGGCATGCATCGGATTCTTCTGGCGTGATTGGAACAAAAATACTTCTGACCAAAACGGACTGGATGATCTTCATTTCATTGAAATTTTTCTCAATTCGTTCGTCAATGACTTGCAGACGTTTTGTCCTTGTCCTCTTTTCCTTCTCTGCCCTTGGTACAACTGCCTTCTCAACTTTTTGGCGTTTGGTCACTGAATCATCTCTCTCAGTTTCTGGATCTGTTCGCTTCACTATTGATGATGGGGCAGATGAAGTGGGTGCTTCGTCTGAAGTGGGCGCTTGAGAACTTGAAGTACCTGCAAGAGTTTTCAAGTTAGACTGGCGCTCGCTCTCCCAAGCCATAGTCTCGCTCGCCTCTGCTAGCTTCCGCCTTTCCTCCTTTGTTAGCACAGTAACTGGAGGATGTCGAGCAATGGAAGAGGCAAGCACTTTATCTCCAAGTGGCTTGCGGGGTTCTCCAGGCTTAGTGAGCTTTTCTTTGCCTTTCTTTGCAGACTTCGCCTCTCTCTCCTCTTCTCCAGCACCACTACTCTCCTTCAACAATCTCTCTGCTTCAACAGCTCCAATTCCTCCACCTTGTGGCTCCAACAGATTGACATTTTTCAGTACCATCCCTTCCCCCTTTTTGGCATCATCAAAACCAGGGGTTGGGACGCTTGTCTTTCCAGTAAGAGACTTGTGAAGTACCTCAATCTTGTCAAGTACGGTATGAAACATCTCTTCCGTTCGAGACTCGAGGACTTGCTTTTCCGACAATCCAGCATTTTTCCTTAGACTTTCAAGCTCTCGCTTGTCAATTGCACTCTCCTCTTTGACTTTCTTCAATTGGGTTCGAAGTAAGTCAAGAGTCTTCTTGGTGCTGAGGAGTTCGCTTTCTTTCATCACCAACTCTCCCTCCTTATTCTCCAGTTTCTTTTTCAACTCCTTCACCTCCTTTTCCAATGTGTCCTTCTCTTTACCAACTGTGACCAGATTGGTATTCACCACTCTCAAGCGGCTCCGTTCTGCGTCACGCGAGTCCTTGAGATCATTCACCAGATTTACTTGTGCCTCCAACACTTTCTCCTTCTCCTTCAACTCCATCTTCTGTTTAGTGATCTCGTCTTGTAAACTTACGATCTCTGCATTCTTAACCTCCATCTCTTCTGCATGATCCCTCATTAGCTTCTTCTCATGCATGGTTGGGGTGTGTTCAGGGATATGGGTAGTTTCAGTAGGTGAGGATTGAGATTTGTTAACTTCAATGTCCTCAAGCGGCTTCTCCTCAGCCTCGCTTTCTTGGACATGTGAAGTTTCTTGCTTCACTTTCTTCTTCCCTTGCTTTGCAGCCACTTGCTTCAAAGATGAAGCGGCTTGCTTCGCTTGGGACACTTCAGCTTGTGTTTTCACACCTTGCCTTGCTGCGGGCACTTCTACAATTAGAAGTCCCTGATCCATTGGGATTTTTGTTTGCTTCCACTTGTCGTAGAAGGTGGTGAGCTTGTTGTAGATGATCGTGTCAGATTCTGGCCATATCATCTCTGGATACTTCATTTCCAGAGCAACAGACAGTCTGGAAAAGAATTTCAATTTTCCTTTGCGCAGAATCTTATCTGGAGTTCCTGGTACGAAGGCAAAATCGTCAGCAGCTTCGTGGATTTGCTTGAGAAGCCACCCGTGCCAGTTAAACTTTGTTCCGGCGAGACTGTCGACGATCATGGCGGTTCCGATCAGTTTCGTCTCCGACAGCGTATCAAAGGATCCAACATAGCATGCGATGCTCTTCGTAAAGAGTTCGCAGATGAGATTGAACGGTTTCTTCAAGCTTTTGCGAATGTTGGCTTCCTTGAAATTCGGATTAGCTTCAGCGACTGCAAATCGGTCATACTGCTCTCCGGCCGAAAGACCCAGATCTAACAGAGAATCTCCTCCTTCTCTTGGTAGATCGAACACCTCAATGAGTTTACTCATATCAACCTCCACCGGTTTCCTGGTCCGTGGATTAGTGAATGAGGAAGTATTTTGGTCCTTCCTCAGATTCAGCAGAATCTCTCCAATGGCTTTCGCCAGAATCTTCGTCGGCACTAACGTTATGAACTTCCATAGACCGGCCGTGGTCACGGCTCTACGGAAGAAACCATCTATTTCGACGACAATAGGGTCGAGATGGGGCTCGACGTTGATGTGCTCGCCAACATTTGTCATGAACTCCTCCATTGTCTCAGTATTCTTTTTCTTTCCCATGTTGAGATTTGAAGAAATTGAATGGAATTTTAGAGAAAAGGGGTTGAGACTCGTGAGTTGCAGAAATCGCAGATCTAAGCACGAGAATGGCAAATTTTGAAGGCTGTGAAAGGTTTGCAGTTCTGCCTCGTCCCATATATATAGAAATAGGTTATGGCTGACGTGGCAGGGGTAGGACGGTAATAACGCCGAAAATCCTGTAGGTAGGCGGCGGACGTGCGGTGATGGATCTGACGTGTCCGGCGTCATCACAGTTAAAGTGAACCGCCACTTGCTCGGCGTCGCCACGTGGCCTTCTTTGGTTGGCTTGTCGTATACGGCTTTGATCGAACGGTTCCAGATTGGGGCCTGTTGAGATTCGACGGCTGGATTTTCTCCTCCTTTTCCCGCTTCAAATTCAAGCGTGTGAACACGCGCCCGTTATTTCCGTCGTTCCTGCACCTGCATTAAATGCACAGCAGAAAGTAAAATTGCACTCGAGTGCAGACAGCTCATACTCGCTTCATGCCCGCTCGCTTCGAGTTGGGCAGCTACGGCTTGACTCGCTTGAGAGGCATTCGCTTGAGTGACTGTTCTGCACTCGCTTGCGATGGCTAGCTTTGAGTGACGAAGCACTCGCTTGGCCATCTGAAGCGACTGGAATAAGAAATTGAATTTCTTTGCTTAATTTAAAATGTTTCTGACTTACATACTTCGAGGATAAACAAGAGTGTTTTCCTCTTTGTATTTGTGTCAGATTCATTTCATATTTTCCACGTAGTGAGTGAAGGTTTCTAGCACGCTTCGGCTCACTTAGTGTACTTAAAATTGAAACACTTACCAGTCAATCTCACTTCGTAGGAGATTGATACCACAATTTGAAGACTTCATTTGAATTAGATACCACATGTTGAATGCTACACGTTGAGTTAGATCTTCATGGCATTCATCTTCATGGCATTTATTTTCATGGCATTTATTTTCATGGCATTCATCTTCCTCTACGAATTAGAGAGTCCTCCATTGAAGTGAATGGGGGAGAAAATGAATAAAGTACACAAGCTTACTACAACCCGAAGGGAGCATCACGTAAGTGTACTTATTCACGACGAATGGGGGATGAGTACAAGTCCTTATCTCAGAGTAGAAATGGACAGGATGACAATGAGAATGCTCTGACAAGACAATCTCGTATTTTACGCAGAAGCATGTCACCAGCCCTGCAACCTTTTGTATAAAAAGGTAAACCTTCAAGCTTTCCTACATTCTAAGGAATGAATCTGCAGTTGGTTCGCTTTGACCCAAGCTAGGGCAAATTGAAGCAACGCAGAATTCAAGATCGCTGCAATCTTGCTTGCTTTGGAAGTAGCTTGCTCCGAGAGAAGCATTAGTTCCCCCTTAACCATATACTTAACAATTCCAATAAGTTGGTAGGGAACTTCTTCCAATACTCCACCTTTCTCCACCTAACTTCATTTTCTTCAAGCGAGAGAGTTTTGAAGTGGCTCGCTTGAGTTGGTGAAGATCCGAAGCGAGTGACGCTCATGAGAACAAGCGAACACTCCTTCGTGCATCCTGGAACTAGCATTCTTCACCAGGGTCTAATAACCCTAATTCCATGCATAGCTGGTTGAAACGAGACTCAGCTAGAGGCTTGGTGAGAATATCTGCTCGCTGGAGATCGGTATGAATTTTCTCGAGCTTGATATCCTTCTTCTCGACATGATCACGAATGAAGTGATGTCGAATTTCCACGTGCTTGCATCTGGTGTGAAGCACTGGATTCTGCGAGATACATATGGCACTGTTGTTGTCGCAGAAGATCGGAATTTCATTCGCTTCAACTTTGTAGTCCTTCAACTGTTGACGAAGCCATAGGATTTGAGAACAGCAGCTTCCTGCGGCCATATATTCAGCTTCCGTTGTTGAAGTGGCTACACTTGTTTGCTTCTTTGAGAACCACGAGATTAGCTTGCTCCCCAAGAACTGACATGTGCCCGACGTTGATTTCCTATCAACTCGGCAACCTCCATAGTCAGCATCGGAATATCCAGTGAGCTCCAAATTGTCCTCCGCTGGATACCACAGCCCCATGTTGACAGTGCCCTTCAAATATCGAAGAATCCTTTTGGCAGCTTCAAGATGGCTGTGTTTGGGATTGCTTTGGAAGCGAGCGCAGACTCCGACTGCAAAAGCAATATCTGGCCTACTTGCAGTGAGATAGAGAAGTGACCCAATTAGGGCACGATAATCTGTAGGATCTACAGATTTTCCTCCTTCGTCTGGCTCCATCTTCCAGTTGGTATTCATAGGAATCTTCACAGCTTTAGCATGTTGAACACCAAACTTCGCAAGCATATCTCGAGTGTACTTGGCCTGGTTGATGAAAATTCCATTATCCTGCTGCTTCACTTGAAGACCTAGAAAGCAGCTCATCAAGCCAATCATCGACATCTCATACTTGGTCTTCATTAGCTCTCCAAACTTCTCGCTAAGCGACTGGTTTGGTGACCCAAATATGATGTCGTCTACGTAGATCTGGACCCATAGCATATCATCTCCATGATTGATGGTGAAGAGAGTCCGATCTATCTTTCCCTTTTGGAATCCGTTTTCCACTAGGAATTGAGATAATGTATCATACCAAGCTCTGGGAGCTTGCTTCAACCCATACAGGGCTTTCTTTAAGCGATACACTTTATCTCCCTGCTCGAAACCCGGTGGCTGCTCCACATACACTTCTTCCTTGAGTTCACCGTTGAGGAATGCGCTCTTCACATCCATTTGATACACTTTGAATTTCTTGGCCGCTGCATAGGCTAGAAATAAACGGATCGCTTCAAGACGTGCCACGGGAGCGAAGGTCTCGTCAAAGTCGATTCCTTCCTCTTGGCAGTAGCCTTTGGCAACTAGTCGCGCCTTGTTCCTCACTACGTTGTGGTCCTCGTCCGTCTTGTTTTTGAACACCCACTTGGTGCCAATAACATGCTGAAACTTGGGACGATCCACGAGGTACCATACGTCGTTCCTGGTGAACTGATTCAGCTCTTCTTGCATGGCGATCACCCAGTTAGAATCGGCTAGGGCTTCCTCCACGCTTGATGGCTCAATGTTTGAGAGAAAGCAACTGAACATGGCACTTTCTCCAAACACTTGACTTCTGGTCACTACACCCTTGGATGGATCTCCAATGATTTGGCTAGGTGAGTGATCCTTGAGCCACGCTCGCTTTGATCCGCCAGCTTCATCTTCATCCGCTTCCTTGTCACTCGCTTCACCGTCTGAAGCGACTGGATTGGGTGCTTGGCCTGCACTAGCTTCAGGAATCTTGGGGGCAGCTTCGACTTCTCCTTTGGGATCCTGCTCGCTTGAGTCCTTGATCTCATCATCTTCATCAAGCACGTCCCAAGAGAGTTGATTTGAGGGTTCCTTGCTTTGATCCTTTTCATTCGCTTGAGCCTGTTCCTGTGGAAGACTTAAAGAAGATTCATCAAATACGACATGGGGTGATTCCTCCACAATTAGGGTTTTACAGTTGAGTACTCTGTAGGCTTTGCTAGATGTAGAGTATCCTAAGAATACTCCTTCATCAGCTTTGCTTTCAAAGGCTTTCAACTGTGACTTCCCATTGTTGTGAATGAAGACCCTACAACCAAAAATATGGAAATAAGATATGTTTGGAATTCTCCCTGTCCATATTTCATATGGTGTTTTGTCGTGCCGTTTGTTGAGAAGCGTCCGATTCTGTGTGTAGCATGCCGTGTTGGCAGCTTCAGCCCAATACTTCATCGGAAGCTTCGAGTCAGCAATCATGGTGCGAACGGCTTCTTTGATGATTCGATTCCTTCTTTCAGCAACTCCATTCTGCTGAGGAGTGCGTGCTGAAGAAGTTTGATGTGCTATGCCATGCTCCGTGCAGTATTCTTCAATTGTAGAATTCAGGAACTCTGTGCCTTTGTCGGAGCGAATGGTCACGATAGCTTGATTCTTTTCCACCTCCAATCGCTTGAGTAGTTGTGGCAGTTTGGTCAGTGTCTCCTTCTTGCTGAATAGAAATACAACCCATGTGTAGCGAGAGAAATCGTCGACTACAACTAGAGTGTACTTCCTTCCATTTACACTAACTGGAGTAACTGGACCAAACAGATCCATGTGAAGCAGCTCGAGCACTCGCTTTGATGAGGCTTCTTCGAGACTGGCGAAGTGCTTCTTCGTCTGCTTCCCTCGTTGGCATGGTGAGCATGGATGGTCTCTGATGAAGACTTCATTCGGTATGCCTTGCACCAAACCTTTTCGAGCTAAGCGATTGATAGCTTTGAAATTGAGGTGGTTCAAGCGTCTGTGCCATAGCCATCCAATTTCTGTAGCACTTCTTGCAACTAGACAAGTTTCCTCCTTGCAGCTGTCCCATTGTGCTATGTAGACATTCCTTTGTCTAACTCCAGTGAGCACAATCTGGGATGTGAGTTTGCTCTTCACAATGCACTTGTTGGAGATGAACTCCACCCTGTACCCTTTATCACAAAACTGTGAAATAGATAACAGGTTGTGCTTGAGTCCTTCCACGTAGGAAACTTCTTCAATTTTGAGCTTTCCAACTTTCAGTGCGCCGTATCCCCTGGTGCTTCCTCGAGAGTTGTCACCAAAGGTTACGTGTGGACCCTTCTTCTCTATGTAGTTGTGAAGTAGAGCTTTCATGCCGGTCATGTGTCTTGAACATCCACTGTCCAAGTACCAAACTGGTTGACCCTCACTTGGCATGGGATCCACGGCGCTCACCTGCAATTAGACAGATTTTGGTACCCAAATCAGTTTGGGTCCTTGCAGGTTAGTTCCCTTAGGTACCCACACTTGCTTCACTCTCTTTTGAGATGAAGCTTGTGTCTTGGGCTTCTCGACCTTCGAAAACTTGGTGTACTGCCTATAGGCAGCTTCACACGTGCAACAGTGTGTGCAAGAGGGGTAGCGGCTCGCTTCAGACCTACCTACGCTCTTCCCATTTTGCTTATATCCTGAAGCGACTCGCTTCGGATTAGCTTTGGGTTTAGAGACTGACTTAGGGTTTCTAGTCTGTTGAAGCGGCTCCCTTGGTTTCCTCGAAGCGGTCCAACTAGGGTTTTGACCCCGACTCGCTTGAGTAACCTTGGAAGTTTGAAGCGGCCTCTTGGTTGCTTCAAGTTTTTCCCCCTCAACGTTAGTCCGGTTGGACCATCTCCAGTCCGGATAACGTGACACATAGACATTACTCCTCTTTTTAGGAGGTAGATCCTTTGTCTCTCGTGTCTTGGCTTGAGACTTAGAAGCTTCAACATTTTTCCCTTTACCCTTGGATTGGTAAGACTTAGCATGTTGAGTGCTAGGGACTGTTGAACTTTGCTTGCCCTTAGGGTCTGCCCTTAAAGATATAGACATCTTCATAGGCTTCTTCTTAGGGTTCTCAGCCATTTTGCCTTTGTCCTTGTTGGTGGTCGCTTTGGATGCAGTGGGCAATTCCAAAGTGACTGATGGTGTAGTGTGTGATGCACCAACAAAGACAGTCGGCTTGGGAGGTCCACCCTCATATCCAAGTCCTCCCTTTCTACCAAAAGGTAGAAGAGAACTCTCTAGTGCCTGTCTAGCGTATGATGCTTTATTTAAGTTGGCAACTAGAGTGGATTGGGTTTCATACCTTCCCTCCAAGCTTTGATGTCTAGCGAAGAGATCCTCGAACTTACTAGTCATAGCCCTTAGATTAAGTTTGACTTGGTCAAGCTCAGTGGCTAGCTTTCGGTTCTCCTTCTCGCTTCGAGACAGAGCTTGTTTTACCACTTCGTGGTCGCTTGACAATTTCTGGTGTTTGTCAAACAACTCACTCCATGTAGAGGATTGCTCTTCCTCATTGACAGTGTGTGCTAGTGTAATTGAAGTGATTGAAGGATAGAAGAATACCTCCCCAGTTTCTTCATCGGTGAGCGCCATGAGTCCCAGATCCTCTCCCTCGCTTGAGTTGGGATCTGTGAATGCATCTGAGTCGCTTGAGAGATCTTCAGTTGAAGCGATCGGCATTTCACTCGCTACGAGCGCTCGCCTTGGGGCATCCCTCTTGGCCTTCAATTCTTCGCGCTCTTTGGCACTTAGCTTTGGGCAATCGGATTTGTAGTGGCCCATCTTGTGGCAGTGGTAACACTCCACTTCCATCATGTCGCGCGGGATCGGCTTGGTCGTCTCTTCTCTCTTTCCTTTTCCTTCTCGAGCATCAGTGCTCCTCCCTTTGTACTGTTTGTAGAATCTTTTATACTTGCCCACTCGAGAATTCATCTTGTTGAAGTTCTTTGATAAGAACGCAATGTGTTCTTCCAACTCTTCCCTTGTCATTTTAGCAAGCGACTGCTCGCTTGGCCCTTCGGCAGCTTTGAATGCTACTCCTTTTGGCGTAGTGGGCGCTTCATCCTCGTCGTCGAGGCTCATTCGATTCAGATCAAACTCGTGAGCTTTGAGCTCGGAGAACAGCACTTCTGGCGTGAGCTTCGTTAGATCCTTGGTAGCTAGATATAGCTCCTTCATAGTCTGCCACTTCCTTGTGAGAGCACGGACTATTTTCAGATTTACTTCCTTGTCTGTGAGTTCCTTCCCAAGCGAGTTGAGAGTTGCAGTAATGTTGGTAACTCTCAGCTCGAAGGCGTCGATGGACTCTCCTGACTTCATCACCAGATTTTCAAACTCCCGCATCTGAACGGCGAGCTTGTTCTCCTTGATTTTGTCTGTGCCTTGAGAAATGAGGGCTAGAGTTTCCCACATTTCCTTTGCTGTTGCGCACTTCCTAATCCTTGGAAGGTAGGCGTCCGACACGGTGCTCTGCATTGTGTGGCGTGCAATCTTGTCGAGGTTGGCAACTTTGAAGTCATTTGGAGTATACTCATCTTTATCCTTCTCCACGTACTGTTGTCGAACGTGGGCTGGACGACCTTCAGCGGCTGGAACCTCCACAGATATGGCTTTCTTAATTTCGATTGGTCCGTCTTCAATGACTTCCCACATCCGGTCGTGGATTGAGCATAGGAAGCTCTCGACTCGGAAACTCCATATCTCGTATCCTTCGATCGAGAACTGTGGAAGATTTGATGCACTGTATGTAGACATAGCAAACTATCAGCAGTAAATGCAATATGCGTGGGTGAGGTTTTGATGCACTTAGGAAATAGGATCCGGTTCAGTGAGACAACGTGAAGTGAGTGGGGACTCACTTCGGATATGCAAAGCAGAGGCTCGAAAGAACCGCTGCTCTGATACCACTTGTTGGTCCCGGTTTGCTATAGGAAAAATACGTAGAGGGGGGGGGGGGGGGGTGAATACGTATTTTGAAGTTTTTCAACTTCAATTCCTTAACTCAGAGTATAAAGTAAAGTGCTCTTTGGAAATGCAAAGACCTAACCGAGGGCTAGATCGAAAGCAATCAAGAATCTCTTGTCCTAAGCTTAGAGCTTGATCAAGAGTGAGACTTTACTCTTTGTGCGGAATTTGGTGAGCTAAAATCTTTCCTAAGTAATTGAAAATCCAAGTTAAGTTTGTTTATATGCACGTGCAATGGATAATCGAATACTGTAAAAAGATTAAGGTAAGAGAGATACGACACAGAGATTTATAGTGGTTCGGAGATAACGCTCCTACGTCCACTTTGCTGCACGACGGCAACTGTTCTTTTCACTCAAGAACTTGAAGGTTACGGGTCCTTCAAAAACCTGGTCGGGATCGGGCTTCACTTGCCTAGATCAAACGACAGACGTAGTGATTGCGGGTTCACTACACAAACCTAACAAAGACTGGAAGCTTCACTCGCTTCAGTCAGACAGACAGGGAGATTACGGGCTCTCCTTACAGCCTAGCTTCGTTCGAGCTTTACACAAACGATGTAAGTGTAAGCTTGGATCTCAACTCTACGATCGAGGCTTCTTCAATCGATGAAAGAAGGGCCTTAGATCTGAACAACCTAACGACGACTCAAAAACCTAACAGACAACAATTTAGGGTTTTTGGTTGACGAACACACTAATGAAGAACTCTTTACAGTAGATGCAAAGATGGGTAGAGTTCTTCTTCTAAGCTTGGATATTTGAAGTGGGCTTAGAATCTAAGTGTGAAGGTTGTGAAGACGAGTTCCAATGGACTGGAAACTCGGAGAACACTTGAAACAAAGACTCGAAGATTTGCTCGAAGGCTTGGGAGTGTTTGTTTGCAGTAGGCTCGAATGCGCAAGTAGTGTTCTTACTTCTTCACGTCTTCATCCTTCACTATTTATAGGCGGAGGGTTGGCTAAGATCCGTTGCTTGGTTGGTGGTCTTGTCCCTCCTCCTCTCGACAGTACTTGCGCAGGCAGTAGCTTTTGCAGACGCGCAGTTTTGGACTTTTGCCGAAAATGGCTAAGTTCCAAGTTTAACAGTAACTGGAGCGACCCAGTACTGTAGCGGCGTCTTTGTCGGCCTGACAGTCAACTCCTCTGCTCCTCTCCGCTTTCGACACGTGGAGATCTCGTAATTAATGCGGAGATCTCCTGTTGACTGGAGTTCAAAATCGGAGCGGGAATTTGTGCTGTCGCTTTCTGGTAGGTAGTGGCTCGCTTCGCTTTGAAGTTGTAGCGGCCGCTCCGAAGTGAGTCGCTTTAGGATCATATTATAGCGGGTCGCTTTGCTTCGCTTTGCAGCGTTTGCTTCGTTTTGCTTTAGCGCTTGCTTCGCTTCGCTTTGCAGCGTTCGCTTCGCTTCGCTTTACAGCATTCGCTTCGCTCCACTTCGGTAGACTCGCTTCGCTTGCTTTGAACTGTAGCGCTCGCTTCGCTTCACTTTGGTAGACTTGCTTCGCTTGCTTTGAACTGTAGCGCTCGCTTCGCTTCACTTTGGCAGACTCACTTAGAATCTACTGTAGCGATCGCTTCGCTTCGCTATTCTTCGGCACGCTTCACTTCAGCTTGCTTGACTTGCTTCGCTTTGGAAAACACACTCAAGCGAGTGGCCTTCACTTGAACTTTTGAAGCCTAATCTAAGCAAAATAAAAGAGCCATCCTAACAGTGCAGGCTTAGAAAAATTCTAACCTATTAACTACATCAAAATGGGTCGCTTGGGAAAAGGACGCTTGGGGTTTTGGGATCTAATCAAAACAAATGACTTTATTTATCAAATGTCCCATGAAGTTCCCCCTTAACAATTTAGTCCTTAACAATTCCCAACAGCTGGTGACATGCTTCTGCGTAAAATACGAGATTGTCTTGTCAGAGCATTCTCATTGTCATCCTGTCCATTTCTGCTCTGAGATAAGGACTTGTACTCATCCCCCATTCGTCGTGAATAAGTACACTTACGTGATGCTCCCTTCGGGTTGTAGTAAGCTTGTGTACTATATTCATTTTCTCCCTCATTCACTTCGATGGAGGACTCTCTAATTCGTAGAGGAAGATGAATGCCACGAAGACGAATGCCAAGAAGATGGAATACACAACAGGTGGTATCAACAAGCTTCAAAGCCAACAAGTGGACTCAAACTGAAGTCCAAATCTATTGAAGTCTTCAAATAGTGGTATCAATCTCCTACGAAGTGAGATTGACTGGTAAGCATTTCAATTTTAAGTACACTAAGTGAGCCGAAGCGTGCTAGAAACCTTCACTCACTACGTGGAAAATATGAAAAGAATCTGACACAAATACAAAGAGGAAAACACTCTTTTTTATCCTCGAAGTATGTAAGTCAGAAACATTTTAAAATTAAGCAAAGAAATTCAATTCCAGTCGCTTCAGATGGCCAAGCGAGTGCTACATCACTCAAGCTAGCCATCGCAAGCGAGTGCGGAACAGTCACTCAAGCGAGTCAAGGTCTAGCGGCCCAACTCGAAGCAAGCGGGCACGAAGCGAGTATGAGCTGTCTGCACTCGAGTGCCTATTTCACTTTCTGCAATGTATTTAATGCAGAATCAGGAACGGCGAAAATAACGGGCGCGTGGTTCTCACTTCAAATTTGAAGCGGGAAACGGCGGAGAAGATCCAGCCATCGAATCTCAACAGCCCCCAATCTGTAGCCGTTGGATTAGCGCCGTATAAGACAACCCAATCGCAGCAGGCCACGTGGAGACGCCGAGCAAGTGGCGGTTCACTTTTACTGTGGTGACGCCGGACACATCAGATCCATCACCGCACGTCCGCCGCCTACCTACAGGACTTACGGCAATATTACCGTCCTACCCCTGCCACGTCAGCCAAGACCTAACTCTATATATATGGGACGAGGCAGAACTGCAAATCCTTTCACAGCCTTCAAAATTTGCCATTCTCGTGCTTAGATCTGTGATTTCTGCAACTCACGAGTCTCAACCCTTTCTTTTTAAACTCTGTTCAAATTTCTCTAAAATCACTATGGGAAAGAAGAAGAACACCGAGACGATGGAGGAGTTTCTCGCGGAGGTCGACAAACATATCAATGTCGAGCCTCATCTCGATCCAACCATCATCGAGAGAAATGGTTTTCTCCGTAGGGCCGTGACCAAGGCCGGACTATGGAAGTTTGTGACGGCGGTCCCGTAAAAAATTCTGGCCAAAGCCGTCGGCGAGCTCCTGCTAAACTTGAGGAAGGAGCAAAACATATCCTCTTTTACCGATCCACAGACGAGGAAGCCAGTGGAGGTGGACATGAGCGAGCTAATCGGCACGTTCAACTTGCCGAGAGAAGGAGGAGACTCTCTGCTGGATTTGGGTCTCTCGGCCGGAGTACAATATGGCCGTTTTGCAGCCGACGGAGCAGATCCAAATTTTAAGGAGGCCAGTATCCGTTCGAGTTTGAAGGCCCCCTTCAACCATATTTGCGAGCTCTTCTCGAAGAGTGTCGCGTGCTACGTCAGAACCCTGGATACTCTTTCCGAGACGAAGCTGATCGCCACAGCAGTTATCGTCGACAGCCTCACCGGAACCAGCTTCAACTGGCATGGCTGGTTTCTCAAACAAATTCATGAAGCTGCCAGTGACTTTGCGTTTATGAGAGGAAGCACAGATCAGATCATTCGCAAAGGAAAACTCAAATTTTTCTCGAGGCTATCTGCTGCCTTGGAGGAAAAATACCCCGGCAAAGTCTGGCCAGAGTTCGACGTCAGCATCTACAACAAACAGTCCATCTATTACGACAAATGGAGGAAAACCAAAACCTTGATGGACTTGGGACTTCTCGATGTGGAAGTGCCCGTAGCGAGACCGGTTGCCGAAAGGCAAGCTGAAGTGAGCCAAGTGAGGCCGGTCGCTTCACCCGGGAAGCGAGCCGCGCCGAAGCGAGGCAAGAAAATGAAGCGAGTCACTTCAATCGTTCAAGAAAGCGAGGCGGTGGAGAAGCCGCTTGAGAACGTTGAAGTAACTCAACCCCAGCCTACTCAAATCCAAATCCAATCTCCCCAACTACAAATCCAAACCCAAACCACCCAAATATCCTCAACTGCCCAACACCAAACACAAAAATCCCCACGTGAAGAAGATACAGGTTCTTCACTTCAAATTCCTGATATCCCTCTACTCCACGTCGACCCAGTTGAAGCCTACAAAACCTTCAAACCATTCCAATCCCAGCAAACACAACCACCACCCACTGAAGCCATACAAATCTCTGAAACCCAAGAAACCTCATCACCTTCCCAATCCCCCTCGACATCGGCAGCTACAGCCGATACCGCCCAAACAACCGGTGAACTTCCCATCATTCCACAATTCATACCCCCTGCCCTCACCATTCATAAGCGGGCTCTCGAACGCTATGTCCTAGATAGAGAGCAAGCCGCAGAAACGATCAATCTTCGCTACTCCAATGTTCCTTGGACGGACGTGTTCTACACCAATGTCGTCGACTTTCTGACGTACATAACATATCGTGGAACGGAGTATTACAAAATCTTCAGGCTCCTCAAAGCGTTCACAGAGGAAGAACTGATCCAGATGGAAGCCAAGTTACTGAACTTCATTGGCGAAAATGGCTTCCATGCCTTCCTTGAAGGGACCAGCTTCTGGGAAAAGCTGGATGCCAAAGCGAAGGAAGCTTATCCACTCGCCATTGTTCCGAAGCGAGTGCCCTCTTCCCATGAGAGGAAGCTAATCAGGGAGCATAAGGAGGGGGTAGAACTGAAGGATGCGGAGATCGCTAGCCTTCAAAGCGAGATAACAAAGAAGAGTGAGGAAATGGAGAGGAAGGCGGGGCAGGTCATTAGTCTCAAAGAAGACCTTGACAAGAAGAAGAAGGATTTGGAGGGAAAGGTGGAGGAGAAGGAGAGGTTATTGGAGGAGAAAGAGAAGGCGCTGGAGGCGCAGATGAAGTTGGTGGAAGAACAATCAACAACAATCATCGACCTCAAGGGCTCGCTTGATGCGGAAAGGAGCCGCTTGAGGGAGGTAAATGCCAAGCTTGTCTCAGTTGGCAAGGAAAAGAAGGATTTAGAGAAGGAGGTAAGGAAGTTGAAGGAGGTGCTGGAGAATAGAGAAGGAGAGTCGGTGATGAAGGGAAGTGAGCTGCTGAGCACGAAAAAGACTCTGGACTCTCTCAGAAATGAGATGAAGCTGCTCAAGCAAGAAAGTGAGCTCGATAAAAAGGAGCTGGAGAGTCGGAGGAGAAGTGCCCAGGCTATTGATCTTCAAAAAGCTGAACTGACTCTACTACTGGAAAAGGTCAAGGAGCTGGGCGAAGCGTACACAGAAAAGATGGCTGCAAGTGCCGAATTCCATCTCTCTCTAAACCAGAGAGAGAGGAGCCTTGAGACGATGCAAGCAGAACTTCTAGCGGCTCAGGAATTCTGGTACTTCGACTTGCAGGAGGAGAAGGCGGATATAAGGAGGGAAATTGAAGCGGAGCTGGAGGCTCGCTTCAGAGAAGTAGAACATTTAGAGAGGATGATGGCATCAGTTGTGGAGAGAGAAAAGCAGTGCGAGTATCTACTCGAAGAAATCTCAATCAAAACTGCTGATCTGGTGGCTCCAACTCTAGCCGAAAAGATGTTGGAGGCCATTTTCAACACTGTCAACTCACTTCACCAAACCCTTTCCGGAAAATCAATGATCCTAACCCTTGGCAGTGATGATGCCAAAAAGGGGGAAGGACAAGTGAAGCTAGGAGGAACTGGAGGTTCAGGGGGAAGCAGAGTTGGTGTGGAGCTGATGCTGGAGGGAGGCAGTGGTGCCGGTGAAAAGGAGGATGTAGTAGATGAAGCGAGGGCTCTGGGCAAGACAAAGCTCACGAAGGAGGAGTTAATGAAAAAGCCCGAAGAGCCTAGCAGGCCGCTTCATGAAAAAGTGCTGAGTGCCTCAATTGCACGGCATCCTCCGGTGACCGTGATTACGAAGGAGGAAAGGCGGATGCAGGTGGAGAAGGATGCTGCCTTGGCGTGGGAGATGGAGCAGCTGTTTAATCTAACCAAAAATTCTATTGCTGCAGGTGCTTCATCTAGTTCCCAAGCGGCCGCTTTACCCAAAGCACCCGCTTCAGCCATCACGCCAGCTTCGTCAGCCGCACTCACTTCGGCTACTGCTGCACTCACTTCATCAACAGTCGTCCCCTCAAGTGCTGCTACGAAGAAGGATATGCCCCCCCCCCCCCCCCCCCCCCCCCTTCTACCAAAACTTCCATTGAAGCGAACTGCACAGGAGATAAAAGGTGATGACCCCGCGGCTAAGCGCCAAAAGGTCAAGCAAGCAGTTGCTTCAAAAGCTGGAAGGGAGGAGAGAAAGAGGAAGGAAAGAGCAGAAGGGAGAGGCGAAGGCGAGAGGAAGAGGAGGGCAGATGCAAGGCAACTCCAGGTGATTGACGCACGGATCGAGGAGCATTTCAGTGAAGTGTTGCTTATTCAGTCCTCATTGGTCCGAAGTGCGTTCATTCCCCTCATGCCAGATGAGTCCGAAGCATGCGAAGGTCAAGCCATATCTGATGCATGCGACGTGACTACAAAGGAGATGGTTGAGTCGGGTCGCTACCCCCAAAAAGGAAGAACATAACTACATTCGGAAGCGTCTCAATGAAAAGCATCCTTTGTGGAGCAGCGACTCAGGAAAGAAGTTCACCGATATCATGACTGAACTGTCGAAGAGATCTGAGGAGGAGTTGGTCAAGAGAAGAAATGAACATCCCGATGCTAGGGAAATAGAGGACTTCATTCCAAGAGATCTGCGCGAGCAGTGGCTGCACTACAAGGATTTATTCATCAAAGCCTATTACTACTGGGAGGTAGTGCCGCTGCAGGATCGCTGCTCTCGGATAAGTGCCCTCAACAACTTTCTGGCCACCTATGACAACAAGTTGCGCCGAAAAATCTTTACTATGGCTGAACAAGCAGAGCCCAAGCCAATTGTTGTCAAAGTACCAGCTGTGAAGGATTTCCCCATGCCTTATCATCCAGGCACGGATGTCCCTAACAGAGGAATCATTGATAAGGAGGTGGATGAAGCCTTCAATCTGGAGAGTGCATGGAGAAGGCCGAGCATTCACACAGTAGGCAGCATGGAATCGAGAGTGCTATCAGCTTATGTGGATATTGCTGATGAGAGAGAGCTGAAGAAAGTAGAGGAGAGGAAAAAGAAGGAGGAAGAGGATGAAGCTGCAGGAAATCTGTGAATTTCAAGCTTCTTATCTTGTGAACTGTTGTTCATTTATCTCACCTTTATTTCTGTCTCTTCTGTGTCATTTACTCGCTTTGTGAATGACTTTACCTTTTTACTACAAGCTCAAATAATTTAACCGAAAAAAAAAGGGAAAGGAACTTAAAAAAAAATTACAAACGAAACTGCAAAGGAAGCAGTCGCTTGGAGTTCCCTTCACGGTTAGATAGGCTAGATTTCTATTATCTAAGTCTTTTGGGTTTTGGCATCATCAAAAAGGGGGAAATTGTTGGGAATTGTTAAGAACGAAAATGTTAAGGGGGAACTACTTGGGACACTTTAAAAATGTAGTGTTTTGATTTGATCCCAAAACCCCAAAGCGTTCTGTTCCCAAGCGACCCATTTTGATGTAGATGATAGGTTAGAATTTTTCTAAGCCTAAACTGTTAGGATGGCTTTATTCTGCTTAGCTTTAGACTGCAGGAATTCCAAGTGAAGGCCACTCGCTTTGAGTGTGTTTTCCGAAGCGAAGCAAGTCTAGCGAGCCGAAGTGAAACGTGCCGAAGAACAGTATAGCAAAGCGATTGCTACAGTAGATTCGAAGTGAATCTGCCAAAGCGAAGCGAAGCGAGCACTACAGTTCAAAGCCAAAGCGAAGCGAAGCGAGCGCTACAGTGGAATCAAGTGAACCCACTTAAGCGAAGCGAAGCGTGCGCTACAAAGAAAAGCCGAAGCGAGTCAACGCGAGTCAACACTTAATTAAGTAGTGTCTCGGGAAATTTATTTCTCAAGTAACTCACTACAAATATGACCATGAAGCGACTCACTTCAGAGCGGCCGCTACAACTTCAAAGCGAAGCAAGCCACTACCTACTAGAAAGCGACAGCGCGACTCCCGCCCATATTTTGAACTCCAGTCAACAGGAGATCGTAGCATTAATTACAAGATCTCCACGTGTCGAAAGCGGAGTGGAGCAGAGGAGTTGACTGTCAGGCCGACAGGGCGCCGCTACAGTACTGGCTCGCTCCACTTACTGTTGAAGTTGGAGTTTAGCCAGATTTGGCAAACGGACAAACTGCGCATCTGCAAAAGCATACTGGCTGCACAAAGTACTGTCGAGTAGAGGAGAGACAAGGCCACCAACTAAGCAACGGATCTCGGCCATCTCTCCGCCTATAAATAGTGAAGGATCACAATGTGAAGAAGTAGAACACTACTTGAGCATTCGAGCCTACTGCAAACAAACACTCCCAAGCCTTCGAGCAAATCTTCGAGTCTTTGTTTTCCAAGTGTTCTCCGAGTTTCCAGTTCATCGGAACTCGTCTTCACAACCTTCACACTTAGAGTCTAAGCCCATTCCATATCCAAGCTTAGAAGAAGAGCTCTAGCCATCTTTGCACTTATTGTAAAGAGCTCTTCACAGTGTGTTCGTCAACCAAAAACCCTAAATCTGTCTGTTAGGTTTTTGAGTCGTCGTTAGGTTGTTTCGATCCAAGGCCCTTCTTTCACCGATTGAAGAATCCTCGATCATAGAGTTTAGATCCAGGCTTACACTTACATCGTTTGTGTAAAGCTCGATCAAAGCTAGGCTATAAGGAGAGCCCGTAATCTCCCTGTCTGTTCGACTGAAGCGAGTAAAGCTTCAAGTCTAGTTAGGTTTTTGGTGTGAACCCGGAATCACCCAGCATCTGTCAGATCCAAGCGAGTGAAGCTCGATCTTTACCAGGTTTTTGAAGGACCCGTAACCTTCAAGTTCTTGAGTGAAGAGAACAGTTGCCGTCGTGCAACAAGTGGACGTAGGAGCTTTATCTCCGAACCACTATAAATCCTTGTGTCGTATCTCTCTAACCCTTATCTCTTTACTATATTCGACTATTCATTGCACATTGCATCTAAGCAAACCTAATCTGGAAATTTTAAATACTTAGGAAAGATTTAGCTCACCAAATTCCGCACATACGAGTAAAGACTCCCTCTTGATCAAGTGCTCACTTCAATCAAGCAGGCTAGCTACGTACTGTAGATCTAGCTTCAGCTAGGTCTTAAGTTTCAAGCGAGCTCTTTACTTGCTACTCTGAGTTAAGGGATTTGAAGTTGAAAAACTTCAAAATACGTATTCACCCCCCCCTCTACGTATTTTCCCATTAACAAACCGGGACCAACAGAATACGTATTTTTGAAGTTTTTCAACTTCTTTTCCTTAACTCAGAGTATGAAGTAAAGTGCTCGCTTGACTTACTAAGACTTAGCCGAGAGCTAGATCTAAAGCAATCACGATTCTCTTGACCTAAGCTTAGAGCTCGATCAAGAGTGAGACTTTACTCTTAGTGCGGAATTTCGGTGAGCTAAATCTTTCCTAAGTATTTAAAGTTCCAAGTTATGTTTGTTTAGATGCAAGTGCAATGAATAATCAAACAAGGAAATAAAGAGTTTAGGGTTAGAGAGATACGACACGAGATTTATAGTGGTTCGGAGATGAAGCTCCTACGTCCACTTTGTTGCACTCGACAACTGTTCTCTTCACTCAAGAACTTGAAGGTTACGGGTCCTTCAAAAACCTAGTCGAGATAGCTTCACTCGCTTGGATCTGACGACAGACGCAGTGATTACGGGTTCACTACAAAGACCTAACTGGACTAGAAGCTTCACACACTTCTATCCGACAACAGGGAGATTGCGGGCTCTCCTTACAGCCTAGCTTCGATCGAGCTTTACACGAACAAGGTAAATGCAAGCTTGGATCTAGACTCTATGATCGAGGCTTCTACAATCGATGAAAGTAGGGCCTTGGATCGAACACAACCTAACGACGAACACAAAAACCTAATGAACAGAACTTGGGTTAGGGTTTTTAGTTTATGACGAACACACTATGAAGAGCTCTTTACAGTAAGTGTAAAGTAGGCTAGAGCTCTTCTTCTAAGCTGGGATTTGGAATGGGCTTAGAATTCTAGGTGTGAAGGTTGCGAAGACGAGTTCCGATGAGATTGGAACTCGGAGAACACTTGGAAACAAAGGCTCGAAGATTGCTCTAAGGCTGGGAGTGTTTGTTTGCTGTAGGCGCTCGAATGCTCAAGTAGTGTTCTCTCTTCTCTTCATCTTCATCCTTCACTATTTATAGGCGGAGGTTCGGCCGAGATCCGTTGCTTGGTAGGTGGCCTTGTCCCTCCTCCTCTCGACAGTACTTGCACAGGCTGGCTGCTTTTACGACGCGCAGTTTTGGCTCTTTGCCGAAAATGGCTATGTTTCAAGCTTAACAGTAACTGGAGCGAGCCAGTACTGCTGCGGCGCCCTTTTCGGCCTGGCAGTCAACTCCGCTGCTCCTCTCCGCAATCGACACATGGAGATCTTGCAATAAATGCGAAGATCTCTAGTTGACTGGAGTTCAAAATCGGAGCGGGAATTGTGCTGTCGCTTTCTGGTAGGTAGTGGCTCGCTTCGCTTTGAAGTTGTAGCGTCCGCTTGAGTTGAGTCACTTCACGGTCATTCTGTAGTGAGTCGCTTGGGAGGTAAAGTTCCCTAGTGACTGCTTTAGAAAATATTGACCCGCGTTGACTCGCTTTAGATTTTTACTGTAGCGCTCGCTTTGCTTCGCTTTGGTGGACTCGCTTCGATTCCACTGCAGCGCTCGCTTCGCTTCGCTATTCTTCGGCACGCTTCACTTCGGCTCGGTAGACTCGCTTCGCTTGAAAAACACACTCAAGCGAGTGGCCTTCACTTGAATTTTCTGCAGTCTAAAACCTAAGCAAAAATTGAGCCATCCTAACAGAGTAGGCTTAGAAAAATTTCTAATCCTATTATCTACATCAAAAATGGGTCGCTTGGGAACATGACACTTGGGGTTTTGGGATCAAATCAAAACAATAACAATGTCCCTTATAGGTTCCCCCTTAACAATTCCCAACAATTTCCCCCTTTTTGATGATGCCAAAACCCAAAGATTTTTAGACTAAGAGACTTAGCCTGCCTAACCTTGGAAGGAACTTCAAGCGACTGCTTCCTTTGAATGTTCATTTGAATTTTTTTTTTTTTTAAGTTCCTTTCCCCTTTTTTTTTTTCGGTTAAGTTATTTGAGTTTTGTAGCATAAGGATAAATCATTCACAAAGCTTGTAAATAACACAAGTGAGACAAAAATTAAAGTGAGATAGATGAACACAGTTCACAAAATATCGAGACTTGAAATTCAAAGATTTCCTGCAGCCTCATCCTTGTCTTCCTTCTCCTTTTCTATCACCTCCTCTTCCTTCTTCTTCTCCTCTGTCTCCTCTTTCTTCTCTTCTACATTTTCTTCTTCGACAACGTAGGCAGAAAGAACTTTCACCTCCAAAGTACCGACATTGTGAATGCTCGGTCTCCTCCAGGTATGCTCCAGCTTGAAAGCTTCGTCCACCTCTCTATCAATGATCCTTCGATCAGGAACTCTTGTGCCGGGCAGGAAGGGCATGGGGAAGTCCTTCGAGGCAGGCACTTTGATGATTAGAGGCATAGGCTCAGCAAGCTCTGCAAGAGTGAAGATCTTCCGCCTAAATTTCTCGTCGTAGGCACAAAGAAAGTTGTTGAGCGCATTGATCCTCGAGCACTCATCCTGAAGTGGCACTACTTCCCAGTAGTAGTAAGCTTTGATGAATTTCTCCTTATAATACAACCACTGCTCAAGTAGATCATTGGGGATGAATTGCTCGATTTCTCGGGCATCTGGATGTTCATTCCTACGCACAATCAACTCTTCCTCTGATCTGCTTGACATCTCCTTCATTATTGCATTGAACTTCGCACTCAGCTCAGTGTTCCACTTTGGAAGCATCTCGATCAGTCTCCTGCGAATGTATTGTTGCTCTTCTTTGCGCGGGTAGCGACCTGGGTCAATCATCTCCTTAGTGGTCACGTAGCAAGCGTCCATCCATGCTTGAGTCACACAAGCTTCCGACTCTTCTGGCAAGAAGAGAATGAAGGCGCTTCGAGTGAGGGCGGACTGGATGAGTCTCACCTCATTGAAGTGTTCCTCGATCTGACCTTCAATGATCTCAAGACACTTGGCCTTGATCCTTCTCTCCTTCTCTTCTTCCTCCTTTCTCTCTTCTCCTCTCTTCCTTCTCCTCTCCATCTTACCAGCTTGTGAAGCGACCAACTGTTTGATCTTTTGGCGCTTGGCCTCAGGATAATCTTCTCTAGCATCGGGTGTGGTCCGCTTCAATGTCTGTTTTGGTGCTGGTGGTGGAGGCATCTCTTTCTTCTTCTTCTCTGCTTCACTTGGAGGGATGACTGCTGAGGCACTTGGTGGGATGATAGCTTGGCTGGATGAAGTGGCTCCAGCAGTAGATGATGAAGTGAGTGCCAAAGATGAAGCGGCCAGAGTTGAAGCGGGCGCTTGGACTTCAGTAAAAGCTTTCAGAGCTTTCAGATCGAACTGCATTTCCAAGTCGCGGGCTAGGGCTTCGTCTGCACGGATTTGCTCCTCCCTTTGTTCCTTGGTTAACACAACAACCAGAGGGTGAGCAGCAATGGAAGAGCCAAGCAACTTTCCCTCAACCGGCTTGCGGGGCCCTTCAGTAAGTTTTTCTTTGCCCAATTTCCTCGCTCGCTCGGCCCGAGCTTCATCCTCCAACTCTATCTCCTTCTCAACTCCACTCCCTTCAACTCCACTATCTCCTTCAATCATCATCCTCCTTTCCACTCCACTTCCTCCGACTCCTCCTTGTAACTCCAGAGATTCAGCACTTTTCTGCACAATACCTTCCCCCTTTTGGCATCATCACTGCCGGGGGCTGAAACAATCATTTTTCCGGTGATAGATTGGTGAAGGTTGTTGACTACATTGAACACAGCATGCAGCATCCGCTCGGTCTTCCCTGCGAAAGTATGCTCCTAGGAGAGCACTAATTCGGCAGTTTTGGTACTTATCTCCTCGAGCAGATACTCACACTGCTTCTCCCTCTCCTTGACAGAGGCCATCAGCCTCTCAAGCGATTCGACGTTCCTGAAGCGAGCGGCCAGCTCCGCTTCGATCTCCGCACGGATTTCCTTGCGCTCCTCTTGCATTTGGAGATTGAAGAAATCCTGGGACACTTTGAGTTCTGCAGATGCAGTGGTGATAGCACTCTCTTGGCTATTAAGCGTCATACGAAGTTGAGCAAGCTCGACAATCTTGCCAGCAAACTCACTGGCTTTCTTTTTAGCTTCATCGACTTGAATTGCCAGCTCAGCTTGCTTCAGATCAGTGGCTCTAGCACTCTTCCTTCTGCTATCGAGCTCTTTCGTCTCAATCTC
The DNA here is from genome assembly GCA_029379335.1 of Thymus mandschuricus. Taxonomy (NCBI): domain Eukaryota; kingdom Viridiplantae; phylum Streptophyta; class Magnoliopsida; order Lamiales; family Lamiaceae; genus Thymus; species Thymus mandschuricus. Next base: position 6,637,495 of record CM057074.1, read on the forward strand.
ACGCTCTAGCTTCAGAACCTTCATCTCCTATTCTAGTTTATCAAGAGCCTTCTTGGTTCTGGTCAGATCACTTCCCTTCATGATCAGATCAGAGTCCTTCTTTTCCACCTTCTCCTTCAACATTCTTACCTCCTCCTCCAACTTTTTCTTTTCTTTGCCAACTGTCACAAGCTTGGCGTTGATGTCCCTCAAGCGACTCCTTTCCGCATCAAGCGAGTGCTTGAGTTCATCAATTTTCTTTTCCTGGTCTCCCACCAGCTTCACCTTTTCCACCAGCACCCTCTCCTTCTCCTCCAACAACTTCTCCTTCTCCTCAACCTTTCCTTCCAACTCTCCCTTCTTTTTGTCAAAATCTTCACGAAGATTCTTGACTTCCTCAACTTTCTTCTCCATCTCCACATTGGTGATCTCACTTTGCAGATTTGAGATCTCTGCATCCTTCACCTCAATCTCCTCCGCATGATCTTTCATCAGTCGCTGCTCATGAAGAGTTGGCACTCGATCAGGAATTGAAGCGTCTGGATAGGCTCGCTTCACCTTTGCATCCAGCTTGTCCCAGAAGCTGGTTCCATCAAGAAATGCGTGGAATCCATTTTCTCCGATGAAATCGAGTAGATTTCCCTCCATTTGAATAAGTTCTTCCTCCTTAAACACCTTTAGGAGCTTGAAGACCTTGTAATACTCAGTGCCGCGGTAGGTGATGTAGGTGAGAAAGTCGACGGTCTTGGTGAAGAACTCGTCGGACATAGGCACAGAGGAGTAGCGAGTAGTGATTGTCTTTGCAGCCTGCTCTCTGTCCTTCACATATCTTTCGAGAGCTTCCACCTCTGCAGGGACCTTGGGAATTTGGAATTGGGGAATGATAGTGCCGGTAGTTTGGGCGGTATCGGCTGTAGCCGATGAGGAAGGGTATTGGGTTGATGATGAGGTTTGGGAGGTTTATGAGATTTGGATGGGTTCAGTGGCTGGTTGCTGGGATTGGGTTGGTTGGAATAGGGTGAATGCAGCAGCAGGGTCTGCACTGAGTAGTGGGACATGGGGTAGTTGGAAAGAAGAAGTTGATTCTTCTTCATATGGAGAGAGGGGGGATTTCTGGATTTTAGGTTGAGCTGATGAAGAGGCTTGGGGTTCTGGTAGTGGTTGAGTATGGGTTTGGATTTGGGGTGCCTGAGTTTGAGGTGGGGGAGTTTGGATTTTGATAGGTGATGGCTGGGGTTGGGTAACTTCGGCCTCCTCAAGCGGCTGCTCCTCAGCCTCGCTTGACTTGACCAGCGAAGTGACTCGCTTCATTTTCTTCTTCTTTCCTCGCTTCGGCGCAGCTCGCTTCCCGGGTGAAGCAGTTCGCTTTGATTGGCTCGCTTCAGCTTGCCTTTCGGCAACTGGTACTGCTGCGGGCACTTCAACATCAAGAAGTCCCGAATCAATTGGTGTTTTGTTCGACCTCCACAAGTCATAGAACACCGTGTTCTTCTTGTAGTCGGTGATTTCTGATTCTTGCCATATCTTGTTCGGATAACGTTCCTCCAGTGCGACGGAGAGTCTGGAGAAAAACTTATGCTTCCCCTTGCGGAGAATCTTGTCTGTACTTCCCTTCACGAACTTGAAATCTTCGGCGGCTTCGTGAATCTGGTTGAGAAACCAACCATGCCAGTTAAACTTGGTTCCGGTGAAGCTGTCGATGATGACGGTGGTGGCGAAGAGCTTTGTTTCTGAAAGCTGGCCCAAAGTCCCGACGTAGCATGCGACGCACTTGGAAAAGAGCTCGCCGACGTGGTTGAAGGGAGCCTTCAGATCTGATCGAATGCTGGCTCCCTTGTAGTTGGGCTCTGCTTTTTCGGTGGCAAATCGAGCATACTCGACTCCGGCTGAAAATCCCAACTCCAACAAGGAGTTTGCACCTTCCTTTGGCAAATTGAATATATCGATGAGAAAGCTCAAGTCCACCATCACTGGTTCTCCGGTCTGTGGATCAGTGAATAAGGATGAATTCTGTCCTTCTCGCAGATTTAGAAGGAGCTCGGCCACCGCCTTGGCCAAAATTTTCGAAGGCACTGCCGTCACAAACTTCCATAAGCCGGCTGTGGTCACGGCCTTACGGAAGAATCCATCCTCTTCGATGACGGTTGGGTCGAGATGAGGCTCGACGTTGATGTGCTTGTCGACCTCAGTGAGAAACTGCTCCATCGTCTCGGCTTTCTGCTTCTTTCCCATGATGAAAGATTTGGGAGTTTTTGATCGGAGATTTAAGAGCGAAAACTGGGGTGAGACTCGTGAGTTGCAGTAGTTTGCAGATCTTGCACGAGAATGGCAAATATAGAGAGTTGTGAAAGGTTTTGCAGTTCTGCAATGCCAATCTTATATAGAGGTTGGGTTCGGCTGACGTGGCAGGGGCAAGACAGTAATATCGCCAAAGATTCTGTTTCTATACTGCGGCCAACGACGAAGTGATTGACGTGTCCGGCGTCATTACAGTAAAAAGTGAACCGCCAAGTTGACTCGGCTCTCCACGTGGCCTGCTGTGATTCGTCTCTTTATAAGGCGTCGGATCCAACAGCTATAAATCAGGGACTGTTTGGATTCGATGGTTGGATCTCGTCCGTCTTTTCCCGCTTCGAATTCAAAGTGCAGTGCACGCGCCCGTTATTTTCGGCTGTACGTGAACCTACATTTAATGTAAAGTAAAAGGTAAAATTCGCACTTGAGTGCAGACAGCTCATACTCGCTTCGTACCCGCTCGCTTCGAGTTGGGCCGCTTGGCCTTTACTCGCTTGAGAGGTACTCGCTTGGAGTGACTGTTCTGCACTCGCTTGCGATGGCTCGCTTGGAGTGACGTAGCACTCGCTTGGCCATCTGAAGCGACTGGAATAAGAAATGAAATTTCTTTGACATTATTTAAAATGTTTATGACTTACATACTTCGAGGATAAATAATAATGTTTTCCTCTTTGTATTTGTGTCAGATTCATTTCATATTTTCCACATAGTGAGTGAAGGTTTCTAGCACGCTTCAGCTCACTTAGTGTACTTGAAATTGAAACACTTACCAGTCAATCTCACTTCGTAGGAGATTGATACCACTTATTGAAGACTTCATTTTGTGGATATGGACAACACTTGTAGAATCCACTTGATGATGTTGCTTGGAGCTTGTTGAAACCAGTGTTCTAAAAATCGGCCTAGGCGGCCGCCTAGACGCCGCCTAGACGCTAGACGGTGCTCGACCGCCTAGATTTTATGCTAGGCGGCCGCCTAGGTCACCACTGCCTAATAGTGGCCGCCTAGGCGGAGTTGGGCAGAGCTAGGCGGGCTGGGTAATTAGGATTTAGGGTTAAATAACTTGAATTGAATTTTAAAATTTTATAGTTCTCATGGATAATATATTCCAACTTATGAATTTCTTTAAAATTATTAATATTTTTGTTGACTTTAATTTTATTATTTATGTAAAAGATATTAAATTTGTAGAATTTGAACTATTAATTAGCATATTATATTATTATATAATTTATATATTTGAACCTTGTCCTTATATCATAAATTAGTTGGTGAAAGTATATTAATAAATGATATAGACTTTTATTATAGGGTATTGTGTGAAAATAATAATAAAAATACATAATGTTGGGAACCCCTTGCAGTTTGATTTTGATGATGTTTATCGAAACCACACTTAGGCATATTTTACTTGTTTAGGGTCAGGCCGATAGATCGACCTGCTACCTGTTAGTGCAGGTCGATGCCCTCTAAAGTTTAGAATCAAGTTCGATCCACCCTGTAAGAGAAAGGTCGATGTATCGACCTGCCTCAATTGGATCAAGCTGGATCATCAGCCTGTCTATCGACCTTCCTTATCAAGCTTCCAGCCCGCTCTGCCTTAGAAGATTTCAAGAGCTGGATTATCAATCAAGGTCGATGCTCCGCCTTCATGGAGCGTCACGACCTGATCCTTGCCACGTCGAGTGCCAGCAAGGACGAATATTCCCAACGGCTAGAAGTGAGTCAGCTTCCAACGGCTAGTGCCACGTCAGTCTGACTCCAACGGCTAGTTTTTCAAAACTGCCTATAAATACTTCAGCCATTATCGGATTCAAGCACGGGAAACACAAGCTATCAACGCCATATCTCTGCCCAAATCTCTCTCAAAGTCCATATCCATTCAAGTGTTCGAAATCCGATTAGTTTCCCAAACACTTGACGAAGAGAGGTTTCCGATTCCGATAAACACCACAACGACGAAGCGTTCACTGCTGCTTGTCGATTGTTCAACAGCTTCTTCTCCGACTTGTTCGAAGTTAGAAAGCCTATTTTCATTTTCGCCATTATAGAGTTAGTCAAGCTCTGTAAAGGTGTAAGGTTGTTTGTACGGTTCAGTACGAAGGTTGTAAGGGTCACGACCCAAAACTCGTGTCTAGATATTTTCAGGTTAGATTGTATCTAGAACTGATACTCAGTCAGTATAAATAAGAGAGAGGTTGAATCCAAAGGTAAAGGGATTCTCAGGTCGAGTCGACCTGACGTGGACGTAGGAGGGTTTCTCCGAACCACGCTAAATCGCGGTCTCTCTCTCTCTCTCTCTCTCTCTCTCTCTCTCTCTCTCTCTCTCTCTCTATTTATCGTCCTTATATTTTGTTATCAAACTGACTAGCATCAACCTGCATATCTGCATCAACCTGCTTCTGTTCACCAGTAAGATTTTTCAAAGAGTAAATCAACCTCCACCAACTTCCGCATTAACAACAGTTTGATAAATCAAGCTTGATACCATACAAGCTTGATAGATCAAACTGCCTCTGATAGGGTCGACCTTGACAATCGACCTGCAGATCGACCTGATTTTACAAAAGTCAAAAACGGTTGGTTATTGGTGTATTCCCCCCCCCCCCCCCCATACACCAATTACTCTTTCCCGGGACCAACAAGTGGTATCAGAGCAGTGGTTCTTTTGACCGCTGCTTTGCATACTAAAAAGTTCTTTATCAAACTTTTGGTCATTTTGAACCGATCCTTAGAAAAATCTTTTCATTCTTTTCATATCATATTATTTGCTATGGAGGCTTCTCTTCTCAGGGTATGTGAAGACTTCTCCATACAAGGCTATGAAGACTGGAGTTTTCGAATCAAGATGTGTCTCAAGGCACATCACGTCCTCATGTGGGATATTATCGAGAATGGCCCCTCCCCCATATATGCAGCAAAGATTATTGTGGATGGAACATCCCCCGAGGAGGCTACATACGAGAAAGTCCTCAAAAACGCTCGCGACTACTCAACCGAGGAAAGGAAAGAGGCCGGTCTCGATGATTACGCAAAAGGACTCATCTCCAGCACCGTGAAGGGTGTCTACCTGGCCAAGATCCGAAATCTTGAAACGGCCAAAGAAATGTGGGACACCCTCCGGTCCATCAGCCTTGGCTCAGAGGAAATGAAGGAGAACAAGCTGTCTATGGCGTGCAGCAAGTTCGATGACTTCAAGATGGTTTCGGGTGAAACCATAGAAGCAATGAAAATTCGCTTCACCGAGATTATTCTTGAGGTCGCTGTAATCAACCCGTACAAATATACGCAGCGCGAGAAGAATCTCAAAGTTATACGTGCTCTTCCTGCAAATTGGCACGTATATGCCGCCATGCATCCAGCCCGATCGGATTTCAACTCCCTCACCACTGAAGATCTTTTCGACATTCTTGTCGGAAATGAATATGAGATGATCCGCATCCATGGATCAACACAGCCTTCCACCAGCAAGAAGGCTGATGAAAAGAACAAGGAAGTAGCTTTCAAGGCCGACTCAGCCTCAGCTGCTACCCCCAAGTCCGATTGACGAATCCATCGTCAAGAAGTTCGAGAAGATGACTCTCGACTATGCTCTAGCTGCTAGGAGAAATGAGAAGCTCCTAGGGAAGGTTGTCAAATATAAAAAGTTCTATCGTGACAACAAGCGAAACTTCTCAAACCGCAACCACGACCGCCCTGACAAAAAGGGAGAAGGTAAACCCTCAACCTTCAATTCTTCTAACACACCCGAGGGTGGTTGTTTCAATTGTGGCAGGCCAGGTCACTACAAGACCGACTGCCCGGATCTAACCAAGGCCGAGAGAGACGAGCTCCGTGCAAAGCGCGATAAGAAGCTCAAAGATCAACGAGCTGCAATGATTGCCGAAGAAACAAAGGAAGCTCACCTCTCGGATAGCTCATCAAGTGATGACGAAGGTTACATCGCTTTCGACGAAAGTGATGATGAAGAATGTTTCGTTGGAGAGCACCAACAAAACGAGGGATCTTCAAAGGTAGATCTTCAACCCATTTCACTTTCTTTTTCTGACGATGATTGTGCAGAAGAAGGTGATGAAGATCTATCCGAGGCTGTGTCTTGGGAAGAAATCAAGAAGCAGCTGGATGACTATGCCGATCTCGTGGATACACTTAAAGAGGTTGTTGAAGATAATGCTGAGCTTATGAACAAAAATGAAAAATACAAGCTAGCATTAGAAGAAAGATTCTCTCCCTACGATGAAGAAAAGGAAAGGGAGATCGAAGCCCTAAAGTCAAAGGTTGACGAATTGACTTTACGGGTCAAGGAGTTCAATACCAGGGAGCTCGAGAAGGACGAGTCCCTCAAGACCAAAGATGCCGAAATACACAGCCTTACATCAAAGTTGGCTGACTTGGTAATTCGACACGAACTCCTCGTGAAAAAGGAAGAAAAACTTCAACTCACCTTAAGTCAGTTGAAGAAAAGCGGAAAGAAGTTAGAAGAGGTCCAATCCATGCAACGCAATCCGCGCGATCACTCTGGGATTGGATTCAACGGAGAATCCAAGAAAAACGAGGACAAAGACTGCAAGATCACGTTCGTGAAGGCGCAGTCAAAATCAAAGAGTGTTCGGAAAGCTCATCAAGCCCTCCCAGATAAGATGGTCAAGCTGAAGAATCCAGTTCGACAGCCCCAAGCCATCCTTGTAAAGCAACACAGGAGGGAACAGCCTGTTCCTCAAAAGAAAGAGAGTCGACCTGCACAGCATCGTCGACCTGCCCCCGCTCATCAAAAGCAGGCTGTTCATCAAGGGCGATACCAAGGCCAGTACTATCAAAGGCCGTATCACCCTCAGTTCTTCTATCCTGCTCATCAAGATTGTAACTGCCATTATCCTCAGCGGTCTAATTATCATGACTGGCAGTATCAATCTGGCTTTCATGATGAGCAGTTCTATCAGCCTCGTCGCCCTCGCTCAAAGAAATCCAAGGCTCGCAAGCCCAAGACCGCTACTGCCTCGTCCTCAGCCTCGGATAGAAGCAGACCAGTGAAGCAAATATGGGTCCCAAAGGCCGTTCCCGCAACCGATGTAGCACCCAATCTCAAATGGGTCGCTAAGTTTAACTAATTGCAGGTTGGGAAGGCTCGGAGAAGGAGCCAAGCAGCTCGAGGAGCTGTATGGATCATTGATAGTGGATGCTCAAAGCACATGACGTGTGACAAAACGCTACTATCAAACTTTCAAGAACGAGACGGGCCACTTGTAACTTTTGGAGGAAATTCTAAGGGATTTACGAGAGGCCAGGGCGATCTAAAAGTTGGTAAAACAACTATTTCTAACGTTTCTTATGTTGAAGGTCTTAATCATAACCTATTCTCTGTGTCTCAATTCTGCTCGAGTGGTAAACGAGTAGAATTCACCGCTAACAAATGTCTCGTGAAAAATGAGGAAGGAGAAACACTTCTTACCGGAGTTTTGCAGGATAGACTCTATATTGTTCAATGGACAGATTGGATAGAGACCTGCCTGGTCACAAAGGCTGATTCCGAGACAAGCTGGCTATGGCACAAGAGGTTGAGTCACTTGAACTTCAAGGCCATCAACAAGCTCGCACGCAACAAACTGGTGAACGACCTGCCAGATCAAGTCTTCGATCGTGATCACATCTGCAGAGCCTGTCAAGCTGGAAAGCAAACAAGATCATCTTTTCCAAGCGTGACGGCACAAACATCAAATCGAATTCTTGAGCTTCTCCATCTCGACCTCTTCGGTCCAGTCACTCCCTTGAGTATAAACGGTAGAAAATACACTCTCGTTATTATAGATGATTATTCTAGATTTACGTGGGTTATTTTCATGTACAAAAAGAAGGAGACATTGGAGAAGCTACCTGCGTTGCTGAGCAAACTGTGCAATCAAAAGGAGAAATCCATCATCTCCATTCGATCAGATCGAGGCACCGAATTTATCAATGCGATGATCGAAGAATATTGTACAAAGAGTGGGATTCATCATCAAACTTCAGCTGCACGCATACCTCAACAAAACGGCGTGGTGGAACGTCGTAACAGATCGCTGAAGGAAGCAGCTCGTACCATGTTGGATGAAACCAATCTTCCAAAGAAGTTTTGGGCAGAGGCCGTCAACACAGCCTGCTACACCCAAAACAGGTCGATCATCACGACCCGACATGGAAAGACTCCATACGAGCTGTGGAACAACAAGCTCCCCAGGTTAAAGTATTTTAAAGCTTTTGGGTGTTTGTGTTACATTCATAACAATGAGAAATCTCAATTAAAGACTTTTGATAGCAAGGCCTATCCAGGAGTATTCTTAGGATACTCAGAGGTTAGCAAAGCTTATAGAGTCTTTAATAAGAAAACCCTAGTTGTGGAGGTAACACCTCATGTTGTGTTTGATGAATCTACTTGTCTGTACAGAGAATCAAGAACAGGTACAGAACAGCCCGCTGCTAACAGGCTGTCTAACTCCCCCATTGACGACCTGCTAGTATGGACTCCAAATGATTTGGAGGAAGAGGATCAATCTGATCCTAGGGTCACACAGCAAGGGGGAAGTGATGCAAATGATACTACGAGCTGTAATACATCAGCCGGACTTAACCAGGCTGATCCCCCTCCCTCAGTCCCCAAGACTGATGCTGTTCACGACCTTACATCCCAAATCGAGCAGCTCGATAACACAATGGAGCAGCTCAACATCCAGGCCGAACAGCAGCCTGATCAACATCCCGAGCAACAGCGCGTATCCACTGATTAACCTTCAACTCATCCGGAGTTTGACGAACCCATTAATGAGCCCGAGCCAATCATTTCAAATGAAGAAAGAGCTCGACGCGACGCTCATCCAAAAGAACTCATTGTTGGGAACCCAACCCAAGGAGTGCGAACTAGAAGGACGATTGGTGAAAGTGCGCTATTAAGTTGCTATCTCTCTCGAATAGAACCCAAGGATGCAATTGAAGCTCTTCGTGATGCTGATTGCATTCAAGCCATGCAAAAAGAACTCAATGAATTCAAAAGAAATGAAGTATGGTCTCTAGTGGATCGTCCTTATCATCAAGGCGTCATTGGAGTCAAATGGGTTTACAAGAACAAGAGAGATGAATCTGGAGAAGTTGTCAGAAATAAAGCCAGATTGGTTGCAAAGGGTTACTGTCAACAAGAAGGAATCGACTATGATGAGACGTTTGCCCCCGTTGCAAGATTAGAAGCTATAAGGCTGTTTCTAGCTTATGCCGCTCATCAACGATTCAAAGTCTACCAGATGGATGTTAAAAGTGCGTTCCTCAATGGCGTTCTCGAAGAGGAAGTCTATGTGGAACAGCCTCCTGGATTCGAGGAGGGTGATTCAAGCAAAGTCTACAAACTGCACAAGGCCGTATACGGACTTAAGCAAGCTCCTCGAGCTTGGTATGAGACGCTGTCATCCTTCCTCATCGAATCAGGATTCAAGCGTGGTTCGGTCGACAAGACACTATTCACTATCAAAGTGAATGAACATATCCTTTTAGTACAAATTTATGTTGATGATATTATTTTTGGATCTAAATCTCCCATTTTGTGCGAAAAATTTGGAAACCTCATGACCGAAAAATATAAAATGTCTATGATGGGGGAAATGAATTTCTTTCTAGGGTTGCAGGTCAAGCAGTCCGATGAAGGAATCTTCATTAGCCAAACAAAATACGCACACGAGCTGGTCGACAAGTTTGGTGTCAAAGACAGCAAACCTGTCAAAATACCGATGCTCTCTGGTGGGAAGATCGACCCGGATCCCGAAGGAAAACCTGCCAACATAACACAGTACAGGGGTATAATTGGTTCATTACTTTATCTAACTGCTAGTCGACCTGATATCACTTTTGCAGTTGGAGTGTGTGCTCGATTTCAAGCTAATCCGAAGGAATCTTACTTGGAAGCAGCAAAGAAAATTCTTCGATACATCAAAGGAACCACAAATCTAGGTCTTTGGTATCCTTGTGATGATAATTTGCAGCTTACAGGTTATTCAGATTCTGATCATGCAGGGTGCAAGCTCGATAGGAAATCTACCTCGGGTTCTTGCCATTTTCTCGGAAACAAGCTGATTTCGTGGTTTTCAAAGAAGCAAACTTAAGTAGCCACCTCCACCACAGAGGCCGAGTACATGGCCGCAGGAAGTTGTTGTGCACAAATCTTATGGATCAAACAACAACTTAAGGATTATGAAGTTGAAGTCAGTGAAGTGCCAATATTCTGCGACAGCTCGAGTGCCATCGCCATTACTCAAAACCCAGTTCTTCATTCAAGATGCAAGCACGTGGATATTCGACATTACTTTATTCGTGATCACGTGGAAAAGAAGAACGTGGTTATTGAGAAGATACACACTGACATTCAACGAGCTGATATTCTAACCAAACCCCTAGCCGAAGAAAGATTCAAAATGCTATGTGGAAAGCTAGGGTTATTGAATGTTGAGTCATCAGGCCGATCGTAAGCCTACAGTCAGTTATCTCCTCATCAGCCTGTCACCTCTTTCAAAAGCTTGTGTGGGACCAACAATCGGGACCAACAAGCAGGGCGTCTCTATGTAATCAGGCCGATATTAAGGGGGAACAGGCCGTTATCGGCTCAACAGGCCGTTATCGTTTGTCAGACCGTGTCTGTCAACAGGCCGTGTCTATCAACAGACCGTGTCTATCAACAGGCCGTGTCTATCAACAGACCGTGTCTATCAAAAGGCCGTGTCTATCAACAGACCGTGTCTATCAACAGACCGTGTCCATCAACAAGCCGTCGACTATTCAACAGATTGACCTGTGTTCCTCGATTGAGGGGGAACACTTGGCCAAAATGATCCATCATTTTAGGGGGAACAAGGGCCGATATTATAAGTCCAGGCCGGTTATCTCGCCAGGCCGATATCTCATGTCCAGGGCGTTTATTTCGCCAGGCCGATGTCTTCCCCAGGTCGTCAACTTCGACAGGCCGATATATTTCCAGGCAGTGTCAACTTCGACAGGCCGTTCTATACCACAAGGCCGATATCAACAGGCCATTATCAACCTGAATGCAACTGCATTTATGAAGGAAGAATCAAAAGGGCAGTATCACCCTTTTGTCTCATAACTTCTTTAATACTCATTGATTTCTTCATTTATTAATGTTATTTATTTCTCAATGTGTTTCATTATTTAAGAGCCTGTTGATTTGCAGAAAATAAGGAAAAAGGGGGTAATGATTACCATTTTTGTAAAACATCCAGTCAAGTGTCAAATATTGACACATTGACCGAGATTGCATTTAATTCCCTGCCACTTTTTGAAAAAGCGCCACATTTTCGCACGTTTCCTTACCTCACGCGCGGATGTGAAACTTCTCACATTCTACGCGCTTCAATCGTGTGGACGTGGGTGAGAGGGAAAACATAAACCCTTTCAAATTCGAACGATCTCAACCGTTCGATTTCCTATATATATCATGCAGTTTCTTCACAAAACTTACTTACCTTTTTCATACTTCTTTGCAAAACCTAATTTTCACTCTCTGCAAAATCTAAACTGCCGCCGTCGTGTTCTTCGCTTTTCTGCTCTTTCACTTACTGCATCGAACCACTCGCCGTGGTTTGTGTTCTTTTCACCATTTATTTTTTAATCGTCTGTAAAGTTCTTCTCTATTTTCTTATTTTCTAACTTCTCGAAAAACTTGCAGAAAAACAACAATGGCAGAAAGGGTTTCAACCTCCGGTCGAAAAGAAGTGCAGTGGTCAGAAATCGAGGATTTCTTGAAGGCTCGCATCAAATACGAGCCCTATATGGTGCGCGAAAACTTCGGTTTTCGTGATCTTGACTCTATGTTCAACATAGTGGAGAAATGCTCTTCTTTCTATCAAATCATCTCCACCCGGCCGGCAAAGAGTCTTCCAAAGTTTGTAGCTGCCTTTTTCTACAACTGGAACGAGGGCGATTCCGTGTCTTCCCACACCGTCTCCCTCGGAACCCAGAATGTTATGCACACCATCAACGTTCTTGACGCCGTGAAGGGCGCTTTCGGCATTGAGGATGGTGGGACGTTGCAGCTCTCGGAGATTTCTCGTGATCATCTGCAGCAGGTTGCAGATCGAGTGCTGATCGAGCAGAGGCAGTACGTTCCTGTAGCCTTCAAAAGGAACGAGCTCCGTCCCAAATACCGCCTCCTGATGGACTTCGTGCAGAAGTGCCTTCTAGGGCACATCGGGAATTACGACCAGGTCACTCCGTTCAAATTTCAAATTTTGACGGCCGTAATCCTCGATCTGCCCATTTGTTGGGCCAAGTTAATGGTCTCCCTGCTGTGGGATGAAGCCAGGCAGATCATCCTCGAGACGGAGGGAGAGGCCGTTGTGAAGGTATCTCTCCACAATAATAAACCGCTTCGTCTTGGATCGAAGGCCACCTGCATTATCATTTCCTTCTTCAAGCATAGGAAATGGTCCAATGAGGAGGCCTTCCCCCCTCTGTTTATTCCGAAGGATCTCCACCAGCTTGAGATGGCGATTGGGGTGGCGCCGCAGATTTATTACAACTCCCCAGACAATGTCAGGGTGCATCTTGCCAAATGCGGCGAATCCAAGGTCGGTTGGAGGATTCCACCTCGACCTGCTCCAAAGAAGAGGAAGGCCGATGTCGACCTGGTCCCCTCTCGACCTGCCAAGAAAACACTCCCTGTGAAGACTCCTCCACGGAGGACACAGTCGGCCTCCGGTGATCCGCCCCGGCCGCTTCACAGGATTCTCCCCATAACCGAGGAATCTGCACCTCGCAGGGAGCCTTCGCCCGCCTCATCGCCCTCTCTCTCAGCCGAACGGACTCCATCTCCAGTCCGTTCCGCCGCCGAGCCGTCCGCCTCGCAGCAACGCCCTGCATCCTCTCAGCAGGTCGTTGCTCCCTCTCCAGTGAGGTCCCCCCCAGTCCAACGAGCTGGATCTGTTGAGATCCAGGATCTCACAGCTGAAGACTCTCTGTCTTCCCCCATTCGGGATGCGCCTGTGGAGGAAGACATCGTGCTGACGATCCAGCCAATCTCTGAGCAGCCGATGTCTGCTGCTCACTCCCAGGTCGCTGCCTTGAAGGCTGAGGCCAAGCTGAAGGTCATCACCTGATGCCAGGGATAGCCCAACTCCCCAAGTCCCTCGACCTCGCCACTCGCCTCCAGTTCTATCTAGATTGTAAGTCGAGTTACTATTACGTCTTCGAGGCCCTGTTGCAGGTCGTTACCCTCAACGACCTGAAGGTCGAGGAACTGGCACTAGAAGCGGAGTTTGGATTCTTCAATGTGGGGGATGCGGCTTCGAACTTTCGATCTCTTGTGCTGCGCCGCATGAAGGTCGAGGCCAAAATTCTGGGCATCGACCTTCGCCCCTTCTACATCAACTCTCGTGCTCTCTACAACTCCGCCGCTGAAGCTGGAGACGAGTTTGAGTTGATTCAAACTCCGGTGCAATCACCATCCAGGAATGAGGGTGGTGATCAGCTGCTTGAAGCTGCTGCTCCGTCCTCTCAAATTTCAAAGGCTGATGTGGAGGTGGTGCTCGATACAATCTCTGCCAAGCTCGAGTCCATCATCACCAGCCTTCCCGAGCAGATCAAGCAGGCCGTAGCTGAGGCCCGGGCCGATATTGTTAAAGATGCCAAGGCCCAGGCCGATGAAGTTGCCAGGGAGCGTGTCACTGACTTTGCAGTGAGGCTATTAAAGGAATATACCGATAAGCTCCTGCCAGGCCAGCTCGAGGAACTCAACATGGCGTCTCGCGACCAGATCGCAGAAGTGTTGGAGGACTTGTCCAAGGTCGATGAGCGAGTATCTAATCTGACTTCTTCAGTCACCAACTCGGCATCGACCTCCAACGAGCACATCAACGCCATTCACGGCACCATCTCCTCTCTTATCAATGGTCAACAGGAGTTGAAGGATGCCGTGACCAAGCTGCAAGAGGAGGATGCTACTCTTCTTTCCCTGATAAAAGCCCTGACTGATGATGTCGAAAAGGGGGAAGAAGAAAGAGCAGCCGTCGCCGCGAAGAAGAAGAAGACCTCAAAATCCAAAACTCCTTCAACTTCTGTGGCCCCTCCTCCTCCTCCTCAAAAGAAGCCCTCCCAGGCCGTCTCATCCAAGGCCGTTGCCTCCAAGGCCGTTGCCTCTCATGCCGATCCAATCTCTCAACTTGGTGCTGCCGAGGCTGCCGGCGCCAAAGCTCGTTTGGCTGCCGAGGCCGAGCTCATTTCTGCTATGACTCTGGCTGGTGCAACGCCGGAGCAGGCCGCAAATCCAGAAGAGCAGCGGCGTTTCAAGGCCAAACGCCGGGCTGGTGAAGCTAGGAGGAAAAGGGAGTTGGACTGGATCAGCCAGTCCGCCCTTGTTTTGAATGCTGGAGTCCAGCAGCAGGTCGTTGAATGGCTCGACGAATCTCAGAACAACCTGCTGCGGGAGCTTAACAGTTGCTTCATCCTCCTGCATTACTGGATCCAGGACCCTCACTTCCTGCCGACGCCGATGAAGCCTATGCAGCTTACATGCTTAGATTCCCTTATCAAGATTTCATTGGTGAGCTTCGGAAGAAAGCTGCAGAGGCTGGTGTGATGATAAGGGCGCCAGCCAAGCAATTTTTCACGCCCTTATACCTTGGTGATTCGGGGTATTTGGATTACTCCCGGGTCGACCAATACATCGCACAGACCGCCATCGGACTGGGCGTAAACATCTCAAATTCCGATCCCGACTTCCATCGAATCAGGGATGGAATTTATGCAAGTATGCAATCGAAGTCGAGGGAGCAGGTCCAGGAGGAGAGGATTGCAGCCCGTGCCAAGATCCAGGCGATGTAGTTAGATGATTCTGTAAATTTCTATATTCATTTAAGTTCATAGCACAATATGTAATTTCCAAATGTAATGTATGCTATCGAGCTGAATGAAGCAAAAAATCATCTTTCGACCTGATGACAATATCTCTTTGTCCAGGCATCTGCCTTTACTGCTTTATTTACTTTGATTTATTATCTGCCTTTCTTATTATTCCTTATCAATCTTCGTGATTAAAAATTATCAAGCTCTGATACCATTTTTCAGTGTTTTATATCTTAGGAATTATTTGTAAAGTGTTTGGTTTCGACATCATCAAAAAGGGGAAAATTGTTGGGAACCCCTTGTAGTTTGATTTTGATGATGTTTATCGAAACCACACTTAGGCATATTTTACTTGTTTAGGGTCAAGGCCGATAGATCGACCTGCTACCTGTTAGTGCAGGTCGATGCCCTCTAAAGTTTAGAATCAAGTTCGATCCACCCTGTAAGAGAAAGGTCGATGTATCGACCTACCTCAATTGGATCAAGCTGGATCATCAGCCTGTCTATCGACCTTCCTTATCAAGCTTCCAGCCCGCTCTGCCTTAGAAGATTTCAAGAGCTGGATTATCAATCAAGGTCGATGCTCCGCCTTCATGGAGCGTCACGACCTGATCCTTGCCACGTCGAGTGCCAGCAAGGACGAATATTCCCAACGGCTAGAAGTGAGTCAGCTTCCAACGGCTAGTGCCACGTCAGCCTAACTCCAACGGCTAGTTTTTCAAAACTGCCTATAAATACTTCAGCCATTATCGGATTCAAGCACGGGAAACACAAGCTATCAACGCCATATCTCTGCCCAAATCTCTCTCAAAGTCCCATTCAAGTGTTCGAAATCCGATTAGTTTCCCAAACACTTGACGAAGAGAGGTTTTCGATTCCGATAAACACCACAACGACGAAGCGTTCACTGCTGCTTGTCGATTGTTCAACAGCTTCTTCTCCGACTTGTTCAAAGTTAGAAAGCCTATTTTCATTTTCGCCATTATAGAGTTAGTCAAGCTCTGTAAAGGTGTAAGGTTGTTTGTACGGTTCAGTACGAAGGTTGTAAGGGTCACGACCCAAAACTCGTGTCTAGATATTTTCAGGTTAGATTGTATCTAGAACTGATACTCAGTCAGTATAAATAAGAGAGAGGTTGAATCCAAAGGTAAAGGGATTCTCAGGTCGAGTCGACCTGACGTGGAAGTAGGAGGGTTTCTCCGAACCACGCTAAATCGCGGTGTCTCTCTCTCTCTCTCTCTATTTATCGTCCTTATATTTTGTTATCAAACTGACTAGCATCAACCTGCATATCTGCATCAACCTGCTTCTGTTCACCAGTAAGATTTTTCAAAGAGTAAATCAACCTCCACCAACTTCCGCATTAACAACAGTTTGATAAATCAAGCTTGATACCATACAAGCTTGATAGATCAAACTGCCTCTGATAGGGTCGACCTTGACAATCGACCTGCAGATCGACCTGATTTTACAAAAGTCAAAAATGGTTGGTTATTGGTGTATTCCCCCCCCCCCCCCCCCCCCATACACCATTCCC
Organism: Thymus mandschuricus; assembly: GCA_029379335.1. Classification (NCBI taxonomy): domain Eukaryota; kingdom Viridiplantae; phylum Streptophyta; class Magnoliopsida; order Lamiales; family Lamiaceae; genus Thymus; species Thymus mandschuricus. The sequence goes on from CM057074.1 coordinate 6,654,176, forward strand.
GGGACCAACACATAAAATAGCTCTTATCCGCCTAGCCAACCTAGAATCCGCCTAGAAGCCCGCCTAGCCGCCTAGACACTAATCGGCAGCCCGCCGCCCGCCTAGCGTCTAGCGTATTTTAGAACATTGGTTGAAACCACCTGTTGAGTACTACATCTTCTTGGCATTCATCTTCCTCTATGAATTAGAGAGTCCTCCATCGAGTGAATGAGGAGGAGAATGAATAATGTACACAAGCTTACTACAACCCGGATGGGAGCTTAACGTAAGTGTACTTATTCACGATGAATGGGAGATGAGTACAAGTCCTTATCTCAGAGCAGAATAGGACAGGATGAGAATGAGAATGCTCTGACAAGACAATCTCGTATTTTACGCAGAAGCATGTCACCAGCCTTGCAACCTTTTGAAGAAAAAGGTAACCCTTCAAGCTTCCTCCTACAAGCTACAGAATGAATTCGCAATCGACTCGCTTGACCCAGACTAGGGTTTGTTGGTCCCGGTTTGTTATAGGAAAAATACGTAGGGGGGGGGGGGGGGGATGAATACGTATTTTGAAGTTTTTCAACTTCTTTTCCTTAACTCAGAGTATGAAGTAAAGTTCTCGTTTGAAATACTAAGACCTAGCCGAGAGCTAGATCTAAAGTAATCACGATTCTCTTGACCTAAGCTTAGAGCTTGATCAAGAGTGAGACATTACTCTTTGTGCGGAATTCGGTGAGCTAAATCTTTCCTAAGTAATTAAAACTTCCAAGTTGAGTTTGTTTAAATGCAAGTGCAATGTATAATCAAACAAGGAAATAAAGAGTTTACGGTTAAAGAGATACGACACGAGATTTATAGTGGTTCGGAGATGAAGCTCCTACGTCCACTTTGTTGCACTAGGCAACTGTTCTCTTCACTCAAGAACTTGAAGGTTACGGGTCCTTCAAAAACCTAGTCGAGATCGAGCTTCACTCGCTTGGATCCGACGACAGACGCAGTGATTACGGGTTCACTACAAAGACCTAAACTAGACTGGAAGCTTCACTCGCTTCAGTCCGACAACAGGGAGATTGTGGGCTCTCCTTACAGCCTAGCTTCGATCGAGCTTCACACTAACGATGTAAGTGCAAGCTTGGATCTAGACTCTATGATCGAGGCTTCTACAATCGATGAAAGTAGGGCCTTGGATCGGAAAAACCTAACGACGAACACAAAAACCTAACAAACAGAACTTAGGGTTAGAGTTTTTGGTTTACGACGAACACACTATGAAGAGCTCTTTACAGTGAATGCAAAGATGGCTAGAACTCTTCTTCTAAGCCGGGATTTGGAATGGGCTTAGAACTCTATGTGTGAAGGTTGCGAAGACGAGTTCCGATGAGACTGGAACTCGGAGAACACTTTGAAAAAAAAGGCTCGAAGATTGCTCTAAGGCTGGGAGTGTTTGTTTGCAGTAGGCGCTCGAATGCTCAAGTAGTGTTCTATCTTCTCTTCGTCTTCATCCTTCACTATTTATAGGAGGAGGTTTGGCCGAGATCCGTTGCTTGGTTGGTGGCCTTGTCCCTCCTCCTCTCGACAGTACTTGCACAGGCTGGCTGCTTTTCAGACGCGCAGTTTTGGCTCTTTGCCGAAAATGGCTAAGTTCCAAGTTTAACAGTAACTGGAGCGAGCTAGTACTGTTGCGGCGCCCTTGTCGGCCTGGCAGTCAACTCCTCTGCTCCTCTCCGCGTTCGACACGTGGAGATCTCGCAATTAATGCGGCGATCTTCAGTTGACTGGAGTTCAAAATCGGAGCGGGAATTGGGTTGTCGCTTTCTGGTAGGTAGTGGCTCGCTTCGCTTTGAAGTTGTAGCGTCCGCTTTGATCGAGTTGCTTCGGGTCATACTTGAAGCATCTACTTTGGAAAATAAAATTTCCGAGTATTGCTTAAGTAAATTTTGACTCGCTTTGACTTTCGCTGTAGCGCTCGCTTCGCTTCGCTTTGGTGGACTCGCTTTGATTCCACTGTAGCGCTCGCTTCGCTACGCTATTCTTCGGCACGCTTCACTTCGGCTCGGTAGACTCGCTTCGCTTGGAAAACACACTCAAGCGAGTGGCCTTCACTTGAATTTTTTGCAGTCTACAATCTAAGCAAAATAAAGCCATCCTAACAGAGTAGGCTTAGAAAAATTTCTAATCCTATTATCTACATCAAATGCTTGTGAACAGAACGCTTGGGGGTTTTGGTATCAAATCAAAATAACTATTTAACTCACTACGAAGTGTCCCATAGGAGTTCCCCCTTAACATTTTGATCTTAACAATTCCCAACAGGGTTAATTGAAGCGATGCAAAATTCAAAGTGGGGGAGGAATGAATAGACATCCGGCAGCTCAACTAAATGAAGAGTGAGTAAGGAATGGATGTTTATCCACGATGAAGGAGATGAGAGGACTTGCTCCTCTTCGGCGGAAAGATGGGAAGAGCACGCAAGGTCTAGGTGCCAGCCCTGCCTAAGCTTTCACCATTTTTACGTGGGAAGGCCCGATACAAGACCCCACAACCTTTACTAGAAACGGCACTTGAGAGTGTTTATACCCACTCGCTAGGAATCCTAGGCTAGGTAGCAGCTTTCCTTGCTCGCTTTGGAAGTAGCTTGCTCTGAGAGCAAACAATAGTTCTCCCTTAACCAATGGCTTAACAATTCCTGTAAGGGGGTAGGGAACGTCTTCCAACACTCCACCATGGGTCTAGCATTCTTCACCAGGGTCTAGCAACCCTAATTCCATGCATAGCTGATTGAAACGAGACTCAACTAGAGGCTTGGTGAGGATATCTGCTCGCTGGAGATCGGTATGAATTTTCTCGAGCTTGATATCCTTCTTCTCGACATGATCACGAATGAAGTGATGTCGGATTTCCACGTGCTTGCATCTGGTGTGTAGCACTGGATTTTACGAGATGCATATAGCACTGTTGTTGTCGCAGAATATTAGAATTTCGTTCGCTTCAACTCTGTAGTCCTTCAACTGCTGACGAAGCCATAGAATTTGAGAACAGCAGCTTCTAGCGGCCATATATTCGGCTTCAGTCGTTGAAGTAGCTACACTTGTCTGCTTCTTCGAAAACCGTGAGATCAGCTTGCTTCCCAAGAACTGACAAGTGCCCGAAGTTGATTTCCTATCAATTTGACACCCTCCATAGTCAGCATCATAGTATCCAGTGAGCTCCAAATTGTCCTCTGTTGGATACCACAGCCCCATGTTGACAGTGGCCTTCAAATATCGAAGAATTCTTTTGGCAGCTTCAAGATGGCTGTGCTTGGGATTGCTTTGGAAGCGAGCACATACTCCAACTGCAAAAGCGATATCCGGCCTACTTGCAGTGAGATATAGAAGGGATCCGATCAAGGCTCGGTAGTCTGTAGCATCCACAGACTTCCCATCTAGGTCTGGCTCCATCTTCCAGTTGGTGTTCATTGGGATCTTCACAGCTTTGGCATTCTGAACACCGAACTTGGCAAGCATATCTCGAGTATACTTAGCTTGATTGATGAAGATTCCATCATCCTGCTGCTTCACTTGAAGACTTAGAAAGCAACTCATCAAGCCAATCATCGACATTTCATATTTGGTCTTCATAAGCTCTCCAAACTTCTCGCTAAGCGACTGGTTTGGTGATCCAAATATGATGTCGTCTACGTAGATCTGAACCCATAGCATGTCTTCTCCATGATTGATGGTGAATAGGGTTCGATCTATTTTTCCTTTGTGGAATCCATTATCCACTAGGAATTGGGATAGGGTATCCTACCAAGCTCTGGGAGCTTGCTTCAACCCGTATAGGGCTTTCTTCAATCGATACACCTTATCTCCCTGCTCGAAACCCGGTGGCTGCTCCACATATACTTCTTCCTTCAATTCACCATTGAGAAATGCGCTCTTGACATCCATCTGATAGACTTTGAATTTCTTGGCCGCTGCATAGGCAGGAAATAGTCTGATCGCTTCAAGCCGTGCCACAGGAGCGAAGGTCTCATCAAAGTCGATTCCTTCCTCTTGGCAGTAGCCCTTAGCGGCGAGTCGTGCCTTGTTCCTCACAACGTTGTGGTCCTCGTCCGTCTTGTTCTTGAACACCCACTTGGTGCCAATAACATGCTGAAATTTGGGACGATCCACGGGGTACCATACGTCATTCCTGGTGAACTGATTCAGCTCCTCTTGCATGGCGATCACCCAATTGGAATCAGCTAGGGCTTCCTCCACGCTTGATGGCTCAATGTTTGAGAGAAAGCAACTGAACATGGCACTTTCTCCAAACACTTGATTTCTGGTCACTACACCCTTGGATGGATCTCCAATGATTTGACTTGGTGAGTGATCCTTGAGCCATGCTCGCTTGGATCCACTACCTTCATCTTCATCTTCTTCCCGGTCGCTTGCTTCTCCTTCTGAAGCGACTGGATTGGGTGCTTGAGTTGCACTCGCTTCAGGAGCCTTGGGGGCAGCTTCAACCTTTCCTTGGACAATCTGCTCGCTTGAGTCCTTGATTTCTTCATCATCTTCAAGCATGTCCCAAGTTAATGAGTTGATGGGTTCCTCGCATGTCTTTCCTTCTTTTGATTGAACCTGTTCCTGCAGAAGACTCAAAGAAGATTCATCAAATACGACATGGGGTGATTCCTCCACAATTAGGGTTTTGCAATTGAACATCCTGTAAGCTTTGCTCGATGTAGAATATCCTAAGAATATTCCTTCATCAGCTTTGCTTTCAAAGGCTTTTAATTGTGACTTCTCATTATCATGGATGAAGACCCTACAACCAAAGATATGGAAATAAGAAATGTTAGGAATTCTCCCTGTCCATATTTCATATGGTGTCTTGTCGTGCGGTTTATTGAGAAGCGTCCGATTCTGCGTGTAGCATGCTGTATTGGCAGCTTCAGCCCAATATTTCATCGGAAGCTTCGAGTCAGCAATCATAGTTTGAACGGCTTCTTTGATGATGCGATTTCTTCTTTCAGCAACTCCATTTTGTTGAGGCGTACGTGCTGAGGAAGTCTAGTGTGCTATGTCATGCTCCGTGCAGTAAGCTTCAATAGTAGAGTTTAGGAACTTTGTGCCTTTGTCGGAGAGGATGGTGGCAATTGCTTGGTTCTTCTCCACAGCTAGTCACTTGAGCAGTTGTGGTAGCTTGGCCAGTGTCTCCTTCTTGCTGAAGAGAAATACGACTCAAGTGTAGCGAGAGAAGTCGTCGACTACAACTAGAGTGTATTTTCTTCCATTTACACTAACTGGAGTGACTGGACCAAACAGATCCATATGAAGCAGCTCAAGCACTCACTTGGATGAAGCTTCTTCAAGACTGGCGAAGTGCTTCTTCGTCTGCTTCCCTCGTTGGCATGGTGAGCATGGATGGTCTTTGACAAAGACTTCATTTGGTATGCCTTGCACCAAGCCTTTACGAGCTATGCGATTGATAGTCTTGAAGTTGAGATGGTTCAAGCGTCGGTGCCATAGCCATCCTATTTCTGTAGCACTTCTTGCGACTAAGCATGTCTCCTCTTTGCAGCTTTCCCATTGTGCTATGTAGACATTCCTTTGTCTAATTCCAGTGAGCACAATATGGGACGTGAGCTTGCTCTTCACAATGCACTTGTTGGAAATAATTTCCACCTTGTATCCTTTATCACAGAATTGTGAAATGGATAGCAAGTTGTGCTTAAGTCCTTCCACATAGGAGACTTCTTCGATTGTGAGCTTTCCAATCTTTAGTGCGCCGTATCCTTTGGTGTTTCCTCGAGAGTTGTCACCAAATGTAACGTGTGGACCCTTCTTCTCTATATAGTCTTGAAGTAGAGCTCTCATGCCGGTCATGTGTCTTGAACAGCCACTGTCCAAGTACCAGATTTGTTGACCCTTACTTGGCATGGGATCCACGGCGCCCACCTGCAATCAGACAGATTTTGGTACCCAAATCAGTTTGGGTCCTTGCAGGTTAGTTCCCTTAGGTACCCACACTTGCTTCACTTTCTTTTGAAAGGTAGCTTGTGTCTTGGGTTTCTCGACCTTTGAAAACTGTGAGTTCTGCCTTGAAGCAGCTTCACACGTGCAGCAGTGTGTGCAAGAGGGGTAGCGGCTCGCTTGAGACATACCTATGCTATTACCCTTTTGCTTGTATCCTGAAGCGACTCGCTTCGGATTAGCTACAGGCTTAGAGACTGACTTAGGGTTTACAGTCTGTCGAAGCGGCTCGCTAGGTTTCTTCGAAGCGGTCAAACTAGGGTTTTGACCCCGACTCGCTTGAGAAACCTTGGAAGTTTGAAGTGACCTCTTTGGTGCTTGGAATTCTTCCCCCTCAACGTTAGTCCGGTTGGACCATCTCCAGTCCGGATAATGTGACACATAGACATTACTCCTTTTCTTGAAAGGGAGATCCTTTGTCTCTGGTGTCTTGGTCTGAGACATAGAAGCTACAACTGGTTTCGCTTTACCTTTGAATTGGTAAGATTTAACATTGTAAGTGCTAGGGACAGTTGGTCTTAGCTTGCCCTTAGATTCTGCCCTTGAAGATATAGACATCTTCATTGGCTTCTTCTTAGGGTTCTCAGCCATTTGGCCTCTATCCTTGTTGGTGGTCGCTTTGGAGGCAGTGGGCACATCCAAAGTGATTGATGGTTTCGTGTTTGAAGCACCAACAAAGACAGTAGGCTTGGAAGGTCCACCCTCATATCTGAGTCCTCCCTTTCTACCAAAAGGTAGAAGCGAGCTTTCTAGTGCCTGCCTAGCATATGAAGCTTTGTTCAGGTTGGCAACTAGAGTGGACTGGGTTTCATACCTTTCTTCCAAGCTTTGATGTCTAGCAAAGAGATCCTCGAACTTACTAGTCATAGCCCTTAAGTTAAGTTTGACTTTGTCAAGCTCATTGGCTAGCTTTCGGTTCTCCTTCTTGCTTTGAGATAAAACTTGTTTCAACACTTCGTGGTCGCTTGACAATTTCTTGTGTTTGTCAAGTGACTCACTCCAAGTCGAGGAATGAACTTCCTCTTGATCAGTGTGTGCCAGTGTAATTGAAGTGATTGAAGGGTAGAAGAATACCTCCCCAGTCTCTTCGACGGTGAACGCCATGAGTCCCAGATCCTCTCCCTGGCTTGAGTTAGGATCTGTGAATGCTTCAGAGTCGCTTGATGGATCTTCAGTTGAAGCGACCGGCATCTCACTCGCTACGAGCGCTTGCCTGGGAGCATCTCTCTTGGCCTTCAGTTCCTCACGTTCTTTGGCACTTAGCTTTGGGCAGTCTGATTTGTAGTGGCCCATCTTGTGGCAGTGGTAGCACACCACATCCATCATGTCGCGTGGGATCGGCTTTGTCGTCTCTTCTCTTTTCCCTTTTCCTTCTCGAGCATCAGTGCTCCTCCCTTTGTACTGCTTGTATAATCTCTTGTATTTGCCCACACGCGAGTTCATCTTGTTGAAGTTCTTGGATAAGAACGCAACATGCTCTTCCAGCTCTTCCCTTGTCATCTTGGCTAGCGACTGGTCGCTTGGCCCTTCAGCATCTTTGAAAGCTACGCCCTTTGACGTCGTTGGAGCTTCATCCTCTTTGTCGAGGTTCATTCAATTTAGATCGAATTCGTGAGCTTTGAGTTCGGAGAACAGAATCTCCGGTGTGAGCTTTGATAGATCCTTCGTAGCTAGGTACAACTCCTTCATTGTCTGCCACTTCCTTGTGAGAGCACGAACAATCTTCAGATTCACCTCTTTGTCAGTGAGTTCCTTCCCAAGTGAGTTGAGAGTTGCAGTAATGTTGGTAACTCTCAGCTCGAAGGCGTCGATGGATTCTCCTGACTTCATCACTAGGCTTTCAAACTCTCGCATCTGAACAGCAAGCTTGTTTTCTTTGATTTTGTCTGTGCCTTGAGAAATGAGGGCTAGGGTTTCCCACATTTCTTTTGCTTACGCACTTCCTTATCCGTGGTAGATAGGCGTCCGACACGGTGCTGGGGATCGTGTGGCGTGCGATCTTGTCGAGGTTGGCGACTTTGAAGTCATTTGGAGTGTATTCATCCTTGTCCTTCTCTATGTACCGTTGTCGAACATAGGTAGCCCGACCTTCGGCAGCTGGGACATTCTCAGAGACGGCTTTCCTGATTTTGATCGGTCCATCGTCAAACCTCCCACATCCGGTCATGGATGGAGCATAGGAAACTCTCAACGCGAAAGCTCCAGATCTCATAGCCTTCAATGGAAAACTGTGGTAGACTAGATGCATTGTATGTAGACATAGCAAACTGTCAGTAGTAATGCAGTATGCGTGGGTGAGATTTTGATGCACTTAGGAAAATAGGATCTGGTTCAGTGAGACAACGTGAAGCGAGTGGGGACTCGCTTCGGATATGCAAAGCAGAGGCTCGAAAGAACCACGCTCTGATACCACTTGTTGGTCCCGGTTTGTTATAGGAAAAATACGTAGAGGGGGGGGGGGGTGAATACGTATTTTTGATGTTTTCAACTTCTTTTCCTTAACTCAGAGTATGAAGTAAAGTGCTCGCTTGACTTACTAAGACCTAGCCGAGAGCTAGATCTAAAGCAATCACGATTCTCTTGACCTAATCTTAGAGCTCGATCAAGAGTGAGACTTTACTCTTAGTGCGGAATTTCGGTGAGCTAAATCTTTCCTAAGTATTTAAAGTTCCAAGTTATGTTTGTTTAGATGCAAGTGCAATTAATAATCAAACAAGGAAATAAAGAGTTTAGGGTTAGAGAGATACGACACGAGATTTATAGTGGTTCGGAGATGAAGCTCCTACGTCCACTTTGTTGCACTCGACAACTGTTCTCTTCACTCAAGAACTTGAAGGTTACGCGTCCTTCAAAAACCTAGTCGAGATCGAGCTTCACTCGCTTGGATCTGACGACAGACGCAGTGATTACAGGTTCATTACAAAGACCTAACTGGACTAGAAGCTTCACTCACTTCTATCCGACAACAGGGAGATTGTGGGCTCTCCTTACAGCCTAGCTTCGATCGAGCTTTACACGAATGAGGTAAGTGCAAGCTTGGATCTAGACTCTATGATCGAGGCTTCTACAATCGATGAAAGTAGGGCCTTGGATCGAACACAACCTAACGACGAACAAAAAAACCTAACGAACAGAACTTGGGTTAGGGTTTTTGGTTTACGACAAACACACTATGAAGAGCTCTTTACAGTAAGTGTAAAGTAGGCTAGAGCTCTTCTACTAAGCTGGGATTTGGAATGGGCTTAGAATTCTAGGTGTGAAGGTTGCGAAGACGAGTTCCGATGAGATTGGAACTCGGAGAACACATGGAAACAAAGACTCGAAGATTGCTCTAAGGCTGGGAGTGTTTCTTTGTTGTAGGCGCTCGAATTCTCAAGTAGTGTTCTCTCTTCTCTTCGTCTTCATCCTTCACTATTTATAGGCGGAGGTTCGGCCGAGATCCGTTGCTTGGTAGGTGGCCTTGTCCCTCCTCCTCTCGACAGTACTTGCACAGGCTGGCTGCTTTCAGATGCGCAGTTTTGGCTCTTTGCCGAAAATGGCTAAGTTCCAAGCTTAACATTAACTGGAGCGAGCCAGTACTGTTCCGGCGCCCTTGTCGGCCTGGCAGTCAACTCCGCTGCTCCTCTCCGCAATCGACACGTGGAGATCTCGCAATAAATGCGAAGATCTCTAGTTGACTGGAGTTCAAAATCGGAGCGGGAATTGTTTTGTCGCTTTCTGGTAGGTAGTGGCTCGCTTCGCTTTGAAGTTGTAGCGTCCGCTTGAGTTGAGTCACTTCAGGGTCATTCTGTAGTGAGTCGCTTGGGAGGTAAAGTTCCCTAGTGACTGCTTTAGAAAATACTGACCCGCGTTGACTCGCTTTAGATTTTTACTGTAGCGCTCGCTTTGCTTCACTTTGGTGGACTTGCTTCGATTCCACTGTAGCGCTCGCTTCGCTTCGCTATTCTTCGGCACGCTTCACTTCGGCTCGGTAGACTCGCTTCGCTTGAAAAACATACTCAAGCGAGTGGCCTTCACTTGAATTTTCTGCAGTCTAAAACCTAAGCAAAAATTGAGCCATCCTAACAGAGTAGGCTTAGAAAAATTTCTAATCCTATTATCTACATCAAAAATGGGTCGCTTGGGAACAGGACACTTGGGGGTTTTGGGATCAAATCAAAACAATAACAATGTCCCTTATAGGTTCCCCCTTAACATGTTTGTCCTTAACAATTCCCAACAGGGCCCATGCAGGTTGAAAGTCTCGGTGGAAAGAAATACATTTTGGTATGTGTGGATGATTTCTCTAGATACACATGGGTTGAATTTTTAAGGGAAAAATCAGTCACATTTGAAGCATTCAAAATTTTGTGTCTCAGATTGGAGGTAGAGAAGGAGAGTAAACTCAAAGCTATTAGAAGTGATCATGGACGTGAATTTAAAAATCAAGAGTTTATAGAATTCTGTCAGTCCAAAGGAATCAGACACGAATTCTCAGCTCCCATTACTCCTAAGCAAAATGGGGTGGTAGAAAGGAAAAACAGAACTCTACAGAGTACAGCAAGAACTATGATGAAGGCCAAGGATATAGCTCTAAGATTGTGGGCTGAAGCATTTGAGACAGCCTGTGACATATGCAATAGAGTGTATCTCAGACCCAGACTGAGTATACAGCCTATGAGATTTGGAGAGGAAGGAAACCAAGTGTGAAACACCTTCACATCTTTGGTACTCGATGTTTTGTTATGAATGACAGAGTTCAGAAGAAGAAACTTGATGATAAAGGAATAGAGGGAATCTTTGTAGGTTACTCAAGAAACAGTCGAGCTTTTAGAGTATACTTGAAGAATCAAAGTACAATCATTGAATCAATAAATGTCACATTTGATGATTCAATAGAAGATGAAGCAATCACTGATGAAGATGGTCAGTACTGAAGGGAGATCCCAAACTTCCAGTGGAGAACAGATTGTTTCCAGTATCAAGAAAGAGGAGGATACCGAAGAAGATACTTTAGAAGGTACATCAGATGGTACGCCTGATAAAGTCTTAGCTAAAAGAAAAGTTCACACGAATCACCCTGTTAAATAGATATCAGTGAAGGGATACAGACCAAAAAGAAGGAAATAGACTTCAAGAAGATGGTGTCTCACATAGCCACAATGTGCTTTGTTTCCAAAATTGAGCCAAAGAACGTGATTGATGCTTTTCAAGACGAAAACTGGATAGCTGCCATGCAAGAAGAGCTATTGGAGTTCCAACGATGCAAGGTGTGGTATCTTACTCCACTTCCCAAAGGTGCAAATGTGATTGGGACCAAGTGGATATTTAAGAATAAGACTGACGAGCAAGGCAACATCACTCGTAACAAAGCCAGATTGGTAGCTCAAGGATATTCCCAAGAAGAGTGCATTGATTATGGGGAGACCTTTGCCCCTGTGACAAGATTGGAATTTGTAAGATTCTTAATGGGGATGGCTAGTAGCATGGATGTCAAACTCTACCAAATGGACGTCAAAAGCGCCTTTTTGAATGGTAATCTGGAAGAAGAAGTTTATGTGAAGCAACCTAAGGGTTTTGAAGATCCAGAGCATCCAGACCATGTCTACCGATTGAACAAAGCCCTCTACGGTTTAAAGCAAGCTCCTAGAGCTTGGTACAACACTCTTGCTGAGTTCTTGCTAAAGAAGGGATACACACGGGGTAGTGCTGACAAGACATTATTTGTCAAGCAGCAAGGAGGTCACATATTCATTGTCTTAGTATACGTTGATGATTTGGTGTTTGGGTCTAGATCTGAATTTCTGGTAAATGAATTTGTCAAATTGATGACATCAGAATTCAAAATGAGTATGTTTGGAGAACTGACGTTCTTTTAGGGACTTCAAGTTAAGTAGAGTGAAGATGGAATATTTGTAAGCCAAGAGAAGTATGCTGAAAATCTGGTAAAGTGGTTTGGCTTGGAAGGCTCGAAGGCAAAGATGACACCAAGGGTACATCAGTTAAATTAACTCAAGGGGGAGAAGGCAAATAGATTGTACAGACTATTTACAGAAGTATGATTGGTAGCTTGTTGTATTTAACAGCCAGTAGACCAGACATAACATATAGTGTTGGTGTGTGCTCAAGATTTCAGTCGAATCCTAAAGTGAGCCATTATAAAGCTGTGAAGAATATCATTTAGTACGTTAAAGGCACCTGCAAATTTGGTTTATGGTTTGGAAAAGGAAGTTCTCTGAAATTAACTGGATATAGTGATGCAGATTGGGCTGGCAATCCATATGATAGGAAGAGTACCACTGGGGGGGGGGGGGGGGGGGGGGGTGCTTCTTCTTAGGTGAAAATATTATATCTTGGCATAGTAAGAAACAGAACTGTGTTTCACTCTCCTCAACTGAGGCAGAATATATTGCAGCTTGGAGTGCTTGTACTCAGCTGATCTGGATGACCAAGATGCTGCATGATTATGGGATTGATGAGAAAGAGTATTTGCTATTCTGTGACAATATTGGAGCTATCAACTTGTCCAAGAATCCAGTCAGTCATTCGAAGGCCAAACATATAGAGATCAGGCACCATTTTATAAGAGATCTTGTAGAGAGCACGGCACTATCTCTTCAGCATGTTTCAACTCGGGTGCAAGTGGCAGATATATTAACCAAACCTTTGGATGGGGAAAGGTTTGAATCTCTTTGAAAATCCCTCGGGATGTGTATAATCTGAGATTCTCAGATTATGTTTATTTGATTTCATCATTTGATTGACTTCATAGAGATTATTGAGTAATTGTTATGTTTGGAGTTCTCTGTAGTGTGCCTATCTGACGTAGATAAGAGGAAGTTGTGAGGTGGCTATTTTTTAGCGCGCCCTTTTTATTGAAGCTTTGGAATTTGAACTGTCACTTGTGTATTTGCAGAGTCCATCTCCTCTTCAACTCTACTGTGTTCCTGCTAGGGTTTTGGCTCCTGATTCTTCTCTCCATTACTCCCAATTTTTCTCTCCTGCAAATTCATTTCTGCAGTTTCCATGGCTTCGTACAAACTGTCTGATGAAATTGATCTCTCTGCCCTACTGGCTTCAGCCTCACCGACTCCCAAAATTTTATTTCTTCCATGGTATGGAGATTCCGATCTAATTGAAGAAAATGCTCCACTTTCTCCTCCAAGAGACAGCGTCACGAATGAGGTTCTTGAACCTCTGTTTGATTCTGCTTCCATTCTTGCATCAATGGAAACCGATCCTAGGGTTTCTGCTCCATCGGCTTCGGTGGATCCTCCTCCGCGAAAGAAGAGAGTTAAGCATGTGGCTAGGAAGGAAAAATCTCCCCCTCCTCCGCCATCCATTGGCGTCGGTAGAAGGACTCGTTCGCAGGTCTGTGCCTCTCAAGATGCCCCCAATCTTAAGCGTAAAGCATCTCCTTCCTCTGTTGCTCGGGAGAAGAAGAAGGGTGCTAGTCAATCCAAGTCTCGTGGCAAGAAGCCGGTCATAGAGTTGAATTCTGATTTTGAAGAAGAGATTGAGACTCAAATTGATTCTGATGAAGAGCTCTTCAGTCCAGCAGATCGAGATTCTCAGAAGGGCACTGCCTCTGGCACTTCTGTCCGGTATGTCTTTATGCCTATTTTTCGACATGCCTCCTTTGCGAAATTCTGGGATGTTAATCAGGCAAAGCATGTGATTGTGGATAAGCATGCTCGTCCTTTTGATCTTAAACGTGTTGGTGTTTATGACTGCAACTCTAATGCTAAGCTCATGACGACTCTGTGTTCATCTTTTGAGTACAATATGGATGTAATCTTTGAATTCTATTCAAACCTGAGTAAGAGTCTCTTCCATATTAAATCTCTGGAGTACCATAGAGGTTTTGTTAGGGGTGAATTCTTTGACTTCTATCCTTCTTTGATTGACATGTTCCTATGTGGTGAGGTTATTGTGGAAAATTCTGAGGAGTTGGATCCTGATATTATTGTTGTTGAACTGTTGGGAGATAAGGATGTTGTTTGGCCAGTTACTGCTAAGAAGCTGAGGGCTTCTTCTATGACCCCAAAATACAAGGCTCTATACCACATCTGTAACATCAATTGGATGCCCACTTCACATAAAACTTATGTGAACTGGCCACATTTTTGTTCAAGAATGGAACTGGTATTCCTGTTTCCTTAGGAAGGGTGATTTTTGAGTTCCTTGCTGAGCATGCTGAAAGTTCCGACTCTTCTAAAGCCATTGGTTTTCCAAGGCTGTTATTTTCGTTCATGGCTCAAAGGGTAAAGGCTATTAAGGAGATGCCTAAGGATGCAAGAGATAATCCCCCCTCTCACATGGTGTTCAATGCTCAGCTGACTGGGACAAAGACTTCTGCTCCTCCTACGAAGTCCAAACCAACTCAGGCATCTTCATCTAAAGGTCCAACTGTTCAAGAAGATGAAGATTTCAAGCTGCCTTTTGGCCCTACTCCTCAAAGTTTTGATCCAGCTATTAGCAAATTGATGTTTCAAACTTTATGCCTTGAGTTTTCTATGATTTCTGAACAGACCAGGATGCTACAGTCCAAGCAATCTGAGGTTCTTCAGCTTATCTTAGCTGCTGGTGGGACTCCTCCTTCTTCTGATGGTGGAACTCAGCCTGATGATGATGGTGGTTCAACTCAAGGGGGAGACAATTGATGCTTGGCTTTTCTGCATGCAATCAAGGGGGAGTAAGTTTCTGGTAGTTGTTGGTGGTGGTTGTTGTTGTTGTTGTAGTTTTTTTTTTTCCTTTTTTTTTTTCATCTCTGATGGTTCTTTGATGGGGTTGTTAAACAATACTTATATCTTTACTGCTGCTGGTTGGTTAAACTATTTGATGGTACTGTAATAGTAAGTAGGTCGTGGTGTCTTGACTACTTAACTGCAGTATTTTAGGTTGCTGGTGTTTTTTTTGGGTAAAGCAACTTTATGGGTTCAAGGCTGGTTTCCTATCATGTTGTTGTTGGTGTTCTGGTTGATGTACTCTCTGTCTTCGTTAGTATTCTAGTTCGGGTGAGCTCGGCTAGTGCTACATTTCAGAGAGTTTTGAAGTAAGGGGGAGTTTCTTAACACTATGCAATTGAGTATGGTTTTTTGGGTGCGCTCCTTGCCTGCTTTGATTGCATTGGGTGTGTTTGTAGTAAGGGAGAGTTGTGTGTTTTGATTGTGCGTGTGATTGCATACATAAAATGCCAAGGAGGAGATTGTTGCTGCATGTTTAGGCTCGGTTATGTTTTTCATATATGACATAATTATGTATGCGAAGATATGTGAATCGATAGGTGCGGTGTTGGAGTTTATTTGGTATAAGGATTTATTTTCCTTATTATATTATTATGGGATATACACGCACAAGGTGTGGATTTATATGAAGATCCGATTCTACTCTAATAAGGTATCCTTTGAGATATACCTAATATATCACATTAGGGTTTGCATGAAGATCTACCTATATATATATTCGAAGATCATCCGTGAGCCGCTGCGCGAGGAACGTGAGCAAATTCTTGAGAGCTTATTCGTGATCTTCGTGTTCTTGTTTTATTGAGAGTATTCTTGTTCATTCATTAATTACTGGGTAGTATAGTTGGTGAGTGAATTGTAATATCTTGAACTGATCGACGTTCAAGATTGGGTTGTGCTTTTCATTCTTGAGAAAAGCTTTGAGGGTAGACTAGTTGAGAGTTTACCGAGAATCCATTTGTGAGGAGTACAGTCGGTTGAGGAGAGAACATTTAGTGCAGCTAACGTTCATGAGTCTTGTATCCCTTATACTCATTATAGTGGATTGTTTTCTTGGAATAGTTTCCCCCATACGTAGGTGTGTTTATCACCGAACTGGGTTACCAACTTAAAGTTGGCCAAGTGTTCACCGGCTTTGGAATCGTTTGTGGGGTTGGCATTGGCATGGGTCACCCTCTAAATTTAGGTATTTATTGGCGGAGACTTCCTCTCTCTTTCTCCTTTTAATCAATATTGCGTAATCTTAAGAACATCATATTTTAGTTTGAATCCATATACTGATAGTTTATGTGGAACTATGCCTTATATTTACGTGTGTTTTTGAGGAAAGTTCTATAACTAAAGTATTTGGATTAGATTTTGTATTGTTATGGGCATGCCTAACGAAAGTTCCTGGTTAGCTCTATTATGGTTTTGTTTGTGGGCCAATTTTATGTTACCGTTTTAGTGAATTGTGATGCTTAGTGCAATGTTAGATTCCGAAATAGCACACTGCGGTACTTATAGTCTTGTTCGAGACGTTGTAACTGACTTGGGTGCATTTGGCATTCAAATTCAGGGAAATGAGAGAGTTGAATATGAGAATGATGTAGAATGAAGGATGCATCTTGTTTGATTGTCTGACTCCTACACATAAAATATATGATTTTTTTTTCATCTCATAAATATTGAAGAATATGATTTGGATGTCTCCACAAAATAAGTTGGAAGATGAATGCTTGCTTACCGGGAAATCTTAGAACCCTCTTCCATTTAAATGCTCAGATCGTGAGATTCTGCTAGTAGTTTCAATAAAAATTATAGCATTCTTTTCTCACTATATTAGTAAAGTTGGATGATAAAAGCTTGTTGACTTCGAAAAATAAGTTCGAGACAGTACTCTACCCAAGCTCAAGCTTGAAGAGGAGAGGAATAGGCTAAAATCTCTAAACTCCAAGCTAGTCGCTTCGGAGGAAGCCTTGAAAAAGAAGGAAGAGGAGCTGGCCTCGCTTGTGAAGATGCACAAGGAGGAGATGGAGAAGGCTAAGACAGCCAGTGAAAAGAAGGCAAGTGAACTCAAGTCGCTGCATAACGAGCTCACCCGTGCCAAGCTTGCCCAAACAACAGCTGAGAATGAAAAAGCCATTATCCAGAGCAAGCATGAGGAGACTTGAGCGAGCTAAAGAGCCGCAGAAGGGATGCAAAGGCATTTTATTTAAAGCATGCTAAGCTTGATCAAACCCTTGCAGAAACAAACGATCGAGCCGACAAACTTACTCAGCGTGTAGTTGCATTTGCCACCCTCCATACCAATCTCAACTCCCGCGAAAAAGCTTTTGCCACCCGTGAAGCAGAGCTCGCCGCTTCACTTAACTTATCTGATTTATATGTGCAGGAGAAAATGAAACAAATTTGTGCAGAAGTGGAAGCGGAGCTCGACGCTCGCTTCAAAGCGGTCGAGCCGCTTGAAAGCATGATGGCAGAAGTCGCTCGAAGGGAATCTGCCCTTGCGGAGCGCGAGAAGCAGTGTTCGTATTTTTTGGAGGAGGTGTCGGAGAAGACGGTGGAGCTTGTGCTCGCCAAGGAAGGGCTATTTGCTGAGTGAGCTGATGGGATGCTCAAGGCTATCATTCACGAGTTCGCCAGTCTTCGCCGAGCCATTGATGAGAAGGCTGTTGTCCCCATTCCCTCTGACAAGGTTGATGATGCCAAAAAGGGGAAAGGGAAGAAGAATGAGAAGGAAGGGAAGCAGAATGAGAAGGAAGGAGAAGAGAAGAAGGAGGAGAAGGCCAATGGCAAAGATCTTGTTGTCTACCAAGAAAAGCCTAAACAATAGAAGCTGCTCGCTTCATCAACGTCTGATGCCGCCGCTCATAAAGTGAGGACATCATCTGTAGTGATCCAGCAGATTGAATTCGATACCGCTCTCGCAAACACTCTAGAGAAGATGCAGTCCATTGAATTGATGAAGGAGGGAGTCACCGAGATTCCAAACATCCAGCCGCTCCAAACCGTGCCAACGCAAGCTGCCCCTACAGCTCCTACCAAGGTGCCCGCCCTCACTGCACCTCCTGCCGCCGCCAAAAAGAAATCAACACCACCAAAATCTGCCCAGGCCAAGACTCAATCAAAGTGGCCCACTCCAGATGACAAAGAAGCGGATCCCGCGGCCAAGTGCCAAAGAGTTCAAGTGAGTCTTGCTGCCAAAACGTCTCGCTTGGCAGAGAAGAAGAAGGAGGAGGAGGAGAAGAATAAGGATGCGGAGAGGAAAGAGGCAGTTAGGCAGGCTCGACTGAAGAAAGTTGAAGAGAGAGCCATCAGTCTGCTTAATGAAAACATGCTGATCCAAACATGCCTCATGCGATGTGGATACATCCCGTTCAACCCAGACGAGTCTGAGGTATGCAGTGTAGAAGCAGATCTGAACGCGTGCTGAATAACTATCAAGGAAATGGTGGATTCGAACAGATACACAAAGGAAGAGCAAGACTTCATCAGGAAGCTTGTTAATGATAAAGCTCCACTATTCAACTCTGAACAGAGCGAGAGGTTCAGACGCTTGATAAAAGAGATGACCAGCAGGCCGTTTGAAGAAATTGAGGAGAGAAGAACTAATCATCCCGACGCTTGCTTCATTGAAGATTTTATATCTAAAGAGCTGAAGGAGCCCTGGAATGAAGGCAGAGTTAAGTTCATCAAAGCCTACTATCACTGGAAGGTGATTCCTGGTCAAGAGTCTTTCTCCAAGTTGGACTCTTTGAACAACTTCATGGGATTGTACTATGAACCGCTTCGGAGGAGGATCTTTGTGAAAGCAGAGCTCGCGCAACCCAAGAAGAAGATCGTCAGAGTTCCCGAGTGTATGCAATTTCCCAAGCCCACAGTGCCAAACTCCAAAATCCTTGACCGCAAAGTCATTGATGATGAAATCGATCAAGCACTGGAGATGCTACAACTGCAAGGAGTAACTGATGAGAACGCGAAGACCATGAAAACCAGAGTTTTATCCGCTTACATTATGGATGAACCGAAAGCTTCTGTGTGAATCTGCATATCCTATCTATGATATTTTACTTTTCTGTCATCGCGTTCGCATTCATTTACATATAGTATTTCTATGCTTTAAGTGATTTATCCTTATGCTACAAAGCCTATGCTTAAACCATAAGAACTTGTTGGTCCCGGTTTGTTATAGGAAAAATACGTAGAGGGGGGGGGGGGGGGGGGGGGTGAATACGTATTTTGAAGTTTTTCAATTTCAAATCCTTAACTCAGAGTATGAAGTAAAGCGCTCTTTGAAATACTAAGACCTAGCCGAGAGCTAGATCTAAAGCAATCCAGATTCTTTTGACCTAAGCTTAGAGCTTGATCAAAAGTGAGACTTTACTCTTTGTGCGGAATTCGGTGAGCTAATATCTTTCCTAAGTAATGAAAAATCCAAGTTATGTTTGTTTAGATGCACGTGCAATGGATAATCAAAGTAAAGAGTTTAGGGTTAGAGAGATACGACTCGAGATTTATAGTGGTTCGGAGATAAAGCTCCTATGTCCACTTGTTGCACGAAGCAACTGTTCTCTTCACTCAAGAACTTGAAGATTACGGGCTCTTCAAAAGCCTGGTCAAGATCGAGCTTCACTCGCTTGGATCTGACAGACGCTGGGTGATTCCGGGTTCACACCAAAAACCTAAACTGGACAGAAAGCTTCACTCGCTTCAGTCCAAACGATAGGGAGATTGCGGGCTCTCCTTACATCCTAGCTTTGATCGAGCTTTACACAAACGATGTAGGTGCAAGCTTGGATCTAGACTCTATGATCGAGGCTTCTACAATCGATGAAAGTAGGGCCTTGGATCGAAACAACGTAACGACGACGAACTCAAAAACCTACCGAACAGATTTAGGGTTTTTGGTTTACGGCGACACACTATGAAGAGCTCTTTACAATAAGTGCAAAGATGGCTAGAGCACTTCTTCTAAGCTTGGATATGGAATGGGCTTAGACTCTAAGTGTGAAGGTTGTGAAGACGAGTTCCGATGAGACTGGAACTCGGAGAACACTTGGAAACAAAGACTTGGAGATTGCTCTAAGGCTGGGAGTGTTTGTTTGCAGTAGGCTCGAATGCTCAGGAAGTGCTCTACGTCTCTTCGTCTTCATCCTTCACTATTTATAGGTGGAGGGATGCCGAGATCCGTTGCTTGGTTGGTGGCTTTGTCCCTCCTCCTCTCGACTGTACTTGCACAGGCTGGCTGCTTTTCCGACGCGCAGTTTTGGCTCTTTGCCGAATTTGGCTAAGATCCAAATTTAACAGTAACTGGAGCGAGCCAGTACTGTTGCGGTGCCCTTGTCGGCCTGGCAGTCAACTCCTCTGCTCCTCTCCACGTTCGACACGTGGAGTTCTCGTAATTAATGCGGAGATCTCCAGTTGACTGGAGTTCAAATCGGAGCGGGAATTGGGCTGTCGCTTTCTGGTAGGTAGAGGCTCGCTTTGCTTTGAAGTTGTAGCGTTTGCTTTGAATTGAGTCACTTCGTAGTCATTCTGTAGTGAGTCGCTTGGGAAGTAAAGTTCCCTAGTGATTGCCTTGGAAAATGCTGACCAGAGTTGACTCGCTTTAACTTTACACTGTAGCGCTCGCTTCGCTTTGCTTTGGCAGACTCGCTTTGAATCTACTCAAGCGAGTGGCCTTCACTTGAACTTTTTTTTTTTTTGAAGTCTATACTCTAAGCAAAATAAAGCCATCCTAACAGAGTAGGCTTAGAAAAATTCTAACCTATTATCTATATCAAAAATGGGTAGCTTGGGTACAGAACGCTTTGGGGGTTTTGGAATCAAATCAAAACAATTAAGAGTCCCTTATAGGTTCCCCCTTAACAAGTTGTTCTTAACAATTCCCAACAATTTCCCCCTTTTTGATGATGCCAAAACCCAATGACTTAGATTAAAGTAATCTAGCCTATCTAACCGTGGAGGGAACTTCAAGCGACTGCTTCCTTTGCATGCTTCATTTGAATTTTTTTTTTTTTTAAGTTCCTTTTCTTTTTTTCGGTTAAAATTTTGAGTTTGTAGCATAAGGATAAAGTCATTCACAAAGCAAGTAAATGACACAATATAGACAGAGAATAAAATTGAGATATATGAACAGCAGTTCACAAAATATTTAAGAGACTTGAAACTCAAGGGTTTCCTGCAGCCTCTTCCTTGTCTTCCTCCTTCTCCTCCTTCTCCTCTCCCTTCTTCTTCTCCTTCTTTTCAACAAAATAAGCAGAGAGGACATTTGTCTCCAAAGTACCAACAAAATGGATACTTGGTCTCCTCCATCCGCTCTCCAATCTGAAAGCTTCATTTACTTCTGCATCTATGATACTGCGGTCAGGGACTTTTGTGTCTGGAAGGAATGGCATCGGAAATTTCTTCACTGCGGGCACCTTGATGATAAGAGATTTGGGCTCTGCAAGTTCTGCCATAGTGAATATTTTCCTCCGCATCTTCTCATCATATGCGCACAGGAAATTGTTGAGGGCACTCATCCGAGAGCACTCATCCTGCAGTGGTACTACTCCCCAGTAGTAGTAGGCTTTGATGCAAAGCTCCTTGTAAAATAGCCACTGATCATGGAGATCTCTCGGAATGAAGTCCTCAATCTCCCTTGCGTCAGGATGTTCATTCCTCCTAGCTGCCAACTCTTCCTCTGATCTGCTAGACAGTTTCTTCATGACTGCATTGAATTTGGCACTCGTCTCAGTGCTCCAGATTGGACGTTTTTCGTTGAGTCGCTTGCGAATGTAATCTTTTTCCTCCTTGAGAGGGTAGCGTCCAGAGTTGACCATTTCCTTCCCTGTCACGTCGCATGCATCGATTATGGCTTGGGTCTCGCATGCTTCGGACTCTTCAGGCATGAACGGAATGAAGGCACTTCGGCAAATGGCGGACTGGATGAGTTTCACTTCGTTGAAGTGTTCCTCAATCCGACCGTTAATGACTTCAAGTCGCTTGGCCCTTATCCTCTTCTCCTTTTATGCTCGTTCCTTCCATTCCTCTCCTCTCTTCCTCCTTCTCTCCTGCTTCTCAGCCCTCGAAGCGACTGCTTGTTTGACCTTTTGGCGCTTGGCCGCTGATAGGGTGTACTTTTACCCTATTATCTAAGTGTTATATTATCGTTTTCTTGTCTTATTTTGATAGTTTAGCTTGTGTTTTGTATTGTTTATGTTATTTCGAGCTAGATTACGCTTTTGGGTTGTTTTGAGTGTTTTTAGGGCTTTTGAGTCAAGAAAACCCAAGGCGAGACAAAAGACGACGAACCAAAGGAAGATGATGAAGTATTGATCCCAAAGTTCTGACTTCTCATGATGTTATTGAAGACTTATTCTGGAATTATGGAAGCATAGCATTGAAGAGGAGTTCGATAGGAGCGTGTAGGCGAAAACGGAGGTCAATTCGGAGTTCGGACGAGAAAGATACGGCCGAAACAAGAAAGGTGCGCAAACCGGCAAATCCACTCGGACATCCACTCGGCCGAGTGAACTCGCGATTCCGAACCAGTAGCTCCACTCGGCCGAGCACTCGGCCGAGTCATTGGCCGAGTCAAACACACGGGAATCCTAAATTTGGGCTATTTTTATTTCCTTAACCTAATCCTTGCCCACTTAGGTAACAATTATGATCCCCTACCTTATAAATACCCCAAAACTTATCATTGTATCCAAGTTTTAAGTTTTTCATAAGTTTTAAGTTTTTGATAAGTTTTCATAGTTTAGAGTTCTCTATTCTTCACCATACTTTAGATTAGTTTTTATTCTTTTCTCTATAGTTTTTACATTCATGTATAAAGACAATTGAAGATCTATTCAAGATTCAAGAGTTTTTCTATCCCTTTCTTTTTACTTTATGCTTTTAATTATGTTTATTCTTCTTTCTACCTTTCTTTTAATTATGTCTAGCTAAATTCTTAGTTGATTTTAGGGATTGAATGCCTAATTGAATTTATGTAAGTGTCTTTTGTTTACAATTAGCCTTCCAATCTAGGTGCATGTTTCATGGTGCTTATTCTCATGCATGATTACTTGATCACTAATTATGTATGCATAGTTATGTGTTTATGCCTTGACCGGATAATTGCATAATAGATCTCATGAATACATGGTATGATAGTTTGATTGTCTTGATCGAAGTTGAATTATCATATGTCTATATATAATCGATTTGAGTGTCGTGATTGAACTTAGTTGATTATATCATTGATACTTGTTCTATTTTGCACTTAATTTGATATCTATGAGTCCGGGAGGAGATTAGGATCTTATTAGGTGACGATCTATACTGCCTTAGCCGGAGTGTTAGGTTAATTTTTTGTATCACATCTAGATTGGATTAAATTGGTTAATTGTACTCATTAATTGCTTGCATATATTTGATTAGGTAGGCTTCCCTAGAATCAATGCTTTTCCTTATTTGATTGTTTCCTTAATTACTTGTCTTATTTGTTAATTGCTTCCTTATTTGTTTATTTCCTTGTTTATTTAATTGTGTCCTTTTATTTCTTTGCCTAGATTATAAATACCACATCTTTAAATTCTTAATTGCCTAGACATCAGTTTAGTTCTAGAGTAGAGGTATTGTGTGTGGTTTCGATACATCAATCCCTGTGGATACGATACTCGTACTTCCCTTTTACTATACCTATTTTGTGTGGTAGAAAATAGTGCGATCAAATTTTGGCGCCGTTGCCGGGGATTGATTAGATTTCACATAGATATTTTGAAATAGGATTAATAGGTGATTTAGGCGTTTATTTTTTTTTTGTTTTTGATATTAACCTAACCGTTTCCTTTCTCTGTCAAGGACAAAATTCTTATGGGGGATTCGGTAGCGAAAAAGACTCTCAACGATCGGTTTAAGCCGGTTATTGATCAATTCCAGAATGGAGGATGGGGGACTGTTGAGGCTACCGAGTACGAGATTAAGACTTCCCTTATCAACATGGTGCAAGCAAATCAATATGGAGGCACACCGATGGAGGATCCTAATGCTCACCTGAAGCAATTTCTCAACATTTGTGCCACCTACAAGGCAAATGGAGTGCCTGCAGACTACATCAAGCTCAGTCTCTTCGCGTGGTCTCTCAAGGATGATGCTAGAGAGTGGCTTGAGGATATCGAGAATCGAGCTGAGATAAAGACATGGAGCGAGCTGTGCACACTGTTCTTAAATAAGTTTTTCCCACCTTCAAGGGCTCAGAGGCTTCTAAATGAGATCAACACATTCCAACAATTTGAAGATGAGTACCTTTACGAAGCGTGGGGGAGATTCAGAAAGATGCTTCGTGTATGCCCCAATCATGGTCTTGACAAGGGGGAACAAATTTTCCGCTTCCATCAAGGATTGAACAAGCAATGCAAGAAGGAGCTCAATTATGCATCTAAAGGAGGATTCTTAAATAACGATGTAGAGACAGCT
Organism: Thymus mandschuricus; assembly: GCA_029379335.1. NCBI lineage: Eukaryota > Viridiplantae > Streptophyta > Magnoliopsida > Lamiales > Lamiaceae > Thymus > Thymus mandschuricus. The sequence continues at coordinate 6,678,321 of CM057074.1, forward strand.
TGGGAGATCATCGAGCTCAACGTTAACACAAGTTATGAGGAGGCTACCGAAAGAAGAGTTGGGAGAAGGAAGGTTGCCGCCATTGGATCCGAAGCTTATGATGATTTGATGGAGAAATACACCAAGACGGCAACGGAGTTGGATGCTTTCAAGAAGACTTATGATCCCAACAATCGACGCCATCCAAACATATCCCCTGGCTTCCATGAGGAGAATGGAGTTGTCCAAGAGTCGAAGAAGGAACCTTCATTGGAGGAGTTGATAAAGAATCTCATATCAACAACGACAAGTAAAATCGGAACCTTGGAGAATGCAGTCACAAATTTGACCAAGCACATGAATATGTTGGATGCTCGAGTTGGTCAAGTAGCCAATGCTCAAGGAGGAGTACATAAGCCCGACCATCAAGTTCACGCTATTGAGCTTAGGAGTGGCACTCGTTACACAAATCCATCTTTGGAGGACGAAGTTGAGGGAAGAGTCGAAGATTTGGGTGATGGAAGCAATTCGGAGGCGGAAACGGACGAGGCAAAAGACGAAAACCCGGAGGGAGACTCACTCGGCCGAGTCACCGGCCGAGTAGAAGGAGAAGAAAACCTGGAAGGTTCACTCGGCCAAGCACTCGGCCGAGTCGCTGGCCGAGTAGCTCCACTGGACGACTCACTCGGACGTCCACTCGGCCGAGTCACCCCACTCGGCCACCCACTCGGCCGAGTGCCCGACCGAGTGGAACCCAGCTCCGCTCCCGTTCCTACCCCGACGCAAGAATCGACCCCCAAAGCTCCGTTTCCGCAACGATTAGCCAAGACGAAGCAAGACGAGAAGTATCAACGATTTTTGGAGATGCTTCAAAAGGTCAACATCAACATCCCGCTTCTCGATGCTCTCCGAGACATGCCAAACCACATGAAGTTTATCAAGGATGCGGTGGCGGGGAAGAAGAAGTGGGCTAAGTTCGAGACGATCAACCTCACGGAGGAGTGTAGCGCGGTCTTACAAAAGAAGCTTCCGTTGAAACAAAAGGATCCCGGGAGGTTTACACTATCATGCAAGATCGGTGATCAAGTATTCCAAAATGTCCTTTGTGATCTTGGAGCTAGCATCAATTTGATGCCTCTCTCGATTTTCAACCGGCTCAAGATCGGGAAGATGAAGCCAACTACCATCTCTCTACTTATGGCGGATCGTTCGGTTTCTTATCCACGTGGAATAGTCGAGGACGTTCTCGTTCAAGTTCACAACCTCGTCTTTCCGGCGGATTTCGTAGTCTTGGATATGCCCGAGGATGATAATCAACCATTGATCTTAGGAAGGCCATTCCTAGCTACGGGGAGAGCTTTGATCGATATTCAAGATGGAAATTTGACATTTAGAGTCAACGGAGAAGAATTGAAGATTTCCATTTATGAAGCAATGAAGAGGCCCGATGATGATCGAGAAGATGTGTTTGCCGTCCAAGTCTTGGAACCTCCTATACCACCGGCACCGGATGAAATTCTCGACAAGATCATTACCAATTTCTTACACCATTACTTGGAGATGTCCGGAGTTTTCAAAGAGATCCTCGGGTACTTAAATCAGTTGGAAGCTATTTCACCATTGAAGTTAGCCGAATTCAAGAGATCAATTGATGGAGCCATGAGGAAACTCAAAGATGGGGGAGAAAAGAACTTTCATTTTGATCCACCTTGATGTGAGGTATCGTCGGGCTAAAGACGTAAAACGTAGCACTTGTTGGGAGGTAACCCAACTCTATCTTTAATTTTCAGTTTTGTTTATTTATTTTTGTTTTTGTTTTTCTTTGAGTCTTATCTTTTATTAAGCTTTGTATCCAAGAATTTTCGAAGCTTGTGAGTTGTAGGTTTTCTCGACAAGGTTTCGGCTAGAAGAGAAGATTGATAGTAAGCTAGCTTCGGTGAAAGGTACGCTCGTTAACTTAACCACTCCTTCTTCTTAAACTTATTTCTTCATCATGATTCGAAATAAGTTTGGGGGAGGGGGAAGTGTGGCTTTGTTAACTCGTTTACATGAGTTCTTGGATTGTAGCTTAATTTTTGGATATTGCATTAGTAGTTTTTATTTTTGTTGAGTCTTAGGTTTTAAGTTGAGTCGAATAAGCATGTGATGATAGTATTGTGGATTTGGCCGATGATAGAAAATTTTTGTTGATTTTTGGAGAAAAATTCATGATCTTTATTATGCATGGAACCTTGGCGAAGTGACGCATTTTATTTGATGAGTTTGAAGTATGTTATGATGTCGGGAACTAGTTAGTTTGAACCCGTGAGATTTGAGCCATTTGTGCATATTTATGCCTTTTTTTTTATGATTGAGTGATCATGCTTTCTTCATTGTTTCTAGAACTTGCCTTGTTTCTCCATCAAGACCTTAGTATATTTACGAACTAGTAGATGATCTTAGGCCATTTTTCTTTAGCCACATGATTCCTATACACTAACCTTGTTCATAATCCTTTGTTTACCCCTTTTTGAGCCTTTATTAGCCTGTTCTTTATAAAACCGGATGATAGGAGGTTTGGATGATTATGGGTATCTTTTGGTTGGTGGTATGGGAAATGTTGAAAAGAGTATTTGGTGTGGAAAAGAAACAAAGAAAAGAATTTTAGATGCTTGATTTAGTATAGTTGGCTATCCCTATAAGCTTAGAAAAAATAGTTGTGAAAAAAAAAAAAAGAAGAAATATAGAGCCCTTGTTCATTATTAGAAAGAACATTCTGAGTTGAGCTCTAGAAGAAAAAAAAAAAACAGAAAAAAAAAAGAGAGAGATATAAGCATAAGGGGATAGTTAGCTTTGATTTGTATAGTTGATAGTTTAGCATCTTTGAGTTTGTATTTGGTGTTGGATGGTAGAAGATGGAGTAAAAATCTATACTTTGTTTGGAGTTGATTTTGATAGGGTGTACTTTTACCCTATTATCTAAGTGTTATATTATCGTTTTCTTGTCTTATTTTGATAGTTTAGCTTGTGTTTTGTATTGTTTATGTTATTTCGAGCTAGATTACGCTTTTGGGTTGTTTTGAGTATTTTTAGGGCTTTTGAGTCAAGAAAACCCAAGGCGAGACAAAAGACGACGAACCAAAGGAAGATGATGAAGTATTGATCCCAAAGTTCTGACTTCTCATGATGTTATTGAAGACTTATTCTGGAATTATGGAAGCATAGAATTGAAGAGGAGTTCGATAGGAGCGTGTAGGCGAAAACGGAGGTCAATTCGGAGTTCGGACGAGAAAGATACGGCCGAAACAAGAAAGGTGCGCAAACCGGCAAATCCACTCGGACACCCACTCGGCCGAGTGAACTCGCGATTCCGAACCAGTAGCTCCACTCGGCCGAGCACTCGGCCGAGTCATTGGCCGAGTCAAACACACGGGAATCCTAAATTTGGGCTATTTTTATTTCCTTAACCTAATCCTTGCCCACTTAGGTAACAATTATGATCCCCTACCTTATAAATACCCCAAAACTTATCATTGTATCCAAGTTTTAAGTTTTTCATAAGTTTTAAGTTTTTGATAAGTTTTCATAGTTTAGAGTTCTCTATTCTTCACCATACTTTAGATTAGTTTTTATTCTTTTCTCTATAGTTTTTACATTCATGTATAAAGACAATTGAAGATCTATTCAAGATTCAAGAGTTTTTCTATCCCTTTCTTTTTACTTTATGCTTTTAATTATGTTTATTCTTCTTTCTACCTTTCTTTTAATTATGTCTAGCTAAATTCTTAGTTGATTTTAGGGATTGAATGCCTAATTGAATTTATGTAAGTGTCTTTTGTTTACAATTAGCCTTCCAATCTAGGTGCATGTTTCATGGTGCTTATTCTCATGCATGATTACTTGATCACTAATTATGTATGCATAGTTATGTGTTTATGCCTTGACCGGATAATTGCATAATAGATCTCATGAATACATGGTATGATAGTTTGATTGTCTTGATCGAAGTTGAATTATCATATGTCTATATATAATCGATTTGAGTGTCGTGATTGAACTTAGTTGATTATATCATTGATACTTGTTCTATTTTGCACTTAATTTGATATCTATGAGTCCGGGAGGAGATTAGGATCTTATTAGGTGACGATCTATACTGCCTTAGCCGGAGTGTTAGGTTAATTTTTTGTATCACATCTAGATTGGATTAAATTGGTTAATTGTACTCATTAATTGCTTGCATATATTTGATTAGGTAGGCTTCCCTAGAATCAATGCTTTTCCTTATTTGATTGTTTCCTTAATTACTTGTCTTATTTGTTAATTGCTTCCTTATTTGTTTATTTCCTTGTTTATTTAATTGTGTCCTTTTATTTCTTTGCCTAGATTATAAATACCACATCTTTAAATTCTTAATTGCCTAGACATCAGTTTAGTTCTAGAGTAGAGGTATTGTGTGTGGTTTCGATACATCAATCCCTGTGGATACGATACTCGTACTTCCCTTTTACTATACCTATTTTGTGTGGTAGAAAATAGTGCGATCAGCCGCGGGGTCATCTTTTGAATCTGGTGCAGGCCGCTTCAAGGTCTGACTTGGTGGTGGGGTAGGCGGCATGTCCTTCTTTGCTTCAATGACTTTTGGAGGGACGACTGTTTGAGTAGATGAAGTGGCTCCAGCAGTCGTTGAAGTGAGTGCCAGAGCTGAAGCGAGTGCGGAGGCTGAAGCGGGCGCTTTAGAACCTGAAGCACCTGCAACAGTTAGAGAGTGTAAATCAAAGTCCCTCTCCATTTGCCATGCCAGGGCTTCATCCGCCGCGATTTGCTGCTCCCTCTGCTCCTTGGTCAGCACAACAATAGGAGGATGTCGTGCGATTGAAGAGGCAAGCACTTTTTCCTCATTTGGCCTGCGGGGCTCTTCGGGCTTCTTCATGAGCTCCTCCTCAGTGAGCTTTACTTTACCCTTCTTTGCACGTAAGGCCCTCGCTTCGCCATCTAATTCCTCCTCCTCACCTCCAACACCACGGTTCCCCTCCAACATTCTCTCTAAGCCAACTCCACTACCTCCTGATCCTCCAACACCTCCTTCCTTCACTTTATCTTCCCCCCTTTTGGCATCATCAAGACTGCCGGGGGTTGGGGTGATTGTTTTTCCTGTGATTGTTTTGTGGATGGTGTTGACAGCATCGAGAACAGTATGCAGCATTTGCTCGGTTTTATTTGCAAAAGTATGCTCCTCGGCAAGCACCAGTTCTGCAGTTTTAATACTGATTTCTTCGAGCAAGTACTCACACTGTTTTTCCCTCTCCTTCACTGAGAGCATCAACCTCTCTAGTGGCTCCACCGTCTTAAAGCGAGCCTCCAGCTCCGCTTCAACTTCATTCCTCATTTCCTTCTTTTCTTCCTGCAGATTGAAGTACCAGAAATGTTGGGCCGCTTCAAGCTCTGCCTTCATCATTTCAAGCGTCCTTTCTCTTTGATTGAGAGAGGTGTGAAATTCAGCAGCTGTAGCAATCTTAACAGTATAAGATTCTCCCAATTCTTTGACTTTTTGCAGTAGGATTGTTAACTCTGCACTCTTCAGATCAAGGGCCTACGCACTCCTCCTTCGACTCTCTAGCTCTTTCTTATCTATCTCATTCTCTTGCTTGAGATCCTTCATTTCCTGCTTGAGCTTGTCAAGGGCTGTTTTGGTCCTTGTTAGCTCACTGCCTTTCATCACCAGATCTCCATCTTTCTTTTCAACCGCCTCCTTCAACTCCTTCACCTCCTTCTCCAAATTCTCTTTCTCTTTGCCAACTGTGACTAGCTTGGCATTAACCTCCCTCAAGCGACTCCTTTCCGCGTCAAGCGAGTCCTTGAGTTTGGTGATGGTTTTTGCCTGGTCTCCCACTAGCTTCACTTGCTCCTCCAATGCCTTCTCCTTCTCCTCCAATAACCTTCCCTTCTCCTCCACCTTTGCCTCCAATTCTGCTTTCTTTCTGTCAAAGTCTTCACGAAGACTTTTGACCTCCAGTACTCTCCTGTTCACCTCTTCCTCCTTTTTGGAGATCTCGCTTTGCAGATTGGAGATCTCCACCTCCTTCGCCTCCACCTCCTCTGCATGGTCTCTGATCATTTGCTGCTCGTGGGGAGTTGGCACTCGCTTGGGAATCGAAGCGGTCGGATAGGTTCGCTTTATCTTCGCATCCAGCTTGTCCCAGAAGCTGGTCCCATCGAGAAAGGCATGGAAGCCGTTTATGCCAAAATCGAGCAACTTGGCCTCCAACTGTATCAGTTCGTCCTTCTTGAAGGCCTCCATGAGGTTATAGATCTTGCAGTATTCCGTTCCGCGGTAGGTGATATACGTAAGGAATTCGACGGTCTTGGTGAAGAACTCGTCGGTCCACGGAACATTTGAGTAGCGGAGAGCTATATTTTCTGAAGCTTGCTCTCGATCCCTGACGTAGCGAATGATAGCCTGCATCTCCGCAGTAACGGAGGGTGGGACGATGTACAACGACAAGATTAGTGCCGGTTGTTTGGGCGGTATCGGCTGTAGCTGCCGATGTCGAGGGGGATAGGGATGATGAGGCTTCAGGAGTTTCGGAGATTTGGATGGTTTCTTTGGGTGGTGATTGTATTTGCTGGGTTTGGATGGGTTGGAATGTGGTGTAGGCTTCAACTTGGTCTACATGTAGTATAGGGATTGGGGGTATTTGGAAAGAAGAGCCAGTTTCTTCTTCCAATGGGGAGTGGGGTGATTTCTGGGATTTGGGTTGAGCTGTTGATGAGGTTTGGGTTTCTGGTGGTGGCTGGGTTTGGGTTTTGGGTGATTGAATCTGGACTTGGGTTGGTGAAGGCTGGGGTTGGGCAGCTTCGATCTCCTCAAGCGGCTTCTCCTTCGCCTCGCTTGATTTGACCAACGAAGGGACTAGCTTCGTTTTCTTCTTCTTGCCTTGCTTCGGCGCCGCACGCTTCCCGGGTGAAGCGGCTCGCTTTGCTTGGCTCGCTTCAGCTTGCCTTTCGGCAACTGGCACTGCAACGGGCACTTCAATCTCGAGAAGTCCCAAATCGATAGGAATCTTGTTCTTTCTCCACTTGTCATAGAACACAGATTGCTTGTTGTAGACAGCCACGTCAGATTCCGGCCACACTTTGTCGAGGTAGTGTTCCTCCAGTGCAACAGAGAGTCTGGAGAAAAACTTCAGTTTCCCCTTGCGGAGAATCTAATCGGTGCTTCCCTTCACGAATGCAAAATCTTCAGCGGCTTCGTGAATTTGGTTGAGAAATCTACCATTCCAGTTGAACCTGGTTCCAGTAAGGCTGTCGACAATGACGGTGGTGGCGAACAGCTTCGTCTCAGACAACGTATCCAGGGTTCCAACGTACACTACAAGAAATATGCTTATAGACAACATGATATAGACAACAGATTTAACACTTTTGTTGTCTATAACACTATAGATAACACGAAAATAAAGAACTGTTGTCTCTTTTTGTGTTGTTGTGTATTTTTGACTTACAACAGGTAAAAACCTGTTGTCTATATATATATAGACAACAGCCAATGAAATCCGTTGTCTACAGCCGCATGTAAAATATATAGACAACGGTGATTAGCACCTGTGGTCTTTAGCCGCATTTTTTTTTATTAATATTGTAAACCTGTTGCATTTCAGCGCCGTAAACGACGTCGTTGCTAATTCATATTGACATTTTAGCAAAATCCCTAATGTATCTTCTCTTCTCTTCCCTTCCCCGCTGCCTATCATTTTCCTCTCCACCAAAAATCTTCCTCAACCTTTCCCTTCCTTCTCCGCCAACTCTCTCCGCAACAATGCCATGTCCGTACTTTTCGATTTCTCCGTCCATTGTCCCTTATCACCATCGTCCGCTCAGTGGACCATAATATTCTTCCGAATTATCTCTACCGTCTTCTCTGATTTGGTCTTTTCTGCAATCAATTCCGCCTGCAATCAATTCCGCGCAGGGATCATGTTCCCTCAGAAAATCTTAAGGAGTGAATTTTCCATGGCCATCCCAGATTCGCAGCTTTGGCAGAAGCGTAAAGATGGCCCGGCGAACTCTAAGTGGTTCCGCCGAATAGGCTAGGGTTTCGGCGGAGGAGCTCTGGTATCTTCATCGGTTTCCTTTAAAAAGTGAATTCGATGCAACAAATATCTCCTACATTCTATATTGGCGCTTAATCGATCTTCTCCTGCTCTACTTTTGCAGGTTTAGTTTCACAGGCAGAGAAACTCCGGGTGGAGGGACGGAGGGCCGATGAAGATTTTGGTTACCCGTTCTCTGTGATGGTCGGCGATCTGGTATACAGGGCAGCAAGTTTGAGTTTCCCGCTGGTGTTTTACTCACTCTACCCTTGTAAGCCATTCTCTGGTTTTGAAATCAGATTTTGTGAATCTATCTCTGGTTTATAGGCTTCTTTTTCTAACTTCTCTCATGTTATATCACTGGTAATTTTCCCTGTAGAAATAAGCTTCGAAGCACCTTTCGAATTGATTGTAAAGTCGAAATGAGGGGCTTAATAATTAATTTAAGACCTCTCTTTTTCGTTCTCTACCTTTCGTGGCCTTTCATGCGTTTCAGGCGGTGAAAAGCAACCGATGAATCTCAAGAAGAAAAACGCAGGAGGAGATGGAGCTAAAGGTAGTATTTCCGTCTTTTAGGTTGTTATTCCTGTATCTCATGTATGTTGATTACTGTGTCATCATGTTTTAGGCAAATTCATCATTGAAGAATTTACAGATTATGATATTCTTGATTTGCTTATGGTTGATTAGGAGATGTACTGGTTAATCTTCTTTGCCTATTAATGAGTTGTATGTAGTTTATAAGTTATATCAAAGACAATTTTAAACTGTACTTGGAAGCTGCCGTACCCTTTCCTCTTTTCGCTGAGTTACTGGATGGATTATTAGGAAATGCTATTAGCTAGAAGCTCTAATTGCTGAATCTAAGGCTCCTCATGGTTTTTGTTAAAAAAAATTGTATAATTTTTTAACTACGCAGCGGAATCTACTGCTAGATGATCTGGCTTTAATGGCACTAGTGAAGAAGCAAGGATATGCATCCCCTGAATTTAGTAAGAATGGTAGGAAGAAAAAGAAGAAAGGTAAAAAAACTGATGACCTCCGGTTTAAGGATTTGGATTCAGTTGTTTCTACTGGTTCACGGTGAAAAGATCGCAAAAAGAAGTAAGCTCTCCGATTTCTGTTTGTATGCTTGTCCTTTTGAAAGATTCTCAAGTTTCATATGGCTCTATCCCTCTCTTGGACACACACACACACAGTGGGAAATGGCAGTTTATCAATTTGTTATGAGGTTTGTATAATCAGAAAGTGTAAATGATTGTGTCTGAAGTGGATTTCAAACAATAAACGTGTGATTGTCTGTTTGTAGGTTGTTGGAAGCAAAGAAGAAGAAACTCGAAGAGGCCCAGACGGAAGAGAACATGAGCTTTCATGGCATGAGCAGATTAAATTTGGAGATGTAGTCGAGGCACCTCCAAAGTTGACTTCTGTTCCTAAGGTTTTCAACTTTAAAACTTATCATGAGATGGAATTATTTAGATTTTGTTTACTGTTAGTGACTAACCAGTCTTATGTTTGAATGAAGGTATTCAAGGCAACGAGTGCCCAGGTTGCTTCACATGAAAGGCTCCGCTTACAAGCAGTCGAAGCCTATAGGAAACTTAAAGGATGGGAATCAAGGCCTGGGATCAAGCTTCCACCACCTGTGACTACATAATCACCCTTCTTACTACTCTGAAACAGGTATGAAATTACTTGATCTTCTCCTTTAGTGTATTACTATCTATGTTGAAACTAAACAGGCATGAAATTACTTAATCACCCTTTTTGTTTGGATTTGCTTATAGATGCTAGTTTGACATAATTTTTTTGTTTTATTTTTCAGGTAAGCATGAGCAAAATTCTTTAAATGTTATTATCTTGTTAAATTATGTGCATTACTTATATGTTTAATACTTTTTAATGTGCTGTATTTATCTTTGTTTTGTAGATGAAAGATTAAAGCTTCTTCGATGATTTTTGTTGTAGGAGTTGAGCTAGTGGATGAAAGATAGAAGAGATTGCAAATTAAGGGAAATAACGAGTACATTTAATTAGATGTTCAAGTTATTTTTTAGTTTTTATTTTTTATTTATTTTTTTTTTTTTTGGTGACAAATCAGTTTAAAGGATATTTGTTGTATGATTTCATATATTATGGTTTTAACTTTAAACATTGAGTTTTGAATTTATAAAATTCTTCAGTATTTAATGTATATTTACTTTTTGGTGATTATTTGGCAAAAATAATAAATTTTAAATAATATTTTACAAAATATAGCATATTATTGGTAAAATAAAATAAAATATTCATACAAAGTAAAGACAACGGTTGTAATTCGTGTTGTCTATAGTAAAATAGACAACCCAAAATTCTCGCTAATAGACAACACATAATGCCTGTTGTTTATTAACTTATAGACAACGGGTAATTACCTGTTGTCTATAACCGCCCCTAATAGACAACACAGCCATAGACAACACCAAAATCCATTATAGACAATAGGTTTTAGCTGTTGTCTATTAGCGAAATTCTTGTAGTGGTAGCACGCGATGCTCTTCGAAAAGAGCTCGCAGATATGGTTGAAAGGGGCCTTTAAATTTGAACGGATACTGGCCTCCTTGAAGTTTGGTTCTGCTCCGGCGATAGCAAATCGACCATATTCAACTCCGGCCGAAAAACCCAACTCCAACAAGGAGTTTCCTCCTTCCCTCGGCAAATTAAACATGCCGATGAGATCGTTCAAATCCACCTCCACCGGCTTTCTGGTCTGTGGATCAGTGAATGAGGATGTGTTTTGCTCCTTCCTCAGATTCAGAAGAAGCTCACCTACCGCCTTGGCCAAAATCTTTGACGACACCGCCGTCACAAACTTCCATAGACCAGCCGTGATCACGACCCTACAGAAGAATCCATCCTCCTCTATGATGACTGGTTCGAGATGAGGCTCGACATTGATGTGCTTGTCGACCTCAGTGAGAAACTCCACCATAGTCTCAGTCTTTTGCTTCTTTCCCATGGTGAAATATGAGAGTTTTTGAACGGAGATTTAAAAGTGAAAACAGAGGTGAGACTCGTGAGTTGCAGAAAATTTCAGTTCTTGCACAAGAATGGCAAAGATTGAGAGTTGTGAAGGTTTTCTCAGTCTGCAACTCCACCCTTATATAGAGGTAGGGTTTGGCTGACGTGGCAGGGGCAAGACAGTAAAATCGGTGAAGATCCTGAGGGTAGGTGGCGGACGCACGGTGATGGATCTGATGTGTCCGGCGTCATCACAGTAAAAGTGAACCGCCAGCTTGCACGTCGTCTCCACGTGGCCTGCTGTGATTCGATTGTCTTATACGGCGAAGATCCAACGGCTACAGATGGGGGACTGTTAAGATTCGACGGCTGGATCTTCTCCGTCTTTTCCCGCTTCGAATTCAAAGTGTAAGTCATGCGCCCGTTATTTTCGGCAGTACGTGAATCTGCACTTAATGCAAAGTAAAAAGTGAAATTGCACTCGAGTGCAGACAGCTCATACTCGCTTCGTACCCGCTCGCTTCGAGTTGGGCCGCTAGGCTTTGACTCGCTTTGAGAGGTACTCGCTTGAGTGACTGTTCTGCACTCGCTTGCGATGGCTAGCTTTGAGTGACGAAGCACTCGCTTGGCTATCTGTAGCGACTGGAAAATAAATGAAATTTCTTTGCTTAAGTTTAAAATGTTTCTGACTTACATACTTCGAGGATAAACAAGAGTGTTTTCCTCTTTGTATTTGTGTGAGATTCATTTCATATTTTCCACATAGTGAGTGAAGGTTTCTAGCACGCTTCAGCTCACTTAGTGTACTTAAAATTGAAACACTTACCAGTCAATCTCTCTTCGTAGGAGATTGATACCACTTATTGAAGTCACCATTTGTATATCACTTGATGAATCTACCACTTGTTGTTATTTGATTGATACTTCATCTTCTTGGCATTCATCTTCATGGCATTCATCTTCCTCTACGGATTAGAGCGTCCTCCATCGAAGTGAATGGGGGAGAAAATGAATATAGTACACAAGCTTCCTATGACCCAGAGGGGAGCTTCACGTAAGTGTACATATTCACGACGAATGGGGGATGAGTACAAGTCCTTATCTCAGAGCAGAAATGGACAGGATGACAATGAGAATGCTCTGACAAGACAATCTCGTATTTTACGCAGAAGCATGTCACCAGCCCTGCAACCTTTTGTAGAAAAAGGTAAACCTTCAAGCTTCCTCCTACTAGCTACAGAATGAATTTGCAATCGACTCGCTTGACCCAAACTAGGGTTAATTGAAGCGATGCAAAATTCGAAGTGGGGGAGGAATGAATAGACATCCGGCAGCTCATCTCAATGAAGAGTGAGTAAGGATTGGATGTTTATCCACGATGAAGGAGATGAGAAGACTTGCTCCTCTTTGGCGGAAACATGGGAAGAGGACACAAGGTCTAGGTGCCAGCCCTGCCTAAGCTCTCACCATTTTTACGTGGGAAGGCCCGATACAAGACCCCACAACAGTTACTAGAAACGACACTTGCGAGAGTTTATACCCACTCGCTAGGAATCCTAGGCTAGGTAGCAGCTTTCCATGCTCGCTTTGGAAGTAGCTTGCTCTGAGAGCAAACAATAGTTCCCCCTTAACCAATGGCTTAACAATTCCTGTAAGCGGGTAGGGAACGTCTTCCAACACTCCACTTTTCTCCACCTTATTTCTCCTTCTTCAAGCGAGTGGAATTTTGAAGTGGCTCGCTTGAGTTGGTGAAGATCCGAAGCGAGTGACACTAAGAAGGACTAGCGACCACTCCTTCGTGCATCCTAGATCTAGCACTCTTCACCAGGGTCTAGCAACCCTAATTCCATGCATAGCTGATTAAAACGAGACTCAGCTAGAGGCTTGGTGAGGATATCTGCTCACTGGAGATCGGTATGGATTTTCTCGAGCTTGATATCCTTCTTCTCGACATGATCACGAATGAAGTGATGTCGGATTTCCACGTGCTTGCATCTGGTGTGAAGCACTGGATTTTGCGAGATGCAGATCGCGCTGTTGTTGTCGCAGAATATAGGAATTTCATTCGCTTCAACATTGTAGTCCTTCAACTGCTGACGAAGCCATAAAATTTGAGAACAGCAGCTTCCAGCGGCCATATATTCGGCTTCAGTCGTTGAAGTAGCTACACTCGTCTGCTTCTTTGAAAACCATGAGATCAGCTTGCTTCCCAAGAACTGACAAGTGCCCGAAGTTGATTTCCTATCAATTCGGCACCCTCCATAGTCAGCATTTGAGTATCCAGTGAGCTCCAAATTGTCCTCCGTTGGATACCACAGCCCCATATTGTCAGTGCCCTTCAAATATCGAAGAATTCTCTTGGCAGCTTCAAGATGGCTGTGCTTGGGGTTGCTTTGGAAGCAAGCACAGACTCCAACCGCAAAAGCTATATCTGGCCTACTTGCAGTGAGATATAGAAGGGATCCGATCAAAGCTCAGTAGTCTGTAGCATCCACAGACTTCCCATCTAGGTCTGGCTCCATCTTCCAGTTGGTGTTCATTGGAATCTTTACAGCTTTGGCATGCTGAACACCGAACTTGGCAAGCATATCTCGAGTATACTTAGCTTGATTGATGAAGATTCCATCATCCTGCTGCTTCACTTGAAGACCTAGAAAGCAGCTCATCAAGCCAATCATTGACATCTCATATTTGGTCTTCATAAGCTCTCCAAACTTCTGGCTAAGCGACTGGTTTGGTGATCCAAAAATGATGTCGTCCACATAGATCTGAACCCATAGCATATCAACTCCATGATTGATGGTGAATAGGGTTCGATCTATCTTTCCTTTGTGGAATCCATTATCCACTAGGAATTGGGATAGGGTATCATACCAAGCTCTGGGAGCTTGCTTCAATCCATATAGGGCTTTCTTCAATCGATACACCTTATCTCCTTGTTCGAAACCCGGTGGCTGCTCCACATACACCTCTTCCTTCAATTCACCGTTGAGGAACGCGCTCTTCACATCCATCTGATAGACCTTGAACTTCTTGGCCGCTGCATAGGCTAGAAATAGTCTGATCGCTTCAAGCCGTGCCACTGGAGCGAAGGTCTCATCAAAGTCAATTCCTTCCTCTTGGCAGTAGCCCTTAGCGACGAGACGCGCCTTGTTCCTCACAACATTGTGGTCCTCGTCCGTCTTGTTCTTGAACACCCACTTGGTGCCAATAACATGCTGGAATTGGGGACAATCCACGAGGTACCATACGTCGTTTCTGGTGAACTGATTCAGCTCTTCTTGCATGGCGATCACCCAATTTGAATCAGCTAGGGCTTCCTCCACGCTCCATGGCTCAACGTTTGAGAGAAAGCAACTGGACATTGCACTTTCTCCAAACACTTGACTTCTGGTCACTACACCCTTGGATGGATCTCCAATGATTCAACTTGGTGAGTGATCCTTGAGCCATGCACGCTTGGATCCACCAGCTTCGACTTCTTCTTCTTCCTGGTCGCTCGCTTCACCTTTTGAAGCGACTGGATTGGGTGGTGGGCCTGCACTCACTTCAGGAATCTTGGGGGCAGCTTCAACTTTTCCTTGGACAATTGGCTCGCTTGAGTTCTTGATTTCTTCATCATCCTCAAGCATGTCCCAAGTTGATGAATTGATGGGTTCCTCGCTTGTCTTTCCTTCCTTAGATTGAACCTGTTCCTGTGAAAGACTCAAAGAAGATTCATCAAATACAACATGGGGTGATTCCTCCACGATTAGGGTTTTACAGTTGAACACCCTGTAAGCTTTGCTTGATGTAGAATATCCTAAGAATATTCCTTCATCAGCTTTGCTTTCAAAGGCTTTCAACTGCGACTTCCCATTGTCATGGATGAAGACCCTACAACCAAAAATAAGGAAATAAGATATGTTAGGAATTCTCCCTGACCATATTTCATATGGTGTCTTATCGTGCCGTTTGCAGAGAAGCGTTCGATTCTACGTGTAGCATGCTGTATTGGCAGCTTCAGCCCAATACTTCATCGGAAGCTTCGAGTCTGCAATCATGGTTCGAACGGCTTCTTTTATGATTCGATTCCTTCTTTCAGCAACTCCATTCTGCTGAGGTGTGCGTGCTGAGGAAGTCTGATGTGCTATGCCATGCTCCGTGCAGTAAGCTTCAATGGTAGAGTTCAAGAACTCTGTGCCTTTGTCGGAGCGGATGGTCACAATCGCTTGATTCTTTTCCACAGCCAATCGCTTGAGCAGTTGTGGTAGCTTGGTCAGTGTCTCCTTCTTGCTGAAGAGAAATACAACCCAAGTGTAGCGAGAGAAGTTGTCGACTACGACTAGAGTGTATTTCCTTCCATTCACGCTAACTGGAGTGACTGGACCAAACAAATCCATGTGAAGCAGCTCGAGCACTCGCTTGGATTAAGCTTCTTCAAGACTGGCGAAGTGCTTCTTCATCTGCTTCCCTCGTTGGCATGGTGAGCATGGATGGTCTTTAACAAAGACTTCATTTGGTATGCCTTGCACCAAACCTTTTCGAGCTAAGCGATTTATGGCTTTGAAGTTGAGATGGTTCAAGCGTCTGTGCCATAGCCAGCCTATTTCAGTAGCACTTCTTGCGACTAAGCACGTCTCCTCTTTGCAGTTGTCCCATTGTGCGATGTAGACATTCCTTTGTCTGACTCCAGTGAGCACAATCTGGGACGTGAGTTTGCTCTTCACAATGCACTTGTTGGAAATAAATTCCACCTTGTATCCCTTGTCACAGAATTGTGAAATGGATAGCAACTTGTGCTTGAGTCCTTCTACGTAGGAGACTTCTTCAATCGTGAGCTTTAAAATTTTCAGTGCGCTGTACCCTTTGGTGCTTCCTCGAGAGTTATCACCAAATGTAACGTATGGACCCTTCTTCTCTATGTAGTTGTGAAGTAGAGCTCTCATGCCGGTCATGTGTCTTGAACATCCACTGTCCAAGTACCAGATTTGATGACCTTTACTTGGCATGGGATCCACGGCGCTCACCTCCATTTAGACAGATTTTGGTACCCAAATCAGTTTGGGTCCTTGCAGGTTTGTTCCCTTAGGTACCCACACTTGCCTCACTTTCCTTTGAAAGGTAGCTTGTGCTTTGGGTTTCTCGACCTTTGAAAACTGTGATCTCTGCCTTAAAGCAGCTTCACATGTGCAGCAGTGTGTGCAAGAGGGGTAGCGACTCGCTTGGGACTTACCTATGCTCTTACCTTTATGCTTATATCTTGAAGCGACTCGCTTCGGATTAGCTACAAGCTTAGAGACTGACTTAAGTTTTACAGCTTGTCGAAGCGGCTCGCTTGGTTTTCTCGAAGCGGTCCAACTAGGGTTTTGAACCCGACTCGCTTGAGTAACCTTGGAAGTTTGAAGCGGCCTCTTTGGTGCTTCGAATTCTTCCCCCTCAACGTTAGTCCGGTTAGACCATCTCCAGTCCGGATAACGTGACACATAGACATTACTCCTTTTCTTGAAAGAGAGATCCTTTGTCTCTGGTGTCTTGGTCTGAGACTTAGAAGCTACAACTGGTTTCCCTTTACCTTTAGATTGGTAAGACTTAGCATTGTGAGTGCTAGGGACAGTTGGTTTTTGCTTGCCCTTAGGATCTGCCCTTGAAGATATAGACATCTTCATAGGCTTCTTCTTAGGGTTCTCAGCAATTTGGCCTTTATCTTTGTTGGTGGTCGCTTTGGATGCAGTGGGCATTTCCAAAGTGACTGATGGTGTCGTGTTTGAAGCACCAACAAAGACAGTCGGCTTGGAAGGTCCACCCTCATATCCGAGTCCTCCCTTTCTACCAAAAGGTAGAAGTGAGCTCTCTAGTGCCTGCCTAGCATATGAAGCTTTGTTCAAGTTGGCAACTAGAGCGGATTGGGTTTCATACCTTCCTTCCAGGCTTTGATGTCTAGCGAAGAGATCCTCGAACTTACTAGTCATAGCCCTTAAGTTAAGTTTGACTTGGTCAAGCTCAGTGGCTAGCTTTCGGTTCTCCTTCTCGCTTTGAGACAAAGCTTGTTGCAACACTTCGTGGTCGCTTGACAGTTTGATGTGCTTGTCAAGCAACTCACTCCATGTCGAGGAATTAGCTTCCTCTTGGTGAGTGTGTGTGAGTGTAATTGAGCTAGGTGAGGGATAGATAAATACCTCTCCAGTTTCTTCGTCGGTGAGCGCCATGAGTCCCAGATCCTCTCCATCACTAGAGTTGGGATCTGTGAATGCATCCGAGTCGCTTGAGACATCTTCAGTTGAAGCGACTGGCTGCTCGCTCGCTACAAGAGCTCGTCTTGGAGCATCCCTCTTAGCCTTCAGTTCTTCTCACTCCTTCGTACTCAGCTTCGGACAGTCGGATTTGTAGTGGCCCATCTTGTGGCAATGGTAGCATTCCACATTCATCATGTCGCGGGGGATCGGCTTGGTCGTCTCTTCTCTCTTCCCTTTTCCTTCTCGAGCATCAGTGCTCCTTCCCTTGTATTGCTTGTAGAATCTTTTGTATTTGCCCACTCGAGAGTTCATTTTGTTGAAGTTCTTAGATAAGAACGCAACATGTTCTTCCAACTCTTCCCTCGTCATCTTGGCTAGCGACTAGTCGCTTGGCCCTTCAGCAGCTTTGAACGCTACGCCTTTTGATGTCGTGGGAGCTTCATCCTCTTCGTCGTGGTTCATCCGATTCAGATCGAATTCATGAGCCTTGAGTTCGGAGAACAGAATCTCCGGTGTGAGCTTTGATAGATCCTTGGTAGCTAGGTACAACTCCTTCATAGTCTGCCACTTCCTCGTGAGGGCTCGAACAATCTTCAGATTTACTTCTTTGTCTGTGAGTTCCTTCCCTAGTGAGTTGAGAGTTGCAGTGATGTTGGTAACTCTCAGCTCGAAGGCGTCGATGGACTCTCCTGGCTTCATTATCAGCCCTTCAAACTCCCGCATTTGTACGGCGAGCTTGTTCTCTTTGATCTTGTCCGTTCCTTGAGAAATGAGGGCTAGGGTTTCCCACATTTCTTTTGCTGTCGCACACTTCCTGATCCTTGGAAGGTAGGCATCTGACACAGTGCTCTGCATCATGTGGCGTGCGATCTTATCAAGGTTGGCGATCTTGAAGTCGTTGGCATTGTAGTCGTCCTTTTCTTTTTTGACATACTCTTGCCTAACGTGAGTTTCGCGGCCTTCGGCGGCTGGGACGTTCACAGAGATGGCTTTCTTGATCTCGATTGGTCCATCTTCAATGACCTCCCACATCAGGTCATGGATGGAGCACAAGAAACTCTCAACGCGAAAGCTCCAGATCTCATAGCCTTCAATGGAGAACTGTGGAAGACTAGAAGCATTCATAGCAAACTATTAGTAGTACATGCAGTATGCGTGGATGAGGTTTTGATGCACTTAAGAAATAGGATCCGGTTCAGTGAGACAACGTGAAACGAGTGGGGACTCGCTTCGGATATGCAAAGCAGAGGCTCGAAAGAACCGCTGCTCTGATACCACTTGTTGGTCCCGGTTTGTTATAGGAAAAATACGTAGAGGGGGGGGGGGGGGGGGGGGGTGAATACGTATTTTGAAGTTTTTCAACTTCAAATCCTTAACTCAGAGTATGAAGTAAAGCGCTCTTTGAAATACTAAGACCTAGCCGAGAGCTAGATCTAAAGCAATCCAGATTCTTTTGACCTAAGCTTAGAGTTTGATCAAAAGTGATACTTTACTCTTTGTGCAGAATTCGGTGAGCTAATATCTTTCCTAAGTAATAAAAAATCCAAGTTATGTTTGTTTAGATGCACGTGCAATGGATAATCAAAGTAAAGAGTTTAGGGCTAGAGAGATACGACACGAGATTTATAGTGGTTTGGAGATAAAGCTCCTACGTCCACTTGTTACACGAAGCAACTGTTCTCTTCACTCAAGAACTTGAAGATTACGGGCTCTTCAAAAGTATGGTCAAGATCAAGCTTCACTCGCTTGGATCTGACAGACGCTGGGTGATTCCGGGTTCACACCAAAAACCTAAACTGGACAGAAAGCTTCACTCGCTTCAGTCCGAACGACAGGGAGATTGCGGGCTCTCCTTACAGCCTAGCTTCGATCGAGCTTTACACAAACGATGTAGGTGCAGGCTTGGATCTAGACTCTATGATCGAGGCTTCTACAATCGATGAAAGTAGGTCCTTGGATCGAAACAACCTAACGACGACGAACTCAAAAACCTATCTAACAGATTTAGGGTTTTTGGTTTACGGCGACACACTATGAAGAGCTCTTTACAATAAGTGCAAAGATGGCTAGAGCTCTTCTTCTAAGCTTGGATATGGAATGGGCTTAGACTCTAAGTGTGAAGGTTGTGAAGACGAGTTCCGATGAGACTGGAACTCGGAGAACACTTGGAAACAAAGACTCGAAGATTGCTCTAAGGCTGGGAGTGTTTGTTTGCAGTAGGCTCGAATGCTCAGGAAGTGTTCTACGTCTCTTCGTCTTCATCCTTCACTATTTATAGGCGGAGGGATGCCGAGATCCGTTGCTTGGTTGGTGGCATTGTCCCTCCTCCTCTCGACAGTACTTGCACAGGTTGGCTGCTTTTCAGACGCGCAGTTTTGGCTCTTTGCCGAATTTGGCTAAGATCCAAATTTAACAGTAACTGGAGTGAGCTAATACTGTTGCGGCGCCCTTGTCGGCCTGGCAGTCAACTCCTCTGCTCCTCTCCGCGTTCGACACGTGGAGATCTCGTAGGCTGTCGCTTTCTGGTAGGTAGAGGCTCGCTTTGCTTTGAAGTTGTAGCGTTCGCTTTGAATTGAATCACTTCGTAGTCATTCTGTAGCGAGTCGCTTGGGAAGTAAAGTTCCCTAGTGACTGCCTTGGAAAATGCTGACCAGAGTTGACTCGCTTTGACTTTACACTATAGCGCTCGCTTCGCTTTGCTTTGGCAGACTCGCTTTGAATCTATTGTAGCGCTCGCTTCGCTTCGCTATTCTTCGGCACGCTTCACTTCAGCTCGCTAAACTCTGCTTCGCTTGGAAAACACACTCAAGCGAGTGGCCTTCACTTGAACTTTTTTTTTTTTTGAAGTCTATACTCTAAGCAAAATAAAGCCATCCTAACAGAGTAGGCTTAGAAAAATTCTAACCTATTATCTATATCAAAAATGGGTAGCTTGGGAACAGAACACTTTGGGGGTTTTGGAATCAAATCAAAACAATTAAGTGTCCCTTATAGGTTCCCCCTTAACAAGTTGTTCTTAACAAGTCCCAACAGAACTTAAAAAATAAAAAATAAATAATAAATAATTTGGAAAAGACTGTGAAGGATTCAGTCGCTTGAAGTTCTTATAGTGGTTAAAGTGATGGGTTTTGGCATCATCAAAAGGGGGGGAATTGTTGGGATTTGTTAAGGATTCATGTGTTAAGGGGGAACTTAACGGGATGCTTTAATTAAATATGTTATATGTTTTGATTAGATCCCAAAATCCTCTATGTAAATCCTATTCCCAAGAGACCCTATTTTGATTAGATTGGTTAGAATTTTTCAAGCCTATTAATGTTAGGAAGGCTTAATTTTTGCTTTAGTCGCTTCAAGTTAGACTGCAGGTTTTCCAAGCGAAGCGAGAAGACAACTCACTTGAGTGTGTTTCCAAGCGAAGCGAGTCTACGGGCGAAGCGAAGGGAGCGCTACAACAAAGTCAAAGCGAGTCAACACACCCTAAAGCGGATGCTCAAGAATCTAAAGCGAAGCGAGGCACTTCCTAAGTGAAAGCGACAGTTCAAGTTTCCTACCCCGTTCAAACTTAGTTCAAACTCAAGTCAAGTGAAGATCGAAGCATTAATTGCGGATCTCCACGTGGCACAAGAAGAATGAAGCACGGGAGTTGACTGCCTGACCGACAGAGCCGCCGCTACAGTACTGGACGCTCCAGTTACTGTTGAACTTGGCTCTTAGCCATTTTCGGAAAGAAGACAAGCGCGCGTCTGAAAAGCTGCAGGTCAAAGGCAAGTACTGTCGAGTGTGGAGGGACAAAGCCACCAACCTTCAACGGCTCCAGTCCGTCTTCCCACACTATAAATAGTGAAGGCCAGAGACGAGAAGAAGCAGAACACTTCCTGAGATTTCAGCGCAGAAAGCAAACAAGCACTCACAACCTTCGAGTAAATTCTCTTTTGAGTTCTTGTCTAAGTGTTCTCCAAGCTTCAGCAACACCGAAGCTTGTCTCTGCAACCTTCACTCTCCTAGATTCTAAGCCACTTCATATATATCCAAGCTTAGAGAAGAACTCTACCCTTTGCATCACTGTAAAGAGTTCTTCACTTAGATAGTTTTCAAACCAAAACTCTAAACCCTTGTCTTGTCAAGTTGTTAGGTTTTGAGTGTTGTAGAAAGGTTTTCTGTAAAGATCTAAGATTCTACTTTCCTCGATAGTAGAAACCTCGATCATAGAGTGCAGATCCAAGCTAGCACTTTCCTCGATTGTGTGAAGCTCGATCTTAGCTAGGTTTTGTGGAGAACCAGTAATCTCCCAGTCGTTGTAGTGTTCGGATCCAAGCGAGTGAAGCTCGATCCAGTTCAGGTTTTTGAGGAACGCGTAATCCTCAAGGTTTCTTAGTGAGAAGAAACTGTTGCAGTGTGCAACAAAGTGGACGTAGGTGTTTTATCACCGAACCACTCGAAACACTGGTGTCGTATTTTTTTACTCAAGCTTTCATATCTTTACTGTTTTGCTTATCATACTGCAACGTGCATCTGAACAAACTCAAACAAAGCTTTCAATTACCTAGGAAAGACTAGCTCACCTAATTCCGCATTTGCAAGCGAGTCGCTCTGTGATCAAGCTTACGCTTAGGTCCAGAGTTAAGCTTACACTGTAGATCAAGCTTGCGGCTAGGTCTTAAGTTGTGAAGCGACCCGATCTTGCTACTCTGAGTAAAGTTGAAAAAGAAGTTGAAAAACTTCTATTACACGTATTCACCCCTCCCCCCCCCCCCCCCCCACGTGTAATCCTCTTTACAAACCAGGACCAACACGTGACAAAATTAGTTCAACATTTTTCAATCTATGTGAGCATAGGAAGAAATGATTTTTTAAATTCAAACACTCTAATTATGTGGAAATAGGCAATTTTAATACTTCTGATTTGCATAAGGTAGCTAATCTACTGGTAACAAATGACAGGCCTTGCTGTGAAGCCTAGCGCGTTGCATCAGATACAATCACTATTTGTTGTATGTTTTGATATTATCTCCTCTTTTGAGTGTTTCTCCAACTGTATAGATTTACCATTTTGTTGTTCCTTATCACATAACATTTTCAATTTTCAGCAAGTGGCCGCACTTGTGATGGAAAGAGTTGGAATACATTCCAGATCTAACCTGTCTGTTAATCAAGGGACGGTTACCCCAACAACTTTAAAAAGTGGAAAGAGCGTGGTTGACGAAACATCATATCAAACTTGAAGTAATAATCAGTTGGCAACATCTTCATCAAACAATAGGAATGGGACTGCACTGTTTTCTCCAGAGGGAAATTGAGAACTGACTAATTCTGCAACAAATACAGAATATACCAGTCGAACAGAGGAAGTCCTCAACAACTTTTTGAAGGATCTCAAAGAGGAGGGGAGATCTTCTCATGAACAAGTATGTATTGTTAAACCTCATCTACTAGAGCTTTACCAATGCAACATGGGTATGAAGAATAGCTCTCTGAGTTTTGAAATTTCATAATGAAAGAATTTCTTGGCTGACAAGTGAAGTGCTAAAGTGCCAACTTAGGCAATGCTGATATTTGAAACTAGAAATGAAATAGTATGTCGTTTGTTAGGGGTCCATCATTGAAGCTACCTCATGGGAGCCTGAAGCAATTGGATAGAAAAATAGAGTTGTGGTTGAATGAGATATAAAGATCTACAAGTTTACATTCTTCTCTAAGTTGTAGGCCACAATTAATGAAAAAATGCTACCTTGGTTTTTGATGCTTAATTGTTGCTGGAGACTTTCTGGGCTTTATGACCGAGTACATTCTATAGAAGAGTTATGAACAATGCTTTGATATTACCCGACTTCATACTTTTTGAATTGCTATCTACTAGCTTGGTGTCAGACCTTTTTCATTTACCTCCCACTATAGCTTGTTTAATGTAATCAGGCCCTCTCGTTTATTCTATATAATAGGATATAAGGTATTTTAACTGATAGATATTTCTAAGCAAGACTATGGATTAAAAGGAACATTAAGAAAGAATAAAAACAAGAATTTGCAGGTGGTCCTACTGCAAGTGCTAAAGTTCATTGGCGTTGGCAGTTCTGGATGTATCGTTTGGTAATTGCCATAAACATGTATTAAGCTCCTTTGATTGGTTGCACTTTAGTTGCTTGGAGTTAAAAGCTACTAATTCTTGTTGTTGTTTGCAGGTTAGAGCATCTCAATCAGATGATAGCGTGCTTCAAATGGTAATGAACAGCAGAATACTAATTTCTTATTTTACTTTATCTTTTCTCCATGCATAGTCACAATTAAAATGAAGCTTTTTGTTTCATTATTATTGATATTGAATAAACAAAAATTAGTTTAAAAGTCCAAAATAGGCCTCGGAAGCCTAAAAAATTGGATAGATACGTTCCATAATCTACACCTTCTATCTGGTATAAATGGTTGCAACTTCTGAGAATTTGATTGCACAAAAAATTGATTATTTTGAGAGATTATATAAGCTGACTGTGGCTGCATGTTTTCGTGGAGTGCTGATTTTATATTTGTGGCATGATCATGTATGCAAAGATATGTGTAATTGTTAGGTGCGGTGTTGGAGTGTATTTGGTATAAGGATTTATTTTCCTTATATACTTTTTTTAAGAAGATTCACACGCACGTACTTGGTCGATTCTACCCTAATAAGGATATCTTGGAGATATACCTTATTTATCTTATTAGGGTTTGCATGAAGTACTATATATATTCGAAGATTAGCTCGGTGCCGCTGCGCGAGGGACGAGAACAATACTTGAGAGCTTTCATCATCTTCGTGTTCTTTATGATTGAGTGCTTGTTCGTTCATTAATTATTGGGGTAGCATTATTGGTGAGTGAAATGTATTGTCTTGAACGATTCTACGTTCAAGGTTGGGTTTAACTTTTCGATCTTAAGAAAAGTTGTTTGGGGACTAGTTGAGAGTTTTCCAAAGAATCCATTTGTGAGGAGTAGAGTCGGGTGAGGAGAGAACGTTTAGTGCAACTAACGTTCACGAGTCTTGTATCCCTTATACTCATTATAGTGGATTGCTTTCTTGGAATAGTTTCCCCCAGACGTAGGTGTGGTTATCACCAAACTGGGTTATCAACTTGTGTGCTCACTTGTGTTACGTTCTGTGTTACATTTGAACATACTAGTGTAGGGGTTATACAATTTCAATTGGCACCAGAGCAGGTCATCGAGGTGCGGTGTTAGATCCTGGGATATTAGTATAACCCATGGGCATATTGGAGGTCCCCAAGATGAGTAGCATCAAAGAAGGTGGCTCTACTGTTAGACCACCACTGTTTGATGGAATAAGTTATGGCTATTGGAAGGTTAGGATGGCGTCGTTCATCAGATCTATAGATGAGGCTGCATGGACTACAGTGGAAACCGGTTGGAGTGCACCAATAAATGAAGACGGGCAAAAGAAACCAAGAACGAAGTGGTCTGAAGAAGAATTAAAATCTTCGGGTATGAATCAGAAGGCCGTTAATGCTATCCACATTGTTGTAAGTGTTGAAATTTTTGCTATAATTTCTACGTGTCAATCGGCCAAAAAAGCTTGGGATATTCTGGAAATCACTTATGAAAGGAACAAACGTGTGAAGAATCAGAGGATTCAACAACTTACATCACAGTTTGAGGCCCTAAGGATGGATGAGAACGAAACTATCTTAGATTTTTATGCCAAGCTATTGAGTCTTTCCAATGAATTTTTCTCATTAGGGGAGAAGCTCACTGAAGCCAAGATCGTGAGGAAGATTCTGAGGTCACTCCAGAAAGGTTTGATTATAAGGTGACAACCATTGAAGAAGCAAAGGATGTTGATGAGCTTACACCGAATGAACTCATTGGTTCTCTTAGAACTTTTGATATGGGCATGCGTATTAATCCAAGTGAAAAGAAGAAGTTTGTGGCTTTCAAATCATCCTCAACTAGCCACTCTGAAGAGGAGTTGAACGCTGAGGATATGGCAGAATGTATTGCATACATTTCAAAGAAATTTGGGAAAAAGTTCTTCAGGAGAGGGAATAGTGATGGAAATTTCAGATTTCGTCGGACTGATAATCAAAATAATGTGCAAAACAGGAGCTCTAATCCTACAGAGAAGAAGGAGAATAGTGACAGAGGTCCATAATGTCATGAGTGCGATGGTTATGGTCACATCTAGAGTGAGTGTACAAATCTATTCAAGTATCAAAAAACTAGTAAAAAGGCATTCCAAGCCACTCACAGTGATGAAGATGTTATTGATACTGAATTCGAAGAGGGACAGGATACCTCTCATACAGCTCACGTTGCTACCATAAATGGCCAAAGGATTACATCTTAGGTCAGAGATCAAGATCCGTTTGAGGTTGAATGTAGAGGGTAAATCTACAATTGAGTTGGATCCGACTGGTTCGACCCGACTGATCAGATCCGACTGAAGAAGAGACACTATCAACCTGTCAAACAGAACAAACGTAAGAGCCCTTCGATGGACACGGGTGGGGGTGTTAGCCGAAGGACCTCCGACGCTCAAGTCAGTGATCGGAACAAATAGTCGGAAAACAGTAATGAAACAATGTAAAATGAATAAGTGAAGAACGATAGAAATTCCGATTGAGATAGAGGTGAGAATGAGCAATGTGGAGATGATGGTAAGGGGCGCCGTCTGACTGAAGTTCAGTAGACTTCGACTGATGGAGCGTGGAGGGTTTCAGAGGAGGAGTCAGTTGGCGAGTGGAGTGCGAGAGAGAATGGAAAACTTGAGTATTTTCTGCATGGAAGTGAATCCATTTATTTTGATGAAGTCAAAAAAAGGCAATCGTGTTTTTTGATGTGGCAGTCGGAGTTTATATAGGACGGTCATCTGACTAGGGTTCTTTGTTCCAAACCCTAACCCGCCTGTAGTCGTTGAGAACGTGGGGGAGGTCTCTCCCGGCTGACTCGCTCCGTCCGTTCGGTAGTTAGTTGTGCTTATTCTAGATCCTTCGGCTGACTAGTTGGACCCTTAATTAGATATGGGCTCAGTCGGCCCGATAGAACAATATTTTGTTGGGCTAGCTGAACTATCCTCACTGACTTATGGGCTGACTATTCGCGGGTAGCTGGAATTGGGCCAAACATGCATGTGTAATTTGGTTTGGGTCAGTCAGGCGGATTTTATCCACTACAGTTTGTCCCCCACTCTCAAGTTGGAGAGTAGTTGAATTTTTGTGAGCATTCACTAAGTAAATTTCATTGTTTGGCTCAATGGATGATTTCAGTCGGTCGGTGATGAAGGACTTTATTTTTACTGGCCACGTAAGCTCATCAGTGCCCATTTTTATATGAGTAAGTTGATTTTTTTCGACTGAATGGAAATCGAATTTTTCTACTTAGGCCGTTAACAATTTCAAGTTGTTTGGATAATGAATAATATCAGTCGGTCGGTACTAAGGGACCTTTACTTAGTCGGCCGCATGGGCTTATAAGTATTCACTTCTTTATGATAAATTATCATTATCGACTGAGTGAATACTTAGCGGAATCTTTCTAAGTATAGAGTAGTCGGATTTTTCTAGTAGGGAACAAATAATTTTTCGTTCCGTCTGACCAGTTGACTTACTTTTATTCTTTAAGCCGACTGACTGAAAGATTGATGAAATCAAGATGGCGAATTTTTTCTTGAATGTGAGTCATGTGGCCGACTGAAACTTTATTTCCCATTTAAAAGGATCATGTAGAAATTTGTTCGACTGACTGACTGACTAAATGAATAAAGGAGACGATCTCTACCTTTCCATTTAGTAGCTTTATCTTGACTGACGGACTGAATGGAGATGATTTCTATCGGCTGGACCAATTAATTTTACCGGCTGAACAATTCGCTTTTGGCAATCGGCATGAACTTTGGATTTCATGACCATTTTCATTCTCTCTCCCTCTTTTTTTTTTTTTTTTGTGGGTTGATTAAATTCTGGATATTCGAAATAAGAGCCCTCATAGAGCCAATATACGATGTTTTGTATTTGGGGCCGCTTCCAACTCCAATTGGTTGAGCATCGGCCTTCGTATATGACCGACTGACTGACTGGGCTTTTTGAAGCTAAATTATTTCTTTGAAAATATTTCTTTTCATTTTCACCACTTCAACAAATGTTACAGCTTTTCCTTCACCCTTCCACTTCAATGAATAATCTCGGTCGGTCGATAGTAAGTGACGTATATTTCTTTTACTAATAGGCCGGCTATCATTTTTACATGACGACTGAGTGATTGAATGAGTAATTTGGTAGGTGAAAATTTTCCAATTGAAGAGTAGTCGAATCTTTACAGCATAGAATAGATAAATTCACGGTATCCTTTGATTAATTTCCATCTATAGCCGACTGACCAAAATAAGGTATTGGTGCTGGCTGACTGAAATATTTTTTGTCAGTTAGCATAGGTCTTCGGTCGGCATGGGTCTTCAGGAGTAGAAACTACTATCCATTCCCCAACTCAATTTCAAGAGCGGATATTTTGTTATAAGAAAGGTTAATAAATTGGTGGGCTGAGAGTCCATTTTACATGGTGACCGGTCGGTACCCGGCCACTGAGTCGAAATATTATATAAGTTCAGTTGGCCCAATAACTAGTTGAGTTTTAAATGCTTTGGCTGACTGACTGACTAGCTGGTGCATAACTTCCATTTACAAGCTGGTTTTTCTCCTATCTCAATTGTTGTTGACTGACTGAAATGTTCTCGCCAGTCGGCATGCACCTTCAGGCGGTAGGGATTATTGCCCATTCATCCACTCAAATTCAAGAGTGTATATTTTGTTTTATAAAAATTAAATAACTTGGTGGGCCCATTTTAGCTTTTGTCGTCACATGAGCCTTTTCAATTAATATGGTAGTTGACCATTATTAATTGTTCAAAAGTGCAGATGGAACTTCCTTTAACAGCAGAGCCCTTGAACTGTTGAACATTGTTTCTTTGTTTTGAGTCCGGCTACACTTCGAAAAAATTCATTTACTCTAAAACTTCGATTAAAGAACAACCCAAACCAGATCTACTACATTTTGATCTCGTGATTGGTTTTTGTTGGTTGAACGAGCTTGAAGAAGCCTCGTTTGAGCCGTCTCAAGAGCAACGTGTTCCTTGGGTCTGGTTACGGGAGGAAGGGATTTTTGTGCAAAGGCGTGGGTGAAGCGACTGAAGCCATTCTTGTTGAGTTTTCGTCAAGGCGGCTGGGAGCCTGGGCAGGTCGGCGGCTGTTCGTTTGTATTTCCTGTTTCTATTTTCATTTTTTTTTTCTTTTACGTAGAAACTATTATGTCGAACCGACCCAACTTGCCTTTTTTGGGGGATCAAGCCTTGGAGATGGCTTTCTAGCTCAAGAAGAAGGGCAAAAAGTCAGCCGGTCCTAGTGGTGAAGGAACCAAGGAGGTTGTTGAAGCTTCTACTCCATCGGCACCGAAAGTCCAAAGATAAAAGAAGAGGAATGCCGATGCGGATCCGGCTGATGCCTCAGACCGATTAGTTTTGGATGTGTCTCCTTCGGGTTGTGCCCGCTCTGACTTCAATCAAATGTCCGAGGAGTTCAAGAAGCCGGTCCTTGATGGGGATCGTACTGAGTTGAAGAAGATGGGAGCTAAGCCTCTAGCTCGCTCTCATTTTCGGAAATGCTTTGAGGTGAGTTTATCACATTTTTGAGTTAAAGATCTTATTGTAAACGTTTGACTAACTCCTTCAGTCGGATTTTTCCGTTTGTAGGGCATGCAGGAGGCGGCCATCTTCGAGGAGGAGATCATGGAGTTTGAGAGGAGGGAGTCGGCACACAAGGCCGAGAAGAAGAAATGGCTTAGTGAGAAAGAAAGCCTTACCTCTCAGTTCAGTCGGGAGAAGGCTGATTTGGAGGCCACAGTTCAAGCTAAGGATCGGGTTGCCCAAAAGATGAAGGAAGAACAAGACGCAGCCGTTGCACTTTTTGAGGATCGGCTCTTGGAGGTCCGTATCGATGCTGAGCTCAGGACCATGGGCCGTGCTGCTCAGCTATATGAAGAGGCCTATCTCGGACCGTGGGACGTCAGCCAGTACAAGGCCCAGCTGGCTCAATGGGAGAGGCTGAATGTCGCGGTGGATTCTCCTACTGAGAATGGCAACGATGCAAACGGCTTGACTCCTCCACGTGACGGTTGATTTCTCCGACTGTCTGGCTGATGATTAACTGTATCTTTCTTTATATTCCTGGAACTGTAGGATTTATATTTTGAGTTGTCTAACTATATGATTAACTATTTGTGAGAACAACTGATTATTCGTAGTCGGTGGACTAAGAACTATTATGTAATTATTCGTAGTCGGTGGACTAAGAACTATTATGTAGCATGCTTGCACCTCTTTTCCCCCCCAGTTCGAGTTCTAGTCTTTTACTCGAATTCGAACTATTTTTTGTGGTGTATAGTTTTAGTAGTACTTGTACTAGTCTTTATGTCTTCTTTTTCCTGCCTCCTTTGTGTTTTGGACGACCCGCCCGAGTACCCAATCTCCCAGCTTGAAAGTTCACGTACGAATATTCTTGTTGTAATATTTTGCCACACTTTGCTGGTATGAGGCCAGTCGGATCAAGGCTCTGTCTCTCTTTTCATCTACTGTATCCAACTCATAACACATATTCTCCCAATTATGTTCGTCTGATGCCAGTTCAAATCTAGCAGTTGGAACTTCGCTTTCAGTCGGGATGACCGCTTCCATTCCAAATGCCAAAGAGAATGGTGTCTCTCCCGTCGATGTTCTAGCCGTCGTTCGATATGACCAAAGTATTCCTGGCAATTCATCCGCCCACTTTCCCTTGGCCTTTTCAAGTCTTTTCTTCAACGTATTGATGATAGTTTTGTTGCTGGATTCCGCCTGGCCGTTTGCTTGCGGGTATCACAGAGTGGAGAAGCTCAGCTTCATGTTCCAGAACCGGCAGAAATTTTGGAAGTCGATACTTATGAATTGAGAGCCATTGTCCGTGACGATTTCCTTTGGTATTCCGAACCTGCAAATCACATTCTTCCAAATGAAACCTTTGACCTCTTGATCTCTAACTTGGTGGAAAGCCTCTGCTTCTATCCACTTGTTGAAGTAGTCGGTTACGGCTAGAATGAACACTCTTTGCCCAGGTGCAGTTGGCAGCTTGCCAACGAAATCCATACCCCACTTCATGAATGGCCAAGGTGACATGATTGCAGTCATTGGCTCAGGTGGTTGATGAGGCACTTGGGCGAACCGTTGGCACTTGTCGCATTTCCTTACGAAGTCCGTTGAGTCTGACCGCATTGTTGGCCAATAGTATCCGCTGGTTAGTGCCCTATGCGCCAAGCTCCTCCCGCCTGAGTGGTTGCCACATTATCCTTCTTGTAGTTCGGCCAGGATGTATTTTGCTTCTGCAAGGTTAACACATCTCAAGTATGGACCGGAAAAAGAATGTTTACATAATTTACCTAGAATAAGAGTGAAGCGGGCAGCCTGACACTTGACTTTTCGTGCTTCATTCTTATTCTCAGGCAGAATGTCTTGCTCCAGATATTGCACGATAGGAGTCATCCACGTCTGGTCGCTTGAAATTTCGGCCACTTGCTCTTCTCCATCTTTCCAAATTGCTGGCCACTTGAGATAGACAATCGGAATGGATTTAGGTCCTTCCGTCTGAATTGAAGAGCCAAGATTGGCGAGTGCGTCTGCCTGACTGTTTTCTCCTCATGGGAATTTGACTGATTGTGAACTCCTCAAATTGGGCTTGTAGTTCTTTGGTTCGGTTCAGGTAGTTAGTCATCTAGGTGTCTCGAGCTTGATAGTTTCCTTGCATCTGGTTGACGACCAGCTGGGAGTCGCTGAAGACATTGATCCGCCTGACACCCATCTCCTTAGCTAGTCTGAGGCCGGCTATCATGGCTTCGTATTCTGCTTCATTGTTTGTAGCCTTGAAGCCGCATCGGATTGATTGTTCGATTACGTCCCCTTGGGGCGACATGAGGACTAGACCAAGGCAGCTTCCTCTTGTGTTGCTGGAGCCATCTACATGTAGCTTCCATACTCTGGCTGGTTGTCCTTCAGTCAGATAGCATAATTCTTTTTCGGCCTGCACATGGATGTTAGGAGTAAAATCCGCAATAAAATCAGCCAATACTTGAGATTTTAATGAAGTTCTAGGTTTGTAGGTGATATCGTATTCGCTAAGTTCTACTGCCCATTTGGTCAGTCTTCCCGACAACTCCGGCTTGTGAAGGATGGTCTTCAATGGGAACGTTGTAAGAACTGCAATCGGATGGCATTGGAAGTAAGGGCGGAGCTTCCTTGCTGCATGGATTAAGGCTAGTGCAAGCTTCTCCAGCTGGCTATATCTGGTCTCCGCATCAAGTAGCGACTTGCTCACATAGTAGATTGGAGATTGTTTTCCCTCATCTTCTCGGACTAGTACCGCGCTGATTGTCGTCTCTGAGACGGCCAAGTAGATTAACAAGGTTTCGTTATCTTTGGGCTTCGAAAGGAGTGGTGGACTGGATAAGTAATCCTTCAATTGTTGTAGCGCTTCCTCGCATTCGGTCGTCCACTCGAAAGTCTTGGATTTCCTTATAATATTGAAAAATGGTTGGCATCGCTCCGAAGACCTCGAAATGAACCGAGTGAGTGCTGCCAATCGTCCAGTCAGTTTCTGCACGTCCTTCACGCAGGTGGGAGAGGGGATTCTCTGGATTGATTCAATTTGAGTCGGGTTCGCCTCGATTCCCCTTTGTGTCACCATGTAACCTAAAAATTTTCATGCGACAATACCAAATGAACATTTAGTAGGATTTAATTTCATATTGTACTCCTTTAGGATGTTGAACGCCTGTCTGAGATGGTCGACGTGGTCGACTGCTTGAAGAGACTTCACAAGCATGTCATTGATGTAGACTTCCATCGTCTTCCCAAGCAGCTCTGAGAACATTTTGTTGACTAGACGTTGGTAGGTGGCTCCTGCATATTTCAAACCGAATGGCATCGCCTTGTAGCAAAAGAGGCCTATGTTGGTCATGTAGGCCGTCCTCTCCTGATCGTCTGGATGCATGAGAATCTGGTTGTAGCCCGAGTAGGCGTCCATGAAGCTCAGCAGTTCGTGGCCGGCCGTGGCATCCACCAGCATGTCAATGTGAGGTAGAGAGAATGAATCTTTCGGGCACGTCCTGTTTAGGTCGGTGAAGTCTATGCACACCCTCCACTTGTCGTTCTTTTTCTTCACAACGACCACGTTAGCCAGCCATTCGGGATACTGGACCTCTCGCACCTAACCGCTATCTAGCAACTTTTGGACCTCTTCGTTAATTACTCGGTTTCTTTCTGGAGAAAATTTCCTTCTTTTTTGTTTCTTAGGCGGGTGATTCGGATCAACCTGCAACATGTGTACGATAATATTAGGATCAATTCCAGTCATATACGCATGAGACCATGCAAAACAATCATAATTAGAGGAAAGGAAATCGATATGCTTCTCTCTGATGTCGGGAGCCCGGTGTACGCCGATTCGAACTTTGTTGTCTGGAAAATCTGCATGAATTTGGACTTCATCCAACTCCACCACGTCCGGCTGATCTGATTGGCTTGAATTGGACGGTTGCTGCCGGTTATGTGAGGAGTCAGATTGTCCTTGCTGTAATTGCTATAAGGCTTGCTGCTTGGCCTTCATAGTGGTTTGGTAGCATGCCCTGGAATCTTTCTGGTCTCCCCTTATCTCCTTTACCCCCCATTTAGTCGGGAACCGGAGAACTTGGTGGTAGGTGGACGGGAGTGCCTCCATTTCGTGCAACCACGGTTGGCCTAGGATGACATTGTAGGCGGACGGGGAGTCTATCACCAGGAACTTGGTAAACAAGTTGACTACTTCGGCATAAACGGGCAACTCAATTTCTCCGATTGTGCTCTTGTGTTCTCCACTGAAGCCAATTAGGACTGTAATATTCCTAACGATCTTGGACTCATCTAGTCCCATCTCCCTGAAAGCAGACAGAAAGAGGACATTGGCAGAGCTGCCGTTGTCTATCAGTACACGTTTAGTTAGACAATTTGCAATAAAAAGTGAAATAACAAGAGCATCATGATGAGGGTTTAGAAGCCTGGTTGATTCCGAGGCGGTAAAGCTTATCGTTTGGGCCGGTTGACCAGCTGTGATGTTCTCCGGTCTACTTGAGTCGGCTGGGTTCCGGCTGGCTTGTCTGGTGTGTCTTTTGGCGGCTGAATGGCTAACTCCGCTTACTTCCGAACCTCCAGTGATAACATTAACGGTTCGTTCATGGACTGGCGGCCTCAGAGGGGTGACTTCTCCATTTTGATTCTGCCTGTCACGTACTTGTTGGTACGTCTGCTTGCCTTTATCCGTCAGCTGATCAGTCAGGTGGCCATGCTTTAGTAGGTGTGACACCTCCAATTTTAAGGCGATGCAGTCGTCCATCCGATGGCCGTGATCAGCGTGGAACTTGCACCATTTCGATCTGTCTCTCTGATCACCCGGGGTTCTCATCTTCTAGGGTCACTTGACTCTGTTTCCGAGTCCCTTGAGAGTGGCTACAACTTCAGCCGATGAGATGGACAGATTGTATTCAGGCACCTTTGCTTTTGCTCTCGGTCGGGTGTCTGAAAATGGGCCATTGTCTCTCCTCCCAGTCTCTTACCTCCGAGAAGTTGGATACGGCTCAGGTCGTCTGTCAGTTGCACGTCTGTCTACTCGGGTAACCTTTCTTGTGCTCGTAGGCGGAGAATATCGACGGCTGTTGTATTGGTCTTCTTCCCACTTGATCTGTGCCCATGCTTTGGCAAGAACGTCCTCCATGGTTTTGCACGGATATTTGGTAAGATCTTTGTAGAGGTCTGAGTCGGGGAGGAGACCCTTTCTGAAAGCGGTGACAACCGTCTGAGTGTTGCAGTTGGTTATGGACACCTTTTCCCTATTGAAGCGTCCGATGTAGTCACGTAGGGATTCTCCACGTCGTTGGACAATGGCATACAAATCTTCGGAGATTTTTTCCAACTTCCTGCTACTAGCATATTGCTGCAAAAAAGTATCCGTTAATTGAGCAAAAGAGGAAATTGAATTATTAGGAAGATTGGTATACCACTGCAGGGCCAGTCCTATCAGACTAGAACCGAACCCCTTACACATGTAGGCCTCCCTCAACTCGCGAGGGATGGCCACGGTGAACATCCTCTGTCGGTATTGGGTGATGTGGTCGTCTGGATCGGAGGTGCCATCAAACGGCTTCATGTTTGGGAAGCTGAATTTGTTGGGCATCTCCACTAGTGCGATGTCATCGACGAAAGGTGAATCGGCATAGCAGCTGGCCGCACTCTTCTTGATGGGGGCCAGTACACCCGGAATCCTCTAGATCATTGCTTCCATCTCCGCCAACTTGTAGGCCAGATCCGCGTCAAAGTTCATGAAGGGTCCAGCTGCAGCCGTCCGGACAGGTTCAGTAGTGTTGAATTGTTCATGATGGGCGTATCCAAAGCCTTGGTCAGTCTGCACGGGTCCGTCAGTTGGAATCATCGTAGCATTGGTAGCAAGAACCGGTTGGCGGACGTTCACTTGCGTCGCTTGGGGGATGCTCCCACTTGCCTGGCCAGTCCCCACACCCGGTGTTGCATAAGTTGGCTCAAAGGCTACATTTTATGTTCCAGCAGACTAAGTGGTTGGTCCGGCTCCGAGGGCACCTGTCGGGGCAGTCGGCCCTGTTCCAACAGATCTCACAGCATGTGTTATTGTTCTTTGGGGCTCGAGATCCAAAGTGACCCGATTACCTGTAAGAAAAGAGACATGAGTGCGATCAGCGCTAGCTTGATGAGTGTTCCGATTGCTTACCAAACCGGATGAATTTTTAGGGTTGAAATCATGGAGGTCATCGTCGTCGGTGAAGTGATCCTCAAGGGATTGCATGGGGTTGACTGGAGACTTGAACTGAGATGCCTGGGCCGTCTGAACTTGTGCTACAGTTGTTTCGAGGTGGGCAGTCAGATCGGCATTCTCCTTTTCATGCTTTTCCCTGCTCGCTTGCTCTTTCTTAATTCATCTGCTCAGTCAGGGCGGCTATCTGAGCGGCGACGTCGACCTCGAGGGAGGTGTTTGAGGCATTGCTACCGTCGGCCATGTCTGTCTGCGAGAAGGATCCTACACTTCGATCGTATCGACTCGCTTGATTGCTAGGGCCCCACGGTGGGTGCCAAATTGTAGAGGGTAAATCTACAATTGAGTTGGATCTGACTGGTTCGACCCGACTGATCAGATCCGACTGAAGAAGAGGCATTAGCAACCTGTCAAACAGAACAAACGTAAGAGCCCTTCGATGGACACGGGTGGGGGTGTCAGGTGAAGGACCTCCAACGCTCAAGTCAGTGATCGGAACAAATAGTCGGAAAACAGTAATGAAACAATGTAAAATGAATAAGTGAAGAATGATAGAAATTCCGATTGAGATAGAGGTGAGAATGAGCAATGTGGAGATGATGGTAAGGAGCGCCGTCTGACTGAAGTTCAGTAGACTCCGACTGATAGAGCGTGGAGGGTTTCAGAGGAGGAGTCAGTTGGCGAGTGGTGTACGAGAGTGTATCCGATCGTGTGTTTTGATGTGGCAGTCGGGAGTTTATATAGGACGGCCATCTGACTAGGGTTCTTTGTTCAAAACCTTAACCCGCCTGTAGTCGTTGAAAACGTGGGGAAGGTCTCTCCCGGCTGACTCGCTCCGTCCGTTCGGTAGTTAGTTGTGCTTATTCTAGATCCTTCGGCTGACTAGTTGGACCCTTATTTAGATATGGGCTCAGTCGGCCCGATAGAACAATATTTTGTTGGGCTAGCTGAACTATCCCGACTGACTTATGGGCTGGCTATTCGCGGGTAAATGGAATTGGGCCAAACATGCATGTGTAATTTGGTTTGGGTCAGTCAGGCGGATTTTATCCACTACATTGAAGATGTGGAGGAGAATGAAGAAGGCCAGGAAGACTATGCAGAACTGGTAGATGCGTGCAAAAAGCCCTGATATTGAATCAGAGTCTTACTGAACAGGTTAATGATTTGGAGAGGGAAAGAGATTCTCTGAAAGCTGAAGTTGCGTCTCTGCAACAAAAGCTCAGAAGCTGCGAGGATGGAAGAAAGGAGACTGATGGAGAGTTAAGCCAAATTCAGAAGCTGATCAGGATGATGAACTCCAGCACTGAAAAATTAGATGAGATTCTTAGACAAGGCAAAAAATCTACAGATAAAGAAGGGCTTAGATTCACCAGAAATGATTACAAGCAGGTTGGATTTCAGTATCAACAGAAAACTCAGAGGCAAGACTGGAAGATGGGAAGGAGAGTTGAAGGATGGAATCAATTCAGAGAAAATCCTGGAGTTCAACAATTTGGCAGACCAGTCTAGCGGGAGGAATGGAGACCGAAACCAACTGAAGCTTTAGTTAATGTCGAGCAGAAGAAGAAGAAGAAGAAGAATAAGAAGAAGGAGAAGGAGAAGGAGGAGGAGAAGAAGAAGGAGGAGGAGGAGGAGGAGCAGAAGCAGTACATGAACAGATACCCCACAAGATACCAGAACATGACCCTGATTCTGAAGTGTTTATTCCTACGTGTCATTACTGTCATAGACTAGGTCATATTAGACCTAAGTGTCAATTTTATCTTGGTGATAAGAGGCAAGAAATGATCAAGTATCAAAATAGAAGAAACCAAGGTTATGGATATCATAGGGCTTATGTGGTTCATACTAGTAATAGCTCAAGAGTGGGAAACTCGTGGTACATTGACAGTGGGTGTTCCCAGTACATGACAGGAAATAAGAATCTTCTTATTAATGTGCAAAGCTTCTCTAATGAATCTGTTGTTTTTGGAGATGGAGGTAAAGGCAGAATACGAGGGATAGGTACATTGAATGTTCCTGGTATGCCTGTACTAGATAGAGTTCTCTATGTTGAAGGTTTAAGAGCAAATCTAGTTAGCATCAGCCAGCTGTGTGATGAAGGCATGAGTGTGAGTTTGGGAAAAGATGGCTGTGTCATAAACAAAGGAACAGAAAATTCCTGGAAGCAAACAGATCACTTGACAACTGCTATATCTTTATACCAAAGATTACTAGTTTTAGAGTCACTTCAAAGATGTGTGAGATATGGCATCAGAAACTTGGTCACACTCATTATAGAAATATCCAGAAACTCATTCAACTTAATGCTATTGAAGGAATCCCCAAGATCAGATTCTGTGATGTTGATTTTTGCGGTCCCTGTCAACAAGGAAAGCAAACTCAGGAAGTATACAAGAGAGTACTGCGAATTACCACAGATAAAGTTCTTGATCTCATGCATATGGACTTGATGGGACCAATGCAGGTTGAAAGTCTTGGTGGGAAAAAGTATATCTTAGTTTGTGTGGATGATTTTTCTAGATATACGTGGGTTGAATTCTTAAGGGAAAAATCAGACACATTTGAAGCATTCAGAGTTCTGTGTCTAAGGTTGGAAGTAGAGAAGGAGAGTAAACTCAAGGCCATTAGAAGTGATCATGGACGTGAGTTCGAAAATCAAGAGTTTATGGAATTCTGCCAGTCCAAAGGAATCAGACATGAATTCTCAGCTCCCATTACTCCAAAGCAAAATGGGGTTGTAGAAAGGAAAAACACAACTCTATAGAGTACAGCAAGAACCATGATGAAAGCCAAGGAGATTGCTCTAAGGCTATGTGCTGAAGCGTTTGAGACAGCTTGTTACATTTGCAATAGAGTGTACCTTAGACCGCAGACTGAGTTCACAGCTTATGAAACATCTTCATATTTTTGGTACTCGATGCTTTGTTGTGAATGACAGAGTGCTGAAGAAGAAACTTGATGACAAAGGAATAGAGGGAATCTTTGTAGGCTACTCCAGAAACAGTCGTGCTTACAGAGTGTACTTGAAGAATTAAAGCACTGCCATTGAATCAATAAATGTCACATTTGATGATTCAATAGAAGACGAAGTAAGTAGTGAAGAAGATGGTTAAATGATCAGTACTGAAGGGAAATCTCAGAGTCCAAGTTGAGAAAAGACTATAAAGAGGGAGGAGGTGACTCAGGAAGATACTCAGGAAAGTACACCAAGTGGTACTTCAGATGAAGTCTTAGCTGAAAGGAAGGTTCACAAGAATCACTCTGCTACAGATGTGATTGGAGATATCAATGATGGGATACAGACCAGAAAGAGGGACATAGACTTCAAAAAGATGGTGTCTCATATAGCTACTGTGTGCTTTGTTTCTAAGATTGAGCCAAAGAACGTGATTCATGCATTTCAAGATGAAAACTGGATAACTGCCATGCAGGAAGAGTTATTGGAGTTCTAACGGTGCAAGGTATGGTATCTTACTCCACTTCCCAATGATGCAAATGTGATTGGAACCAAGTGGATATTTAAAAACAAGACTGACGATTAGGGAAACATCACTCGTAACAAAGCCAGATTGGTAGCTCAAGGTTATTCCCAAGAAGAGGGAATTGATTATAGGGAGACTTTTGCTCCAGTGACTAGATTGGAATCTGTGAGGTTCTTAATGGGGATGGCTAGCAGCATGGATTTCAAACTCAACCAAATGGACGTCAAAAGTGCCTTCCTAAATGGAAATTTGGAGGAAGAAGTTTATGTGAAACAACCTAAGGGTTTTGAAGATCCAGAGCATCCAGACTATGTTTACAGATTGAATATAGCCCTGTACGGTTTGAAGCAAGCTTCCAGAGCTTGGTACAATACTCTAGCTGAGTTTTTACTCAAGAAGGGATATACACGGGGTAGTGCTGATAAGACTCTCTTTGTCAAACAGCAAGGAGGTCACATATTTATTGTCCAAGTTTATGTTGATGATCTAGTGTTTGGGTCTAGATCAAAATTCATTGTGAATGAATTCGTCAAATTGATGACTTCAGAATTCAAGATGAGTATTGATAGATCCGGGTTGGAGATCCACAACAATTTAGGGTATTATTCATCATGTTTTTGCAAAGAGCATTTAAGAGTGAAGCGTTAAAGCCGTAAAGAGCAAGAGTTTCATGCGTATAGAAAGCCATAACTAAGCATTTTTGTACAGAGCATGATTTGCGCAGGAATAATGAGTAAGAATCAAGCTGTGTGCTGTGTGTAAAGGGCATATTTAGCCATAAACTAGTAAGATCCATGTAGTTTTGCACTCAAATAAGCAGATAACGAAGAAACGAGGTAGGAAAAAGAGAAAAATGAGGAGCGCGGAGCTCCGTTGAGCCGCATTCCCCTTTAGGTAATGAGGGTTTTACCTTAGGCTTGGGATGGGGTATAAGATGGAGATTCTTCTCGGCGTCGAGAAGAAAAGATGGAGGTGAAGGGAAACTAGAGCTTCCCGGAAGAAGGCTTTGAACGCCTTGATCGCTCTAGCTCGGAGGAGCTCGTAAGAGAGAGTATGGGATTGAATGGAACAGTACGCCAAGGAGCGTGTTGTTCGTAAAGAGTGATGATGTGATGTTGTGTTCGAAATGTGCATCACTTAGTATTTATAGGCGTGAGGAGGGTGAAAAGTGAGCATCCGTGTGAAGGAAGGACAGAAAAGGAATTCCAACGGAGGCAAAGTATCCTCCGTCATGAATGCAGTGGTCCTCACTCAATAGTACATAGAGTCACGCGGACCGTATGTTACGCAGAACCTCGAGCTTCTACTAAACACTTATGGGATCTGGTCAGATCCTTCTATCTTTGTAGATGCCTGCAGATCCCGCATGGCTTATGGGAGAAGCTAGAACCTCACAACTTCCTGCATGGCATACGATTCTTGATTGTATTGAGCGTCTGGTGCCCATAAAATATCTTTGATATTATGCTGTTACACGGAATTGCCTCTATCGATCATCATTTAAAAGTAATACTTATCTCCATTAATGGCGTTGTTGATGCTAGTTTCGTCTAGGATTTATTATTCCTTTCATAGAGGTAAGGTTCCCGCCTCTATTGTGACATCTGACACATCGGTTTCCCTAGGAACTGTAGTCTACGGTTAAGGAAAGTGTATTCCCCATTAACTTGGGTTATTTAGGGAGTATGGCTGATATTAATCCCTATCAGCTACTCCCCCCCCAGGTCCAGAAGCACCAGTAGGAGGGCTTCTGACGGGTATTTTGGCGGGAAAATGAATCTTGCTTCGGCTATTGCTTCTTCTTTCCCCTCTCTCTTTTTATTTTTATTTTTTTTTATTTTTTTATTTATTATTATTTATTTTTTTTGCAGATGTCTGATGGCGTGGGAAGTCGAAACGCCAGTTATCCTTCTGAGGATAGAGTTGAACCTGTTTCCCTTACTCATCATTATTTTTTCCCTTAGGGTGAAAGAATACAGGGCTATTTAAAATATATTTTGAAATAGGCATTATTCTTATTTTGTTTTATTTGCAGGTGAAAAGGCAATTCCCTTTTTCTGAAACGTCGTGGGGCGATAAGTAGGAGACCACTCCACTCTTTCTTCTCAACTTCTTCATCCTTCTCTCTGCATTGTGCTCCAGAAAGAAAAGAACGATATTGCGAATCGTCTGCCGCTCCCAGCGATTACTCCGACGACTACCTTTCCTTTTGTCCCTTTTCAGGTATTCCATTACTATTTTACTTTCCTATGCTTGTGCATAAGCCTTCTTTTGAATTTCTTGAGATTAGGGTAACCTTTACTGTTTCCCCTGTTCTTGTTTTGAGGGAACATTGCTAGCCCCAATTTTTCTGGATGGTGAAACTGACTACGATGTGAATGTGACTGATGCTTTATCCTTAGAACTATCACTCAGTTATTAAGATTTGTAGAGTTTGGATTTATTTCCATTATTCGCAACCCTACCATCTATCATTGTTCCTTGGTGATTATCTCTGGCTTGCAGTTATGGATTCCACCAAGCTAGGCATGGGGCAAAAAGCTCGAGAGAAACTATTACAAATGATGGAGCGGACGAGATCTGGTGGCTCCTCTCCCACCTTATCAATGGGTAATACCTCTACCCAGGAGCCTACGGGTCCTGGGGGTTGTAACCCTTCT
This sequence comes from Thymus mandschuricus, assembly GCA_029379335.1. Classification (NCBI taxonomy): domain Eukaryota; kingdom Viridiplantae; phylum Streptophyta; class Magnoliopsida; order Lamiales; family Lamiaceae; genus Thymus; species Thymus mandschuricus. The sequence goes on from CM057074.1 coordinate 6,719,608, forward strand.
CGGGAGAGTCCCCGAGAGGTAGAAATTGGTAAGCCTCGAATGAAGCCTTACTTCCCTCACCTGGTTGCCCCTAGTCGATCAGCTTCATTTTCTCCTATTTTCACCGATGAGGATGCTGGTGTTTCTGCTCCTGTCTCTTTAGCGCCTTATTCTTCTTCCCCTAAGAGGAAAAGTGAGTCTTCCTCCCTCTTGGCTAGAAAAAAGGGGAAGGTATCGGAGAGTTCTCCTTTCGCTCAAGAGTTAATCCTTGAGCAATTGCGAGAGAATCTTTTTCAATCTGAGAAGAGCAGAGAGCAACTCCAAACGGAAGTCCACCAACTTTGTGGATTCTTGCTAGCTAGAGAGGAGCACACACTTTCTCTCTCTGAGCGAATAAAGGAACTCGAGAGAGCTTTGAAGGCCTCGTCCGAGAGGGTAGAGCAGCTAATGGAAATTCAAGTAGCAGAAATAGCGCAGCTGACACTTAGCTACGAACAGGAGCTAGGACAAGCCCGAGCTTCCTCATTCACTCAAGGGCGGAGAGAAGGGATGAGCCAGGGCATTTCTTCTGGAGTCAAAGACTGCAGGTCTAATTTGTTGATGACCCCTTACGGTCAGGCCTTCCTGGATTCCCTGATCAAGCGTTTGCCTGAAACCTATCTTCAATCCCGTAACTTTTGGCTGCACATGTTCGAGCCTCTCACTGCGTGGACAGCCTCGGCTATCCTCGAGTGCTGTCAGCAATTGGGTATCCCCGATCGTGCAGCAGGTGTCAATGCAGAATCCATAGTAAGGATGTTCGACACAGAGCCTGAGTCCTTCCAAAGGGGTCGCCCCCTTTCCTCCACAGAGCCATGGTATATGCCTGTGCTGAAAGAGGCAGCTCAGATCCTTCGTCAACCTGCCAGGGTCACAAGGAATCTCCCCTCTTGGGAGGCGCCTTTGTTCCCCCTCTTTCCTCATAATACCATGGTTATGAGGTCTATTCGGAAGGTTTTTGACCAGATATCTTTTTGTTTTCTATTGTTCTTTTTTTTTAGAGTTTATTCGCTTATCATGAAAATTTTCTCCTTTATTAGGAACTAAGAGAGGGAAGAGCTTCAGGCCCATCTACCAGCGAGGGAGGTGCTTCCTTATTACCCGTTCCTGAGGAGGTAAAAGGATGGTTCAAATGAGGGAAGCGCTCTGCAGATTCCTGCAGCCCCACTCAAGGGTGGTCCCTCTACCTCTTCTGCTTTGGCTGCTGTCGAAGAATGGTCTTCTTCTCATTCATCGAGCTCTGAGGATCTAGCTTCTGCTCTAAATCCATCCCCTTAATGTTATTGCTTTGGATAGGATGCTTTTTAAACAATTTATATTTTTGGGTATTTCTGATGGGGTGCTTATTTATGGCCCTGCAGCCGTGTCGCTGGAGCACAGACAATAGTTACTTCTGATTTTGGCCAAGTGCCTCTTTAAGGCCCCACTTTTAATGCATGTCTGTTGTTTTTTAATTAACTTAGAATGTTATCCCTCTTATTTTTATATTTATATGGGTTTTGCTTTTTACCATGTTTCTGCCTGCTGGGGCATTTTAAAATGGTGAGATAGGGAAATTCCCAGTTTTTTCAAGATGGTGAAACAAAATAGTAGAATAACATCTTGGTGTAAAATAGCATTCTAAGATAATGGCAGCATTTTAAGATAGCATTTTAAGATAATGGGATATGGGTATCCCCTACTCCCCCCCAAGTGAGGTGTAAGGGACTGAAGGAATTACACCTCATTTGAGGGCTATACATTTTCGAAATATAATTATCTCAAAGATAAAAAGGTATGATCCAGTGTTTCATACATCAGCTAATCATGGTATAAGAGTTTTTCAAAACGAATAAGGGGTCGTACCCCATTGTACTTTCTCTCTTCTTGAGAATAATTTCTAATTTCCCCTTCATGTTTCGAGGGTGATAACTTTTTCTTTACCTGTTGTCTCCTCGACATTCTCTTGGTCCAACACTTCCTTTGCACTTTTGACTTTCGCCCTTGCCTGGGTTATCAAAGCTTCCCACTGCCCTTTCACAATTGGGGCGTGGCATCTGCCTGTGGCTTCAGCTTCAGGTCCTTTGCTTTTGTTTGTCTGTTGAAGCAGTTGTTTGGCTGGGTCCTGGGATATCATTAGCTCTCCAGGAGGGTTGTTGCTGGTGATCAGCAAGTGTTCCATTGAAGCGGAAAAGTTCTGGCCTTCTCCTGCTGGGGTTGGGGTTTTAAGCCTTTTTGCCCTCGAGTTTCATCTCATCCCCTTCGGTGGTGGGTTCTGCCATCGGCCTTTTCCTGGCCTCTCCCGCTTGCACCGATTGGACATAGCATTTTTCGTGAGACCTCTTGATCTCCCGATATTTGCCCCACCTGATTTCCCACGGGGAATTTCATCATCAGATAGTAAGTGGAAACCACTGCTTGGAATGGATTTAAGGCAGTTCTTCCTAGAATGATGTTATAGGAGGATGGTTGCCGGACCACCAAAAAGGTGACCGGCTTTGATACCCGTGTAAACCCTTCGCCCAGAGTGAGCATTAAGTCAATCGATCCCAGTGACATTACAGGGTCTCCTGAGAAACCGTGCAGAGCCGTGGTTACCCCATTCAAAGGCTTCTGGAGGCTCATTTGGTTAAAACAACTTTCAAATATGACATTGACTGCAGCCCCTGTGTCCACAAAGACCCTTTGAACTTGATACCTTTCTACTTCCACAGTGATGACCAGCGCATCATCATGCGGATGAATCACCTTTTGATTATCTTCCGGTCCGAATGAGATTTCCAGTGGGGATAGGCCCTGCTCGACCTTCCAAACCCCATGTCTTTTGTGCATATGCAATTCCCTAGCAGACGCCTTTCGGCTTCTGTTGGAGTCTCCCATGGTAGGTCCTCCGTATATCATGTTAATAATGCCCTTAGGCTCTATCTTCTGATTAGTATCGGGTGCTTTCTCAGGAGCTTCTTTGCGCCTCTTGTTTTGTTCTGTCTCTCTTTTGACATATTCTAAGAGTTCTCCTTCCTGGATTAGCTTTTCGATGGCGATTCTCAAGTTTCTGCAATCATTGTTCATATGGCCAAAGTCATTGTGGAACTTACAGAACCTTTCAGAAGGTGGATTTCTTGGTGGCTGTCTATGCTCGGCGGGGATCTGGACCCCAGGTTTTCTCAGGACCACTTCGAGCAGATCAACTGGTTGCTTAATTAATGGAGTAAAAGATCTTAGAAATATTTCATTCTTATCAGTCTTTTTAGCATCTGGGGCTGGCCTTTTCCTTTCGTCCGGCTTCTTTTCCTTCTGGGAGGCCAACTCGGCCCTCTTGCTGCTCAGAGCTTCTTCCATATGGATATATTTTTGGACTCTTGTCAGCAGCTCTTCAAAAGAGGTAGCTTCTTTCTTGATAAGAGAAGCAAAGAACTGTCCTGGCTTTAAACCGTCCACACAGGCACGCACCTTTAGCTTTGGCTCTACTCCTGGGATTTCCAGGACGGCCTCATTGAAGCGGGTCATGTAGTCTCTCAGACTTCGTTGGTGCCCTGTTTTATGGTCGTCAGATGCAAGGAGTTCCGAGTGGTCCTTTTAGCACTGACGAATTGCTGTAGAAAAACTTCTCTCAGATCCATGAAGGAGTGTATGGAGGCTTTTGGAAACTGCTTGAACCAGTGTTGAGCAGTTCCTGACAGGGTTGTAAGGAATACCCTGCACTTAACCCCTTCTGAGTATTGATGAAGGAGATATAAGCTTTCGAACTTCATCAAGTGCTCTTCGGGGTCTCCCTTCCCCTGATACTCGTAGGAGATTATTTTGAAACTGCTTGGAACAGAATCAGTTTGGATGTCTACTGAGAACGGGCTGTTCTCGTCAATATACAAGGGAAAGAGCTCTGATTTGTCTCTTCCATTCCTATTGTTTGAGAAAGGTTTTGGATTTTTTCCTTCGTCTGGGTTACGAACCTCTTTTTTACTTGTCTCCATTTCTTTTGAGACCTCTTCCATGGCCTGCTTTTATTCCTTCAGCTTTTTGACTTCTTTTGCCAAGAGTTTCATCTGCTCTTGCTGCTGGGCATACTTCTTGGCCCATGCATTATCAGTATTCTCATTGAGATTTTCCTCTAGTTCTTCAGGTCCTCCTTCATCTGGGGATTCCCAATCCATGAAGAACCCTTCTTCTTCCTCAGCCACTATCGGGGGCAGCTTTGAGACTAGCTCTTGGGTTAGGCCTTGATGCATAGGCTTCTGCTTGTGCATTGCAGGAGTTTTCTTACTTCCTCCTCCCTCCTGGGTTTCGCCCACAGGATCTGTGTTTTGGGGGCTTACTCCCAAAGTATGAAGTCTTTTCTCAACAACTCCCTCGACTATGCCCTCTACGAGTGCTCTCATTTGGAGGAGCATGGCTGGAGACAACTGAGCTTCCATGTTGACACTAGCTTTTGTCAGCATAGTAGTGCCTTTTCCTTTGTTGCCAACCAAGGGATTTTCTGGATTTCCAGTAGCTTGACCGGCTTCCTTTGAAGAAGCATCTGGAGTAGCGTCCATTCTTACAAAATTTTGCAAAGATTGGATGATGTTTAGAGAATTGATTTCAGGTGCTCTTTGAAAGAGACTTAAGATATATGTAACTTGTTATTCAAAGAGTTGTTGCATTTGAACATTGTTTACAGTGATTTTAGCAAACATAGCCTCTTCATCTGAAAAGGTGGCTTATGCCAATGTGGGAGGAAGGTAAATGATGATTTATTGATAAGAAACTGATTATGGCAAGGGGTTTTGATATAATTCCCCCCTCTCGACATGAGGCATCTGATCATGTGAGATTTTAGTTGGATAGTGATGTTGATTTAACAGATCTTTTTTATAATTGCCAACCATTTATAATAGCTATAAGCGTTGTTCATGTAATATAAGGCTTTTCAAGGGTGGCTTTTGCCGGAATGAGGCTAAGGTCGGTGACCTCTGTCTTTATGAAACCCACTTTATTAGAGCGTTTGTTTTCCTAAGGCTTTCTTTATGAAGCTTCTGGAAGGGATCTGATCAGGAGGAGAGGTTATTAAGAATTTGTGTCGCATCTTATTTTATTAGGCTCAATACAAGATGCCTCGGCCATATGGGCCCTTCTTAGATCTAGCGCCTATTTTATAGGACTTTCTTATACGATATTCCCTGTTAGCCAAGGACTATGAGAGTTGATATCTCTTATGTGGGATTTATGAGAGCATTACTGTTGGGAATTGTTAAGAACAACATGTTAAAGGGGAACCTATAAGGGACACTTCATCGTTTTGATTTGATCCCAAAACCCCAAAGCGTTCTGTTCCCAAGCGACCCATTTTGATGTAGATAATAGGTTAGAATTTTTCTAAGCCTACTCTGTTAGGATGGCTCTTTATTTTTGCTTAAATTATAGACTTCAAAATGTTCAAGTGAAGGCCACTCGCTTGAGTGTGTTTTCCGAAGCGAAGCGAGTCTAGCGAGCTGAAGTAAAGCGTGCCGAAGAATAGCGTAGCGAAGCGAGCACTACAGTAGATTCAAAGCGAGTCTGCCAAAGCGAAGCGAAGCGAGCGCTAAAGTGCAAAGTCAAAGCGAGTCAACTCTGGTCAGATCATTCCAAAGCAGTCACTAGGGAACTTCACTTCCCAAGTGACTCACTACAGAATGACTACGAAGTGACTTAACTAAAGCGGACGCTACAACTTCAAAGCGAAGCGAGCCACTACCTACCAGAAAGCGACAGCACAATTCCCGCTCCGTTTTTGAACTCCAGTCAACTAGAGATCTTCACATTAATTACGAGATCTCCACGTGTCGAACGCGGAGAGGAGCAGCGGAGTTGACTGCCAGGCCGACAAGGGTGCCGCAACAGTAATGGCTCTCTCCAGTTACTATTAATATTGGATCTTAGCCAAATTCGGTAAAGAGCCAAAACTGTGCGTCTGAAAAGCAGCCAGCCTGTGCAAGTACTGTCGAGAGGAGGAGGGACAAAGCCACCAACCAAGCAACGGATCTCGGCATCCCTCCACCTATAAATAGTGAAGGAGGAAGACGAAGAGAAGTAGAACACTTACTGCAAACAAACACTCCCAGCCTTAGAGTAATCTTCGAGTTTTTGTTTCCAAGTGTTCTCCGAGTTCCAGTCTCATCGGAACTTGTCTTCACAACCTTCACACTTAAAGTCTAAGCCCATTCCATATCCAAGCTTAGAAGAAGAGCTCTAGCCATCTTTGCACTTACTGTAAAGAGCTCTTCATAGTGTGTCGTCATAAACCAAAAACCCTAAATCTGTCTGTTAGGTTTTTGAGTTCGTCGTCGTTAGGTTGTTTCGATCCAAGGCCCTTCTTTCATCGATTGAAGAAGCCTAGATCATAGAGTCTAGATCCAAGCTTGCACTTACATCGTTTGTGTGAAGCTCGATCGAAGCTAGGCTGTAAGGAGAGCCCGGAATCTCCCTGTCGTTCGGACTGAAGCGAGTGAAGCTTCTAGTCCAGTTTAGGTCTTTGTAGTGAACCCGTAATCACTGCGTCGTTTGTCAGATCCAAGCGAGTGAAGCTCGATCTTGACTAGGCTTTTGAAGAGCCCGTAATCTTCAAGTTCTTGAGTGAAGAGAACTGTTGCCGACTGCAATAAAGTGGACGTAGGAGCTTTATCTCCGAACCACTATAAACCCTGTGTCGTATCTCTCTAACCCTAAACTCTTTACTTTGATTATCCATTGCACGTGCATCTAAACAAACATAACTTGGATTTTTTAATTACTTAGGAAAGATTATAGCTCACCAAATTCCGCACAAGAGTAAAGTCTCACTCTTGATCAAGCTTTAAGCTTAGGTTAAGAGAATCTTGATTGCTTTAGATATAGCTCACGGCTAGGTCTTAGTATTTCTACGAGCACTTTACTTCATACTCTGAGTTAAGGAATTTGAAGTTGAAAAAATTCAAAATACGTATTCAACCCCCCCCCCCCCCCCCCCCCCCCTCTACGTATTTTTCCTATAACAAACCGGGACCATTAATTACTTATTGAACCGAGCTTTACGAGAGCTTGGTCAATTTCATAGAGCTTACAGAAGCGCTACTTATCAGATTGGGCTTATGAAAGTAATATCCTCCTTAGAGGTTTATAAAGGTGCTGTCTATCAAATAGAGTCTTTCGAGAATGCCACTTATGAGGCAGGATTTAGGTGAAATTTTACCCACCGGAATGCGATGGGTATGATTTATGGGAGTGACACATAAAAATGTCGCCTTTAAAACAAGACTTAGGGGTGCACTGCCCATTTAATGGGGCTTATAAGGAGTTTTGTCCATTACATGGAGCCTGTGAGGATGCTGCCTACTGAGTAGGGCTTAGGAAAGGTTCTGCCCATTGCATGGGGCTTACGAAAGGGTTGCCTATTGGATATGGATTTGTAGAAGGTTCTGCCCATTGCATGGGGCTTACAAAAGAGTTGCCTATTGGATAGGGCTTTGTAGAAGGTTCTGCCCATTGCATGGGGCTTACGAAAGAGTTGCCTATTGGATAGGGCTTTGTAGAAGGTTCTGCCCATTGAATGGGGCTTACGAAAGAGGTGCCTATTGGATAGGGCTTTATGCGAGGGTTGCCTATTAAATAGGGCTTATGAAGTGTTCTGCCCCATTATATGGGGCTTACGATGACGTTGACTGTTAAATAGGGCTTTTTGAGAGGGTTGCCTATTAAATAGGGCTTATGAAGGGTTCTGCCCATTGTATGGGGCTTACGATGGTGTTGCCTGTTAAACAAGGCCTTTTGAGTGGAAGTTCTGCCCGTTATACGGGGCTTACGAGGGTGTTGCCTACTGTTTAGGGCTTCTGGAGATTCTGCCCGTTATATGGGGCTTATGAGAGAGTTGCCTGTTAGACTGGGCTTCTGAGAGAAGGTTCTGCCCGTTATTCGGGGCTTACGAGGGAGTTGCCTGTTAGACAGGGCTTCTGGGAGGAGGTTCTACTTTCAGATGCGGGCTCCCTTCATCAAGGTGAATGGGGTAACCTCATCATCTTTCGGCTCTCCATTTTTTAATAATTTTTTATTATTTCATGGGTTTTTAAGTCATGGCGATTCAGGGGCATTCGACTGGCTTTAGTTGAGATGCTTATTCTGTAATCACCAATCCTTTGCAACTCATAGATGGATTTCATATTGAGCAGATAATAGACAGAATTGTATGCTCACCAAGTACACAAGGTGAATCGAATGTGTTTTGAGATTGCTGCAGTTTTTGACCCGGCTTTCTTCCGGATCCTTCACAACCTTAAGATTTTGACAAACAGCAACAGATTAGCCATCACAATTCATGTCATGAAAGAGATATGGCCTTGAGATCGCTTCTAATTACCGGATTGATTTGCCATGAACAATGTAGCTAAAACAAATTCATGGTATACATACTAAAATTCTTCAGGAATAATATAAATCTCACATTCAATACATATTCCTTCTATTAGATAACCACCATTCTAGGTGATCATCGCGACAGAGTAAATGACAGGACAAATTTATGCACATATCATCAGAATCAGTTAGAGCTTCAAAGACAAACAGAGGATTAGCCCTCTGAACCCATGGGTTTTGACAGTACTTACAGATATCAACTATTAATTCACATTCAAGGAGAGAAAATCAGCCTCTCACACACAAGTTCCCTTTCAATCAAAGTGTTTATCACAATTTCCATTTCAAAGGGAGCATAATCCTAGAATCACATCACATTCAACAACTCATAACCGTGGAGCGCTTAGCAGATATCAAACAACAGTATACCCATCTGGGTTTCCGCTAGTTAGACTACAAACAGGGCATTCCCAATCAATGTAACATTATCAGATTTTCTCATATTCTCCACATAAGGACATAATAAAGGGAAATCGCAAACAGCATTATAACAACGAGCTGGAATTCTGTATAAAAACAGGGGAAATCGACATCTCAACTCAAGAACTTCCCACAGACGGCGCCAGTTGATAGATCCGGGTTGGAGATCCACAACAATTTAGGGTATTATTCATCATGTTTTTGCAAAGAACATTTAAGAGTGAAGCGTTAAAGCGGTAAAGAGCAAGAGTTTCATGCGTATAGAAAGCCATAACTAAGCATTTTTGTGCAGAGCATGATTTGCGTAGGAATAATGAGTAAGAATCAAGCTGTGTGTTGTGTGTAAAGGGCATATTTAGCCATAAATTAGTAAGATCCATGTAGTTTTGCACTCATATAAGCAGATAACGAAGAAACGAGGTAGGAAAAAGAGAAAAATGAGGAGCGCGGAGCTCCTTTGAGCCTCATTCCCCTTTAGGTAATGAGGGTTTTACCTTAGGCTTGGGATGGGGTATAAGATGGAGATTCTTCTCGGCGTCGAGAAGAAAAGATGGAGGTGAAGGGAAACTAGAGCTTCCCGGAAGAAGGCTTTGAACGCCTTGATCGCTCGAGCTCGGAGGAGCTCGTAAGAGAGAGTATGGGATTGAATGGAACAGTACGCCAAGGAGCGTGTTGTTCATAAAGAGTGATGATGTGATGTTGTGTTCGAAATGTGCATTCACTTAGTATTTATAGGCGTGAGGAGGGTGAAAAGTGAGCATCCGTGTGAAGGAAGGACAGAAAAGGAATTCCAACGGAGGCAAAGTATCCTCCGTCATGAATGCAGTGGTCCTCACTCTATAGTACATAGAGTCACGCGGACCGTATGTTACGCAGAACCTCGAGCTTCTACTAAACACTTATGGGATCTGGTCAGATCCTTCTATCTTTGTAGATGCCTGCAGAATCTCGCATGGCTTATGGGAGAAGCTAAAACCTCACAGCTTCCTGCATGGCATACGATTCTTGATTGTATTGAGCGTCTGGTGCCCATAAAATCTCTTTGATATTATGCTGTTACGCGGAATAACCTCTATTGATCATCATTTAAAAGTAATATTTATCTCCATTAATGGCGTTGTTGATGCTAGTTCCGTCTAGGATTTATTATTCCTTTCATAGAGGTAAGGTTCCCACCTCTATTGTGACATCTGACACATCAGTTTCCCTAGGAACTGTAGTCTAAGGTTAAGGAAAGTGTATTCCCCATTAACTTGGGTTATTTAGGGAGTATGGCTGATATTAATCCCTATCAACTATGTTTGGGGAACTCAATTTCTTTCTGGGACTTCAAGTCAAGCAGGGTGAAGATGGGATATTTGTAAGCTAAGAGAAGTATGCTGAAAATCTGGTAAAGAAGTTCGGCTTGGAAGGTTCCAAGGCAAAGAGGACACCAATGGGTACATCAGTCAAATTAACTCAAGAAGGAGAAGGCAAGCAGATAGAACAGACTGTGTACAGAAGTGATTGGGCGTTATTTGTCTCATTATTTCTTGGATATATTGGCAATTTTAGGTGTTATTTTGACTAAAATCACCTTGATATGGATTAATTGTGAAATAATGTGTTTTTTGTAGGAGAAATACGATTTTGATGATTTTGGAGATATTTTGGAAGAGGTGTTCGAAGCTGAAGCTGAGTAGGGAATTTAGTCTGCTGGAAATTCGGTCGGTGTGCCCATACCGACTGCAGAGCCCTGTTGCTGGCGAGAAAGTAAAGAGAGATATCAGATTTTGAAGGCACTTACGGGATTACGGGATTATTTAGTGCAATGAGCAATCTATTATCTGATATTTTATTTTCAGTTACTAGACCTTTTATTATTTATTATTACTTTCCTTGATTGAGGAGGATTTTAAGACATATTCCTTTTTTGTAAAGGAATTCCTTAGGAATATAGATAGGAGTTTATCTCTTGGAAGAGGATCATCTTTTTGAACGCAAGGAGCAGCAGCTGTTCTGGAAATATTTTTGAAGTTCTTATTTTTCTTTCACCATTCACGTTTCATTCTTCATCGTTTATTATTGGTTGTAATTCAATTATGAGTTCTAGCTAATTTTCTTATTCCGGTGAGAACAAGGAAGCTCTAGCAAAATTAATCTGTGAGATCTAATTTGTGTTCATACTTTAATTCTATACAAGCATCGATTATTCTCTGTGTTGATTTCTATTAATCGCTTTATTCGTCTAGGTAGTGTACAATGCTTAGTTGAGTAGAGTTGATTTGTAGCCAATTGAATCGGTCATACGTAATCGTGATCAGATTTAATTAGTGGTAAATCGACTTGTTAAAGTCGAGGGAATAATAGTCTTAATTCGACAATCCTGCGTCAGAGTTTGTCGGTTTTGAATCGGGTTTCTCTAGTTCTTAATGCTGTCGGCTCATTAAATCTATAGAGCGTCTCTTACGGTTGTCAGTCGATTAGGGAAATAATTGGTGAAGCGTCTTCCTGATTTTCGATAATTTATGGAGAAATGAGATTACGTCAGAAGCGTCTTCGGTAATCATAACTGGTTTGTTTGCATGTAATTAGAGTTATTTTTGCATCGAGGATCAGAATAATTAAGCTAGAGTGGAATTGTTCGCCGCCGGAATCGTTTTTATTTTGTGAAACCAAATTGCAAGCTACCTCCTAGGTTCCTCGTTCTTCTATTTCTCTTATTTATTTTCGTTAGTAGGTTAATAAAAAATCATTGTTTTGCAGTTGAAAATTCAGAGGAGAAACTCGCCAGTCCTTTGGGAGACGATCTTGCTTGCCACTGTCTGAGCAGTGTGGGCATACCGGCTGAAAAGTCGGAATTATTTTTGGTGTAAAACGACGCACCAAATTTTGGCGCCGTTGCCGGGGACTGGTTTTAAGCAGTATTTTAATTCTGAATTTTCGACTTGTATTTTTTTTATGTCTTTCTCTGGTTTATGCCTCGTTCCTCTCGTACAGGAGATTTAGTCTTTGATTTAGAGATCGAAAGAACAGCACGAAGGTTGAGGAAAGAAGCAAGACTAGCAAAAGAAGCTTCCTATTCACTTTCGAGGGATTGTGTGGCTGAACAGAGATCAGAAATCAACATGGAGGACGAAAGGGAGAACGAAGATCGCCAACTTGAAAACCCACCACCTCCACGTGATCAGTTGATAAGGGAGTTAGGACGCCATCGGAACAATCGCCCCCTGTGCATCGTTCTACCTACCATAAATCGTAACTCTGAAATCAAACCAGGATTTATTCAAGTGCTCCCTAAATTTGGAGATCTTCCTGGAGAGAGTGCACACAAGCATTTGGCTGAGTTTGATTTAGTGTGCTCGACTTTACGCCCACAAGGTTTTACCGATGATAACTTAAGGTTACTGACTTTTTCTCACACCTTGCAGGGAAAAGCTCGAGATTGGTTGTTCGATTTACCACCAGAATCTGTCACTACTTGGAATGACTTGGAGGAGCAGTTTTTGCGGAAATTTTTTCCCGAGTCGAGAGCTGCAAATTTACGAATGGCGATCAGCAGCATCAAACAAAAGAAAGAGGAAAGTTTGGCTGAATATTGGGAGAGATTTCAGCAATTATGTCGTAAATGTCCAGACCACGGTTTTTCTGAATATCAGTTGCTTACTAACTATTTCTATCGTGGGATGTCGTCTTTTGACAGGAAAATTGTAGATGCTGCGTGTGGCGGTTCGTTAACCAACAAAACGCTGAATGAAGCACGTCAACTTATTATTGATATGGTATCCAATGGCCAACAATATGAAGACGAGGACGACGACAGATACCGATCAGTAAAACGAGCCGAAGGAACAGCTGATTCGGGTGTTAATGAAAAGATTGATGCTCTCACCTCTTTAGTTAGAGGACTTGCTGTAGCTCAAACTCAAAATATTCAATGTGGAGTTTGCTTTGAAAATGGCCATTTTACTGATACTTGTCCATCCTTGCAGGGAAATCCTACCGAGCAAGTTTGCTTTGGCTCCGGAGATGCACAATATAGGAAACGGAATGATCCTTTTTCGAACTCCTATAATCCTGGTTGGAGAAATCACCCCAATTTCAGCTGGAAGCAAAATGGACCTGGTGTGTACACGCAAAACCAACAGCAAACCAGACAGCATGCCCACACCGACCAGCCTGAGCAGAGTCTAGGTGAGATAGTCAAGAGTCTCGCCCTCAGCCAGCAATCATTCCAGCAAGAAACTCATGCTGCACTGGGAAATCTGGGTACGCAAATCACACAGTTGGCCACCCAATTAAATAAATTGCAACCGAACTCAGGTAAACTCCCATCTCAAACGGAGATCAATCCCAAAGAAAATGTAAATGCCGTGACTCTACGGAATGGGAAGGTGCTAAAGGAAACAAATCCTAAGGGGATTGAATCTGGAGAAGGAACGCAGAAAGAGGAAAATTTTAATTCTCCCAAGGTAAGTGAAGAACCGAAAGATTCAAATCCTAAAACACTAATTGAAGCTCCTTTTCCTTCCAGGTTGGCACGAAACAAGAAAGCGGAGGATGATAAGGAAATTCTGGAAGTCTTCAAGAAGGTAGAGATAAACTTGCCTCTGATTGATGCAATTAAGCAAGTTCCCAGGTACGCAAAATTTTTGAAAGAGTTGTGCACTAATAAGATGCGACATGGGAAAGATGCAAGAATTAGAGTTAGTGAGAATGTTTCCGCTGTTATTCAAAAGAAGTTGCCACAAAAATGTAGGGATCCTGGTATGTTTACTATTCCTTGCATTATTGGTAATACACGAGTGGAAAAAGCTATGCTTGATTTAGGAGCCTCAATAAATGTCATGCCATACTCTATGTACAAGGATTTGCAATTAGGACCTTTAAAAGAAACTCGAGTTATTATTCAGTTAGCTGACAGGTCTAATACTTATCCTAAAGGTGTGGTGGAAGATGTTCTTGTAAAGGTAAATGAATTGATCTTTCCTGTTGATTTTTACATTGTTGATATGGGCGAGGCTGTGTCAACAAATAAGTGTTTAATCCTCTTAGGAAGGCCATTCATGAAAACTGCAAGAACAAAAATTGATGTTGATAAGGGTATGCTGAGTCTTGAATTTGATGGAGAAGTTGTTACTTTTAACATTTTTGAGGCTATGAAACATGTGGAAGATCCTGAGTCTATGTTTGCTATTGATTGTATCGACCCTTTTATTGACAATTTTGTCGAAAATAATTTCAGGGAAGATAAGCTGGAGCAAGTTCTTTTCGGAGGTCTGGTGAATCAAGGCAGTACAGTGAACTGCGACAGCGCAGTTGAGGAGATTTTCATGCAGTTGAACTCGGCTGGTGAAGTTCCTGCTCGGAATATATCGGGCAGTATGCCCATACTTCCCAATCCAGAAAAACTGAAACCATCCATCGAGCAAGCACCGAAGCTGGAATTGAAGACACTTCCACAGCATCTGAAGTATGCATTTCTGGGGGATGGAGAAACACTCCCGGTCATCATAAGCAAGGATTTGTCTGAAGAGCAAGAAGAAAGGTTGATAGAGCTTTTGAAGGTGCACAAAACTGCCATCGGATGGACTTTAGCTGACATAAAAGGTATAAGTCCCTCTCTTTGCATGCACAGAATTTTGCTAGAGCCTAATAGCAAACCTTCTAGGGACCCTCAAAGAAAACTCAACCCTGTCATGAAAGAAGTTGTGCATAAAGAAATCCTTAAATTGTTAGAGTTAGGGATTATTTATTCGATTTCTGATAGTGCGTGGGTCAGTCCTGTTCATGTGGTTCCTAAGAAGTCTGGAATTCAGTTGGTTAAAAATGAGAAAAATGAATTAATTCCTATGAGGCTTCAAACTGGTTGGCGTATGTGTATAGACTACAGAAAACTTAATGATGCCACTAGGAAAGACCATTTTCCTCTACCATTCATTGATGAGATGTTGGAAAGGTTGGCAGGTAAATCTTTTTTCTGTTTTCTTGATGGCTATTCTGGATATTTTCAAATATTTGTTGCCCAAGAAGATCAGGAAAAAACCACATTTACTTGTCCATTCGGTACTTTTGCTTATCGTCGTATGCCTTTTGGATTATGTAATGCTCCCGGTACTTTCCAAAGGTGTATGATGAGCATCTTTTCTGATATGATTGAAAATTGTATCGAGATATTCATGGATGACTTTACAGTTCATGGAGATTCTTTTGATATTTGTCTGGCTAACCTTGAGAAAGTTTTGCAGAGATGTGTTGACTCTAATTTGGTACTTAATTTTGAAAAGTGCCATTTTATGGTCAAGGAGGGTATAGTACTTGGTCACGTGATTTCGGAGAAAGGAATAGAGGTTGATAAGGCAAAAATTGACTTGATTGTTAAATTACCTTATCCTACTAACGTGAAAGAGATTCGTGGTTTTCTAGG
This sequence comes from Thymus mandschuricus, assembly GCA_029379335.1. Classification (NCBI taxonomy): domain Eukaryota; kingdom Viridiplantae; phylum Streptophyta; class Magnoliopsida; order Lamiales; family Lamiaceae; genus Thymus; species Thymus mandschuricus. The sequence continues at coordinate 6,734,831 of CM057074.1, forward strand.
ACATGCAGGCTTTTACAGACGCTTCATAAAGGACTTTTCAAAAATTGCTCAACCTCTAACAAGGTTGCTGCATAAAGATGCTCTTTTTGAAGTGGATGAAAAATGCAAAGAAGCCTTCGATCTCTTGAAGAAGAAGCTAACCTCAGCCCCTATCATTCAGCCTCCGAGGTGGGGAGAGCCGTTTGAGATCATGTGCGATGCGAGCGACTATGCTGTGGGAGCTGTGCTAGGGCAAAAGAACGGGAAAGAGAGTCATGTCATTTATTATGCCTCTAAAACTCTCAACTCAGCCCAATGCAATTACACTACAACAGAGAAGGAGCTTTTAGCCATTGTTTTTGCATGCGAAAAATTTCGTTCATATCTAGTTGGCTCTAAAGTCATTGTGTACTCTGACCATGCAGCTCTTAAGTATTTACTCGCCAAAAAAGAATCTAAACCAAGACTGATTCGCTGGATTCTTTTATTGCAGGAATTTGATTTGGAGATTAAAGATAAAAAAGGGGCTGAAAATAATGTTGCAGATCATTTGAGTCGACTCCTGACAGAATCGGATGGTATGCCCATACCGGATGATTTTCCTGATGGTCAGCTGCTGCTCGCTGCAAATACCACACCATGGTATGCAGATTTGGTTAACTACCTAACCACAAAGAGGTTTCCGAAGGGGATGCCCACTGCTCGGAAGAACAAATTGAAGAGTCAAGCGAGGTATTTTATATGGGACGACCCCTATTTATGGAAGACCGGTGCTGACCAAGTCATACGGCGATGCATTCCCGACGAGGAAATTCCATCCATCCTCTGTTTCTGCCATTCTCATGCGTGTGGGGGCCATTTTGGACCAAGAAGAACAGCCCAGAAAATTCTTGATTGTGGTTTTTATTGGGAAACCATTTTCAAGGATGCTTATCAGTTCTGTAAGAATTGCGATAGATGCCAACGAACAGGTAACATTTCTTCTCGTAATGAAATGCCTCAAGTTCCTATTCTAGTTTGCGAGATTTTTGATGTGTGGGGAATGGATTTCATGGGGCCGTTCCCAAACTCGTTCGGTAATTCTTATATTTTATTGGCTGTCGACTATGTCTCGAAGTGGGTAGAAGCGAAAGCTACCCGAACTAATGACTCTAAAGTGGTTGCAGGATTCCTTAAGGCTAACATTTTCAATAGGTTCGGTGTACCGCGGGCTGTCATTAGTGACCAAGGAACCCATTTCTGCAATCGGACTTTGGAAGCTCTTTTCAAGAAATACGGAGTCCACCATAGGGTCGCTACTGCTTATCATCCCCAATCAAATGGTCAGGCTGAGGTTTCAAATCGAGAGATCAAGAGCGTTTTGGAGAAAACAGTTAATCCGAGCCGTAAGGACTGGAGTCTTCGTCTGGATGATGCAGTATGGGCATACCGCACAGCGTACAAATCTCCGATCGGCATGTCTCCATATCGCTTGCTTTTTGGGAAGCAATGCCATCTACCCGTGGAGCTAGAGCACAGAGCTTTTTGGGCAGTGAAGCAGATTTGCATGGATCGAGGGGTCGTTGGTCAAGAGAGAAAATTCCAATTACAAGAGTTGGAAGAGATACGATTGGAGGCCTATGATAATGCAAGCTTATACAAGGAGCGTACAAAATTTCTTCACGACAAGTACATTCGAAGGAAGTCCTTTGATGTTGGCCAGAAGGTGCTCCTGTTTAATGCTAGACTTCGAATCATGCCGGGCAAATTGAAGTCGCGATGGACGGGCCCGTATGAGGTTTTGAGTGTTAGTCCAAATGGTTCCATAGAGATTCAAAGTTTGAGCACTCAAAAACGTTTTAAGGTGAACGGGCAGTTGTTGAAGCCATACTATGGAATGATGGATGGGGAAACATTTGAGGAGATGCAGTTGGCTCCACCCATCGTTCAGGAATAATTCGAGCTCTCATCGTGTCCGGCCGAGGACGTTAAATAAAGGCGCTACTGGGAGGCAACCCAAAAAAATTTTCGGCATTTTTATTATTATTTTTTCTTTATTTTATTTTATTTTTATTTTATCTAAAGAGAGGGAAAAGTGGTACAGGGGTTAAATGACGGCAGGAAGGGTTTTTGACTTTAGAGTCAAAATTTCCCCAAATCCCCAAGGAATTCAACCTCCTCTCCAAATCGCCATCCCCTCCGCAGTCTACCGCCGTTCTCACAGCTGCGACTCCGACCAAGAGAGCAACCACACGTTGCTTACTCCACAATGAGAGCGAAGCAGGTGGCGAGAAGAGGAAGGCCACGAGCTCCAGCCATAACCACCACAGCGCCGGAAATTGAGTCACCGCCTACTGCTGCAGCACCTCAGATTCAGACGCGGAAACGAGGCCGCCCTCCTCCATCTCGTCGCAGCTCTCGCAATGGCACTCCGGAGCCATCGGCATGCAATCAGGAAGAGGATGCAGAGCAAGCTACTGTCGAACCTGAAGCTTCTCCTTCAGATGACGAGGATTCAACTCCGGAAGCTCCCAAGTTTCTGTCTAATTATGAGGTGATGGCGAGGGCAGGTAAAAATTCTCTTCGAACTTTAATACCTGCTCGGTTGTTTGATTGGGATACCATTGAGGTGTTAGGCGTCAATTCTAGAATCAGAACCTTATTTTCGAATATTGGTTGGGAAAATTTTCTAGAAATAAATCAGCCTGTTCATCGAGATTTAGTGGTGGAATTTATGTCTTCGGTTCAGTTTCTACCCCATTTAGAGCTATCTGATTCGAATGCTATTTTATTCACTATGACAGGGGAGAAATTTAACTTGTCTGTGAACACATTGAATGTTTTGCTTGGTTTTGAAACTGATGAATCTCTACTAAGTGAAGCATATTTTTCTGCAATGTGTGATATTCCTGACGAACTGAAGAGTACTTTTGCTGAGCAATGGAAGAATATGTCAGTTGAGAGTTTTTATGCTAAAGGGTGTTCTAAAAGTGCCAACATTGTAGATGATGGGTTGCGATTGTGTCATAGATTTCTCGCACATAATTTGTTCGGTCGCACTGATTCTATGAATGTTGTCACTCAACAAGAAGTGGGTATTCTTGATAATATGCTTAGTTGTGTCAAGATGAATTTTGGTTATTGGATTGCAAATCAGTGGAGGTTAAACTCTACTCGTTTTCGTGGAAAAATTTCTCTTGGTGCTCTTGTTACCCTTTTGGCTAAAAAGTTAGGTGTCGAGTTTGATGAATCTCAGCTTCTTCCTTCTTCTACTTTCGGTGTTGTGGATTTTCTAAACATGGGGCTGGTCTTTGTGAATGATAGTGGAGCTTACCAGTTGTTGAAGCCGGGTGTAAAAGGCCCGAGCAGATCTTCTTTTGCAGGTAATCCTGGAGCATCTTCCTCTGCTGTCCCAGCCACGGATTCGACACCTCCATGGGCATTGCAGCTGATAAAGGAGGTGAAAGCGTTGGGAGAGCGCATAACCACTTTAGAGGACACTGTTCGCCCTCTACTTCCCCCATCGGACCCATCTTAATAGCTTGTTCAGGGCAGTTTTCTTTATCTTGTCTTTTAATATTTTTTCAGTTTGTTTTCTTTGTGCATAGTTTTAGGTGTTTCCTTCCTTTACACAATGAGGGCATTGTGTTGTTTAAGTGTGGGGGAGGGGATGTTTATATTTTTTCGTTTTATTTTGAAAAAAAAAAAAAAAAAAGAGTCTAGTTCCGGTTTTTTTTATGGGTCTTGGCAGCTTTTGAAATGAATAAGTTGAATAGGAATGATTAGGATTGGATGTGGTATGTTTGGCTGAATTCTTTCATGAAAAATGATGTGTTACTTGCCTAGATGAATTCTTGGATGAAAAAGTTTGATGCGAAGTTGGTCAAAAATGAAGCTTACTTAAATGGTGAGATTTGAGCCTTGAGCAAATACATAAATAATGCTCTTTGTTTTCTTGATGAGAGATTTTCGTAGTCTTGATTGCTTGATATTTGGTTTGCCCCATTGCCATAATTGAAGCTGCATATTGATGTTCTTGCACAAAGATGATTTAGGCACTTAGGATTTTCACCTCTTGGCCTGATATATTCCTACCCTCACAGTATTCCCTTAGTTTCCCCATTTGAGCTTTAATATCCTATTCTCTTCTCGATTTTAGCCACTTAAATGGAACCTTGTCAGCCTCTTTAGCCTTACTTTTGTCCCACTGAAATGTGCAAGTTATTGAAGTATATGAATCGATAAGAATATGGTGGGAGTGTTTATCTATTTAGAGGGTGAAGAGGGTATTTGGGAATCCATTTTGTGGTAAATTAGGGATCTTATAAAAAAAAAAAAAAAAAAAAAAAAAAAAAAAAAAAGAAAGCATGAAAAAAGGGAAGAGATCAGTCATGAAAATAAAAAAAGAGGAAGAAATGGAGGACTGAATAGTGTAAAAAAGGGGGAGAGTTTTGGGGATGAAAAAGAAAAGAAAGAAGGAAATGGGAATGAGAGGAATGGACTGTGGAGTTTTTGGAGATTTTGGATTGATGGCTTATGCTTTAATAACTTGCATATTTTCAGTTTATAAGCCTATTTTTCTTGATCCTTTTTCTTGTATCCTGCCTCTCACCCTAACCCCATTACAACCCTATCAAAGACCTTTTGATTTGTGCATTAATCTCATTCTTTGTTGTGAAAATTTTGGCATATGGGCAAACTATGATGGAGAGTTTTTAAGCTATGAGTGTGAGTTCTAAATCTGTCCCTATTCTTTTGAGAGATATGGAGTGAACCTGGTGAGGCTTGGATCAACTTAGCATCATATTTTGACAGGAATGATGGGCATTTGCATGTTGTTTTGACTGGAAGAAGGTTTAGCGGTTTGAATGGTTGTATCCTAATCGTGACTATGATTCTTGTTTGTTGAAAAGAGTTGCCAAGCTCATATTGTGTCTTGTTTTGAGTCTGAGTCTGTCCTAGTTTGTAGTTTATGCTCGAGGACGAGCATTGCTTAAGTGTGGGGGAGTTTGATTGGGCGTTATTTGTCTCATTATTTCTTGGATATATTGGCAATTTTAGGTGTTATTTTGACTAAAATCACCTTGATATGGATTAATTGTGAAATAATGTGTTTTTTGTAGGAGAAATACGATTTTGATGATTTTGGAGATATTTTGGAAGAGGTGTTCGAAGCTGAAGCTGAGTAGGGAATTTAGTCTGCTGGAAATTCGGTCGGTGTGCCCATACCGACTGCAGAGCCCTGTTGCTGGCGAGAAAGAAAAGAGAGATATCAGATTTTGAAGGCACTTACGGGATTACGGGATTATTTAGTGCAATGAGCAATCTATTATCTGATATTTTATTTTCAGTTACTAGACCTTTTATTATTTATTATTACTTTCCTTGATTGAGGAGGATTTTAAGACATATTCCTTTTTTGTAAAGGAATTCCTTAGGAATATAGATAGGAGTTTATCTCTTGGAAGAGGATCATCTTTTTGAACGCAAGGAGCAGCAGCTGTTCTGGAAATATTTTTGAAGTTCTTATTTTTCTTTCACCATTCACGTTTCATTCTTCATCGTTTATTATTGGTTGTAATTCAATTATGAGTTCTAGCTAATTTTCTTATTCCGGTGAGAACAAGGAAGCTCTAGCAAAATTAATCTGTGAGATCTAATTTGTGTTCATACTTTAATTCTATACAAGCATCGATTATTCTCTGTGTTGATTTCTATTAATCGCTTTATTCGTCTAGGTAGTGTACAATGCTTAGTTGAGTAGAGTTGATTTGTAGCCAATTGAATCGGTCATACGTAATCGTGATCAGATTTAATTAGTGGTAAATCGACTTGTTAAAGTCGAGGGAATAATAGTCTTAATTCGACAATCCTGCGTCAGAGTTTGTCGGTTTTGAATCGGGTTTCTCTAGTTCTTAATGCTGTCGGCTCATTAAATCTATAGAGCGTCTCTTACGGTTGTCAGTCGATTAGGGAAATAATTGGTGAAGCGTCTTCCTGATTTTCGATAATTTATGGAGAAATGAGATTACGTCAGAAGCGTCTTCGGTAATCATAACTGGTTTGTTTGCATGTAATTAGAGTTATTTTTGCATCGAGGATCAGAATAATTAAGCTAGAGTGGAATTGTTCGCCGCCGGAATCGTTTTTATTTTGTGAAACCAAATTGCAAGCTACCTCCTAGGTTCCTCGTTCTTCTATTTCTCTTATTTATTTTCGTTAGTAGGTTAATAAAAAATCATTGTTTTGCAGTTGAAAATTCAGAGGAGAAACTCGCCAGTCCTTTGGGAGACGATCTTGCTTGCCACTGTCTGAGCAGTGTGGGCATACCGGCTGAAAAGTCGGAATTATTTTTGGTGTAAAACGACGCACCAAGAAGTATGATTGGTAGTCTATTGTATCTAACAGCCAGTCGACCAGACATAACATATAGTGTTGGTGTTTGCTCCAGATTTCAGTCAAGCCCTAAGGAGAGCCATTACAAAGCCATGAAGAACATCATTAAGTATGTCAAAGGCACCTGCAAATTCGGCTTATGGTTTGGTAAGGGGAGTACTCTAAAATTAACTGGACACAGTGATGCAGATTGGGCAGGCAACCCAAATGATACTGGGGGGTGCTTTTTCTTGGGTGAAAATCTTATATCTTGGCATAGTAAGAAGCAAAACTGTGTTTCACTATCCTCAACTGAAGCAGAGTATATTGCAGCTGGGAGTGCGTGTACTCAGTTGATCTGGATGACCAAGATGTTGCATGACTATGGGATTGATGAGAAAGAATATGTACTATTCTGTGATAACATTGGGGCTATCAATTTATCTAAGAATCCAGTCAGTCACTCAAAAGCCAAACATATAGAGATCATGCACCATTTTATAAGAGATCTTGTTGAGAGCAAGGCTCTATCTCTTCTGCATGTGTCAACTCGAGTGCAAGTTGCAGATATATTCACCAAACCTTTAGATGGGGAAAGGTTTGAATTTCTTAGAAAATCACTCGGGATGTGTATAATCTGAGTTTCTCATATTATGTTTATTTGATTTCTTCAGTTGAATGTCTTCATGGTGATTTTTGAATGTGTTATGTTTGGTGTTCTTGATGGAGTTCTTATCTGACGTGGATAAGTGGCAGTTGTGAGGTGGCTATTTTTCTGCGCGCCGTTTTTATTACTGTTGGAGCTTTGGAATTCGAACCGGTGCTAGTGTATTTGTAGAGTTCCTTCTCTCTTCATCTCTATTGTTCTCTGCTAGGTTTTTGAATCCTAATTCTTCTCCTCCATCTCTCTCGATTTTCGCCTGAATTGTCTTCTCTGCTGTTTCCATGGCGTTTTTCAAGTTATCTGAGGAAATCGATCTTGATGCTCTACTGGCTTCAGTCTCGCCAGTCCCCCAAATTCTCTATCTCCCATGGTATGGGTCTGGTCTTATTGAGGAAATTGCTCCTCTTTCTCCTTCCAGAGACAGCGTCACTAAAGAGGTTCTTGTACCTCTATTTGAATCTGCTTCCATTCCTGCTTCAACGGAGGGTTTCCGCTTCGGCTACTTCGGTGGATCCTCCTCCCAGAAAGAAGAAAATGAAACAAGTGGCCAGAAAAGAAAAATCTCCTCCCCCGCCGCCCTCGATTGGCGTCGGCCGAAGAATTCGCTCGCAAGTTCGTGTTTCTGTTCCTGCCTCGAATCGAAAGCGAAAGGCATCTCCATCCCCTGCGGTTCGAGTGAAGAAGAAGAGTGCTGGTCCATCCAAGTCTCGTGGCAAGAAGCCTATTATCGAGTTGGATTCGGATTTTGAAGAAGAGACTGAGGTTCGCAGTGATTCAGTTGAAAAGCCTTCTAGTCCAGCAGTTCAGGATTCTCAGAAGAAAACTGCCTCTGGTTCTTCGGTCCGGTATGTCTTTATGCCTATCTTTAGACATGTTTCGTTTGCAAAATTCTTGGATGTTAATTTAGCCAAGCATGTGATAATGGACAAACCTGCACGCCCCTTTGATCTGAAGAGAGCAGGTGTTTATGACTGCATTTCAAAATCCAAACTCATGACTACTTTGTGCTTTTATTTTGAATGCAATATGGATGTGATTATTGAATTTTATTCGAATCTGAGCCAGAGTCTCTTTGATATCAAATCTCTGGATTATCACAAAGGTTTTGTGAGGGGTGAATTCTTTGATTTCTATCCTTCTTTGATTGACATGTTTTTATGTGGAGAGGTTATTGTGGAAACCTCTGTGGAGTTGGATCCTGATATCATTGCTGCTGAATTGTTGGGTGATAAAGATGCTGTTTGGCCGGTTACTGCGAAGAGACTGAGGGCATCTTCTATGACCTCAAAATATAAGGCTCTCTATCACATCTTTAACATCAATTGGATTACCACTTCACATAAAACCTATGTGAATTTGACTCTGGCTACTTTTCTGTTCAAGATTGGAACTGGATCCCTGTTTCTTTAGGGAGGGTGATTTTTGAGTTCCTTGTTGAGCATGCTAAAAGTTCTGACTCTTCTAAAGCCATTGGCTTTCCAAGGATTCTCTTCACATTCATGGCTCAGTGGGTGGAGGCTATCAAGAAGATGCTGTTGGGATTATATACTGAAAAGCATACTTTTTATGCTTAGTTGTATACTACTTCTTCCTGTTTTATGAAATAAATAAAGTCATATGTTTTGCATATTTATTCGTGTTATGGTTATGCAAATAAACGTCCTGTAGTATATATTATAGATAATATGGTGTGGGTAGTCACACGGAAGATCATATTATCACTTTCTTATATACTTAAATGGTGTTCGCAACCTAAGTAATCATGGACAAATTACTTGTCAAGGTTGTAGTATAATGCTTGATATTAGCTGATCTTGGCTAAGTAGCTTATACTAATGCATCCAGTTGCATTGAACAGGATCGCGGTGAGATAAATCCTTTTATACTGATTTAATAAAGGATCTAAGATCTCAGACGATTATTATTTCTTAATTCTAGTTGCATAATATTGAATTATATATTTATGATAATTATTACTTTGAGTTATCAATGAATGAGAGTTATTGCAACTCAAAGTATCTCGATATCTTGGGTAATAATATTATAAATATGAAAATTAATATTATAGCTAGAATCGTGCCTCGGCGGAGTCCGAGTTGATGATGTCCCCTTGAGGCGCTCAAAAGATTATTATATTAAACCATGCATGTGGATTAAGTTCCGATATAATAATAAGGTCGAGCGGGTACTACTCTCGGTTGAGATATTAATTAATAGAGCTATCAGTAGCTTAATTAATTAATGGACATGCGATATCTTTAACACGGGAAATAATATAATCCAAAAAGGAGTCCGGTATGTTATAATATGGGAGATAGACGGCAGTGCAATATTATTTCTATAGTGGAGTGAAATAATATTAATATTATTAAGTAAAGTATTCGGGCCCAGAGAATACTTGGATTATTAATTATATTGGGAGGCCCAGTCCATATCCTCCTTAAGATCCCTAGTGTAGCCCAATAGAAGCAGGCCTGGCCCAGTAAGAGAAACCCTAACCCTAATCTGCCTCTATATGTAGATGGTGATTAGGGATTTCGTTAGACGAACGAAATCGGTTCACATACGAGATCAAGAGTGACGGCTAGGGTTTTACTGTGAGGAAAAGAAGAAAGATTTTCGTCCATCCGGAATTCTTCTTTGTGCTCGGGAATACACTAGAAGATCTCGAGGTTTACGAGAAGAGCTAGATCTCGTGTGCAGAGATCTAGTGCGAGGAATTCTTCACCGAAATCTCATTATTCCGGCTGGATCTGCCCCGGCAAAGGTATGCAATCTAGATCTGTTTCCGCTTTAGGATCTAGGAAATTGCATGATATGTGTTTGTTTAATTGATTAACATCCAAGCGATCTTCACGGATCCAACAATTGGTATCAGAGCCAACTCGGCTCTGTTAATTGATTAATCAAAATTATATGTTTCATATTATTTGTTCTTGGATGCGAATTTTGTATTTTGCAGAGATCCAATTGTCATGGTTAATATGAATGTTTTTCGGTTTTAATTATGTATTAAAATCAGTCTGTTTGTGGCCGCGTTTGTAAAACACGAGGGCTGATCGTGTTAGATTAGGTTTTATTTTTTCATTTCCATGTAAATTCGATGTAAATATTTCCTATCATGTAACCGATCAATCAACGGAGGAGAGGAGACGATGATTTCATCAGAAATCGAGGCGGAAGGGCGGCTCAACGGCGACGGGCACAACGCGCTAGGGTTCTGCCCTACGCGGCTGTTGCAGCTCGGCTTTGCCGGTGGGAGCCACCGCTCGACCCCCTCGATGACGAGGACAGGTCGGAGGAGGGAGCAGCAGCGCCCGGCGATGCAGGCGGCGGCGGCAGCGATGCCGTAAATGAACAGCAGCGCGGCTAGGGTTTTTCGGAACCCTAGCAGACCGCGACGACTGCAGGCGGCGCTGGACTGACATCCGGCCTCTACCTAGGCCGGCGGCAGCTCTCCAGACGGCAGCAGGTACAACGGCGGTGGCGGAAATGCTGCTGCCTGGCGGCAGCGCGAGCTGGGGTTTCTCGGAACCCCAGCGACTCGCGGCGGCTGTTGTACGTGCACAGCTGCTGGTCGGCGTTCTCCCTGAACGCCGGCAACTCCCTGGCAACAGACGGCGGCGTGGAGGGCGGAGGAAAGGCGGCAGCAGCTACTGCTGGCGGCAGTCGTTTCAGGACTGTGCAGCGGCGGCAGCAGCGTTTTTGCTGCTGCCCTTCGTCTCTCCGGCGACCGGCTGTGGTTGAGTCCAGTGGGAGACCTCCGGCGAGGCCCCCTCCAGCTCCAGGTGGCGGCAGCAGAGGAAGGGCGACGGCAGCGGCGGCATGGGCGACTAGGGTTTGCGGTTAGGGTTTTCTCCAAACCCTAACGGGCCGAAACCCTACGGGCCGATTCGTGGGCCCGTTTTTCTCGTGAAGATCAGCCCGTTACTCGAAGAATCCAGATTTTCAAGTTCATTCGAAGTAAAATGAAGACCATGATGATTGGATAATTTATTTTATTTTTCATTGTGTTTTTATTCGATGTGGTGGATAGCATGTTGTTTAAATTATTCGCGATAATTGTCTATGTGCCATGCTTGAAAATGGTAAAAACCTTGATTAAAAATTACTAAGTGTGAGAATATTATCATTCTTCGATTTAATTCGAGAGATTATGATAATCTAGCCTCCATAATTGGTTTAAAAGATGAAATAATTAGCATTCGCGTTGACAATGTGTCTTCCTCCCTATAGGAGATGCTGGTTATAGATTTCATTGGTTTAAACTTCATAAAAGAATATTTGATTTAAAAATGAAGTAATCTGTGTTCGCATTGACAATGAGTCTTCCTCCCTATAGGAGACACAGATTATAGAATTCGTTGGTTAAATCAAGTTGATAATATTGGTAAAATGTTTTATTTTGGTAACTGCTCCTTATAGTAGGGTTACTCTTTATAGAAATCATTTTTGGGATATTAAATTATGGTATTCACTTAGATGCAAATTAATTGATTATTTTCCTATAGGAAAGGTGATTAATTAATTTCGCTTGGCTAGGAGGACCAACTATTAACTTATCAATCAGAAGGCTAAGGTTGATTGGATAATAAGTTAAAGATGTTAAGATCTACTTAAGGGATTATGTATACTGTCCACCTATAGTGGCTTATGTATAAAAACTTAAGGTGCTGGGGGATGCTTTTATATTGTTTCAAGGCTTATCAATATAATTTGCTTCAAATTTTATATGACTGTTGATGTGATGTTTGTTTATTTATTTCAGCTTCGCTATGTCTCTTAATCCGCTTGCTACGATTCTCAAAGAAAACAAACTCGAGGGTTCCAATTATATTGATTGGAAAAGAAACTTGGATATTGTTCTTACTGCTGACGGACACAAATATGTCCTCATTCAGGCTTGCCCCCCTGAACCTACTGATGAATCCACGCCAGAACAGCGTGAGGCTTATACCAGCTGTAAAAGGGCTGATGAGATGGCAAAATGCTATATACTGGCTTCTATGTCAAGCATTTTGTAGCATCAACATCAACATGTCCGATCTGCAGCTGATATGATCTATAGCCTTACGGAAATGTTCGGGCACCATGGTCGCCAAGCGCGTCAGAAGGCTATGAGAGCCATTATGACTATGCGCATGGTCGATGGTGATTCTGTAAAGGAACATGTTCTAAAGATGATTGGTCATCTTAATGAACTTGAGGTCCTTGGTGCTGAGATCGATGGGGAAACCCAGGTCGATATTATTATAGAGTCGCTTCCTAGATCTTTTGATCAGTTTCGGATGAACTACAACATGAATCAAAAGTTGTACACGTTATCTGAATTACTCAATGAGCTTGTGCAAGCTGAGGAAGTTCTTCGGGTTGAACCTCAGGTACATGTGACCACTGTTTCTACACCTTGTAAGCCGAAAGGAAAAATTAAGAAGAAGAAAAAACAGGTCGGGCAAGCTCAAAAGGGAGCAAATCAAAGAGTGGGAGGACCTCAGGGTGGCATAAAGAAGCCTAAGGGGAAGTGTTACCATTGTGGAGAGAAGGGACATTACAAGGCGGTTTGTCCTCAGTTAAGAGGCAATCCTAAAGGTATATCTTGTGCATTAGTAGTCGAAGCTTGTTTAGCGGCTCGTTCTACACATTCTTGGGTTGTAGATACGGGAGCCACTGATCACGTGTGTTTTGACTTGCAGGGGTTTTCACAAACCCGAAGACTTAATGCTAGAGAGATTACCGTCACCATGGGGAATGCAACGCACGTGGCGGTTTCTGCAGTGGGAGTTGTCAGTTTACCGTTTTTGGATAAAACATTGGTTTTGAGAGACGTTTTGTTAGTACCTGGTTTTAAAAGGATCCTTATTTCGGTTTCCAAATTGTATTTGGATGGATATTCGGTTACTTTCGGTTTAAATGACGTTACTATTTTTCATAACAATGATGTCATTTGTTCGGGTATTATGTCTAACAATCTCTATACCATTAACTGTACTGTACCTGCTATTTATAGCACATCATCGAGTTCGAAGAAATGCAAGGTTTCTTCAGATGTGAATCAAACACTTCTCTGGCATCTGAGGCTAGGTCACATTAACCTCAAGCGAATTCAAAGGTTGGTGAAAGACGGTCCCTTGGATAAACTCCAAATTGTACCGATACCAACTTGCGAATCTTGCTTAGAAGGTAAAATGACGAAAAGGATTTTCAAATCCAAGGGCAACAGATCAGAGAATGTGTTGGACTTGATTCATACAGACGTGTGTGGTCCAATGACTATTCAGGCTAGAGGTGGTTTGAGTATTTCATCACTTTCATTGATGATTACTCATGATTTGGATACATTTATCTGATGAAACGGAAGTCTGAATCCTTTGATAAATTCAAAGTTTTTAAGGCACAAGTTGAAAATCAGCATAATAAATCCATTAAGTCCATTCGATCTCATCGAGGTGGAGAGTAACTTAGCGCTGAATTCTTAGAATAAATGTCGCAAGCCGGGATCACGTCCCAGCTTACTGCGCAAGGAACACCACAGCAGAATGGTGTAGCAGAACACATGAACTGAATATTGTTAAACATGATTCGGTCGATGATGAGCTATTCCGAGATACCTACTTCAATTTGGGGCTATGCCTTAGAAACGGCGGCGTATATTCTAAACTTAGTTCCTTCCAAATCAGTACCCAAAACACCCTTGGAGTTGTGGTCAGGCCGAAAGGCTAACCTTGAACACATTCGGATCTGGGGTTGTCCTGCACATGTGTTGCGCAAGGATACTGATAAGTTGGAGTCGAGAACTGGATTACGGCTGTTTGTAGGGTACCCCAAAGGAACGAGAGGTGGATTGTTCTATAGTCCAAGGGACCAAAAGATAATTGTCAGCACCAATGCTCATTTCTTGGAAGAAGATTATATGAATAATCACAAACCCATGAGTGAGGTCATCTTAGAAGATGAGGGATACAAACCCTCCTGAACCACCCGTACTAGATGTGGCACCATCAACTGCACCACGTGTTGACACTACTACACAACCTCAGAATATGCCTCGTCGCAGTGGGAGGGTCATCATTCAACCTGAAAGATGGTTGTGTTTGGGAGATTCTTCAGACAACTTACCCGGTGAAGATGACTCTGACCCCTGGACATACAAAGAGGCAATCCAAGACAAAGATGCACAACTTTGGCAAGTTGCAATGGATTCGGAAATCGAATCCATGCATGAGAACGATGTGTATGACGTTGTAGAACTTCCTGAAGGGGTTAAACCCATCGGGTGTAAGTGGGTCTACAAACGTAAGAGAGGACCTGACGGAAAGATTGAAACTTTCAAGGCTAGACTTGTGGCAAAAGGTTTCACTCAGAAAGAGGGCATCGATTATGATGAAACCTTCTCGCCTATCGTCATGCTTATGTCGATCCGGATTCTCTTGGCCATTGCAGCCCATATGGATCTGGAGATTTGGCAGATGGATGTCAAGACTGCTTTCCGTAATGGAAGTCTTGATAAGCCCATTTACATGCGCCAACCAGAGGGTTATATTGCCGAAGGAAGTGAGCATCTTGCGTGCAGGCTTAAGCGATCCATTTATGGACTTAACCAAGCATCTAGGTCTTGGAACACACGGTTTGACGAGGTAATCCAGTCATATGGATTCACGCAGTGTGTATACGAGAGTTGTGTTTACAAGAAGTGTGAAGGAAACGCCTTGGTGTTTCTAGTACTGTATGTAGATGACATTCTATTGATTGGCAACAACGTATATATGTTATCGGACGTACGGATGTGGTTGTCCAAGCAATTCAAGATGAAGGATTTGGGAGAAGCAGGACACATTCTTGGGATCAAGATCTTTAGAGATCGTAAGAAGAGAATGTTGTGTCTCTCCCAAGTATCCTCTTCGTCGAGGTTCATTCGATTCAGATCGAATTCATGAGCTCTGAGTTCGGAGAACAGAATCTCCGGTGTGAGCTTTGATAGATCCTTGGTAGCTAGATATAGCTCCTTTATAGTCTGCCACTTCCTTGTGAGGGCTCGAACGATCTTCAAGTTGACTTCCTTGTCTGTGAGTTCCTTCCGTAGTGAGTTGAGAGTTGCTATGATGTTGGTGACTCTCAGCTCGAAGGTATCGATGGACTCTCCTGGCTTCATTATTAGACTTTCAAACTCCCGCATTTGTACGGCGAGCTTGTTCTCTTTGATCTTGTCCGTTCCTTGTGAAATGAGGGCTAGGGTTTCCCACATTTCCTTCGCCGTCGCACACTTCCTGATCCTAGGAAGATAGGCATCCGACACGGTGCTCTGCATCGTGTGGCTTGCGATCTTATCGAGATTGGCGACTTTGTAGTCGTTGGCATTGTATTCGTCCTTGTCCTTCTCCACGTAGGTTTGTCGAACGTAGGTAGCCCGACCTTCCGCATCTGGGACATTCTCAGAGACAACCTTCTTGATCTCGATTGGTCCGTCCTCTATAACTTCCCACATCCGGTCGTGGATGGAGCATAGGAAGCTCTCGACTCGGAAACTCCATGTCTCGTATCCTTCGATAGAGAACTGTGGAAGACTTGATGCATTATATGTAGACATAGCAAACTATTAGCAGTAAATGCAATATGCGTGGGGTGAGGTTTTGATGCACTTAGGAAATAGGATCCGGTTCAGTGAGACAATGTGAAGCGAGTGGGGACTCGCTCCGGATATGCAAAGCAGAGGCTCGAAAGAACCGCTGCTCTGATACCACTTGTTGGTCCCGGTTTGTTATAGGAAAAATACGTAGAGGGGGGGGGGGGGGGGGGGGGTGAATACGTATTTTGAAGTTTTTCAACTTCAAATTCCTTAACTCAGAGTATGAAGTAAAGTGCTTGTAGAAATACTAAGACCTAGCCGAAAGCTAGATCTAAAGCAATCAAGAATCTCTTGACCTAAGTTTAGAGCTTGATCAAGAGTGAGACTTTACTCTTTGTCCGGAATTTGGTGAGCTAATATCTTTTCCTAAGTAATTAAAAGTTCCAGATTATGTTTGTTTAGATGCACATGCAATGAATAATCGAACAAGTAAAGAGTTTTAGGGTTAGAGAGATACGACACAGGGATTATAGTGGTTCGGAGATAAAGCTCCTACGTCCACTTTGTTGCACACGGCAACTGTTCTCTTCACTCAAGAACTTGAAGGTTACGGGTCCTTCAAAAACCTAGTCGAGATCGAGCTTCACTCGCTTGGATCTGACAGACGCTGGGTGATTCCGGGTTCACACCAAAAACCTAAACTGAACTGGAAGCTTCTCTCGCTTCAGTCCGAAAGACAGGGAGATTCCGGGCTCTCCTTACAGCCTAGCTTCGATCGAGCTTCACACAAACGATGTAAGTGTAAGCTTGGATCTAAACTCTATGATCGAGGCTTCTTCAATTGATGAAAGAAGGGCCTTGGATCGAAACAACCTAACGACGACGAACTCAAAAACCTAACAGACAGAAGGGTTTTTGGTATACGACGACACACTATGAAGAGCTCTTTACAATGAGTGTAAATATGGCTAGAGCTCTTCTTCTAAGCTTGGATATGGAATGGGCTTAGACTCTAAGTGTGAAGGTTGTGAAGACGAGTTCCGATGAGACTGGAACTCGGAGAACACTTGGAAACAAAGACTCGAAATTTGCTCTAAGGCTGGGAGTGTTTGTTTGCAGTAGGCGCTTGAATGCTCAAGTAGTGTTCGACTTTTCTTCGTCTTCATCCTTCACTATTTATAGGCGGAGGGATGCCGAGATCCGTTGCTTGGTTGGTGGCTTTGTCCCTCCTCCTCTCGACAGTACTTGCACAGGCTGGCTTCTTTTCAGACGCGCAGTTTTGGATCTTTGCCGAATATGGCTAAATTCCAATTGTAACTGTAACTGGAGCGACCCAGTACTGTTGCGGCGCCCTTGTCGGCCTGGCAGTCAACTCCGCTGCTCCTCTCCGCGTTCGACACGTGGAGATCTCGTAATTAATGTGAAGATCTCTAGTTGACTGGAGTTCAAAAACGGAGCGGGAATTGTGCTGTCGCTTTCTGGTAGGTAGTGGCTCGCTTCGCTTTGAAGTTGTAGCGTCCGCTTTAGTTAAGTCACTTCGTAGTCATTCTGTAGTGAGTCGCTTGGGAAGTGAAGTACCCTAGTGACTGCTTTGGAAAGTGCTGACCAGAGTTGAGTCTCTTTGACTTTGCACTGTAGCGCTCGCTTCGCTTCGCTTTGGCAGACTCGCTTTGAATCTACTGTAGCACTCGCTTCGCTACACTATTCTTCGGCACGCTTCACTTCAGCTCGCTAGACTCGCTTCGCTTCGGAAAACACACTCAAGCGAGTGGCCTTCATTTGAACATTTTGAAGTCTATAATCTAAGCAAAATAAAGAGCCATCCTAACAGATAGGCTTAGAAAAATTCTAACCTATTATCTACATCAAAATGTGTCGCTTGGGAACAGAAAGCTTTGGGATTTTGGGATCAAATCAACACAATGAAGTGTCCCTTATAGGTTCCCCCTTAACATGTTGTTCTTAACAATTCCCAACAATATCCTCCTTAAGATCCTAGTGTAGCCCAATAGAAGCAGGCCTGGCCCAGTAAGAGAAACCCTAACCCTAATCTGCCTCTATATATAGATGGTGATTAGGGATTCCGTCAGACGAACGAAATCGGTTCACATACGAGATCAAGAGTGACGGCTAGGGTTTTACTGTGAGGAAAAGAAGAAATATTTCCGTCCATCCGGAATTCTTCTTTGTGCTCGGGAATACACTAGAAGATCTCGAGGTTTACGAGAAGAGCTAGATCTCGTGTGCAGAGATCTAGTGCGAGGAATTCTTCACCGAAATCTCATTACTCCGGCTGGATCTGCCCCGGCAAAGGTATGCAATCTAGATCTGTTTCCGCTTTAGGATCTAGGAAATTGCATGATATGTGTTTGTTTAATTGATTAACATCCGAGCGATCTTCACGGATCCAACAGATGCCTCTTGATGCAAGAGATAAGCCCCCTTCTCACATGGTGTTTAATGCTAAGTTGACAGGAACAAAGACTTCTGCTCCTCCTGCGAAGTCCAAACCTTCTCAGGCATCTTCATCTAAAGGTCCAGCTGTCCTAGAAGAGGAAGAATTTGAGTTGCCTTTTGGCCCTACTCCTCAAAATTTTGATCCGGCCATTAGCAGACTAATGTTTCAATCTTTATGCCTTGGGTTTTCTATGGTGGCTGAACAGATTAGGATGCTGCAGCTCAACCAATCTGAGCTTCTTCAGCTTATCTTAGCTGCTGGTGGGACTCCTCCATCTTCTGATGATGGAAAACAACCTGATGATGTTGATGATGGCTCAACTCAAGGGGGAGACAATTGATGCTTGGATTTTCTGCATGCAATCAAGGGGGAGTAAGTGTTAAGTGTGTCTTTTTGCTTGGATATTTGATATTTGATTCGATTGGGTTGTTAAATCAATATTTTTCTTCTGGTGGTTGGTTGGATAATCAGATTTATGGTTCTGTAATAGTAAGTAGGTTGTGATGCTGGTGCTTGTCTTTTGCCTATCTCTGCTTGTTTGCTGGTGTTTGGATGAAACAAACTATATGGCAATTTTTTTTGGTTAATCAGCTATGTGATGGTTGGTGTTTCTGGTGATGTACTAGATGGTTTAAACTCTTCTTTTGTTAGTATTCTAGTTTGGGTGAGCTCGGCTAGTACTACATTTATGAGAGTGTTTGAAGTAAGGGGGAGCTTATTCTAACACTATGCAACTGAGTATGGTCTTGTGGGTGCGCTCCTTGCCTGTTTATCTTGCACTGGGTGTGTATGTAGTTAGGGGGAGTTGTGTGTGTTTTGGTGGTGCGTGTGATTGCATACATAAAATGCCAAGGGGGAGATTGTGGCTGCATGTTTTCGTGGAGTGCTAATTTTATATTTGTGGCATGATTATGTATGCAAAGATATGAGTAATTGTTAGGTGCGGTGTTGGATTGTATTTGGTATAAGGATTTATTTTCCTTATATACTTTTTTTAAGAAGATTCACACGCACGTACTTGGAGATCTCGAAGATTCGATTCTACCCTAATAAGGATATCTTGGAGATATACCTTATTTATCTTATTAGGGTTTGCATGAAGTACTATATATATTCGAAGATTAGCTCGGTGCCGCTGCGCGAGGGACGAGAACAATACTTGAGAGCTTTCATCATCTTCGTGTTCTTTGTGATTGAGTGCTTGTTCATTCATCAATTATTGGGGTAGCATTATTGGTGAGTGAATTGTATTATCTTGAACGATTCTACGTTCAAGGTTGGGTTTAACTTTTCGATCTTAAGTTGTTTGGGTAGACTAGTTGAGAGTTTTCCAAAGAATCCATTTGTGAGGAGTAGAGTCGGGTGAGGAGAGAACGTTTAGTGCAGCTACCGTTCAAGAGTCTTGTATCCCTTATACTCATTATAGTGGATTGCTTTCTTGGAATAATTTCTCCCAGACATAGGTGTGGTTATCACCGAACTGGGTTATCAACTTGTGTGCTCACTTGTGTTATGTTATGTGTTACATTTGAACATACTAGTGTAGGGGTTATACAATTTCACTAACAATTTTCGAACTATGAAATTTCTCTGCAAGTATATCATTGATATTCCAGTTTGACCTTAATGATTGACTATTATCAAGCTTTTTGTTCAAAATTTAAAAATTCATCAGAAACATGAAATTGCTGGCTCCACAGTTTTAAAGTCTGATAGAGTTAAGGTGATTTGTGAATGTGAAAGAAGATGAAGTGATGAAAGTAAGGTAGAAGGAAACGACAAGACTATAAAGATGAAATAAAGTATCCTCAAACGAGGCTCCTCGAACGGGGCCACAGAAAATCCCGCTACAGCAAAGATGACTAATAACCCTAATTCATAACTGAATATTTATAGACTAGGAAACTTAAGGCCTAAGTAATAAACTTGGAGCCCACACAATAATCTAGATCTAATCTTCATTCTAACCCTAGATAACATAACCATAAATAACTAAATAAAATAAGGAAATATAGTTAACTATGAATCTAAATAATTAATAAGATATATATCAGGATCCATATCAATTCCTCGGCTGTTCAAAAGAGCCTTGTCCTCAAGGTTGTAATTGACTTCAAAACACGTACCAAATCTGCCACGTCCAACCTTCACTAAATGTTCCAAATTGCAGCTTGAAAGAGGCACAGTGCTGAAATATGCCTATAAACTTGATCAAGAGGATAGTCTTCTCATCTAATGCAGAAACTGTTGGGAATTGTTAAGAACGAAAATGTTAAGGGGGAACTACATGGGACACTTTAAAAATGTAGTGTTTTGATTTGATCCCAAAACCCCAAAGCGTTCTGTTCCCAAGCGACCCATTTGATGTAGATGATAGGTTAGAATTTTTCTAAGCCTAAACTGTTAGGATGGCTTTATTTTGCTTAGCTTTAGACTGCAGGAATTCCAAGTGAAGGCCACTCGCTTTGAGTGTGTTTTCCGAAGCGAAGCAAGTCTAGCGAGCCGAAGTGAAACGTGCCGAAGAACAGTATAGCGAAGCGAACGCTACAGATCAAAGCCCAAGCGAAGCGAAGCGAGCGCTACAGTGGAATCAAGTGAACCCACTAAAGCGAAGCGAAGCGTGCGCTACAAAGAAAAGCCGAAGCGAGTCAACGCGAGTCAACACTTAATTTAGTAGTGTCTCGGGAAATTTATTTCTCAAGTGACTCACTACAAATATGACCGTGAAGAGACTCACTTCAGAGCGGCCGCTACAACTTCAAAGCGAAGCAAGCCTCTACCTACCAGAAAGCGACAGAGCGACTCCCGCCCATATTTTGAACTCCAGTCAACAGGAGATCGTAGCATTAATTACAAGATCTTCACGTGTCGAAAGAGGAGTGGAGCAGAGGAGTTGACTGCCAGGCCGACAGGGCGCCGCTACAGTACTGGCTCGCTCCAGTTACTGTTGAAGTTGGAGTTTAGCCAGATTTGGCAAACGGACAAACTGCGCATCTGCAAAAGCATACTGGCTGCACAAAGTACTGTCGAGTGGAGGAGAGACAAGGTCACCAACCAAGCAACGGACCTCGGCCATCTCTCCGCCTATAAATAGTGAAGGATCACAACGTGAAGAAGTAGAACACTACTTGAGCATTCGAGCCTACTGCAAACAAACACTCCCAAGCCTTAGAGCAAATCTTCGAGTCTTTGTTTTCCAAGTGTTCTCCGAGTTTCTAATTCATCGGAACTCGTCTTCACAACCTTCACACTTAGAGTCTAAGCCCATTCCATATCCAAGCTTAGAAGAAGAGCTCTAACCATCTTTGCACTTATTGTAAAGAGCTCTTCACAGTGTGTTTGTCAACCAAAAACCCTAAACCCAGTCTGTTAGGTTTTTGTGTGTTGTCGTTAGGTTGTCTCGATCCAAGGCTCTTCTCTCATCGATTGAAGAAGCCTCGATCATAGAGTCTAGATCCAAGCTTGCACTTACATCGTTCGTGTAAAAGCTCGATCGAAGCTAGGCTGTAAGGAGAGCCCGGAATCTCCCTGTTGTTCGGACATAAGCGAGTGAAGCTTCCTGTCCAGTTTAGGTCCGAGTAGTGAACCCGTAATCACTGCACTGTTCGTTAGATCCAGGCGAGTGAAGCCCGATCTCGATTAGGTTTTTGAAGGACCCGCAACCTTCAAGTTCTTGAGTGAAGAGAACAGTTGCCGTCGTGCAACAAGTGGACGTAGGAGCTTTATCTCCGAACCACTATAAATCTTCGTGTCGTATCTCTCTAACCCTTATCTCTTTACTATATTCGATTATTCATTGCACGTGCATTTAAACAAACAAACTTGATTCTTTAATTACTTAGGAAAGATTTAGCTCACCAAATTCCGCACACGAGTAAAGACTCCCTCTTGATCAAGTACTCACTTCGGTCAAGCAGGCAAGCTACATACTGTAGATCTAGCTTCAGCTTGGTCTTAAGTTTGAAGTGAGCTCTTTACTTGTCACTCTGAATTAAGGGATTTGAAGTTGAAAAACTTCAAAATACGTATTCACCCCCCCCCCCCCCCCCCCCCCTCTACGTATTTTTCCTATTAACAAACCGGGACCAACAAGTGGTATCAGAGCAGCGGTTCTTTCGAGCCTCTGCTTTGCATATCCGAAGTGAGTCCCCACTCGCTTCACGTTGTCTCACTGAACCGGATCCTATTTTCCTAAGTGCATCAAAACCCCACCCACGCATACTGCATATACTACTAACTGTTTGCCATGTCTACATACAGTGCTTCTAGTCTTCCACAGTTTTCAATTGAAGGCTATGAGATCTGGAGTTTCCGAGTCGAGAGCTTCCTATGCTCCATCCACGACCGGATGTGGGAAGTCATTGAGGACGGACCAATCGAGATCAAGAAAGCCATATCTGTGGATGTTCCAGCCGCTGAAGGTCGTCCAGCCCACGTTCGACAACAGTACGTGGAGAAGGATAAGGATGAATATACTCCAAATGACTTCAAAGTTGCCAACCTCGACAAGATTGCATGCCACACGATGCAGAGCACCGTGTCGGACGCCTATCTACCACGAATAAGGAAATGTGCAACGGCAAAGGAAATGTGGGAAACCCTAGCCCTCATTTCTCAAGGCACAGACAAAATCATGGAGAACAAGCTCGCCGTTCAGATGCGGGAGTTTGAAAGTCTGATAATGAAGCCAGGAGAATCCATTGACGCCTTCGAGCTAAGGGTTACAAACATCATTGCAACTCTCAACTCGCTTGGGAAGGAACTCACAGATAAGGAAGTCAACCTGAAGATTGTCCGAGCTCTTACCAGGAAATGGCAGACTATGAAGGAGCTGTACCTAGCTACCAAGGATCTATCAAAGCTCACACCGGAGATTCTGTTCTCCGAACTCAAAGCTCATGAATTCGATCTGAATTGAATGACCTCGACGAAGAGGATGATGCGCCCACTACGTCAAAAGGAGTAGCATTCAAAGCTGCTGAAGGGCCAAGCGAGCAGTCGCTAGCCAAGATGACGAGGGAAGAGTTGGAAGAACACATTGCGTTCTTATCCAAGAAATTCAACAAGATGAACTCTCGAGTGGGCAAATACAAAAGATTCTACAAACAATACAAAGGGAGGAGCACTGATGCTCGAGAAGGAAAAGGAAAGAGAGAAGAGACGACCAAGACGATCCCGCGCGACATGATGGAAGTGGAGTGTTACCACTGCCACAAGATGGGCCATTACAAATCCGATTGCCCAAAGCTAAGTGCCAAAGAGCGCGAAGAATTTAAGGCCAAGAGGGATGCTCCAAGGCGAGCGCTCGTAGCGAGTGAAGTGCCGGTCGCTACAACTGAAGATCCACCAAGCGACTCAGATGCATTCACCGATCCAAATTCCAGTGATGGTGAGGATCTTGGATTTATGGCGCTCACCGACGAAGAAACAGGAGAGGTATTCTTCTATCCTTCAATCACTTCAATTACACTAGCACACATTGTCAATGAGGAAGAACAATCCTCTTCACGGAATGAGTTGTTTGACAAGCACCAGAAATTGTCAAGCGACCACGAAGTGGTAAAATAAGCTCTGTCTCAAAGCGAGAAGGAGAACCGAAAGCTAGCCCGTGAGCTTGACGAAGTCAAACTTAATTTAAGGGCTATGACTAGCAAGTTCGAGGATCTCTTCGCTAGACATCAAAGCTTGGAGGGAAGGTATGAAACCCAGTCCACTCTAGTTGCCAACTTGAACAAAGCATCATATGCTAGGCAGGCACTAGAGGGCTCGCTTCTGCCTTTTGGTAGGAAAGCTGGCCTTGGATATGAGGGTGGACCTCCCAAGCCGACTGTCTTTGTTGGTGCATCACACACTACACCATCAGTCACTTTGGAATTGCCCACTGCATCCAAAGCGACCACTAACAAAGATAAAGGCGAAATGGCTGAGAACCCTAAAAGGAAGCCTATGAAGGTGTCTATATCTTTAAGGGCAAATCCTAAGGGCAAGCAAAGTTCAACAATCCCTAGCACTCAACATGCTAAGTCTTACCAATCCAAGGGTAAAGGGAAAACTGTTGAAGCTTCTAAGTCTCAAGCCAAGACACGAGAGACAAAGGATCTACCTCCTAAAAAGAGGAGTAATGTCTATGTGTCACGTTATCCGGACTGGAGATGGTCCAACCGGACTAACGTTGAGGGGGAAGATTTTGAAGCTTCCACTAGGTCGCTTCAGATTCCCAAGGTTTCTCAAGCGAGTCAGGGTCAAAACCCTAGTTGGACCGCTTCGAGGAAACCAAGCGAGCCGCTTCGACAGACTAGAAACCCTAAGTCAGTCTCTAAACCCAGAGCTAATCCGAAGCGAGTCGCTTCAGGATATAAGCAAAATGGGAAGAGCATAGGTAGGTCTAAAGCGAGCCGCTACCCCTCTTGCACACACTGTTGCACGTGTGAAACTGCTTTAAGGCAGAAGTCACCGTTTTCTAAGGTCGAGAAGCCCAAGACACAAGCTTCATCTCAAAAGAGAGTGAAGCAAGTGTGGGTACCTAAGGGAACTAACTTGCAAGGACCCAAACTGTTTTGGGTACCAAAATCTGTCTAATTGCAGGTGAGCGCCGTGGATCCCATGCCAAGTGAGGGTCAACAAGTTTGGTACTTGGACAGTGGATGTTCAAGACACATGACCGGCATGAAAGCTCTACTTCACAACTACATAGAGAAGAAGGGTCCACACGTAACCTTTGGTGACAACTCTCGAGGAAGCACCAGGGGATACGGCGCACTGAAAGTTGGAAAGCTCACAATTGAAGAAGTCTCCTATGTGGAAGGACTCAAGCACAACCTGTTGTCCATCTCACAGTTTTGTGATAAAGGGTACAGGGTGGAGTTCATCTCCAACAAGTGCATTGTGAAGAGGAAACTCACGTCTCAGATTGTGCTCACTGGAATTAGGCAAAGGAACGTCTACATAGCACAATGGGACAGCTGCAAAGAATACTACAGAAATTGGATGGCTATGGCACAGACGCTTGAATCATCTCAACTTCAAAGCCATCAATCGCTTAGCTCGAAAGAGTTTGGTGCAAGGCATACCGAATGAAGTCTTCATCAAAGACCATCCATGCTCACCATGCCAACGAGGGAAGCAGACGAAGAAGCACTTCGCCAGTCTCGAAGAAGCTTCATCAAAGCGAGTGCTCAAACTGCTTCACATGGATCTGTTTGGTCCAGTTACTCCAGTTAGTGTAAATGGAAGGAAGTACACTCTAGTTGTAGTCGACGACTTCTCTCGCTACACATGGGTTGTATTCCTTTTCAGCAAGAAGGAGACACTGACCAAACTGCCACAACTACTCAAGCGATTGGCGGTGGAAAAGAATCAAGCTATTGTGACCATCCGCTCCGACAAAGGCACAGAGTTCTTGAACTCTACAATTGAAGCGTACTGCACGGAGCATGGCATAGCACATAAAACTTCTTCAGCACGCACTCCTCAGCAGAATGGAGTTGCTGAAAGAAGAAATCGAATCATCAAAGAAGCCGTTCGCACCATGATTGCTGACTCGAAGCTTCCGATGAAGTATTGGGCTGAAGCTGCCAACACGGCGTGCTACACACAGAATCGGACGCTTCTCAACAAACGGCACGACAAAACTCCATATGAAATATGGACAGGGAGAATTCCTAACATATCTTATTTCCATATTTTTGGTTGTAGGGTCTTCATTCACAACAATGGGAAGTCGCAGTTGAAAGCCTTTGAAAGCAAAGCTGATGAAGGAGTATTCTTAGGATACTCTACATCTAGCAAAGCCTACAGAGTGTTCAACTGTAAAACCCTAATTGTGGAGGAATCACCCCATGTCGTATTTGATGAATCTTCTTTAAGTCTTCCACAGGAACAGGCTCAAGCGAATGAAAAGGATCAAAGCAAGGAACCCTCAAATCAACTCACTTGGGACGTGCTCGATGAAGATGATGAGATCAAGGACTCAAGCGAGCAGAATCCTAAAGGAGGAGTCGAAGCTGCCCCCAAGATTCCTGAAGCTAGTGCAGGCCAAGCACCCAATCCAGTCACTTCAGTCGATGAAGCGAGCGACAAGGAAGAAGATGAGATGAAGCTGGCGGATCAAAGCGAGCGTGGCTCAAAGATCACTCACCTAGCCAAATCATTGGAGATCCATCCAAGGGTGTAGTGACCAGAAGTCAAGTGTTTGGAGAAAGTGCCATGTTCAGTTGCTTTCTCTCAAACATTGAGCCATCAAGCGTGGAGGATGCCCTAGCCGACTCTAACTGGGTGATCGCCATGCAAGAGGAGCTGAACCAGTTCACTAGAAATGACGTATGGTACCTCGTGGATCATCCCAAATTTCAGCATGTTATTGGCACCAAGTGGGTGTTCAAGAACAAGACCGACGAGGACCACAACGTAGTGAGGAACAAGGCGCGACTCGTTGCCAAAGGCTACTGCCAAGAGGAAGGAATCGACTTTGACGAGACCTTCGCTCCAGTGGCACGACTTGAAGCTATCAGATTGTTTCTAGCCTATGCAGCAGCCAAGAAGTTCAAGGTCTATCAAATGGATGTGAAGAGCGCATTCCTCAATGGTGAACTCAAGGAAGAAGTGTATGTGGAGCAGCCACCGGGTTTCGAGCAGGGAGATAAAGTGTATCGCTTGAAGAAAGCCGTATGGGTTGAAGCAAGCTCCCAGAGCTTGGTATGATACACTATCTCAATTCCTAGTGGAGAATGGCTTCCACAAAGGGAAAATAGATCGAACTCTATTCACTATCAATCATGGAGATGATATGTTATGGGTTCAGATCTACGTGGACGACATCATATTTGGGTCACCAAACCAGTCGCTTAGCGAGAAGTTTGGAGAGCTGATGAAGACCAAATATGAAATGTCGATGATTGGCTTGATGAGCTGCTTTCTAGGTCTTCAAGTGAAGCAGCAGGATAATGGAATTTTCATCAACCAAGCAAAGTATACAAGAGATATGCTTGCCAAGTTTGGTGTTCAACATGCTAAAGCTGTGAAGATTCCTATGAATACCAACTGGAAGATGGAGCCAGACGAAGGAGGAAAATCTGTAGATCCTACAGATTATCGTGCCCTAATTGGGTCACTACTCTATCTCACTGCAAGTAGGCCAGATATTGCTTTTGCAGTCGGAGTCTGCGCTCGCTTCCAAAGCAACCCCAAGCTCAGCCATCTTGAAGCTGCCAAAAGGATTCTTCGATATTTGAAGGGCACTGTCAACATGGGTCTGTGGTATCCAGCGGAGGACAATTTGGAGCTCACTGGATATTCCGATGCTGACTATGGAGGATGCCGAGTCGATAGGAAGTCAACTTCGGGCACATGTCAGTTCTTGGGAAGCAAGCTGATCTCGTGGTTCTCAAAGAAGCAAACAAGCGTAGCCACTTCAACAACCGAAGCTGAGTACATGGCCGCTGGAAGCTGCTGTTCTCAAATCCTTTGGCTTCGTCAACAATCGAAGGACTACAAAGTTGAAGCGAATGAAATTCCGATCTTCTGCGACAACAACAGTGCTATATGTATCTCGCAGAATCCAGTGCTTCACACCAGGTACAAGCATGTGGAAATTCGACATCATTTCATTCGTGATCATGTCGAGAAGAAGGATATCAAGCTCGAGAAAATCCATACCGATCTCCAGCGAGCAGATATCCTCACCAAGCCTCTAGCTGAGTCTCGATTCAACCAGCTATGCATAGAATTAGGGTTATTAGACCCTGGTGAAGAATGCTAGTTCCAGGATGCATGAAGGAGTGTTCGCTTGTTCCCTTGTGCGGCACTCGCTTCGTATCTTCACCAACTCAAGCGAGTCACTTCAAACTCCACTCGCTTGAAGAAAAAGAAGTAAGGTGGAGATAGGTGGAGTATTGGAAGAAGTTCCCTACCAACTTATTGGAATTGTTAAGTATATGGTTAAGGGGGAACTAATGCTTACTCTCGGAGCAAGCTACTTCCAAAGCGAGCAAGAATGCTGCTATCTTGAATTCTGCATCGCTTCAATTTGCCCTAGCTTGGGTCAAAGCGAGTCGACTGCAGATTCATTCTCTAGATTGTAGGAAAGCTTGAAGGTTTACCTTTTTATACAAAAGGTTGCAGGGCTGGTGACATGCTTCTGCGTAAAATACGAGATTGTCTTGTCAGAGCATTCTCATTGTCATCCTGTCCATTTCTGCTCTGAGATAAGGACTTGTACTCATCCCCCATTCGTCGTGAATAAGTACACTTACGTGATGCTCCCTTCGGGTTGTAGTAAGCTTGTGTACTATATTCATTTTCTCCCTCATTCACTTCGATGGAGGACTCTCTAATTCGTAGAGGAAGATGAATGCCATGAAGATGAATGCCATGAAGATCTAATTCAACATGTAGTCTCCAACATGTGGTATCTAATTCAACATGAAGTCTTCAATTTGTGGTATCAATCTCCTACGAAGTGAGATTGACTGGTAAGTGTTTCAATTTTAAGTACACTAAGTGAGCCGAAGCGTGCTAGAAACCTTCACTCACTACGTGGAAAATATGAAATGAATCTGACACAAATACAAAGAGGAAAACATTCTTGTTTATCCTCGAAGTATGTAAGTCAGAAACATTTTAAATAAAGCAAAGAAACTTCATTTCTATATTTCAGTCGCTACAGATGGCGAAGCAAGTGACGAGTCACTTCGCAAGTCATCGCAAACGAGTGCGGAACAGTCACTCAAAGCGAGTACTCCGCAAGCGAGTAAAAGCTAAAGCAGCCCAACTCGAAGCGAGCGGGTACGAAGCGAGCGGGTATGAGCTCTCTGCACTCGAGCGCAATTTTCACTTTCTGCCAAGTATTTAATGCAGAATCAGGAACGGCGGAAATAACGGGCGCGTGGTTCTCACTTCAAATTTGAAGCGGGAAAAGGCGGAAAAGATCCAGCCATCGAATCTCAACAGCCCCCAATCTGCAACCGTAGGATTAGCGCCGTATAAGACAATCCAATCACAGCAGGCCACATGGAGACATCGTGCAAGTTGACGGTTCACTTTTACTGTGGTGACGCCGGACACGTCAGACCCATCACCGCACGTCCGCCGTCTACCTACAGGACTTACGGTAATATAACCGTTCTACCCCTGCCACGTCAGCCAAGATCTAACTCTATATATATGGGACGAGGCAGAACTGCAAAACCTTTCACAGCCTTCAAAATTTGCCATTCTCGTGCTTAGATCTGCAATTTTTGCAACTCACGAGTCTCAACCCTTGTTTTTCATCGATAAAACTCAATTCAAAATCTTTCAAATCTCACCATGGGAAAGAAGCAAAAGACTGAAACAATGGAGGAGTTTCTCACGGAGGTCGACAAGCACATAAATGTCGAGCCTCATCTCGATCCAGCCATTATCGAGAAGAATGGCTTTCTCCGTAGAGCTGTGACTAAGGCCGGTCTATGGAAATTCGTGACGGCAGTTCCGTCAAAGATTCTGGCGAAGGCCGTTGGAGAACTACTGCTCAACTTGAGGAAGGAGCAGAATACGTCTTCTTTCACTGATCCACGCACCAGGAAGCCGGTGGAGGTGGATATGAGTGAACTCATCAGCACGTTCGATTTGCTGAGAGAAGGAGGAGACTCGCTGCTAGATTTGGGTCTGTCAGCCAGAGTTCAGTACGGTCGGTTTGCAGCCGACGGAGCAGATCCGAACTACAAGGAGGCCAGCATTCGAAAAAGTTTGAAGGCCCCCTTCAACCATATCTGCGAGCTCTTTTCGAAGAGTATCGCGTCCTACATCGGAACGTTGGAGACTCTCTCCGACGCGAAGCTGATCGCCACTGCAGTAATCGTCGACAGCCTCACAGGAACCAGCTTCAACTGGCATGGCTGGTTTCTCAAACAGATTCACGAAGCCGCTGATGACTTCGCGTTTGTGAAGGGAAGCACATCAGATTCTCCGCAAGGGGAAACTAAAGTTCTTCTCAAGACTCTCCTTTGCTTTGGAGAAGTTTCCGGGGAAAGCATGGCCGGAAACTGACACCATTGACTACAACAAGCAATCCATCTATTACGACAAATGGAGGAAGAACAAGACATTGATGGATTTGGGGCTTCTCAAGGTTGAAGTGCTCGTAGCGAGACCAGTTGCCGAAAGGCAAGCTGAAGAACGCCAAGTGAGGCCGGTCGCTTCACCCGGGAAGCGAGCCGCGCCGAAGCGAGGCAAGAAAATGAAGCGAGTCGCTTCAATCGTTCAAGAAAGCGAGGCGGTGGAGAAGCCGCTTGAGAACGTTGAAGTAACTCAACCCCAGCCTACCCAAATCCAAATCCAATCTCCCCAACTACAAATCCAAACCCAAACCACCCAAATATCCTCAACTGCCCAACACCAAACACAAAAATCCCCACGTGAAGAAGATACAGGTTCTTCACTTCAAATTCCTGATATCCCTCTACTCCACGTCGACCCGGTCAAAGCCTACACAACCTTCAAACCATTCCAATCCCAGCAAACACAATCACCACCCACTGAAGCCATACAAATCTCTGAAACCCAAGAAACCTCATCACCTTCCCATTCCCCCTCGACATCGGCAGCTACAGCCGATACCGCCCAAACAATCGGTGAACTTCCCATCATTCCACAATTCATACCCCCTGCCCTCACCATTCATAAGCGGGCTCTCGAACGCTATGTCCTAGATAGAGAGCAAGCCGCAGAAACGATCAATCTTCGCTACTCCAATGTTCCTTGGACGGACGTGTTCTACACCAATGTCGTCGATTTTCTGACGTACATCACGTATCGTGGAACGGAGTACTACAAAATCTTCAGGCTCCTCAAAGCCTTCACGGAGGAGGAACTGATTCAAATGGAGGCCAAGTTACTCAACTTCATTGGCGAAAATGGCTTCCATGCCTTCCTTGAAGGGACCAGCTTCTGGGAAAAGCTTGATGCCAAAGTGAAGGAATCTTACCCACTCGCCATTGTTCCGAAGCGAGTGCCCTCTTCCCATGAGAGGAAGCTTATCAGGGAGCATAAGGAGGAGGTAGAACTGAAGGATGCGAAGATCGCTAGCCTTCAAAGCGAGATAACAAAGAAGAGTGAGGAAATGGAGAGGAAGGCGGGGGAGGTCATTAGTCTCAAAGAAGACTTTGACAAGAAGAAGAAGGATTTGGAGGGAACGGTGGAGGAGAAGGAGAGGTTATTGGAGGAGAAAGAGAAGGCGCTGGAGGCGTAGGTGAAGCTGGTGGGAGATCAAACTATTACAATCACCGAACTTAAGGGCTCGCTTGATGCGGAAAGGAGCCGCTTGAGGGAGGTAAATGCCAAGCTTGTCTCAGTTGGCAAGGAAAAGAAGGATTTAGAGAAGGAGGTAAGGAAGTTGAAGGAGGTGCTAAAGAATAGAGAAGGAAAGTTGGTGATGAAGGGAAGTGAGCTGCTGAGCACGAAAAAGACTCTGGACTCTCTCAGAAATGAGATGAAGCTGCTCAAGCAAGAAAGTGAGCTCGATAAAAATGATCTGGAGAGTCGGAGGAGAACTGCCCAGGCTATTGATCTTCAAAAAGCTAAACTGACTCTACTACTGGAAAAGGTCAAGGAGCTGGGCGAAGCGTACACTGAAAAGATGGCTGCAAGTGCCAAATTCCATCTCTCTCTAAACCAGAGAGAGAGGAGCCTTGAGACGATGCAAGCAGAACTTCTAGCGGCTCAGGAATTCTTGTACTTCAACTTGCAGGATGAGAAGGCGGATATAAGGAGGGAAATTGAAGCGGAGCTGGAGGCTCGCTTCAGAGAAGTAGAACCTTTAGAGAGGATGATGGCATCAATTGTGGAGAGAGAAAAGCAGTGCGAGTATCTACTCGAAGAAATCTCAATCAAAACTGCTGATCTGGTGGCTCCAACTGTGGGAAAAGCCGAAAAGATGTTGGAGGCCATTTTCAACACTCTCAACTCGCT
Organism: Thymus mandschuricus; assembly: GCA_029379335.1. Classification (NCBI taxonomy): domain Eukaryota; kingdom Viridiplantae; phylum Streptophyta; class Magnoliopsida; order Lamiales; family Lamiaceae; genus Thymus; species Thymus mandschuricus. The sequence continues at coordinate 6,766,793 of CM057074.1, forward strand.
TCACCAAACCCTTTCCGGAAAATCAATGATCCTAACCCCTGGCAGTGATGATGCCAAAAAGGGGGAAGGACAAGTGAAGCTAGGAGGAACTGGAGGTTCAGGGGGAAGTAAAGTTGGTGTAGAGTTGATGCTGGAAGGAGGCAGTGGTGCCGGTGAAAAGGAGGGTGTAGTAGATGAAGCGAGGGCTCTGGGCAAGACAAAGCTCACGAAGGAGGAGTTAATGAAAAAGCCCGAAGAGCCTAGCAGGCCGCTTCATGAAAAAGTGCTGAGTGCCTCAATTGCACGGCATCCTCCGGTGACTGTGATTACGAAGGAGGAAAGGCGGATGCAGGTGGAGAAGGATGCTGCCTTGGCGTGGGAGATGGAGCAGCTGTTTAATCTAACCAAAAATTCTATTGCTGCAGGTGCTTCATCTAGTTCCCAAGCGGCCGCTTTACCCAAAGCGCCCGCTTCAGCCATCACGCCAGCTTCGTCAGCCACACTCACTTCGGCTACTGTTGCACTTACTTCATCAGCAATCGTCCCCTCAAGTGCTGTTACGAGGAAGGATATGCCGCCCCCCCCCCCCCTCTACCAAAACTTCCATTGAAGCGAACTGCACAGGAGATAAAAGGTGATGACCCCGCGGCTATGCGCCAAAAGGTCAAGCAAGCAGTTGCTTCAAAAGCTGGAAGGGAGGAGAGAAAGAGGAAGGAAAGAGCAGAAGGGAGAGGCGAAGGCGAGAGGAAGAGAAGGGCAGATGCAAGGCGACTCCAGGTGATTGACGCACGGATCGAGGAGCATTTCAGTGAGGTATTGCTTATTCAATCCTCGTTGGTCCGAAGTGCGTTCATTCCTTTCATGCCAGATGAGTCCGAAGCATGCGAAGCTCAAGCCATATCTGATGCATGCGACGTGACTACAAAGGAGATGGTTGAGTCGGGTCGCTACCCCAAAAAGGAAGAACAGAACTACATTCGGAAGCGTCTCAATGAAAAGCGTCCTTTGTGGAGCAGCAACTCAGGAAAGAAGTTCACCGATATCATGACTGAACTGTCGAAGAGATCTGAGGAGGAGTTGGTCAAGAGAAGAAATGAACATCCCGATGCTAGGGAAATTGAGGACTTCATTCCAAGAGATCTGCGCGAGCAGTGGCTGCACTACAAGGATTTATTCATCAAAGCCTATTACTACTGGGAGGTAGTGCCGCTGCAGGATCGCTGCTCTCGGATAAGTGCCCTCAACAACTTTCTGGCTACCTATGACGACAAGATGCGCCGAAAAATCTTTACTATGGCTGAACAAGCAGAGCCCAAGCCCATTGTTGTCAAAGTACCAGCTGTGAAGGATTTCCCCATGCCTTATCATCCAGGCACGAATGTTCCTAACAGAGGAATCATTGATAAGGAGGTGGATGAAGCCTTCAATCTGGAGAGTGCATGGAGAAGGCCGAGCATTCACACAGTAGGCAGCATGGAATCGAGAGTGCTATCAGCTTATGTGGATATTGCTGATGAGAGAGAGTTGAAGAATGTGGAGGAGAGGAAGAAGAAGGAGGAAGAGGATGAAGCTGCAGGAAATCTATGAATTTCAAGCTTCTTATCTTGTGAACTGTTGTTCATTTATCTCACCTTTATTTCTGTCTCTTCTATGTCATTTACTCGCTTTGTGAATGACTTTACCTTTTTGCTACAAACTCAAATAATTTAACCGAAAAAAGGGAAAGGAACTTAAAAAAAAATTTACAAACGAAACTGCAAAGGAAGCAGTCGCTTGGAGTTCCCTTCACGGTTAGATAGGCTAGATTTATTTTATCTAAGTCTTTTGGGTTTTGGCATCATCAAAAAGGGGGAAATTGTTGGGAATTGTTAAGAACGAAAATGTTAAGGGGGAACTACATGGGACACTTTAAAAATGTAGTGTTTTGATTTGATCCCAAAACCCCAAAGCGTTCTGTTCCCATGCGACCCATTTGATGTAGATGATAGGTTAGAATTTTTCTAAGCCTAAACTGTTAGGATGGCTTTATTTTGCTTAGCTTTAGACTGCAGGAATTCCAAGTGAAGGCCACTCGCTTTGAGTGTGTTTTCCGAAGCGAAGCAAGTCTAGCGAGCCGAAGTGAAACGTGCCGAAGAACAGTATAGCGAAGCGAACGCTACAGTTCAAAGCCAAAGCGAAGCGAAGCGAGCGCTACAGTGTAATCAAGTGAACCCACTAAAGCGAAGCGAAGCGTGCGCTACAAAGAAAAGCCGAAGCGAGTCAACGCGAGTCAACACTTAATTTAGTAGTGTCTCGGGAAATTTATTTCTCAAGTGACTCACTACAAATATGACCGTGAAGCGACTCACTTCAGAGCGGCCGCTACAACTTCAAAGCGAAGCAAGCCTCTACCTACCAGAAAGCGACAGCGCGACTCCCGCCCATATTTTGAACTCCAGTCAACAGGAGATCGTAGCATTAATTACAAGATCTCCACGTGTCGAAAGCGGAGTGGAGCAGAGGAGTTGACTGCCAGGCCGACAGGGCGCCGCTACAGTACTGGCTCGCTCCAGTTACTGTTGAAGTTGGAGTTTAGCCAGATTTGGCAAACGGACAAACTGCGCATCTGCAAAAGCATACTGGCTGAACAAAGTACTGTCGAGTGGAGGAGAGACAAGGTCACCAACCAAGCAACGGACCTCGGCCATCTCTCTGCCTATAAATAGTGAAGGATCACAACGTGAAGAAGTAGAACACTACTTGAGCATTCGAGCCTACTGCAAACAAACACTCCCAAGCCTTCGAGCAAATCTTCGAGTCTTTGTTTTCCAAGTGTTCTCCGAGTTTCCAATTCATCGGAACTCGTCTTCACAACCTTCACACTTAGAGTCTAAGCCCATTCCATATCCAAGCTTAGAAGAAGAGCTCTAACCATCTTTGCACTTATTGTAAAGAGCTCTTCACAGTGTGTTTGTCAACCAAAAACCCTAAACCCAGTCTGTTAGGTTTTTGTGTGTTGTCGTTAGGTTGTCTCGATCCAAGGCTCTTCTCTCATCGATTGAAGAAGCCTCGATCATAGAGTCTAGATCCAAGCTTGCACTTACATCATTCGTGTAAAAGCTCGATCGAAGCTAGGCTGTAAGGAGAGCCCGGAATCTCCCTGTTGTTCGGACAGAAGCGAGTGAAGCTTCCTGTCCAGTTTAGGTCCGAGTAGTGAACCCGTAATCACTGCACTGTTAGTCAGATCCAGGCGAGTGAAGCCCGATCTCGATTAGGTTTTTGAAGGACCCGCAACCTTCAAGTTCTTGAGTGAAGAGAACAGTTGCCGTCGTGCAACAAGTGGACGTAGGAGCTTTATCTCCGAACCACTATAAATCTTCGTGTCGTATCTCTCTAACCCTTATCTCTTTACTATATTCGATTATTCATTGCACGTGCATTTAAACAAACAAACTTGATTCTTTAATTACTTAGGAAAGATTTAGCTCACCAAATTCCGCACACGAGTAAAGACTCCCTCTTGATCAAGTACTCACTTCGGTCAAGCAGGCAAGCTACACATACTGTAGATCTAGCTTCAGCTAGGTCTTAAGTTTCAAGTGAGCTCTTTACTTGTCACTCTGAGTTAAGGGATTTGAAGTTGAAAAACTTCAAAATACGTATTCACCCCCCCCCCCCCCCCTCTACGTATTTTTCCTATTAACAAACCAGGACCAACAGAAACGTTCGTTGATAGAGAACAACATGTCGTGTTCTTGAGAATTGGATGTGGGAAACAAAAATTAACCCTAGTAGATGCAAGGGTTTTCGCATGAACTGTAGCAACCATAGTTTTGGGTTTAAACTTAGGTTCTACATTAACACAAGGAATAAACACATCATCCACAAGAGAATCAGGCAGCGACATCTGAGAAAAAGGAGCCAATGTTGTTTTTGTTTTGCCCCTATCCTGGATAAGATTATCTTTTGTATGCGCGGGCTGCTTAAGCTCTGAAAGATGGCCCTTCAGGACGGTGAGATGTGACTGCACCTCATCGAGTGTAGCCTGAATTTGAGTCCTAGCCTGATGCAGCGAGTCTCTAAACTCCGTCATGGAGCTCTTCATCTCGATGAAAATGTCCCGAACATCAGCAACCACCTTCTCTATATGCACCGGGCTTTGCTTCCATGTCGTCATGATAGATCCGGTAGGTCGGACCAATTGATAGAGTTAAGGTGATTTGTGAATGCGAAAGAAGATGAAGTGATGAAAGTAAGGTAGAAGGAAACGGCAAGAATATAAAGATGAAAAAAAGTATCCTCAAACAAGGCTCCTCGAACGAGGCCACAGGAAAATTCCACTACAACAAAGTTGTCCTATCACTATTGATCTCTAAAAGATTACTAACCATAATTCATAACTGAATATTTATAGACTAGGAAACTTAAGGCCCAAGTAATAAACTTGGAGCCCACACAATAATCTAGATCTAATCTTTATTCTAACCCTAAATAACATAATCATAAATAACTAAATAAAATAAAGAAATATAGATAACTATGAATCTAAATAATTAATAAGATATATCAGCATCATATCCGTATCAAAGTCCCCGGAATTTGAACCACACCTTGATACAATGTTGTTTTTTTGGCAACAGTTCATCTCCGAGGCTCTTGGAAAACTTGGCACACCTCTAATCTTAATTTGTGGCCAACCACCTCGCACATTCCCTAATGATTGAGATTTTATTCTATTTATCTTTTTGTTATTCATACTTACTGACCACTAACGTTGTTATGCATTTAAGTGCTAAAACACCGGGTACTCATTGGAGAGCTGATCCAAGAAAACGAGAAGCTTCGCCAGATATTGGTTGATGAGTACAAAATACAACCTAACAGGCTCCAATCTAGCGGCACAAGTAGGAATTCGTCCTCTTGTACTGAATGTTTTGAATGCCGTAGAAGACAAAGAAAAAGGTGAGCAGTTTGGTTAGTCCCGATAAGTTTGTTCATCCCAGTTGGCTATGGCAAAACAAATTTTTCCATGATCATTGTGGAAAATGCGAGGAAGTACTCAACTACCTCAAGGAAATTAATTTTTGAATACATAGAATAATGCATGTAAAATCCACCATCACATAGGCTCGTCAAGATAGGCACCTTCAAACTTTCAATATGCTTATTTAGTTCAAGTTAGGCCCCTGTAAATGCAGTTGTTGCTATATGTTGCTTATTTTTTTAGCTGAATTTCATCCATTGTATCGACAGAATTGTAGAGTGGTTCTGATGCTAGCGAGTTTTTGGTGAGTGGCAGATTTTACTATCTTCAGATCATAGTTGAATCTTTGAAGGAAGAAAAATCCCATGGTTGGAATGGATGTGTAAAATTTACTCCATCCATGTTGTCGAAAGTTGAGTCACGTTTTGTTGGCAAAAGTTTGGAGGATTTGACCTGCTAATTAAGAAAACTAGGGTTTATTATCGACGGAAAATCTTTTCACTTGTTAGGTGGACCAACCGATCTGAGTTAGGTTGGGCATTCATGTAACAAAACCTTTCTCTAGTCTGGAATCCCATCATGGATTGAATTGGGGAGGATCCCTTTGAAATTATGTTAATATCGAACCTTGGACATACTAGAGTTTTCAATTGAATGATTTTACAATTTTTGTTTCTTCTTCCCGCTCGATCGATCATGTTAAAGTTTAACGAAGACTTTTATGCATGAATTCTAATTGTTTTAGCTACAATTTATATACTATGTAAAAATAAAAATGAGGGACATTTATTTTTTTCACTGTTAAGGGTTTTTTTTAGTATTTTCACTTCTACTTTATTTTTCTTAAATTTGTTAAAATATTTACAAAATTAAAATGTTGTTAAAAAAAAGGTTAATTTCAGGTTTCAGTTATGAACATACACAACTTTCATTTCAAGTGTTCATTCCCCACTATTTATGTTTTTTAAATGGTTTTGCCAAATTAAAATATTGAAAAATTAGGGGCATTTTTATTCGTAGGCATGGTTTTACTTCTCACAGCAACCAAATTTAGTAAATAAATAAAAATATGATGAAAATTACTATTATATCCTCCTCGCACTACAACAAAAATAGCTTTTCTATACACGTAACTATGTTGTATTAAATAACCTTTTGCAACATCTCTTCTTTCTCTACGTTTTTTTCTAGTGTCACGAGTCAAAGTGTAGCTAAAGATATAATTAGCTGTCTCCACACTTTACAATGTCATAATAAATAATTAATTAATTAGATAATTAAAATATGATGCGACATTGAAATGTGTAGAGAAAAGATTTAATGTGACATCTTTTTGTTGTCAAGTTATACACTCTGTTACAACATCATTTTTGTTTTATTATGACACAAAAAATTGTCATTTTATATGAATTGGTGACATTTTAGAGTGTAGTAATTTTTTCTGTGTAGAACATATCAAGCCATATATAGACGTCATAATAGCTTAATTTTTTAAATTGTTTTTTTAAATAAATTATTATACAATTATTAATACTGATTTTATGCTATAATTATGATAAAACTAATAATAATAACTAAAAACATTGAATACGTGAGTAAATATATATATGTCACAAATTAAAAGTCAATACAGGAATATTCATGCCTAAACTATCATATCTTATACGAGTAACTAACAAAAGTAATCTCTAGCTAGCTCCAATCTGCAGATCAGTTATATATATATATGAGTTCAAGTAAAAACAAAAGTATCAATGAACTTGAGATGTAATGACTAAAATAGTTATTGAAACTTGAAAGGTGAAACACATCTTTTAACACATATATGGATTTACTGATAAGATCTGGTATAAACTTTAAATGTGTAAGTCCTGCTGCAGTTATTTGCATGATAGCTAGTAATTATTTATTACTAGCTTAAACTACCGGGCAACAACTCAAAAAAAGAAAAAGTAATTGACTAGCCATCGTGCGTAACATAAGTTGACAAACTCATGTTTATTGTCAATAAAATCCATCATCATTTACTTATTACATAAAATTTGAATAAACTGCTCAAGCTTAGTTCCACACAGTTCACCTTACAAATTAGAAGTGCAAGAGACATGTAACACAAAGGGAGAAACAATCTATCAACATGAGGATTGAGGCATAAAAGAGATAGTTATATTCATATATTTTTATTAATTTAACTAGGTAAACACATAGAAGCTTATCAATTAAGATTAAATGGGGTCAATATTAATTGAATTTTCACTTCTACCCACAAACACATAAACACAATATACGAAATTAGAGTTCAATGAAAAGATATTACCGGAAGGTGTTTGTTTAACGATGTCGGCCTGAGGAGACTTGAGCAAATGGCGTTTTTCCAATTAGGTGATCCATGGTTCTCTTTGATCTGGCAGCTTTATTTTTGTTACTTCTCACCTTAACATTGATAATAAGAGTCAATTCAAAATTCACATGCAGAAAGTAGATGTAAAAATGCAGATTAATAAATATAAAAACACACACCTTTACTTCATCTCTATTCCAATAAGCAACTAACTTACTCCATTGATCTGGCAAAACTCTTCCACCCTCCTCCTCTATTGGACACACCACATCTTTATTGGGTTCAAAGTATTTTCTTTTTAGAATACTCTTCCAATTTCTCCATTTTTTGTTGATGGATGAAAGAATCCAACCTTCATCTCCAAGACAGATATCATATCGTGACTGCAATATATAAACAAAAATTAGTGACTAAAGATGCTCTTTCTAATATATGTCAAAAGTATCAAAAACTATAATAACCTTGATAACATCTAGCATCTTTTTTTTATAACCGTCTGGCATTTTATGCCACTCTTCAACATCAAGCGGGCAATACGTGCCCTTCCTAGCCATAGTTCCCAAGAACTCAGAGAATTTGCCTTGATTAGGTCCGATTGGTCTTCTAAAACTATCAAAATCAAGTTTAATACAAGGTAGTGCTGATGGCCTACCCCATACCTCCAGAAATCAACCCCCATTGAGGCCAAGAATTCAACTTTATCATTCATCTTCATCAAATAAAAAAACACAGATTGCAAAAAAGGCAATAGAATTCACAATCACCATGCAATCAAGAGAGAGAGAGAGAGTACCAATCGAAGCACAATTTCAGCTTAAAGGGAGAGAGAGAGAGAGAGAGAGAGAGAGAGTAAGAGGCGGTGAGAAGGGTGGTGAAGGAGGCAGTGGGGGCAAATGGCGAGGCAGCAATCAAAACAGAAAACATTCTACTCGTTCTTCATGAGATTCTCGTGAATCATGCAGGCATGGAAGAACTTGTCCTTCGTTAGAAGCGCAAACACCCAACCTAGAACGACCTCTGATAATGAATTATCCGACTGCAATTCAACACTCATGTTGGTCCCGGTTTGTTAATAGGGGAAATACGTAGGAGGGGGGGGGGGGGGTGAATACGTATTTCAAGTTTTTCAACTTTTTCCCTTTAACTCAGAGTGACAAGTAAAGAGCTCGCTTGAAACTTAAGACCTAGCTGAAGCTAGATCTACAGTACGTAGCTTGCCTGCTTGACCGAAGTAAGGACTTGATCAAGAGGGAGTCTTTACTCGTATATGCGGAAATTCGGTGAGCTAAAATCTTTTCCTAAGTAATTAAAAATCCAAGTTCGTTTGTTTAGATGCACGTGCAATGGATAATCAAATATGGTAAAGAGATAAGGGTTAGAGAAATGTATGACACAGAGATTTATAGTGGTTCAGAGATAAAGCTCCTACGTCCACTTGTTGCACGACGGCAACTGTCTCTTCACTCAAGAACTTGAAGGTTACGGGTCCTTCAAAAACCTGGTCGAGATCAGGCTTCACTCGCCTGGATCAACCGACAGACGTAGTGATTACGAGTTCACTACACAAACCTAGACACGACTTGAAGCTTCACTTGCTTCAGTCAAACACAGACAGGGAGATTACGGGCTCTCCTTACAGCCTAGCTTCGATCGAGCTTCACACAAACGATGTAGGTGCAAGCTTGGATCTAAACTCTATGACCGAGGCTTCTTCAATCGATGAAAGAAGAGCCTTGGATCGGGACAACCTAACGACGACTCAAAAATCTAATAGACAGAGTTTAGGGTTTTTGGTAGACGAACACACTATGAAGAGCTCTTTACAGTAGATGCAAAGTAGGCTAGAGCTCTCCTTCTAAGCTTGGATATTTGAAGTGGGCTTAGACTCTAAGTGTGAAGGTTGTGAAGACGAGTTTCGATGAACTGGAAACTCGGAGAACACTTGAAACAAAGACTCGAAGATTTGCTCAAAAGCTTGAGAGTGTTTGTTTGCTGTATGCGCTCGAATGCTCAAGTAGTGTTCTACTTCTTCACGTTGTGATCCTTCACTATTTATAGGCGGAGGGTTGGCTGAGATCTGTTGCTTGGTTGGTGGCCTTGTCCCTCCTCCTCTCGACAGTACCTGCACAGGCTGGTTACTTTTCAGATGCGCAGATTTGGCTCTTTGCCGAAATTGGCTAAGTTCCAATTTCAACAGTAACAGGAGCGACCCAGTACTGTTACGGCGCCTTGTCGGCCTGGCAGTCAACTCCGCTGCTCCTCTCCGCGTTCGACACGTGGAGATCTCGTAATAAATGCGGAGATCTCTAGTTGACTGGAGTTCAAATTTGGAGCGGGAACTGTGCTGTCGCTTTCTGGTAGGTAGTGGCTCGCTTTGCTTTGAAGTTGTAGCGTCCGCTTTAGTTGAGTCACTTCGTAGTCATTCTGTAGTGAGTCGCTTCGGGAAATAAAGTTCCCTAGTGACTGCTTTGGAGATTGCTGACTAGAGTTGACTAGCTTTGACTTTATACTGTAGCTCTCGCTTCGCTTCGCTTTGGCTTTGGCAGACTCACTTTGAATCTACTGTAGCGCTCGCTTTGCTACACTGTTCTTCGGCACGCTTCACTTCGGCTTGCTAGACTTGCTTCGCTTCGAAAAACACACTCAAGTGAGTGGCCTTCACTTGAACTTTTGAAGTCTATAATCTAAGTAAATTAAAGAGCCATCCTAACAGAGTAGGCTTAGAAAAATTCTAACTTATTAACTACATCAAAATGGGTCGCTTGGGAACAGAACGCTTTGGGGTTTTGGGATCAAATCAAAACAATGAAGTGTCCCTAATAGGTTCCCCCTTAACATGTTGTTCTTAACAATTCCCAACAATTTCCCCCTTTTTGATGATGTCAAAACCCACAGACTTAAGATTATCGAAATCTAGTCGATCTAACCGTGGAAGGAACTTCAAGCGACTGCTTCCTTTGCAGCTTCGTTTGAGTTAATAATTTTTTTTTTAAGTTCCTTTCCCTTTTTTTGGTTAAATTTTGTTTGAGTTTGTAGCATAAGGATAAAATATCCTTAAAGCTAATAAATAACACAAGAGAGAAAGAAATTAAAATGGATAGATTGGTGAACATCAGTTTCCGAAACGAGAAGCTTGAAACTCAGAGGTTTCCTGCAGCTTCTTCCTTGTTCTTCTCCTTCTCCTCCGTCACCTCTTCCTTCTTCTTGGCAGCAGTGTCCTCGTAGGCAGATAGAACTCTTGATTCCATAGTACCCACGGTGTGAATACTTGGCCTCCTCCATGCACTTTCCAACTTGAACGCTTCATTTATCTCCTCATCTATGACTCCCCTATTAGGAATGTCCGTGCCTGGATGATAAGGCATGGGGAAGTCCTTCAGAGCTGGAACTTTGACAATCAAAGGCATGGGCTCTGCCAGTTCTGCCATGGTGAAGATCTTTCGTCTCATCTTCTCATCGTATGTGCAGAGAAAATTGCTGAGGGCACTTATCCGAGAGCAACGATCCTGTAGTGGCACTACCTCCCAATAGTAGTATGCTTTGATGAATAAGTCCTTGTAGTGTAGCCACTGATTGAGCAGATCTCTCGGGATGAAGTCCTCTATTTCTCTGGCGTCCGGATGTTCATTCCTCCGCTTGGCCAATTCCTCTTCTGACTTGGTTTATAGTTGAGCCATGATCTGCTTGAATTTTGCTCCCGACTCGCTGTTCCACGTTGGACGTTTCTCATTGAGTCGTTTGCGAACGTAATCTTGTTCATCCTTGCGAGGATAGCGACCAGACTCAACCATTTCCTTAGTCGCTACATCACATGCATCAGCTATGGCCTGGGCTTCGCAAGCTTCGGATTCATCAGGCATATGTGGAATAAAAGCACTGCGCACTAATGAAGACTGGATAAGTATCACTTCACTGAAGTGTTCCTCGATCCTGGCATCAATTATCTGTAGTCGCTTTGCCTTAATTCTCTTCTCCCGTTCTCCTTCATTCCTTCCTTCCTTTCTTTCCTTCCTTTTTCTCTCCTCCTTCTCTACCCTTGAAGCAACTGCTTGTTTGACCTTTTGGCGCTTGGCCGTGGGGTCATCTCCTTTCGTCTCCGGAGCAGTTCGCTTCAGTGGCTGCTTCGGTGGTGGGGGAGGCGGCATGTCTTTCTTCGTGGCTATACTAGAAGGAACAACTGCAGATGAAGTGAGTGCAGCTGTTGAAGCGGGCGCTATGGCTGAAGCGGGCGCTTTGGAACTAGAAGAAGCACCTACAGCAGATTTTTTTGTTAGATCAAATAAACGCTCCATCTCCCACGCCATGGCTGCATCATGCTCCACCTGCTTCCGCCTTTCCTCCTTGGTTATCACCGTCACTGAAGGATGCCGTGCGATTGAAGCGGCAAGCACCTTCTCTGCAAGTGGCCTGCTGGGCTCTTCTGGCTTTTTCATCAGCTCCTCCTCAGTGAGCTTAATTTTGCCCTTTGCTGCACTCAGAGCCCTCGCTTCATCATCTACTACTTCCTCCGCACCTTCATCACTCCTTCCTCCTTCGATCAGTCCCATCAACACTCCACTTCCTCCAGCACCTCCAATTTCTCCACGCTTCACTTGTCCTTCCCCCTTTTTGGCATCATCATTGCCGGGGGTTAGGATGATCGATTTTCCAGAGATGGATTGGTGAAGTGAGTTGACCGCATTGAAGACAGCTTGAAGCATCTGCTCGGTCTTACCCATGGAGGGCGCCACTAGTTCGGCTGTTTTGATGCTTATTTCTTCGAGCAGATACTCGCACTGCTTCTCTCTCTCCGTCACCGAGAGCATCAACCTCTCCAGTGGCTCCACCGCCCTGAAGCGAGCGTCCAGCTCCGCTTCGACTGCCTTCGTGATTTTCTTTGTTTCTTCTTGAAGTGTGAAGTCCAAGTGTTCCTTGGAAGCTTCAAGTTCTGCCTTCATCACGGCAAGCCTCCTCTCCCTCCGATTTAGAGAGTTGTGAAATTCGGCGTCTGCAGTGATCCTGACAGTAAGAGTTTCTTTCAGTCTCTTGACTTTCTACAGTAGGATAGTCAATTCAGCATTCTGTAGATCAAGAGCCTGTGCACTCCTCCTTCGGCTCTCCAGTTCTTTCTTGTCTATCTCACTTTCTTGTTTGAGCTCTTTCATTTCAGTTCGAAGTGAGTCGAGAGACTTTTTGGTGCTTATCAGCTCACTCCCTTTCCTAATCAGCTCTTCATCCTTCTTCTCTACAGCCTCCTTCAGCTTCTTCACCTCCTTTTCCAACTCCTTCTTCTCATTGCCAATTGTAACTAACTTGGCATTGACCTCCCTCAAGCGACTCCGTTCCGCATCAAGCGAGTCCTTGAGTTCGGTGATAGATGTTGTTTGATTTTCCACTAGCTTTGCCTGCGCCTCCAGCGTCTTCTCCTTTTCTTCCAACAACCTTCCCTTGTCCTCCACCGTTGCCTCCAACTCTCCCTTCCTCTTGCCAAAGTCTTCACGAAGACTCTTGACCTCCAACACCCTTCGGTTCACTTCTTCCTCCTTCTTGGAGATCTCGCTTTGGAGATTTGAGATCTCCACCTCCTTCGCCTCTATCTCCTCAGCATGAGCATTAATCAATTGCTTCTCACGTAGAGTTGGCTCTCGCTTGGGAATCACAACATCTGGATATTCCTGCTTTATCTTAGCATCCAGCTTGTCCCAGAAGTTGGTCCCATCGAGGAAGTTGTGAAAGCCGTCCACGCCAATAAAGTTGAGCAGCTTGGCCTCCAGCTCGATCAGCTCATTCTTTTTGAAGGCCTGCATCAGGTTGTAGACCTTGTAGTACTCCGTTCCGCGGTACGTAACGTACGTCAGGAAGTCAACGGTCTGGGTGTAGAACACGTCGGTCCACGGAACGTTGGAGTACCGGAGGTTGATGATCTCTGCAGCTTGCTCTCGATCCTTGACGTAGCGATCGATGGCCTGCATTTCTGCAGTGATGGCAGGAGGTGCAAATTGTGGGACAATGGTGAGTTCTCCGGTGGTTTGGGCGGTATCGGCTGTAGCTGCCGATGTCGAGGGGGATAGGGTGGATGATGAAGTTTCGGGGGTTTCAGATATTTGGATGGCTTCAGTGGGTGGTGGTTGTATTTGCTGGGTTTGGATGGGTTTGAAGATGGTGTATGCTTCGACTGGGTTGACATGGAGTAGGGGGATTTTGGGCATCTGGAAAGAAGAACCAGTTTCTTCTTCATGTGGGGATCGGGGTGATTTTTGGAATTGATGTTGGGCAGTTGAGGATGTTTGAGTTTCAGGTAGTGGCTGGGTTTGGATTTGAAGTGTTTGGGTTTGGACTAGGGGTTGGGAAGTTTGGATTTTGATGGGTGAGGATTGGTGTTGAGTCACTTCAACGTCCTCAAGCGGCTTCTCCACCGCCTCGCTTTCTTGGACGAGAGAAACGACTAGCTTCATCTTTTTCTTGCCTCGCTTGGGCGCGGCTCACTTCCCTGGTGAAGCGACCTACCTAGCTTGGCTCACTTCAGCTTGCCTTTCGGCAACTGGTCTTGCTACGGGCACTTCAATCTCAAGATGACCCAAGTCTATCAGCGTCTTGGTTTTCCTCCACTTGTCATAGAAGATGGATTGTTTGTTGTACACTGCAACGTCGGAATCCGGCCACACTTTGCCCGGAAACTTTTCTTCCAAGACAACAGACAGTCTGGAGAAAAACTTCAGCTTCCCTTTGCGGAGAATCTGATCGGTGCTCCCTGGCACGAACGCAAAATCCTTGGCAGCTTCATGGATTTGGTTGAGAAACCAACCATGCCAGTTAAACTTTGTTCCAGTGAGGCTGTCGACGATAACTGTGGTGGCGATCAGCTTCGTCTCCGACAGAGTATCTAGCGTCCCAATATAGCATACGACGCTCTTTGAGAAAAGCTCGCAGATGTGGTTGAAGGGATCCTTCAGGCTTGAACGGATACTGGCCTCCTTAAAATTTGGATCTGCTCCGTCGGCTTAAAATTCGCATCAGGTCTCCAAGGTGAACAGCCTCTGGTCGATGGAACAATGTAGGCAAGGGAAGTCGGCAAAATGGATCCGTAACTTCGGGAAAAGGATTGGCTCTGAGGACCGGGCTCGGGGGTCCCAGTCCCGAACCCGTCGGCTGCAAATCGGCCATATTGAACTCCGGCCGAAAGTCCCAATTCCAACTGAGTGTCTCCTCCCTCTCTCGGCAAGTTGAACGCACCGACGAGTTCGCTCATATCCACCTCCACCGGCTTTCTCGTCTGTGGATCTGTGAACGAGGATGTATTTTGCTCCTTTTTCAAGTTTAGTAGGAGCTCACCCACCGCCTTGGCCAGAATGTTTGATGGCACTGCTGTTACGAACTTCCATAGACCGGCCGTGGTCACGGCTCTACGGAAGAATCCGTTCGCTTCTACGATGACAGGGTTGAGATGGGGCTCGACATTTATGTGTTTATCGACCTCTGTCAAAAACTCCTCCATCGTCTCTGTCTTCTGTTTCTTTCCCATGGTGCAAAAAGAGAGATTTTGAACGGAGTTTTAACGACGAAAAATGGTTGAGACTCGTGAGTTGCAGATGTTGCAGATCTAAGCACGAGAATGACAATTTTTGAGGGCTGTGAAAAGTTCTACAGTTCAGCGAAGTCCCATATATATAGAATTAGGTCTTGGCTGACGTGGCAGGGGTAAGACGGTAATATCGCCGTAAGTCCTGTAGGTAGGCGGCGGACGTGCATTGATGGATCTGATGTGTCCGGCGTCATCACAGTAAAAGTGAACCGCCACTTGCTCGGCGTCTCCACGTGGCCTGCTGTGATTGGTTTGTCTTATACGGCGCTGATCCAACGGCTGTAGATCAGGGACTGTTAAGATTCGACGGCTGGATCTTCTCCGTCTTTTCCCGCTTCGGATTCAAAGTGAGAACCACGCGCCCGATATTTTCGCCGTACGTGAACCTGCATTAAATGCTTGGCAGAAAGTAAAATTTGCACTCGAGTGCAGACAACTCATACTCGCTTTGTGCCCGCTCGCTTTGAGTTGGACAGCTAGGCCTTGACTCGCTTGATAGGCACTCGCTTGAGTGACTGTTCCGCACTCGCTTGCGATGGCTAGCTTTGAGTTACGTAGCACTCGCTTGGCCATCTGAAGCGACTGAAATAAGAAATTGAATTTCTTTGCTTAATTTTAAAATGTTTCTGACTTACATACTTCGAGGATAAACAAGAATGTTTTCCTCTTTGTATTTGTGTCAGATTCATTTCATATTTTCCACATAGCGAGTGAAGGTTTCTAGCACGCTTCAGCTCACTTAGTGTACTTAAAATTGAAACGCTTACCAGTCAATCTCACTTCGTAGGAGATTGATACCACTTTTGAAGACATCATTTGATTTGGACTTCAAGTTGTTGAATCCACTTGTTGATGAATGCATTCGCTTTGAAGCTTGTTGATGCCACCTGTAGAGTACTTCATCTTCTTGGCATTCATCTTCATGGCATTCATCTTCCTCTACGAATTAGAGAGTCCTCCATCGAAGTGAATGGGGGAGGAAATGAATATAGTACACAAGCTTACTACAACCCAGGGGGGCGCTTCACGTAAGTGTACAAATTCACGACGAATGGGGGATGAGTACAAGTCCTTATCTCAGATCAGAAATGGACAGGATGACAATGAGAATGCTCTGACAAGACAATCTCATATTTTACGCAGAAGCATGTCACCAGCCCTGCAACCTTTTGTAGAAAAAGGTAAACCTTCAAGCTTCCTCCTACAAGCTACAGAATGAACTTGCAATCGACTCGCTTTGACCCAAGTTAGGGCAAATTGAAGCGATGCAAAATTCAACGTGGGAGAGGAATGGATAGACATCCGGCAGCTCAGCTCAATGAAGAGTGAGTAATGAATGGACATTTATCCACGATGAAGGAGATGAGAAGACTTGCTCCTCTTCGGCGGAAAGATGGGAAGAGGACACAAGGTCTAGGTGCCAGCCCTGCCTAAGCTTTCACCATTTTTACGTGGGAAGGCCTGATACAAGACCCCACAACCGTTACTAGAAACGGCACTTGCGAGTGTTTATACCCACTCGCTAGGAATCCTAGGCTAGGTAGCAGCTTTCCTTGCTCGCTTTGGAAGTAGCTTGCTCCAAGAGCAAGCAATAGTTCCCCCTTAACCAATGGCTTAACAATTCCTGTAGGCTGGTAGGGAACGTCTTCCAACACTCCACCTTACTCCACCTTATTTCTCCTTCTTCAAGCGAGTGAGATTTTGAAGTGACTCGCTTGAGTTGGTGTAGATCCGAAGCGAGTGACGCTACGAAAAACTAGCGACCACTCCTTCGTGCATCCTGGATCTAGCACTCTTCACCAGGGTCTAATAACCCTAATTCCATGCATAGCTGATTGAAACGAGACTCAGCTAGGGGCTTGGTGAGGATATCTGCTCGCTGGAGATCGGTATGAATTTTCTCGAGCTTGATATCCTTCTTCTCGACATGATCACGAATGAAGTGATGTCGGATTTCCACGTGCTTGCATCTGGTGTGTAGCACTGGATTTTGAGAGATGCAGATCGCACTATTGTTGTCGCAGAATATTGGAATTTCATTTGCTTCAACATTGTAGTCCTTCAACTGCTGACGAAGCCATAGAATTTGAGAACAGCAGTTTCCAGCGGCCATATATTCAGCTTCAGTCGTTGAAGTAGCTACACTCGTCTGCTTCTTTGAAAACCATGAGATCAGCTTGCTTCCCCAGAACTGACAAGTGCCCGAAGTTGACTTCCTATCAATTCGGCACCCTCCATAGTCAGCGTCTGAATATCCAGTGAGCTCCAAATTGTCCTCTGTTGGATACCACAGCCCCATATTGACAGTGCCCTTTAGATATCGAAGAATTCTCTTGGCAGCTTCAAGATGGCTGTGCTTGGGGTTGCTTTGGAAGCGAGCACAGACTCCTACTGCAAAAGCTATATCCGGCCTACTTGTAGTGAGATACAGAAGGGATCCGATCAAGGCTCGGTAGTCTGTAGCATCCACAGACTTCCCATCTATGTCTGGCTCCATCTTCCAGTTCGTGTTCATCGGAATCTTCACAGCTTTGGCATGCTGAACACCGAACTTGGCAAACATATCTCGAGTATACTTCGCTTGATTGATGAAGATACCATCATCCTGCTGCTTCACTTGAAGACCTAGAAAGCAGCTCATCAACCCAATCATTGACATCTCATATTTGGTCTTCATAAGCTCTCCAAACTTCTCGCTAAGCGACTGGTTTGGTGATCCAAATATGATGTCGTCCACGTAGATCTGAACCCATAGCATATCATCTCCATGATTGATGGTGAAAAGGGTTCGATCTATCTTTCCTTTGTGGAAACCATTATCCACTAGGAATTGAGAAAGGGTATCATATCAAGCTCTGGGAGCTTGCTTCAAGCCATATAGGGCTTTCTTCAATCGATACACATTATCTCCTTGCTTGAAACCCGGTGGCTGCTCCACATACACTTCTTCCTTCAATTCACCGTTGAGGAACGCGCTCTTCACATCCATCTGATATACTTTGAATTTCTTGGCTGCTGCGTAAGCTAGAAATAGTCGGATCGCTTCAAGCCGTGCCACTGGAGCGAAGGTCTCATCAAAATCGATTCCTTCCTCTTGGCAGTAGCCTTTAGCGACTAGACGCGCCTTGTTCCTCACAACGTTGTGGTCTTCGTCCGTCTTGTTCTTGAACACCCACTTGGTGCCAATTACATGCTGAAATTTGGGACGATCCACAAGATACCAAACGTCGTTTCTGGTGAATTGGTTCAGTTCTTCCTGCATAGCGATCACCCAGTTTGAATCAGCTAGGGCTTCTTCCACGCTTGATGGCTCAATGTTTGAGAGAAAGCAACTGAACGTGGCACTTTCTCCAAACACTTGACTTCTGGTCACTACGCCTTTGGATGGATCTCCAATGATTTGGCTAGGTGAGTGATCCTTGAGCCACGCACGCTTGACTCGCCAGCTTCATCTTCATCTTCTTCCTTGTCGCTCGCTTCGTTATCTGAAGCGACTGGATTGGGTGCTTGGCCAGCACTTGCTTCAAAAATCTTGTGGATAGCTTCACCTTCTCCTTTGGGATTTTGCTCGCTTGAATCTTTGATCTCATCATCTTCTTCGAGCATGTCCCAAGTGAGTGAGTTTAAGGGTTCCTTGCTTGAGTTTCCTTCTTTAGATTGGACCTGTTCCTGTGGAAGACTCAAAGAAGACTCATCAAATACGACATGGGGTGATTCCTCCACGATTAGTGTTTTACAATTGAACACCCTATAAGCTTTGCTTGATGTAGAATATCCTAAGAATATTCCTTCATCAGCTTTGCTGTCAAAGGCTTTCAACTGTGACTTCCCATTGTCATGGATGAAGACCCTACAACCGAAAATATGGAAATAAGATATGTTAGGAATTCTCCCTGTCCATATTTCATATGGTGTCTTGTCGTGCCGTTTGCAGAGAAGCGTTCGATTCTGCGTGTAGCATGTTGTGTTGGCAGCTTCAGCCCAATACTTCATCGGAAGCTTCGAGTCTGCAATCATGGTGCTAACGGCTTCTTTTATGATTCGATTTCTTCTTTCAGCAACTCCATTCTGCTGAGGTGTGCGTGCTGAAGAGGTCTGATGTGCTATGCCATGCTCCATGCAGTAAGCTTCAATGGTAGAGTTCAAGAACTCTGTCCCTTTGTCGGAGCGAATGGTCACGATTGCTTGATTCTTCTCCACAGCCAATCGTTTGAGCAGTTGTGGTAGTTTGGTCAGAGTCTCCTTCTTGCTGAAGAGAAATACAACCCAAGTATAGCGAGAGAAGTCGTCGACTACAACTAGAGTGTACTTCCTTCCATTTACACTGACTGGAGTGACTGGACCAAACAGATCCATGTGAAGCAGCTCGAGCACTCGCTTTGATGAAGCTTCTTCGAGACTGGCGAAGTGCTTCTTCGTCTGCTTCCCTCGTTGGCATGGTGAGCATGGATGGTCTTTGATGAAGACTTCATTTGGTATGCCTTGCACCAAACCTTTTCGAGCTAAGCGATTGATGGCTTTGAAGTTGAGATGGTTCAAGCGTCGGTGCCATAGCCATCCTATCTCTGTAGCACTCCTTGCTACTAAGCACGTCTCCTCTTTGCAGCTGTCCCATTGTGCGATGTAGACATTCCTTTGTCTAACTCCAGTGAACACTATCTGGGACGTAAGTTTGCTCTTTACAATGCACTTGTTGGAAATAAATTCCACCTTGTATCCCTTGTCACAGAATTGTGAGATGGATAGCAAGTTGTGCTTGAGTCCTTCCACGTAGGAGACTTCTTCAATTGTGAGCTTTCCGATTCTCAGTGCGCCGTACCCTTTGGTGCTTCCTCGAGAGTTATCACCAAAAGTGACGTGTGGACCCTTCTTCTCTATGTAGTTTTGAAGTAGAGCTTTCATGCCGGTCATGTGTCTTGAACATCCACTGTCTAAGTACCAGATTTGTTGACCCTCACTTGGCATGGGATCCACGGCGCTCACCTTCAATTAGACAGATTTTGGTACCCAAATCAGTTTGGGTCCTTGCAGGTTAGTTCCCTTAGGTACCCACACTTGCTTCACTCTCTTTTGAGATGAAGCTTGTGTCTTGGGCTTCTCGACCTTTGAAAACTTGGTGTTCTGCTTTGAAGCAGCTTCACACGTGCAACAGTGTGTGCAGGAGGGGTAGCGGCTCGCTTCAGTCCTACCTATTGATACGATCCTTGATGACCGAATGGTACGCACGCGGAAGAAACGAAACTAACTAACGAATGGAGATCCCAATACGTCAATGGTCTAAACCCTCCTAAGTACTATAGATAAACCGAAGTCTCTATAACCCAAAGAAACGGTCGCCAAGCCACACGGGGACGATGAATGACACACAACGAGGTTTGATTTACTCGCTGATTCGCCGGATAATGAATTCGTCTTGGAATAATCAAGAGGAATTCGAAAACTCTCAAGAGAGAATAAACTCACAATAATATTAATGATCAAAAGCTAACTAATTTTCGTCCACAAAGACCCCCTTATATAGAGAGGCAAATAAAACCATCTAAACCTAATCTAACTAGGAAATAACTGACCTAAAGTCAAAGGCATGGCCCAACCCATTAACCAACATGATAAAAACCCAAAAACAAGTCTTTTAAGGCCCAAAAACGTGGCCTGAACCCAAACATACGAAAATTAAAACTAAAATAAAGTCTTCAATCTTCATCCCATATCATCTATAATTCTGGGCCTCCGGGCTTCGAACCATGACTTACGGGCTCCATCATTCCCCTCCTCTTGAAGAGGATTTGTCCTCAAATCCTGGCCGCCTCCTACGTCAAAAGGAAAGAAATTATTCTTCTTCTTTGTCTCATCGAACAGCATGGACACCAAATCTTTCTCCCCCTCCAACTCAATTTGATGTTCACTTCTCTTGATTGATAATATGCCATGCCACGTATCTTTAGAAGAAACATCATTGTATGCCTGCACAAATGTATAAGTAAAAGGAAATAGACAATCAAGATCATTAGTGGACAAAACATTCCCCTTTTTCCACCTTGCCTCCATGGACTTCTCTTCATTCACAATCCACTCCAAAGCACTACTCTGATCAAGTAGAGACTCATGCATCAATCCATTCTTGCCTTCCTCTACTTTCTCATCCTTCAAATCAGCTACATCAATTTCGAGCACCAACTCCCTTGGACAATCCTCATCCTTGGAATCAACCACGGTTTCAAGTTCAACGATCTCCTCTTGCTGATTCGAAGCTTCAACATCTTTGACATCAAATACGGCTTTAAATGCAGCCATGATCTCACTCAATTGTTGTTGTGGCAGCGGCTGATTCTCCTTATTAATCCAAGGATCCGACTTCTCTCCAAGTAACGATTTATGATCGTGTTTCTTTTGGATTGATGGAGTACTTTGCAACTTGATAGCCTCTCGATCCCTTGCTCCATCCCGCCTTAATTTGCTGCCATGGTGTCGAGAAGCTTGCTCGAAGTTCTCCTCATAAGATGTCTCTTCTCTCATCAATCGCTTTTGAGGATATGTGATTGGACGAAGCAAATTCTGACTTTCTCTTATCCGAGAATGCTTGAGTCGATCTAACCTCTCATGGATAGGCTTAAGTGCATCCTTTACCATACTTCGCATCTCTTCCATAAAATTTGTAATCAAAGCTTCTTCAACCATACTTATGGAACAGAAACAGTGTTGGCCGGCCGCAGTAGTCGTCGCCGGGGAAAACTGCAAAAATCACAGAAAATCACAGAATCGATGAAACTGGCTGAAATTTGATGGAGAGCTTCGTACTGAGGTGTAGAAGGACTCCAAGAAAAATCGGACAAATCACACGAGTGAATCGCTGGGAATATGGTGGAACAGTAACAGCTCCGGTGACCGCAGGGCGCCGGATTTGCAGATTCGCTGTCAAGAATTGAAAAATCGAACCCAGAAGTTTGGCTCGATGGATGGGTCCGATACTTTGCAGAGACCTTCAGGTATGAGAGGAGAGTCCCCACACAAAAATCCGACCAAATCTAACGGTTGGATTTGGCTGGAATCGATCCAACAGAGTCGCCGCTGAGGGAATCTGCATTCGCGATTTGCAGAATCGCCCTGAAACTTTGAAAAATTGCTCCGAACAAACGGCTCAATAGAAAGGGCTGAAACTTTGTGGAGAGCGTCACCTTGATGAGGGGAGACACCAGGAAAAGTTTCAGACCAAACCGCCGGCTAGATTCGCCGGAAAAGGACGAACAGTGATCGGAAATTTAGCCGTTAGAATGGTCGAGAACTGAATAAGAAACGAACCTGGCTCTGGTGCCAAATGATACGATCCTTGATGACCGAATGGTACGCACGCGGAAGAAACAAAACTAACTAACGAATGGAGATCCCAATACGTCAATGGTCTAAACCCTCCTAAGTACTATAGATAAACCGAAGTCTCTATAACCCAAAGAAACGGTCGCCAAGCCACACGGGGACGATGAATGACACACAACGAGGTTTGATTTACTCGCTGATTCGCCGGATAATGAATTCGTCTTGGAATAATCAAGAGGAATTCGAAAACTCTCAAGAGAGAATAAACTCACAATAATATTAATGATCAAAAGCTAACTAATTTTCGTCCACAAAGACCCCCTTATATAGAGAGGCAAATAAAACCATCTAAACCTAATCTAACTAGGAAATAACTGACCTAAAGTCAAAGGCATGGCCCAACCCATTAACCAACATGATAAAAACCCAAAAACAAGTCTTTTAAGGCCCAAAAACGTGGCCTGAACCCAAACATACGAAAATTAAAACTAAAATAAAGTCTTCAATCTTCATCCCATATCATCTATAATTCTGGGCCTCCGGGCTTCGAACCATGACTTACGGGCTCCATCACCTATGCTCTTCCCACTTTGCTTGTACCCTGAAGCGACTCGCTTCAGATTAGCTATGGGTTTCGAGACTGACTTAGGATTTCTAGACTGTCGAAGCGGCTCACTAGGTTTTCTCGAAGCGGTCCAACTGGGGTTTTCACCCCGACTCGCTTGAGTTACCTTGGGAGTTCGAAGCGGCCTTCTTGATGCTTCGAATTCTTCCCCCTCAACGTTAGTCCGGTTGGACCATCTCCAGTCCGGATAACGTGACACATAGACATTACTCCTTTTCTTGAAAGGGAGATCCTTTGTCTCTCGTGTCTTGGCTTGAGACTTAGAAGCTTCAACATTTTTCCCATTACCCTTTGATTGGTAAGCTTTAGCAGTTTGAGTGCTAGGGAATGTTGAATTTTGCTTGCCCTTAGTTTCCACCCTTGAAGATATAGACATCTTCATTGGCTTCCTTTTAGGGTTCTCAGCCACTTTGCCTTTGTCTTTGTTAGTGGTCGCTTTGAATGCAGTGGGCGTTTCCAAAGTAACTGATGGTGTGGTGTTTGAAGCACCAACAAAGACAGTAGGCTTGGAAGGTCCACCCTCATATCCGAGTCCTCCCTTTCTACCAAAAGGTAGAAGTGAGCTTTCTAGTGTCTGCCTAGCATATGAGGCTTTGTTCCAGTTGGCAACTAGCGCGAATTGGGTTTCATACCTTCCTTGCAAGTTTTGATGTCTAGCGAAGAGATCCTCGAACTTACTAGTCATAGCCCTTAGATTAAGTTTGACTTGGTCAAGCTCAGTGGCTAGCTTTCGGTTCTCCTTCTCGCTTTGAAACATAGCTTGCTTCAACACTTCGTGGTCACTTGACAGTTTAATGTGCTTGTCAAGCAACTCACTCCATGTCGAGGAATTAGCTTCCTCTTGGTGAGTGTGTGCGAGTGTAATTGAACTAGGTGAGGGATAGATAAATACCTCTCCGGTTTCTTCGTCGGTGAGCGCCATGAGTCCAAGATTCTCACCCTCACTGGAGTTGGGATCTGTGAATGCATCGGAGTCGCTTGCTGGATCTTCAGTTGAAGCGATCGGCACTTAACTTGCTACGAGCGCTCGCCTTGGAGCATCCCTCTTCGCTTTAAGTTCCTCTCGCTCCTTCGCACTCAGCTTTGGGCAATCGGATTTGTAGTGGCCCATCTTGTGGTAGTGATAGCACTCCACTTCCATCATGTCTCGCGGGATCGGCTTGGTCGTCTCTTCTCTCTTCCCTTTTCCTTCTCGAGCATCAGTGCTCCTCCCCTTGTACTGCTTGTAGAATCTTTTGTATTTGCCCACTCGAGAGTTCATCTTGTTGAAGTTCTTGGATAAGAACGCAACATGTTCTTCCAACTCTTCCCTTGTCATCTTGGCTAGCGACTGCTCGCTTGGCCCTTCAGCAGCTTTGAAAGCTACACCCTTTGACGTCGTGGGAGCTTCATCATCTTCATCGAGATTCATTCGATTCAGATCGAATTCATGAGCTTTGAGTTCGGAGAACAGAATCTCCGGTGTGAGCTTTGAAAGATCCTTGGTAGCTAGGTACAGTTCTTTCATTGTCTGCCACTTCCTCGTGAGGGCTCGGACAATCTTCAGGTTGACTTCCTTATCTGTGAGTTCCTTCCCAAGTGAGTTGAGAGTTGCAATGATGTTTGTAACTCTCAGCTCGAAGGCGTCGATGGATTCTCCTGACTTCATTATCAGACCTTCAAACTCCCGCATCTGAACGGCAAGCTTGTTTTCTTTGATTTTGTCTGTGCCTTGAGAAATGAGGGCTAGGGTTTCCCACATTTCTTTCGCCGTTGCGCACTTCCTTATCCGTGGTAGATAGGCGTCCGACACGGTGCTCTGCATCGTGTGGCGTGCAATCTTGTCAAGGTTGGCGACTTTGAAGTCATTTGGAGTGTACTCATCTTTGTCCTTTTCTACGTACGTTTGTCAAACATGAGCTTCGCGTCCTTCAGCAGCTGGGACGTTCACTGATATGGCTTTCTTGATTTCGATTGGTCCGTCCTCTATGACTTCCCACATCCGGTCGTGGATTGAGCATAGGAAGCTCTCGACTCGGAAACTCCATGTCTCGTATCCTTCGATCGAGAACTGTGGAAGACTCTATGCACTGTATGTAGACATAGCAAACTATCAGCAGTAAATGCAATATGCGTGAGTGAGGTTTTGATGCACTTAGGAAAATAGGATTCGGTTCAGTGAGACAACGTGAAGCGAGTGGGGACTCGCTTCAGATATGCAAAGCAGAGGCTCGAAAGAACGGCTGCTCTGATACCACTTGTTGGTCCCGGTTTGTTAATAGGGGAAATACGTAGAGGGGGGGGGGGGGGGTGAATACGTATTTCAAGTTTTTCAACTTTTTCCCTTTAACTCAGAGTGACAAGTAAAGAGCTCGCTTGAAACTTAAGACCTAGCTGAAGCTAGATCTACAGTACGTAGCTTGCCTGCTTGACCGAAGTAAGGACATGATCAACAGGGAGTCTTTACTCGTATATGCGGAAATTCGGTGAGCTAAAATCTTTTCCTAAGTAAATAAAAATCCAAGTTCATTTGTTTAGATGCACGTGCAATGGATAATCAAATACGGTAAAGAGATAAGGGTTAGAGAAATGTATGACACAGAGATTTATAGTGGTTCAGAGATAAAGCTCCTACGTCCACTTGTTGCACGACGGCAACTGTTCTCTTCACTCAAGAACTTGAAGGTTACGGGTCCTTCAAAAACCTGGTCGAGATCAGGCTTCGCTCGCCTGGATCAACCGACAGACTTAGTGATTACGGGTTCACTACACAAACCTAGACACGACTGGAAGCTTCACTTGCTTCAGTCAAACACAGACAGGGAGATTACGGGCTCTCCTTACAGCCTAGCTTCGATCGAGCTTCACACAAACGATGTAGGTGCAAGCTTGGATCTAAACTCTATGATCGAGGCTTCTTCAATCGATGAAAGAAGAGCCTTGGATCGGGACAACCTAACGACGACTCAAAAACCTAATAGACAGAGTTTAGGGTTTTTGGTAGACGAACACACTATGAAGAGCTCTTTACAGTAGATGCAAAGTAGGCTAGAGCTCTCCTTCTAAGCTTGGATATTTGAAGTGGGCTTAGACTCTAAGTGTGAAGGTTGTGAAGACGAGTTCCGATGAACTGGAAACTCGGAGAACACTTGAAACAAAGACTCGAAGATTTGCTCAAAAGCTTGAGAGTGTTTGTTTAATGTATGCGCTCGAATGCTCAAGTAGTGTTCTACTTCTTCACGTTGTGATCCTTCACTATTTATTGGCGGAGGGTTGGCTGAGATCTGTTGCTTGGTTGGTGGCCTTGTCCCTCCTCCTCTCGACAGTACCTGCACAGGCTGGTTACTTTTCAGATGCACAGATTTGGCTCTTTGCCGAAATTGGCTAAGTTCCAATTTCAACAGTAACTGGAGCGACCCAGTACTGTTACGGTGCCTTGTCGGCCTGGCAGTCAACTCTGCTGCTCCTCTCCGCGTTCGACACGTGGAGATCTCGTAATAAATGCGGAGATCTCTAGTTGACTGGAGTTCAAATTTGGAGCGGGAACTGTGCTGTCGCTTTCTGGTAGGTAGTGGCTCGCTTTGCTTTGAAGTTGTAGCGTCCGCTTTAGTTGAGTCACTTCGTAGTCATTCTGTAGTGAGTCGCTTCGGGAAATAAAGTTCCCTAGTGACTGCTTTGGAGATTGCTGACTAGAGTTGACTAGCTTTGACTTTATATTGTAGCTCTCGCTTCGCTTCGCTTTGGCTTTGGCAGACTCACTTTGAATCTACTGTAGCGCTCACTTTGCTACACTGTTCTTCGGCACGCTTCACTTCGGCTTGCTAGACTTGCTTCGCTTCGAAAAACACACTCAAGTGAGTGGCCTTCACTTGAACTTTTGAAGTCTATAATCTAAGTAAATTAAAGAGCCATCCTAACAGAGTAGGCTTAGAAAAATTCTAACTTATTAACTACATCAAAATGGGTCGCTTGGGAACAGAACGCTTTGGGTTTTGGGATCAAATCAAAACAATGAAGTGTCCCTAATAGGTTCCCCCTTAACATGTTGTTCTTAACAATTCCCAACAACTCATCAAATTCAATTCACCAATTCACTTCACTTCTAGTGAGAGAGAGAGTACCATTTCTTGAATTCCAGCCCTATCTTCAAGATGGATACAAGAGCATGTTAATGCAAATATTTCTTAACTCCAATCAACTAAGGCTCGCCTTGAGCAAACACACACATACGTGTTAACACGCACAAGCCAACATAAATCCAGAATGAAGCATATAATCCCATTAAAAACAACGACACCCTAAACTCTAAGGCATAAATCTATATGCTTATGTAAATAAATCGAGAGGGGAAGAGCGGGTAATCGAACCTCGTCGGACTGACCGACGGTGACGGAAGGTCTGCCTAGCAGGCAAAGCAAGAGCCCGGGGGGCATCGAGAAACGCCGAAGCCTCAGCAGCCCTTCCACGGCACCGGAGGCCGAACCACAGCGACATCAGCCCTCAGAGGTGGATCTACTGCAGCACCGGGAGTCGCCGGGACCTACAATAACGAGATAGAGAGTGATGGAGTTAGATTATGGAGAGAGAAAGGAGAAGAGGAGCAACCAACGGTGGCGGTGTCACTGCCGACGCCGGGAAAAGGAAACTGAGAGAGAGAAAGCAGGGGCGAGCTAGGGATAAAATTGTCCCCTAGCCGAAAGGGGGCTAGGGTTTTTTATGTCGGGAATAGTCCGGCCTGAGACGACGAGCGCCGCCGCAGGAGTTGCGCCGGCGGCGGAACAGACGCGGACGATGGAGGCAGCGCCAAACGAGAAGTTGCACGCCGCAAGCGGCGCCGGTCGACGCCTTCTCACCGCGACGGTGGAGGCGAGGGGCGACGCCGTCGGAGTCGCCGGAGGCCGGCGAAGGGCTCCCCCAATTTTCAGATTAGGGCTTTTCGTCGAGCTATCGAGATAGATGGTTTTGGTCTGTGAAATTTGTGCCTGCGGTTTTGCCTGGTTGAGATTGCATATTAGAATTTTTTATTTTTGAATTCAAACATTTAATTAATTAATTTTTTTAATTTTTTTAATAACGGAAAATTGATAACAATATTTTAAAGCGTTATTAAAATTAAAATAACACTACATTTAGATAACGGTCATTAAGAAAGCGTTAACTATCATATTATTTTACATTACAGTTTAGTATGAACTGTTATCTTTGCTAAAAGTGATTCGCTTCATACATTACAGTTTTTCTTTAAAACTGTTATCTATAAGAAAGACGCGCTCATACATAACGGTTTTTAAAAAATACCGTTATCTATGTCGTGTTATCTATGACTAAATTTCTTGTAGTGACATGTTTTATGAAGTACACGTGTAGCTTCTAAAACAAAATGAAAACTTAAATATATTGCCAAATGTCATTTGTTTGATCTATTAGTGTGCATTATTAAATTGGCTCTCAGTAAGAACAATTTTTACTCTAAATAAATAATTTAATTAAAATATTATAACTTTTTCATAAAAATCAGTATCATCATTAATAGTTTACGATTAATACTTTTTGAGACATTGAATAGTTTAATAAATTATACCTTTTTCACTAAAAATCGAGATTTCAATTTCTTTGTATGAATATTATTTTTGAGAGAATAAATGATGTCGTAATTTCTTGGTTTTGAAACTAAAAATAAATATTTAATCTAGTTTTCTAGTTAATAACTATTGTGACACAGGATAGTGGCGTAACTACTATTGTATCTATACACATGATTTCTTATGTCGCAACATCTTATGAGAAACGTCCAACTCGTCATATTTTATTGGGTTGTGCCTCAATAGAGTACTTGTTATGAAGGTTGTGCCTCAATAGAGTACTTGTTATGACGTTTCATATTTTGTGTCCCATTAGGGGTGTTGTAATAGCCATTTTTTGTTGTAGTGTCGTAATTCTCCTTTTCTATTCTTTTTCATAGCCAATTTACAAAGTCACCGATGAGGAAGAAGATGAATAATATTCTTCATCTTTTTTCATATTACTCTCTCTCCTTCCCTACTAGAAAGTACAGTACTAATTTTCAAATTGAACAATATCGTAGAACCTAATGGAGGGGTATTTCAACTCGACTGTCAGAAATCATCGACTAAGATTTTAAAGTAGGGGAAGAAGTTCATGGTGGTGGTGGTTTAATGGCGAACTCAACCGGTAGAGAGATCAAATCATTTATGCATTGAAGCTGCTTTAGTTGCCGTTTTGCAGTTCTATAAATTTGATGGATATCCGATAATGCATATATGTTTCTCCCAGTTTGCTTTCATGAATCATGCATAGGGGAGGCTGTTGGGAATTGTTAAGAACAATATGTTAAGGGGGAACTCATATGGGACACTTCGAAGTGAGTCAAGTATTTGTTTTGATTAGATCCCAAAACCCCAAGTGTACTATTCCCAAGCAACCCAATTTGATGTAGAAAATAGGTTAGAAATTTTTCTAAGCCTATACTGTTAGGATGGCTTTATTTTTGCTTTAGTCACTTAGGTTTTTAGACTGCAGAAAATTCAAGTGAAGGCCACTCGCTTGAGTGTGTTTTTCAATCGAAGCGAGTCTACCCAGCCGAAGTGAAGCGTGCCGAAAAATAGCGAAGCGAAGCGAGCGCTACAGTGGATTCGAAGCGAGTCTGCCAAAGCGAAGCGAGCGCTACAGTGAAAAGCCGAAGCGAGCCAGCGCGGGTCAACACTTACTAAAGCAGTCACTTGGAGAATTCACTTCCCAAGTACCCGCTACAGTATGACCTTGAAGCGACTCGATTTGAAGTGGACGCTACATCATCTAAAGTGAAGCAAGCCATTACCTACCAGAAAGCGACAGCTGGATTCCAACTCCGATTTTGAACTCCAGTCAACTGAAGATCATCACATTAATTGCAAGATCTCCACGTGTCGATTGCGGAGAGGAGCAGCGGAGTTGACTGCCAGGCCGACAGGGCGCCGCTATAGTACTGGCTCGCTCCAGTTAATGTTGTATTTAGAACTTAGTTATTTTCGGCAAAGTGCCAAATCTGTACGCCTGAAAAGTTGTTTGCCTGTGCAAGTACTGTCAAGAGAAGGAGGGAGGGACAAGGCCACCTACCAAACAACGGATCTCGGCATCCCTCCGCCTATAAATAGTGAAGGATGAAGACAAAGAGAAGTAGAACACTACTTGAGCATTCGAGAACCTACTGCAAACAAACACTCCCAGCTTTCTAGCATACATCGAGTCTTTGTTTTCAAGTGTTCTCCGAATTCCAGTTTCATCGGAATTCGTCTTCACAACCTTCACACCTAGAATTCTAAGCTCATTCCATATCTCAGCTTAGAAGAAGAACTCTAGCCATCTTTGCACTTGTTGTAAAGAGTTCTTCATTAGTGTGTTCGCCATAAACAAAAAACCCTAACCCTAAGTTCTGCTCGTTAGGTTTTTGTGTTCGTCGTTAGGTTGTTCCGATCCAAGGCTCTACTTTCATCGATAGTAGAAGCCTCGATCATAGAGTCTAGATCCAAGCTTACACTTACCTCGTTCGTGTATAGCTCGATAGAAGCTAGGTTGTAAGGAGAGCCCGCAATGTCCCTGTCGTCGGACTGAAGCGAGTGAAGCTTCCAGTCCAGTTAGGTTTTAGTAGTGAACCCGCAATCACTGCGTCTGTCGTCGGATCCAAGCGAGTGAAGCTCGATCTCGACTAGGTTTTTGAAGGACCCGTAACCTTCAAGTTCTTGAGTGAAGAGAACAGTTGCTTAGTGTAACAAGTGGACGTATGTGCTTTGCCACCGAACCACTATAACTCTTGGTGTCGTATCTCTCTAAACCCTAAACTCTTTATTTCCTTTGTTTGATTATTCATTGCACTTGCATCTAAACAAACTCAACTTGGAACTTTAAATACTTAGGAAAGATTTAGCTCACCGAATTCCGCATCTAGAGTAAAGTCTCACTCTTGGTCAAGCTCTAAGCTTAGGTCAAGAGAACCGCGAATACTTTAGATCTAGTTCTCGGTTAGGTCTTAGTGATTCAAGCGACCACTTTACTTAGTACTCTGAGTTTGAGGAACTTGAAGTTGAAAAACTTCAAAACACGTATTCACCCCCCCCCCCCCCCCTCTACGTGTTTTTCCACTTACAAACCGGGACCAACAAGTGGTATCAGAGCATCGGTTCTTTCGAGCCTCTGCTTTGCATATCCGAAGTGAGTCCCCACTCACTTCACGTTGTCTCGTTGAACCGGATCCTTTTTCCTAAGTGCATAAAACCCTCACCCACGCATACTGCATTACTACTGATAGTTTGCTATGTCTACATACAGTGCATCAAATCTTCCACAGTTCTCTATCGAAGGATACGAGACATGGAGCTTTCGAGTAGAGAGGTTCCTCTGCTCCATCCACGACCGGATGTGGGAAGTAATAGAGGATGGACCAATCGAAATCAAGAAAGTCATCTCTGTGAACGTTCCAGCCGCCGAAGGCCGCGAAGCTCATGTTAGACAAGAGTATGTCGAAAAGGAAAAAGACGACTACAATGCTAACGACTTCAAGATCGCCAATCTGGACAAGATCACACGCCACATGATGCAGAGCACTGTGTCGGATGCCTACCTACCAAGGATTGGGAAGTGTGCGACGGCGAAAGAAATGTGGGAAACCCTAGCCCTCATTTCTCAAGGAACGGACAAGATCAAGGAGACCAAGCTCGCCGTACAGATGCGGGAGTTTGAAGGCCTCATAATGAAGTCAGGAGAGTCCATAGACGCCTTCAAACTGAGAGTTACCAACATCATTGCTACTCTCAACTCACTTGGGAAGGAACTCACAGACAAGGAGGTGAATCTGAAGATTGTTCGAGCTCTCACGAGGAAGTGGCAGACAATGAAGGAGTTGTACCTAGCTACTAAGGATCTGTCAAAGCTCACGCCGGAGATCCTGTTCTCCGAGCTCAAAGCCCATGAATTCGATCTGAATCGAATGAGCCTCGATGATGAGGATGAAGCTTCCACGACATCGAAAGGTGTCGCCTTCAAAGCTGCTGAAGGACCAAGCGACCAGACACTCGCTAAGATGTCAAGAGAAGAGCTGGAAGAGCATGTTCCGTTCTTATCCAAGAACTTCAACAAGATGAACTCGCGTGTGGGCAAGTACAAAAGATTCTACAAGCAGTACAAGGGAAGGAGCACTGATGCTCGTGAAAGCAAAGGAAAGAGAGAAGAGACGACCAAACCGATCACAAGGGACATGATGGAAGTGGAATGCTACCACTGTCACAAGATGGGCCACTACAAATCTGACTGTCCAAAGTTGAGTGCAAAGGACCGAGAGAAACTAAAGGCAAAGAGGGATGCTCCAAGGCGAGCGCTTGTAGCAAGCGAGCAGCCAGTCGCTACAACTGAAGATGTCTCAAGCGACTCGAATGCATTCACAGATCCCAACTCCAGTGATGGAGAGGATCTTGGACTCATGGCGCTCACCGACGAGGAGACTGGAGAGGTATTTATCTATCCCTCATCAAGTTCAATTACACTCGCACACACTCACCAAGAGGAAGCTAATTCCTCGACATGGAGTGAGTTACTTGACAAACACCTCAAATTTCCAAGTGACCACAAAGTGTTGAAACAAGCTTTGTCTCAAAGCGAGAAGGAGAACCGAAAGCTAGCCACTGAGCTTGACCAAGTCAAACTTAACTTAAGGGCTATGACTAGTAAGTTCGAGGATCTCTTTGCTAGACATCAAAGCTTGGAAGGAAGGTATGAAACCCAATCCAATCTAGTGGCCAACTTAAACAAAGCCTCATATGCAAGGCAGGCACTAGAGAGCTCACTTCTACCTTTTGGTAGAAAGGGAGGACTCGGATATGAGGGTGGACCTTCCAAGCCAACTGTCTTTGTTGGTGCTTCAAACACGACACCATCAGTCACTTTGGATGTGCCCACTGCCTCCAAAGCGACCACCAACAAGGATAAAGGCAAAGTGGCTGAGAACCCTAAGAAGAAGCCAATGAAGATGTCTATATCTTCAAGGGCAGAATCTAAGGGCAAGCAGAGTTCAACAGTCCCTTGCACTAACAATGCTAAATCTTACCAATTCAAAGGTAAAGGGAATCGTGTTAAAGCATCTAAGTCTCAGACCAAGACACCAGAGACAAAGGATCTCCCTTTCAAGAAAAGGAGTAATGTCTATGTGTCACGTTATCCGGACTGGAGATGGTCCAACCGGACTAACGTTGAGGGGGAAGAACTTGAAGCACCAAAGAGGTCGCTTCAGATTCCAAAGGTTTCTCAAGCGAGTCGGGGTCAAAACCCTAGTTTGACCTCTTCGAAGAAACCAAGCGAGCCGCTTCGACAGACTGTAAACCCTAAGTCAGTCTCTAAGCCTGTAGCTAATCCGAAGCGAGTCGCTTCAGGATACAAGCAAAAGGGTAAGAGCATGGGTAAGTCTCAAGCGAGTCGCTACCCCTCTTGCACACACTGTTGCACGTGTGAAGCTGCTTCAAGGCAGAACTCACAGTTTTCAAAGGTCGAGAAACCCAAGACACAAGCTACCTTTCAAAAGAGAGTGAAGCAAGTGTGGGTACCTAAGGGAACTAACCTGCAAGGACCCAAACTGATTTGGTACCAAAATCTATCTAAATGCAGGTGAGCGCCGTGGACCCCATGCCAAGTAAAGGTCAACAAATCTGGTACTTGGACAGTGGATGTTCAAGACATATGACTAGCATGAAAGCTCTACTTCATGACTACATAGAGAAGAAGGGTCCACACGTTACCTTTGGTGATAACTCTCGAGGAAGCACCAAAGGATACGGCGCACTGAAGATTGGAAAGCTCACAATAGAAGAAGTCTCCTACGTGGAAGGACTCAAGCACAACTTGCTATCCATTTCACAATTCTGTGATAAAGGATACAAGGTGGAATTTATTTCCAACAAGTGCATTATAAAGAGCAAGCTCACTTCCCAGATCGTGCTCACAGGAATTAGACAAAGGAACGTCTACATAGCACAATGGGAAAGCTGCAAAGAGGATACGTGCTTAGTCGCAAGAAATGCTACAGAAATGGGATGGCTATGGCATCGACGCTTGAACCATCTCAACTTCAAGACCATCAATCGCTTAGCTCGCAAAGGCTTGGTGCAAGGTATACCCAACGAGGTCTTTATTAAAGACCATCCATGCTCACCATGCCAACGAGGGAAGTAGACGAAGAAGCACTTCGCCAGTCTTGAAGAAGCTTCATCCAAGCGATTGCTCGAGCTGCTTCATATGGATCTATTTGGTCCAGTCACTCCAGTTAGTGTAAATGGAAGAAAATACACTCTAGTTGTAGTCGACGATTTCTCTCGCTACACTTGGGTCGTATTTCTCTTTAGCAAGAAGGATACACTGGCCAAGCTTCCACAACTGCTTAAGCGACTAGCTGTGGAGAAGAACTAAGCAATTGCCACCATCCGTTCCGACAAAGGTATTGAGTTCTTAAACTCAACCATTGAAGCATACTGCACGGAGCATGGCATAGCACACTAGACTTCCTCAGCACGAACACCTCAACAAAACGGAGTTGCTGAAAGAAGGAACATAATCATCAAAGAAGCCGTTCGAACCATGATTGCTGACTCGAAGCTTCCGATGAAGTATTGGGCTGAAGCTGCCAATACAGCATGCTACACGCAGATTCGGACACTTCTCAATAAACGGCACGACAAGACACCATATGAAATATGGACAGGGAGAGTTCCTAACATATCTTATTTCCATATTTTTGGATGTAGGGTCTTCATCCATGATAATGGGAAGTCACAATTGAAAGCCTTTGAAAGCAAAGCTGATGAAGGAATATTCTTAGGATATTCTACATCAAGCAAAGCTTATAGGGTGTTCAATTGTAAAACCCTAGTTGTGGAGGAATCACCCCATGTCATATTTGATGAATCTTCTTTGAGTCCTCCACAGGAACAGGTTCAATCAAAGGAAGGAAAGACAAGCGAGGAACCCATCAACTCATTTACTTGGGACATGCTTGAAGATGATGAAGAAATCAAGGACTCAAGTGAGCAGATTGTCCAAGGAAAAGTTGAAGCTGCCCCCAAGATTCCTGAAGCGAGTGCTGGCCAAGCACCCAATCCAGTCGCTTCAGATGGAGAAGCAAGCGATCAGGGAGAAGATGAAGATGAAGCTGGTGGATCCAAGCGTGCGTGGCTCAAGGATCACTCAACAAGTCAAATCATTGGAGATCTATCCAAGGGTGTAGTGACCAGAAGTCAAATGTTTGGAGAAAGTGCCATGTTTAGTTGCTTTCTCTCAAACATTGAGCCATCAAGCATGGAGGTAGCCTTAGCGGATTCTAATTGGGTGATCGCCATGCAAGAATAGCTGAATCAGTTCACCAGGAACGACGTATGGTACCTCGTGGATCGTCCTAAATTCCAGCATGTTATTGGCACCTAGTGGGTGTTCAAGAACAAGACGGACGAGGACCAGAACGTTGTGAGGAACAAGGCGCGACTCGTCGCTAAGGGCTACTGGCAAGAGGAAGGAATCGATTTTGATGAGACCTTTGCTCCAGTGGCACGACTTGAAGCGATCAGACTATTTCTTGCCTATGCAGCGACTAAGAAATTCAAAGTCTATCTTCTCAATGGTGAATTGAAGGAAGAAGTGTATGTGGAGCAGCCACCGGGTTTCGAGCAAGGAGATAAGGTGTATCGATTGAAGAAGGCCCTGTATGGATTGAAGCAGGCGCCTAGAGCATGGTACGATACACTTTCTCAATTTCTAGTGGATAATGGATTCCACAAAGGGAAGATAGATCGGTATCTCTTCACCATCAATCATGGAGAAGACATGCTATGGGTCCAGATCTATGTTGATGACATCATATTTGGGTCACCAAACCAGTCGCTTAGCGAGAAGTTTGGAGAGCTTATGAAGACCAAATATGAGATGTCCATGATTGGTTTGATGAGTTGCTTCCTAGGTCTTCAAGTAAAGCAACAGGATGATGGAATCTTCATCAATCAAGCCAAGTATACTCGAGATATGCTTGCCAAGTTCGGTGTTCAGCATGCCAAAGCTGTGAAGATCCCAATGAACACCAACTGGAAGATGGAGCCAGACCTAGATGGGAAGTCTGTGGATGCTATAGACTACCGAGCTTTGATCGGATCCCTTCTATATCTCACTGCAAGCAGACCAGATCGCTTTTGCAGTTGGGGTCTGTGCTCGCTTCCAAAGCAATCCCAAGCACAACCATCTTGAAGCTGCAAAAAGAATTCTTCTATATTTGAAGGGCACTGTCAACATGGGGCTGTGGTATCCAGCGGAGGACAATTTGGAGCTCACTGGATACTCATATGCTGACTATGGAGGGTGCCAAATTGATACGAAATCAACTTCGGGCACTTGTCAGTTCTTGGGAAGCAAGCTGATCTCTTGGTTCTCGAAGAAGCAAACCAGTGTAGCTACTTCAACAACTAAAGCCGAATATATGGCCGCTGGAAGCTGCTGTTCTCAAATTCTATGGCTTCGTCAACAGTTGAAGGACTACAAAGTTGAAGCAAATGAAATTCCAATATTCTGCGACAACAACAGCGCTATATGCATCTCGCAGAATCCAGTGCTTCACACCAGATGCAAGCACGTGGAAATTCGACATCACTTCATTCGTGATCATGTCAAGAAGAAAGATATCAAGCTCGAGAAAATCCATACCGATCTCCAGCGAGCTGATATCCTCACCAAGCCTCTAGCTGAATCTCGCTTTAATCAGCTATGCATGGAATTAGGGTTGTTAGACCCTGGTGAAGAATGCTAGATCCAGGATGCACGAAGGAGTGGTCGCTTGTCTTTAAGCGTCACTCGCTTCGGATCTTCACCAACTCAAGCGGGTCACTTCAATTCCACTCGCTTGAAGAAGAAGAGATAAGGTGGAGAAAGGTGGAGAGTTGGAAGACGTTCCCTACCCGCTTACAGGAATTGTTAAGCCTTTGGTTAAGGGGGAACTATTGTTTGCTCTCGGAGTAAGCTACTTACAAAGCGAGCAAGGAAAGCTGCTACCTAGCCTAGGATTCCTAGCGAGTGGGTATAAACACTCGCAAGTGCTGTTTCTAGTAACGGTTGTGGGGTCTTGTATCGGGCCTTCCCACGTAAAAATGGTGAAGCTTAGGCAGGGCTGGCACCTAGACCTTGCGTCCTCTTCCCATCTTTCCGCTGAAGAGGAGCAAGTCCTCTCATCTCCTTCATCATGGATAAATATTCATTCTTTACTCACTCTTCATTGAGTTGAGCTGCCGAATGTCTATCCATTCCTCCCCCACTTTGAATTTTGC
This sequence comes from Thymus mandschuricus, assembly GCA_029379335.1. Lineage (NCBI taxonomy): Eukaryota > Viridiplantae > Streptophyta > Magnoliopsida > Lamiales > Lamiaceae > Thymus > Thymus mandschuricus. The sequence continues at coordinate 6,803,894 of CM057074.1, forward strand.
ATCGCTTCAATTAACCCTTGATTGGGTCAAGCGAGTCGATTGCAAATTCAAGATGTAGCTCGTAGGAGGAAGCTTGAAGGGTTACCTTTTTCTTCAAAAGGTTGCAGGGCTGTTGACATGCTTCTGCATAAAAACGAGATTGTCTTTTCAGAGCATTCTCATTGTCATCCTGTCCTATTCCGCTCTGAGATAAGGACTTGTACTCATCTACCATTCATTGTGAATAAGTACACTTACGTGAAGCTCCCCTTTGGGTTGTAGTAAGCTTGTGTACATTATTCATTCTCCCCCACATTCCTTCGATGGAGGAGTCTCTAATTCGTAGTGGAAGATGGAAAAGATGAATGCCATGAAGTCGAGGCTTGAAGTCAGATCCATCAATAGAATTCAACAAATGGAGTCAAGCAACTTCAACAAGTGACTTCAATAAGTGGTATCAATCTCCTACGAAGTGAGATTGACTGGTAAGTGTTTCAATTCAAGTACACTAAGTAATGTGAAGCGTGCTAGAAACCCTCAGTTACTATTCGGAAAATATAAATGAATCTGACACAAATACAAAGAGGAAAACATTCTTGTTTATCCTCGAAGTATGTAAGTCAGAAACATTTTAAATAATGTCAAAGAAATTTCATTTCTTATTCCAGTCGCTTCAGATGGCCAAGCGAGTGCTTCGTCACTCAAGCTAGCCATCGCAAGCAAGTGCAGAACAGTCACTCCAAGCGAGTACTTCACAAGCGAGTAAAAGCCAAGCGGCCAAACTCAAGCGAGCGGGTACGAAGTGAGTATGAGCTATCTGCACTCGAGTGCAAATTTTACTTTTGCTTTTGCATCAAATGCAGGTGCACGTACAAAGACGAATTCCAGGCGCGTGCACTTCAAATTGAATTCGAAGCGGGAAAGTCGGAGAAGATCTGGCCATCGAATCTGAACAGTTCACTATCCCCAGCCGCTAGATCAACGCCGGTTGAGAAGGCGACTCACAGAATGGCACGTGGAGCGCCAAGTCAATTTGACGGCTCACTTTTACTGTGATGGCGCCGGACACATCAGATCAATCGCCGCTTTCCGCCGTATACAACAGGGGGCCCCGAAGAAATTACCAGCATGCCCCTGCCACGTCAGCAAAACCCTACCTCTATATAAGGAAGAAGGAGCAGACTGTAGAAATTTTCATCACACCCCATATTTGCCATTCTTGTGCAAATTTTCTGCATCTCTGAAAACTCACAAGTCTCAAATCCCTCACCCCTTTCCTTATATTTCCGTTCATATTTCACTAAATCTACCATGGGAAAGAAGCAAAAGGCTCAGACGATGGAGGAGTTTCTGACCGCCATCGACGACTACATCAACGTCGAGCCTCATCTCGACCCGAAAGTTGTCGATGAGGAAGGATTTTTCCGCAAGGCCGTGACCACGGCCGGCTTGTGGGAATTTGTTACTGCGGTGCCATCGAAGATATTGGGCAAGGCAGTTGCCGAGATTCTTCTAAATCTGAGGGAAGGTGAAATTTCATCAACATTCACCGACCCAAAAAGTGGAGAGCCAGTGGAGGTATTCTTGAGTGCAATTGCCGGTGCTTTCAACCTGCCGGAAGAAGGAGCAAACTCACTTTTGGAGTTGGAGTTGTCGGCCGGTGTTGAATATGCTCGATTTGCCGTCCAAGGAGCTGAGCCCAACTTCAAGGAATCCAACATAAGATCAGATCTTAAAGCCCCATTCAATCACATCTGCGAGCTCTTTTCAAAGTGCGTCGCGTGCTACGTCGGGAATCTGGGCCAGCTTTCAGAAACCAAGCTTTTCGCCACCACCGTCATTGTCGATAGCTTGACAGGCACAAAGTTTAATTGGCATGGCTGGTTCTTCAACCAGATCCATGAAGTTGCCAAGGACTTCAAGTTCGTGAAGGGTAGCAACGACAAGATCCTTCGCAAAGGGAAGCTGAAGTTCTTTTCTAGAATATCTTTCGGACTGGAGAAGTTATTCCCCAACAAGCAGTGGAAAGATACTGCTGACTACAAGAAAAATACAGTTTTCTTCGACACCTGGAAGTCGGAGAAAATACCCATTGATCTGGGACTTCACTCTGTTGAAGTGCCCGCAGCTGTACCAGTAGCCGAAAGGCGAAGTGAGGAAAAGAAATCAAAGCGACCCGCTTCACCAGCGAAGCGAGGAGGCGCGAAGCGAGCTGGGTCAAAGCGACCCAAGAAAGTCAAAGATATAGCTGCTCTCTTTGAAGCGAGCAAGGCTGAGAAGCAGCCGCTCGAGGAAGTTGAAGTAAGCCAGCCCCAACCTCTCCCTGCCAAAAGCCAACCTCCCCCACTTCAAACCCAAACACCTCCCATCCAAACACAAACCCTACTACCACCAGAACCCCAAGCCTCTTCTACAACTCAACCCCAAACCCATAAATCCCCCCAATCCTCACATGAAGAAGAATCAGCTTCTTCTTTTCAACTACCACCAATCCCATTACTCAGCACAGACCCTGTTGCTGCCTTCACCATCTTTCAACCAACACAAACCCAACAAACACCACATCAAACAGAAACCACCCAAACTCTATCATCAACCCAATCCCCCTCCACATCGGCAGATACAGCCGATACCACCCACACTACCGATACTGATCTCGCCATTGTCCCACCACCAGTCAAGCCCCCTCCGTCTGCAGAAGAGTTAGCTCTAACCCGGTACTTGAGGGATAGAGATCTAGCTGCGGAGACGATCACCGGCCGCTACCCCTCTGTGGAGATGCCCAACGACTTCTACACCAACGCCGTCAACTTCCTCACATACATCAGATACCGAGGAACCGAGTACTACAAAATCTTCAACCTCAGGAAGCACTACAACAAAAAAGGGATATTGGGACACTTATTTAGAGACACTTTTAATTAAGTGATGCTACATTATTATTTTGGGGCACATAGTGAAAAGTTTTAAATTTTGGGCACTTAAATAAAAAAAAGGGGGGAAAATTTTAACAATTAAGTTTTGGCGGAACCAAAATCACGCCATTCTTCCCCTGAAAAAAAAAACCCTCCCCTCCGCCTCACCTCTCTTTCACCGGCCAGCCCTCGCCCTCCGCCTCACCTGGCGCCCTCCCCCTCCGCCTCGCCTCTCTTTCCCCGGCGCGCCTCCCCCTCCGCCTCACCTCTCTTTCCCCGGCAGCCTCCCCCTCCGCCTCGGCCAGCCCTCCCCCTCCGCCTCACCTCTCTTTCCCCGGCGCCCTTCCCCTCTGCCTCACCTCTCTCATTCCCCGTTTCATGGCCCAGAACTGAACTAATTGGGAGAAATTTGAGAGTTACTTTTTTGTTCGTAAAGCAACGAAGGGGAATTTGTGATTTTTGCAGCGTTCGCACGTCGAGATCGATCGAGGTATGAATTATCGAATTAATCCTCTTTTTTCGCTTTGATTTTGAGTTATTGTTCTCGTGTTAATGTAATTATCGGAGGGACTACCGTCGAGGTATTGAAATTGGGGGAGAAATGTGTGTTTCCGATTTTTTAGGGTTAAGGATTTCATAGATTATTTGTCTTCTTTTTTTAATGTATTGATCTGGATTTATAATTTCGTGCAGTTTCTATGAGTTGCATTTTGATTGATTTTAGTTCGTTTGGATTTTTGAGTTTATTTTGCCAGTTTTAATCCTTAAGCATATTCTATCAATGGTGAATTGTTCTTCGATATAAATTAGTTAGTGTATGCAAGGTGAAATTTTGCTTTGCATTTTCTCTTTTTTTTGGGGGAAATAAAATCTACAATTCATGTGAAGTAGTATCTTGAGATCTTTTGTTTTGGGTTTGAATTGCATATGAAATTGCTTGATATTTGTCAATATTATATTCAGCTTTACTACACTATACATGCGACGAAGATCTCGATGTCTGCATTGCTTGGTTTTAACAGACACACTGATAAGAGATCGAAGATCTAACTAGCCTGCTGGCCGTGCTCACTAATTGCAACTTTTGGACTTTCATAGACATTTTGTACAACATATAATTGTAGAATTTAAATGAGGTGATTAATGGAAGATAATTCTGATTTTCTGATAATCATTATTGCAGCTTTCAGAAGGTTTCGTCTTGGAGAAAATTTCATCTCCACTGGGTGTTCTTTTGATCATTTTTGAGTCACGTCCTGCTGCACTAGTACAGGTAATTTTCATCAGCATAACATTTGCTTGCTCTTGGAGAAAATGTCTCTCTCTCTGATTGTTTGTATACTGTTTTTTTCTGCAAATTAAGTTTTTAACTAGCATTTACCTTTGGAAACTACAGGATTGATATTCTGATGTTTTTTTTATATGTTTTGTGTTATATGGTATTCCAATTTCCAAGGACTTACACATTTTATGGACTTGATCAAAATTATGGCTTTTTATTTGCATTAAACAGATTGCTTCACTAGCAATTCGAAGTAAAGAGATTTGCAATGGGAGGGTGCCACGATGATTATATGTACATGGTAACTACTAACTTTCTGAACTTGATTACAATACTGATTTTTTGATTTCTTGATTATATCATGGTATTGAATTGGAGAAAAGTTGACCTTGAACTATAATTGTGTTTGTGGCAAAGCTCGTTAGGTCTTACACATGAAACTGAACTCCAGGGAAAGGAAAAAGGTATGGTCATATCCCTCTGGGCTTACCCCTTATATTTGCTTAGTAGGCTTGGCTTTTCATTTTGAATGTGTTTAACCTCAAATCTAATTTAGTGTGTTGTAGCATGCAGTAATTTTACTGATTTAATGGTCCCTTTATGCTATTTACTTCTCTTGGGCTTCTTTGGTTGGTTAAGTGGACTTTCAAGGTGACAAACGATCTCCAAGAATGCAATTCAATCAGTAACTCTAAATTGCGTTTAATCCAAGCTGGGATGCCGATTCTTCTAGCATCAAAGGTAGGGCTACTTTGTTCTTATGGATGCCAGTTTATTTCAAAACTATTGAGTACTTTTACTTAACCTGTTTCTACACGATTTCTAGTGATGGAGGGTTGTTTGCTTCCTGATAGTAATATTTCTGAATTCTCTTAAAATGTTAGGTGTTCGATGTGAACTTGAAGCAAGCGGCTTGGTTCAGTGCAGTTCCTTGGGGAACGATGGCAATCTCAAGCTATGTTGCTGGAACAGCTTCTGACTTCTTAATCAAGTCGGGTTATTCCACCACATCAGCTCGAAAAATCATGCAGGTACCATTCAATAACATTAGACAACCTTCGGTCCATGATCAAAATTCTCCCCTATAAGACTACTCGTTTATCTTGAATATCCTTGTCCTAACTCGACCCTTTTGATAGTCAATCGGTTTCATTGGCCCCAGAATTGCACTGCTTTGCTTAGACTATGTCCGAACTCCTACCATTGCAGCCGTATTCTTAACAGCAGCACTGAGTCTGAGCTCTTTCAGCCAAGCAGGCTTTCTACTCAACAGATGTTAAGTGTTCACTGTGAACTAGAGGTAAGCAGCTTCATTCAGTGCAGTTCCTTGGGGAACGATGACAATCTAATAATCTAAGATACACTAAAATTCGAGAGCGCGACGATAACTGCTTCTTTTCATCAAGATGTCCTGCCACAATGTGCTCAAATCTTATTTCCCTTGAGCTACGATGCAACTAAGATAGATCATGCCTAATGACAAAGTTATTTTTGCAGGGATTTTGAATTCTGCAAGAACACTGTTAGCAATAATCAGTTCAATCGAAATGGGATTCTTCGTGCAGTGGATAGGTTCGTTTCATGGTTTCAGGCATTCTTAGCAAATGTATAGTGTTCTTTTTTATTGTTTTGTTTTCCTGGAAGGTGGAGTTAATGGAATTAAAGACTGATAATGTATTGTATAGAGATGTTATGCTTCGAATTATTCTATATATCATTATTCTTTGGATCAAGATTAGACCTTATTGTGATACGAATATCATTATTATTTGTTCTACTTTCAGATTATGGCACTCATAATTCCTTCATAATTTTAATTTATGTGACTCAAATTATATTTAAGAGCATAAATAAGTGTCTCGAAATTCGATTAATGGACACAAATAAGTGTCTCAACGTTTCTTTTAAGGGCACAAATAAGTATATGAATATTATATTAATGGCATGAATAAGTGTCTCGATATTTATATTGAAGGCACAAATAAGTATCACCTAAACTTATTAATAGGACAATTTTATATGCCCCGAAAATCAATCTCGGGACACAAGAAAATGACTGGAAAGACATTCCTGATGAGGCACTTAAAAAGTGTCCCCAACTCTTTTGCGACACGATAACACGCGGCACATATGATAAGTGCCCCGAAAATTATATGTGCCCCAAAAGACTATATATCGGGGCACTTTTCAGTGTCTGAAAAGCCATTTTTTGTTGTAGTGAAGGCTTTTTCTGAGGAAGTGCTCGAGAAGAGGGAAGCGAAGCTGCTCGACTTCATAGGCGTGGATGGATTCCACTTCTTCATCAATGAAGTCAATTACTGGGAGAAATTGGACGCAAAAGTCAAGAAGAATTATCCAGACGCCGTCATCCCAGAACGAGTGCCATCCGTGCACGAGCAGAGGCTGGTGCAGGAGCATAAGGTGGAGTTGCAGGCGAAGGAAGATGAGATTGCTAATCTCCAGAGTGAGATTACCAATAAGGCAGAGGAGTTGGAGAGGAGAGTTGTGGAAGTCAACAATCTGCGTGCAGATTTTGACAAGACCAAGACAGAACTAGAAGGGAAGGTGGAGGAACAAGGGAAGATGTTGGAGGAGAAGGAAAAGGCATTGGAGGAGAAGGTGAAGCTGGTCGGAGACCAGGAGAAAACCATCACTGAACTCAAGCAGTCGCTTGAGGCTGAGAGGAACAGGCTAAAGGGCATGACTGCCAAGTTGGTAGCTGTAGAGAAGGAGAAGACCACACTTGTGGCAAATCACAAAGAAGAGATAGAGAAGATCTCTGGTCATACTGAAAAGATGAGGAGAGTGGCGGAGGATAAGGTTGGAGAAGTAATCAAAATGAACTGTCACATGGCTCGAGCTGCAATTCAGATAGCTGCTCAAGCAAAAGAGATTGATTCAGTCAATCTAAAGAAGACAGAACTGGCTAAACAAATTGATCAAGCTCAGGAAAAGGCCAGTGAGTTTGCTGTCAGAATTGCCGAAGCTGCTCAACTTCGTGTGACGCTCAACAGCCAAGAGAGTGCTATCGCCTCTGCAAAGGCAGAACTTGAAGCTTCCCAAGACTTTCTCAATCTTACTATTGAGGAGGAGCGCAAGCAAATCCGTGCTGACATTGAAGCGGAGCTGGACGCTCGCTTCAAAGCCGTCGAGCCACTTGAGAGGTTGATGGCCTCTGTCAAGGAGAGGGAGAAGCAGTGTGAGTACCTGCTTGAAGAAATTTCTATGAAGACGGCAGAGATAGTGTTGTCTGAAGAACACGTCTTCGCGACGCAAGCAGAGAAGATGATTCACGCTGTCTTCAATAAAGTCGAAGAACTACGCCAATCCATCAGCGGAACGGTGTCCACATCAGCCCCTGGCAGTCTTGATGATGCCAAAAAGGGGGAAATCAAAGAAAATGTTGGAGCTATAGAGGGGATTGAAGCTGGAAGCTTGATCCCATGGGGAAGTGGAGTAGGAGAAGTGAGTGAAGCTCTGGAGGAGCAGGAGGATGATGAAGCTCGGGCCGAGCTTGCTAGGAGGAAAGGCAAGGACAAGGTCCTTGAAGAGCCTCGCAAGACTCATTCCGGGAAGCTACTTGGCTCTTCCATAGCCACTCATCCCCCAGTTATCCCATTTACCAAGGAGCAGAGAGAGAGGCAGATTGTGGAGGATGAGGCTATTGCCTGCGCTTTGGAGAAAGAGTTTGAGCTTCCACAAAAAGCTTTGATTGAAAGCTTACAGGCAGGCGCTTCAGGTGCATCTTCGCAAGCGCCCGCTTCAGCTACAGAGCCCGCTTCAACACTTGCTCTCGCTTCGACTACTGTTGAAGCCACTTCCACCAGACAAGTGATTACTCCCTCTGCACCCGCTACAAAGACAGATATGCCTCCACCTCCTCCACCAAAATAGCCTTTGAATCAACTACGCTTGAAACTAGAGGAGATGATCCGGCTTCCAAGCGGCAAAAGATCAAGCAATCAGTCGCTTCGAGAGCTGGCCGCACAGAAAGAAGAAGAAGGAGTGTGGAATGAAGTGGAGAGGGAAAAGTAGTCAAGGGCTAGGAGACTGAAGAAGGTTGAAGAAAGGGTTGAGGAACACTTCAACGAAGTGAGACTCATCCAATCGGCCATCGCCAGAAGCGCGTACATACCATTCACGCCGGAAGAATCTGGAGCATGCCAAACTCAGGCATTGATCGACGCGTGCAATGTCACACACAAATAAATGATCGAATCAGGACGCTATCATGGTGATGAGCCCGACTTCATCCGCAAGCAGTTGAATGTGAAGCTGCTTCAGTTCAACATAGAGATCAATGCAAAGTTCAAAAAGGTCATGAAAGAGCTGACAAGCCGAACTGAAGAACTGATTGAGCGCAGAAACATCCATCCAGATGCTAGAGAGATAGAGCAATTCATTCAATGACCTTCTTGATGAATGGTTGTTCTACAAGGAGAAATTCATCAAGGCCTACTACTACTGGGAAGTAGTACCATGGCAAGATAACTGCTCGAGGATGGATGCCCTCAACAATTTCCTATGTGCCTACAACGAGAAGTTGGGGCGGAAAATTTTCACTTTGGCGGAGGTAGCTGAGCCTAAATTGCTCATAATCAAAGTGCCCGCGGTGAAGGATTTTCCCATGCCGTTCCAGCCAGGGACCAGTGTTCCCTACAGGAGGATAATTGATGAGGAGGTGGATGAAGCCCTTAGACTGGAAGGTGCATGGAGACCCAACCAGTTCAATCTGATCTCTATGGAAGCAAAAGTCCTTTTTGCCTATTTCATTGAGGAGGAGAAAGAGGAGAAGAAGGAAGAAGAGAAGGAAGAGAAGGATGAAGCTGCGGAAAACCTTGAATTCCGATTCATCATATTTTGTGAACTGTTGTTCATCTATCCTATATAAATTTCTGTTAACTTGTGTCATTTACAAGCTTTGTGAATGATTTATCCTTATGCTACAAAACTCAAAAGTTTAACCGAAAAAAAAGGGGAAAGGAACTTAAAAGAAAATTTTCAAACGAACATGCAAAGGAAGCAGTCGCTTGAAGTTCCTTCCACGGTTAGTTAGGCTAATTCTCTTAGCCTAAAGTCATTGGGTTTTGGCATCATTAAAAAGGGGGAAATTGTTGGGAATTGTCAAGAACAACATGTTAAGGGGGAACTCATATGGGACACTTCGAAGTGAGTCAAGTATTTGTTTTGATTAGATCCCAAAACCCCAAGTGTTCTATTCCCAAGCAACCCAATTTGATGTAGTAAATAGGTTAGAAATTTTTCTAAGCCTATACTGTTAGGATGGCTTTATTTTTGCTTTAGTCACTTAGGTTTTTAGACTGCAGAAAATTCAAGTGAAGGCCACTCGCTTGAGTGTGTTTTTCAATCGAAGCGAGTCTACCCAGCCGAAGTGAAGCGTGCCGAAAAATAGCGAAGTGAAGTGAGCGCTACAATGGGTTCGAAGCGAGTCTGCCAAAGCGAAGCGAAGCGAGCGCTACAGTGAAAAGCAGAAGTGAGTCAGCGCGGGTCAACACTTACTGAAGCAGTCACTTGGAGAATTCACTTCCCAAGTACCTACTACAGTATGACCTTGAAGCGACTCGATTTGAAGCGGACGCTACATCATCTAAAGTGAAGCAAGCCATTACCTACCAGAAAGCGACAGCTGGATTCCCGCTCCGATTTTGAACTCCAGTCAACTGAACATCATCACATTAATTGCGAGATCTCCACGTGTCGATTGCGGAGAGGAGCAGCGGAGTTGACTGCCAGGCCGACAGGGCACCGCTACAGTACTGGCTCGCTCCAGTTACTGTTGTATTTTGAACTTAGCTATTTTCGGCAAAGTGCCAAATCTGCACGCCTGAAAAGTTGTTCGCCTGTGCAAGTACTGTCGAGAGGAGGAGGGACAAGGCCACTTACCAAGCAACGGATCTCGGCATCCCTTCGCCTATAAATAGTGAAGGATGAAGACAAAGAGAAGTAGAACACTACTTGAGCATTCGAGCGCCTACGGCAAAAAAACACTCCCAGCTTTCTAGCATACATCGAGTCTTTGTTTTCAGGTGTTCTCCGAATTCCAGTTTCATCGGAATTCGTCTTCACAACCTTCACACCTAGAATTCTAAGCTCATTCCATATCTCAGCTTAGAAGAAGAACTCTAGCCATCTTTGCACTTGTTGTAAAGAGTTCTTCATTAGTGTGTTCGCCATAAACCAGAAACCCTAACCCTAAGTTTTGTTCGTTAGGTTTTTGTGTTCGTCGTTAGGTTGTTCCGATCCAAGGCTCTACGTTCATTAATAGTAGAAGCCTCGATCATAGAGTCTAGATCCAATCTTACACTTACCTCGTTCGTGTGTAGCTCGATCGAAGCTAGGTTGTAAGGAGAGCCCGCAATCTCCCTGTCGTCGGACTGAAGCGAGTGAAGCTTCCAGTCCAGTTAGATTTTAGTAGTGAACCCGCAATCACTGCGTCTGTCGTCGGATCCAAGCGAGTGAAGCTCGATCTCGACTAGGTTTTTGATGGACCTGTAACCTTCAAGTTCTTGAGTGAAGAGAACAGTTGCTTAGTGCAACAAGTGGACATAGGTGCTTTGCCACCGAACCACTATAACTCTTGGTGTCGTATCTCTCTAAACCCTAAACTCTTTATTTCCTTTGTTTGATTATTCATTGCACTTGCATCTAAACAAACTCAACTTGGAACTTTAAATACTTAGGAAAGATTTAGCTCACCGAATTCCGCATCTAGAGTAAAGTCTCACTCTTGGTCAAGCTCTAAGCTTAGTTCAAGAGAACCGCGAATACTTTAGATCTAGCTCTCGGCTAGGTCTTAGTGATTCAAGCGAGCACTTTACTTAGTACTCTGAGTTTGAGGAACTTGAAGTTGAAAAACTTCAAAACACGTATTCACCCCCCCCCCCCCCCCTCTACGTGTTTTTCCTCTTACAAACCGGGACCAACAGAGGCTATGAAATTATTGTACAATATCTCAATTAGATATAGAATGAATCGGGGTTTATAAAAGGGTTAAACTCTAGATTTATAATTAATTTTATATTTATTTTCAATTGGGGGCTATAAGGGAAAAATATGGGCTATGTTTAAAATCCCCAAAATTATAGAGTCTAGATCCAATCTTACACTTACCTCGTTCGTGTGTAGCTCGATCGAAGCTAGGTTGTAAGGAGAGCCCGCAATCTCCCTGTCGTTGGACTGAAGCGAGTGAAGCTTCCAGTCCAGTTAGGTTTTAGTAGTGAACCCGCAATCACTGCGTCTGTCGTCGGATCCAAGCGAGTGAAGCTCGATCTCGACTAGGTTTTTGAAGGACCCGTAACCTTCAAGTTCTTGAGTGAAGAGAACAGTTGCTTAGTGCAACAAGTGGACGTAGGTGCTTTGCCACCGAACCACTATAACTCTTGGTGTCGTATCTCTCTAAACCCTAAACTCTTTATTTCCTTTGTTTGATTATTCATTGCACTTGCATCTAAACAAACTCAACTTGGAACTTTAAATACTTAGGAAAGATTTAGCTCACCGAATTCCGCGTCTAGAGTAAAGTCTCACTCTTGGTCAAGCTCTAAGCTTAGGTCAAGAGAACCGCGAATACTTTAGATCTAGCTCTCGGCTAGGTCTTAGTGATTCAAGCGAGCACTTTACTTAGTACTCTGAGTTTGAGGAACTTGAAGTTGAAAAACTTCAAAACACGTATTCACCCCCCCCCCCCCGTGTTTTTCCTCTTACAAACCGGGACCAGCAGAAGCTATGAAATTATTGTACAATATCTCAATTAGATATAGAATGAATCGGGGTTTATAAAAGGGTTAAACTCTAGATTTATAATTAATTTTATATTTATTTTCAATTGGGGGCTATAAGGAGAAAAATATGGGCTATGTTTAAAATCCCCAAAATTAGTTACATTTGATAAAATGTCAATGGACACAACTTTTCCCAATAGAGTGTTTATTTAATTTATTATATTATGGGAACGAAATGTAGATGAAAACACATGAGATCTTTTCGTGAAAGGGCTAAAGGAAAACTCTTTTCCAAAGGATGTGTTCATTCTCCAAATTTTGTAAACATTATTCTGTTGCACCGTTGCGGCACATTCTTAATCGAATAACGTCTGAGTAAGGAGATGCTATAAACATCATATTTCCTTACAATATTTACCTCTACATCACCTAACCTTAACGGTTCCTTAGACCGTGCCGGTGACAGCTCACAAGCGGCGCTATGGAATTAATGGCCTTAGCGATTCAAGACGTTCCGATCGGAATTTGTGTAATGTTTGAATGAAATATAAGACATCATCTAAATCACATTTCTATATCAACATCTTCAACATATAATGTTTAGATTCAATGAGCTCTTGATCAATGTCTGCAATGTATCAATTAAGTAAACTGGTCTTGGTCTTGACTCGAGAGTAGATAAGCAAATGAATAATGTATTTGATTATTGAAAGTTGGATTTACGTATTGATGAATCCAAGATTCGCTGCTCGGTGAGAATGAAAGTGCGTGTATGGAGTTTGTGCGTAAAGAAATGAAAAAAACACAAGAATTACGCGGTTCGATCGTAAGATCTACGTCCACAGAGAAACGAGAGAAGGAGAGTTTGTATTCAAAGTAGCATGAGTGTGTACAGTACAATTAATTCTCCTATTTATTGCCAAGTTCCCGCCGGTTATGGGAGTGGGGTTGTGGAGATCGTGGGTGGTTTCCACTTTTCTCTCCATCACTCCACGTTTGGGTGGTTAGGGCTCAACTCCCTGGGCCTGTCTTCGAGCTGGGTTGGGCCGAGCCGCTGTTGGGCCAAGCTGATGTTGGGCCAAGCTATCTTGGTTGTGCTTGTGCCGAAGTGGGGTAATTGGGCCTAGGGAGATGGGCCATTTCCTATCACATACCCCCCCCCCCCAAAAGACGTGGGGTGATGGATGTGATGGTTGGGATGCTGTGGACTTGTCTGCCGAGGTGAGGGCATTTGAGTTCGGTTGTCGTACCCCCCTCAGAAGGTACTGTCGGCGTACTTGCTGAAGCCGTGTTGCCGAGTTGCGTATGCGAGGTGAGCTTGTGCTGAGCTCGTACCCCCCTCGATGATCGGACATCGGTAATTAGCTTGCATGCCGAAGTGCTATGTAGTTTGTCCACCGAAGACGCGTAATGTGTGTCAGGTGCATTAAATGCGGACGTTTGGTGTCCCGATAAAATGGGGATGTGATGGGCCGTTACTCGAAACGCCGTCGCATTGATGAAGCGTATTGAATAAGCTTTGATTCTCCCTCCTTTAATGCACAATGATGTGAAGAGAACAAACATTTACTCCCTTGTTTAAATCGAAAGAAACCCTAACTTTCAGATTCTCTGCACTGTTCATCGCCGTCTTCAATCCTCTTCTGCAAATCGTTCCCAGATTTCGAAAAAGACAAGTAAGTGATGGCTTCTACTACATCAAATTCCACTGCATCTTCTTCCTCTGCAAATGCTTCTTCTTCTTCTTCTTCTTCTTCTTCTTCTTCTTCTTCTTCTTCTTCTTCTTCTTCTTCTTCTTCTTCTTCTTCTTCTTCTTCTTCTTCTTCTTCTTCTTCTTCTTCTTCTTCTTCTTCTTCTGCTGCTGCTGGAGCACCTTGCCGGGAAAAGCACGCTACTGACCGTGGAGGAGGTGTGGGAGTGTCCCGTTGACCGGGACGTGGAGTTTGAAGCCCTCCTCGGTCCCTGCCGCGAGGAGTTGAAGACTCATCCGCTTTCCCGGGATGTTTCTGACGAGGAGGTGGGAGGGTGAGGTGGAGGAGATGGAGACCGCCATCCCCGAGGAGAAGAACGCCGAGGTGGACAAGACTGCCGAAGTCCAGCAGCCGAGTTCCGCTGGGAACGAGGCCAACTCTTCTGGCGGGGTCAGTTGATCCCCCCTCTCTTTTGTATATTTTTTGTTAACTTCAACTATAATCCTTTTGTATTCGCTGCTACTTATCAATGAAATGAATTTCCTTTTACTTTTCTAGCAACCCTGAGTCTCCTTTACTTTAAATTCTGTAGAACAACTTCGCAGCCGATGTGACTCTTTATCTTAATGAAATCAAACACTTGAAAAACCTCCTCGACGCTAAGGACGTCGAAATTGCGCGGCTTGACAAACGTGCCGAGCATCTCCAAAATGAGTTCGACGCGAAGTACAACGCTTTGTAAATCAAGTCGGATGCCAATGAAGCCCGATACCTCCAACTGAAGGAGGATTATGCTGATGTCGAGACAATTGAGGCCGAACACACCGAATACGAAAGAGTCATACATGAGCTCGGTGGTAAGACCATTTCCGAGGTGGAGTCTGAGGCAATCGAAGTTGTTCGGGGTGCGATACGCGAACGAAAACACCGTGGTCCGGACTCGTGGGAGGTTGCCGAACACGTCTCCGAATTGCGGTACTTGACGAATTTGTTCCCTTTAATCCTTTCCCGGCATCCGGCAATGAAGAAATGACTAGATGCGTATCCGCAAGTGCAACCTGCGAGGCAAAATGCTTCCCGATTTCGGGCATTAAGCCCTACTGTGCCCTCCCGTTTAATCCAAGATCGGATTGATATATTTTTGCATGTGTTGGGAATTGTTATGGACCAATTTGTTAAGGGGGAACTATGTGGGATACTTGATAAACGAAGTCATTTGTTTTGATTGGATCCCAAAACCCCAAGTGTCCTATTCCCAAGCGACCCATTTTGATGTAGATACTAGGTTAGAATTTTTTCTAAGCCTACTCTGTTAGGATGGCTCCTTATGTTTGCTTAGATTATAGGCTTCAAAAGTTCAAGTGAAGGCACTCACTTGAGTGCGTTATTCAAGCAAAGCAAGTCTACCAAAGCTGAAGCGAAGTGTGCCGAAGCTAGCAAAGCGAAGCAAGCGCTACAGTGGAATCGAAGCGAGTCCACCAAAGCAAAGCGAAGCAAGTGCTACAAAGAAAAGCCGAAGCGAGTCAACGCGGGTCAACATTGATTAAAGCGGTCACTACGGAACCTCATTTCCCAAGCGACTCACTACAAATTGATCCTGAAGCAACTCACTTCGTAGCGGCTACTATGACTTCAAAGCTAAGCGAGCCAGCACCTACCAGAAAGCGACAGCACAACTCCCGCCCATATTTTGAACTCCGGTCAACTAGAGATCTTTGCATTAATTGCGAGATCTCCATGTGTCGAACGCGAAGAGGAGCAGCGGAGTTAACTGCCAGGCCGACAGGGCGCCGCTACAGTACTGGCTTGCTCCAGTTACTGTTAAGTTTGTAACTTAGCCATTTTCGGCAAAGAGACAAACTGCGCTCCTGCAAAAGCAACTGCCTGCGCAAAGTACTGTCGAGGGGAGGAGGGACAAAGCCACCTACCAAGCAACGGATCTCGGCATCCCTCCGCCTATAAATAGTGAAGGATGAAGACGAAGAAAAGAGAGAACACTACCTGAGCATTCGAGCCTACTGCAAACAAATACTCCCAGCTTTCTAAAGCCATCTTCGAGTTTTTGTTTCAAGTGTTCTCCGAGTTTCCAGTTCATCAGAACTCATCTTCACAACCCTCACACTTCGAGTCTAAGCCCACTTCAAATATCCAAGCTTAGAAGAAGAACTCTAGCCAATCTTTGCATCTACTGTAAAGAGTTCTTCATAGTGTGTCCGTCAACCAAAAACCCTATACTTTGCCTGTTAGGTTTTTGAGTCGTCGTTAGGTTGTTTCGATCCAAGGCCCTTCTTTCACCGATTGAAGAAGCCTCGATCATAGAGTCTAGATCCAAGCTTGCACTTACATCGTTCGTGTGAAGCTCGATCGAATCTAGGCTGTAAGGAGAGCCCGCAATCTCCATGTTGTTCGGACAGAAGCAAGTGAAGCTTCTTGTCCAGTTTAGGTCTTAGTAGTGAACCCGTAATCACTGCGTTGTTTGTCAGATCCAGGCGAGTGAAGCCCGATCTCAACTAGGTTTTTGAAGGACCCGTAACCTTCAAGTTCTTGAGTGAAGAGAACAGTTGCCGTCGCAACGAAGTGGACGTAGGAGCTTTATCTCCGAACCACTATAAATCTCGGTGTCATATCTTTCTAACCCTAATCTCTTTATCGTATTTGATTATCCATTGCACGTGCATATAAACAAACATAACTTGGATTTTTTAATTACTTAGGAAAAGATTTTAGCTCACCGAATTTCCGCATATACGAGTAAAGACTCCCTCTTGATCAAGTCCTTACTTCGGTCAAGCAGGCAAGCTACGTACTGTAGATCTAGCTTCAGCTAAGTCTTAAGTATCAAAGAGCTCTTTACTTGTCACTCTGAGTTAAAGGGAAAAAGTTGAAAAACTTGAAATACGTATTCACCCCCCCCCCCCCCCTCTACGTATTTCCCCTATTAACAAACCGGGACCAACAAGTGGTATCGGAGCAGCGGTTCTATCGAGCCTCTGCTTTGCATATCCGAAGCGTGTCCCCACTCGCTTCACGTTGTCTCACTGAACCGGATCCTATTTTCCTAAGTGCATCAAAACCTCACCCACGCATATTGCATTTACTGCTGATAGTTTGCTATGTCTACATACAGTGCATCAAATAGTCCACAGTTCTCGATCGAAGGATACGAGACATGGAGTTTCCGAGTCGAGAGCTTCCTATGCTCCATCCACGACCGGATGTGGGAAGTTATAGAGGACGGACCAATCGAAATCAAGAAAGCCATATCTTTGAACGTCCCAGCTGCTGAAGGACGCGAAGCTCATGTTCAACAAATGTATGTTGAAAAGGATAAAGATGAGTACACTCCGAATGACTTCAAAGTTGCCAACCTCGACAAGATTGCACGCCACACGATGCAGAGCACCGTGTCGGACGCCTATCTACCACGGATAAGGAAATGTGCAACGGCGAATGAAATGTGGGAAACACTAGCCCTCATTTCTCAAGGCACAGACAAAATCAAGGAAAACAAGCTCGCTGTTCAGATGCGGGAGTTTGAGAGTCTGATAATGAAGCCAGGAGAGTCCATCGACACGTTCGAGCTGAGAGTTACAAACATCATTGCAACTCTCAACTCACTTGGGAAGGAACTCACAGACAAGGAAGTCAACCTGAAGATTGTCCGAGCTCTCACAAGGAAGTGGCAAACCATGAAGGAGTTATACCTAGCCACCAAGGATCTATCAAAACTCACACCGGAGATTCTGTTCTCCGAACTCAAAGCTCATGAATTCGATCTGAATTGAATGAACCTCGACGAAGAGGATGAAGCGCCCACTACGTCAAAAGGAGTAGCATTCAAAGCTGCTGAAGGGCCAAGCGACCAGTCACTAGCCAAGATGACAAGGGAAGAATTGGAAGAACACATTGCGTTCTTGTCCAAGAACATCAACAAAATGAACTCTCGAGTGGGCAAATACAAAAGATTCTACAAGCAATACAAAGGGAGGAGCACTGATGCTCGAGAAGGAAAAGGGAAGAAAGAAGAGACGACCAAGCCGATCTCAAGGGACATGATGGAAGAAGAATGTTACCATTGCCACAAGATGGGCCACTACAAAACCGATTGCCCAAAGCTGAGTGCGAAGGAGCGAGAGGAACTTGTTGGGAATTGTTAAGAACAACATGTTAAGGGGGAACCTATAAGGGATAATTTTATTGTTTTGATTTGATCCCAAAACCCCAAGTGTTCTATTCTCAAGCGACCCATTTTGATGTAGTTAATAGGTTAGAATTTTTCTAAGCCTACTCTGTTAGGATGGCTCTTTATTTTGTTTAGATTATAGGCTTCAAAATTTCAAGTGAATGCCACTCGCTTGAGTGTGTTTTCCAAAGCGAAGCAAGTCTAGCAATCCAAAGTGAAGCGTGCCGAAGAATAGTGTAGCGAAGCGATCGCTACAATAGATTCAAAGCGAGTCTGCCAAGGCGAAGCGAAGCGAGCGCTACAGTTCAAAGCCAAAGCGAAGCGAAGCGAGCGCTACAGTTCAAAGCCAAAGCAAAGCGAAGCAAGCGCTACAGTGAAGAGTCAAAGCTAGTCAACTCTAGTCAGCAGTTTCCAAAGCAGTCACTAGGGAACTTTATCTCCCGAAGCGACTCACTACAGAATGACTACGAAGTGACTCAACTAAAGCAGACGCTACAACTTCAAATCGAAGCGAGCCACTACCTACCAGAAAGCGACAGCGCGACTCCCGCCCATATTTTGAACTCCAGTCAACAGGAGATCGTAGCATTAATTACAAGATCTCCACGTGTCGAAAGCGGAGTGGAGCGGAAGAGTTGACTGCCAGGCCGACAAAGGCACCGCAACAGTACTTGCTCGCTCCAGTTACTGTTAACCTTGTAAGTTAGCCAATTTTGGCAAAATGCCAAAACTGGACGTCTGAAAAAGGTGCCAGCCTGCGCAAGTACTGTCAAGAGGAGGAGGGACAAGGCCACCAACCAAGCAACGGATCTCGGCCATCTCTCCGCCTATAAATAGTGAAGGATGAAGACGAAGAGAAGTAGAACACTACTTGAGCATTCGAGCCTACTGCAAACAAACACTCTCAAGCCTTCGAGCAAATCTTCGAGTCTTTGTTTTAAGTGTTCTCCGAGTTTCCAGTTCATCGGAACTCGTCTCCACAACCTTCACACTTCGAGTCTAAGCCCACTTCAAATATCCAAGCTTAGAAGAAGAACTCTAGCCAATCTTTGCATCTACTGTAAAGAGTTCTTCATAGTGTGTTCGTCAACCAAAAACCCTAAATCTGTCTGTTAGGTTTTTGAGGCGTCGTTAGGTTGTTTCGATCCAAGGCCCTTCTTTCACCGATTGAAGAAGCCTCGATCATAGAGTTTAGATCCAAGCTTACACTTACATCGTTTGTATAAAGCTCGATCGAAGCTAGGCTGTAGGAGAGCTCGTAATCTCCCTTTCTGTCCGACTGAAGCGAGTGAAGCTTCCAGTCTAGTTAGGTTTTTGGTGTGAACCCGGAATCACCCAGCGTCTGTCAGATCCAAGCGAGTGAAGCTCGATCTTGACCAGGCTTTTGAAGAGCCCGAAATCTTCAAGTTCTTAAGTGAAAAGAACGGTTGCCATCGTGCAACAAAGTGGACGTAGGAGCGTTATCTCCGAACCACTATAATTCTCTGTGTCGTATCTCTCTAACCCTAAACTCTTACTTATTTGATTATCCATTGCATATTGCATCTAAACAAACCTAATCTGGAAATTTTAAATACTTAGGAAAGATTTTTAGCTCACCAAATTCC
This sequence comes from Thymus mandschuricus, assembly GCA_029379335.1. NCBI lineage: Eukaryota > Viridiplantae > Streptophyta > Magnoliopsida > Lamiales > Lamiaceae > Thymus > Thymus mandschuricus. Next base: position 6,823,293 of record CM057074.1, read on the forward strand.
GCATATACGAGTAAAGACTCCCTCTTGATCAAGTGCTCAATTCGGTCAAGCAGGCTAGCTACGTACTGTAGATCTAGCTTCAGCTAGGTCTTAAGTTTCAAGCGAGCTCTTTACTTGTTACTCTGAGTTAAGGGATTTGAAGTTGAAAAACATCAAAATACGTATTCACCCCCCCCCCCCCCTCTACGTATTTTCCTATTAACAAACCGGGACCAACAAGTGGTATCAGAGCAGCGGTTCTTTCGAGCCTCTGCTTTGCATATCCGAAGCGAGTCCCCACTCGCTTCACGTTGTCTCACTGAACCGGATCCTATTTTCCTAAGTGCATCAGAACCTCACCCATGCATACTGCATATACTACTGACTGTTTGCCATGTCTACATACAGTGCTTCTAGTCTTCCACAGTTTTCAATTGAAGGCTATGAGATCTGGAGTTTCCGAGTCGAGAGCTTCCTATGCTCCATCCACGACCGGATGTGGGAAGTCATAGAGGACGGACCAATCGAAAACAAGAAAGCCGTATCTGTGAACGTCCTAGCTGTTGAAGGACGCGAAGCTCATGTTCGACAAACGTATGTTGAAAAGGATAAAGATGAGTACACTCCGAATGACTTCAAAGTTGCCAACCTCGACAAGATTGCACGTCACACGATGCAGAGCACCGTGTCGGACGCCTATCTACCACGGATAAGGAAATGTGCAACGGCGAAGGAAATGTGGGAAACCCTAGCTCTCATTTCTCAAGGAACAGACAAAATCAAGGAAAACAAACTCGCCGTACAAATGCGGGAGTTTGAAAGCCTGATAATGAAGCCAGGAGAATCCATCGACGCATTCGAGCTGAGAGTTACCAACATCACTGCAACTCTCAACTCACTTGGGAAGGAACTCACAGACAAGGAAGTGAATCTGAAGATAGTCCGAGCTCTCACAAGGAAGTGGCAGACTATGAAGGAGCTGTACCTAGCAACCAAGGATCTATCAAAGCTCACACCGGAGATTCTGTTCTCCGAACTCAAAGCTCATGAATTCGATCTGAATCGAATGAACCTCGACGAAGAGGATGAAGCGCCCACTACGTCAAAAGGAGTAGCGTTCAAAGCTGCTGAAGGGCCAAGCGAGCAGTCGCTAGCCAAGATGACGAGGGAAGAGTTGGAAGAACACATTGCGTTCTTATCCAAGAACTTCAACAAAACGAACTCTCGAGTGGGCAAGTACAAAAGATTCTATAAGCAATACAAAGGGAGGAGCACTGATGCTCGAGAAGGAAAAGGAAAGAGAGAAGAGACGACCAAGCCGATCCCGCGAGACATGATGGATGTGGAGTGCTACCACTGCCACAAGATGGGCCACTACAAATTCGATTGCCCAAAGCTGAGTGCGAAGGAGCGAGAGGAACTTAAAGCAAAGAGGGATACTCCAAGGCGAGCGCTCGTAGCGAATGAAGTGCCGGTCGCTTCAACTGAAGATCCAGCAAGCGACTCCGATGCATTCACAGATCCCAACTCTAGTGAGGGTGAGGATCTTGGACTCATGGAGCTCACCGACGAAGAAACAGGAGAGGTATTCATCTATCCTTCACCTAGTTCAATTACACTCGCACACACTCACCAAGAGGAAGCAAATTCCTCGACATGGAGTGAATTGCTTGACAAGCACGTTAAATTGTCAAGTGACCATGAAGTGCTGCAACAAGCTTTGTCTCAAAGCGAGAAGGAGAACCGAAAGCTAGCCTCTGAGCTTGACCAACTCAAACTTAATTTTAGGGCTATGACTAGTAAGTTCGAGGATCTCTTCGCGAGACATCAAAGCTTGGAAGGAAGGTATGAAACCCAATCCGCTCTAGTTGCCAACCTGAACAAAGCATCATATGCTAGGCAGGCACTAGAGAGCTCACTTCTACCTTATGGTAGAAAGGGAGGACTCGGATATGAAGGTGGACCTTCCAAGCCAACTGCCTTTGTTAGTGCTTCTCATACTACACCATCAGTCACATTGGAAATGCCCACTGCATCCAAAGCGACCACTAACAAAGACAAAGGTAAAATGGCTGAGAACCCTAAGAAGAAGCCAATGAAGATGTCTATATCTTTAAGGACTGAATCTAAGGGCAAGCAAAATACAACTATCCCTAGCACTCACAATGCTAAAGCTTACCAATCCAAAGGTAAAGGGAAACCAGTTGTAGCTTCTAAGCCTCAAGCCAAGACACGAGAGACAAAGGATCTCCCTTTCAAGAAAAGGAGTAATGTCTATGTGTCACGTTATCCGGACTGGAGATGGTCCAACCGGACTAACGTTGAGGGGGAAGAATTCGAAGCACCAAAGAGGCCGCTTCGAACTCCCAAGGTTACTCAAGCGAGTCGGGGTCAAAACCCTAGTTGGACCGCTTCGAGAAAACCAAGCGAGCCGCTTCGACAGTCTAGAAATCCTAAGTCAGTCTCTAAAACCATAGCTTATCCGAAGCGAGTCGCTTCAGGATACAAGCCAAAGGGTAAGAACATGGGTATGCCTGAAGCGAGCCGCTACCCCTCTTGCACACACTGCTGCACATGTGAAGCTGCTTCAAAGCAGAATTCACAGTTTTCGAAGGTCGAGAAGCCCAAAGCACAAGCTTCCTTTCAAAAGAAAGTGAAGCAAGTGTGGGTACCTAAGGGAACTAACCTGCAAGGACCCAAACTGATTTGGGTACCAAAATCTGTCTAATTGCAGGTGAGCGCCGTGGATCCCATGCCGAGTGAGGGTCAACAAGTATGGTACTTGGACAGTGGATGTTCAAGACACATGACCGTCATGAAAACTCTACTTCACAACTACATAGAGAAGAAGGGTCCACACGTAACCTTTGGTGACAACTCTCAAGGAAGCACCAGGGGATATGGCGCACTGAAAGTTGGAAAGCTCACAATTGAAGAAGTCTCCTATGTGGAAGGACTCAAGCACAACCTGTTATCCATTTCACAATTTTGTGATAAGGGGTACAGGGTGGAGTTCATCTCCAACAAGTGCATTGTGAAGAACAAACTCACGTCCCAGATTGTGTTCACTGGAATCAGGCAAAGAAACGTCTACATAGCACAATGGGACAGCTGCAAAGAGGAAACTTGCCTAGTTGCAAGAAGTGCTACAGAAATTGGATGGCTATGCCACAGACGCTTGAACCATCTCAACTTCAAGGCCATCAATCGCTTAGCTCGAAAGGGTTTGGTGCAAGGCATACCAAATGAAGTCTTCATCAAAGACCATCCATGCTCACCATGCCAACGAGGGAAGCAGACGAAGAAGCACTTCGCCAGTCTCGAAGAAGCTTCGTCAAAGCGAGTGCTCGAGCTGCTTCACACACTACAAGAAACTGGATTTTTAACTACACATACTCAGGTACACATAATTATGCGTGGTTAACTTAGCCACACATAATTAAAAAATGTGTAGGTAATGTTTTTGGTACACATATTAGCTACACATATGTATGAGTGGTTATTTTAGGGACACATACTCAAAAAAAAATGTGTAGGTAAATACGATGTGCAAAAATGTACAAAATTATACGGAATTAAAAATGTGCAAGGTGCGTATAATTAGTTGCTATTAAAAAAAAATAAGATTAGTGAAGTGAGATAGTTTATAACAAATATGACTAGTGTAGTGCGACGGAATGAGTATTTGATTTATCATATTATTTTTGAAATTTCTCACCACTTATTTTTGTTGTCAATATGTATATCTCTTCTGCAAAAAATTCTCAAAAAAAAAAAATGTACTCCTTGTAAAAGTTTCTCAATTACTATATTCTACAACTAATTAATTAATTAATTCAATATATCTTCCGCCAATATCTCTAAAAAAATTATTAAAATTAAAAAATAAAAATAAGGATGACACGTCAATATAGTTTAGAAGAGAATTACTTGGAGATAATTTGCTACTTTTTTTAATTCTCTGAAATTGTTAATCAATTTCAATTATTTATAAAATTATTTTGTAACATTACGTGACTTGTTAAAAGTTATATGATTTTTGGAAAAAGTTTATACACAGTTTAAAAAGGTAAAAGTCTAATATAAATATAAAATCATTTTTTTTTTTAAAAAAAGGAAAATTAAAACAGAGAAGGAATTTGCGTAGAGATAAATAATTTCCGTCTAAATCAGAAACGAAGAAACTGGATTAAGAAGGAAGAGAAAACAGTATTTTAATAAACAACTAAATTTTCTATCCTACGTGGCAGTAAATAAAATCAGAAAATAAAGGAAGAACCGCGACTTCTTCCTCTCCTGCTTCTTCACTTTTTACTCCTTTCTCTTCAAGCTGCACCACGTATGCACATTACTACCTCCAAAGTCCTTCTACAACGCTGAAGCCGAGCACTCTTCTCTTCCTCTTCACAAGTTCTTCGACAATTAAGGTAGATATCTATCATCTTCTTGAAAAATCAATGAATAATTGAGCATATACTTCTAGGTTACGAGTGTATATACTTCTGTGTTGTGATTCACGAATTCTTAGTAAAGGAATCTATGGGGGTTTACTAATTAGAGCTTTAGGATGTTTTTTCGTGGGCTTTAGTTGCAGAAATTTTGAGGAAAAATCAGTCTAGTAATGTTTTCATATATGTGTTGCTGTACCAGAAAATTCTATGCAAAGTCAGCAACTTTCAGGCCCGATTTTTGGCGTTTCTTCCAGTCAAAAACTAACGAAATATGTAGCATTGGAAACCTCTGTTCCTTGGCTTTCCGAAGCTACTTTCGGATTTTCATTTGGAGTCCAAACGAAAAAGTTATAGGCTGTTGAAGCCAGAGTGGCAGGTCTGCTCGCTGTTGTGTTAGCACGAGTTTTCGTCAAAACTGAGGCAGCAAATCGCTGTTGAATCATATGATTTTTTTATGGGATATGTAGTATAAGTCATTGGAGGTTGATTTGTTGTTGCATTCTCAAAATCCGATGATGGGATAGCAGAGGAATCAATGTCACAAGTTGTTGTGAAAACTTTAAGATGTAGAAGGAGTTGCCTAACCTCTAATTGAGAATTTTGACTTCTTAGAACTGGTCTATTATGTTTATATGTGTTATAGTTTCTTTGTGAAGTTCTCCTAAAAACATTATAGCATGTAATTTCCTTTCAAACTTACTTGAAACATCTTATCTAATACTATATCCAAACAAAGTGCTAACAACTCATTCATCGGGGACCTTTGTACCCGTGTAACCGCGAGCACCATCGATAACACTTCGATTAAAATCGATCTATTTTTCATGAGTCTATGGTATTGTTTTGATAAAGATTTATGCTGCGTCTCTCTAAAACTGATGGATTCTCCCTAATTGTAAAATCAGCATCAATTTGCTCATCCGTTGAGAAATATTGAGTCAAGATACAAGGGGCTTTATTCAGTTCTTCCTGATTTGAGGTTAGTATGTTTTCTAGTTTCTACTGTCTCTGATATTGTTAGTGAAATTTTAATTAATAATTGAGTATATATTTCTAGGTTGCGATTGTATTTACTTATGTGTTGTTGTGATTCACGAATTCTTGGTAAAGCTAATTAGAGCTTTAGGATGTATTTCCGTGGGCTTTAGTTGCAGAAAATTTGAGGAAAAATCAGTGTAGTAATGTGTTAATATATGTATTGCTGTACCAGAAAATTCTATGCAAAGTCAGCAACTTTCAGGACCGTTTCTGGGCGTTTCTTCAAGTCAAAATCTAACAAAATAGGTACCATTGGAAACCTCTGTTCCTTGGCTTTCTGAAGCTAGTTTCGGATTTTCATTTGGAGTTCAAACGAAAAAGTTATAGGTTGTCGAAGCCAGAGTGGCAGGTCTGCTCGCTGTTGTGTTAGCGCGAGTTTTAGTTTAAACTTTGGCAGCAAATCGTTGTTGAATCATATAGTTTTCTTATGGAATATGTAGTATTAAGTCATTGGGGGTTGATTTGTTGTTGTGTTCTCAAAATCCGATGATTGGATAGGCAGTGGAATCAATGTCATAAGTTGCTGTCAAAACTTTAAGATGTAGAGTGAGTTGCCTAACCTCTCTAAGAGAATTCTGATTTCTTAGAATGGCACTATTATGTTTATATGTGTTATAGTTTCTATGTGAAGTTCTCCGAAAAACATTATAGGGTTTCAACCTTCAAGAATCATGTAATTTCCTTTCAACCTTACTTGAAACATCTTATCTAAGTATACCTAAACAAAGGGCCAACAACTCATTCATCGAGGACCATCAGTGTTATTCTTCGATTAGAATCGATCTATTTTTCATGAGTTTATGGTATTGTTTGGATAAAGATTTATGTTGCGTCTCTCTCCAACTGATCGATTATCCTTAATTGTAAAATCAGTAACAATTCGCTCATTCGTTGAGAAATATTGAGTCAAGACACAAGGGACTTTATGCAGTTCTTCCTAATTTGAGGTAAGTATGCTTTCTAGTTTCTACTGTGTCTAATATTATTAGTGAATTTTTAATTAAGTGAATGTAGTTGTTTTAATTTATACAAAATTTACATTTCTACATGCTTAAGACAATATGATACTAATGATATTATTTGTTGAGAAAGGGTAGAACCTTAGTGTATCTAGAAATTACTAACTATTTTCCTTTTTTTTTTCCTCTCTCCTATTTTTCCAATTATGTTGTAATATAGCCAATGTTTTCCCAAATTCAATAGAGTAGTTGCCTGCATTAGTCTATCCTGAGATTTCGCTTGGTGCTTTGGTATGTTGCATATTCCAATTATAGTACTATTTCATTTGCTTACCTTTGCATTATGTTGTACTCATCTACCAGTGTTTGATTTATTTTGGCATTTGGTTATATGTTGGACATGTATATGTAATGGCCACTTATGTCTTCCTTTTGCTTGTGTATGAATTATGCTCTGACTGAAATAGGGATCACAATGTATTTTTGATAACAAATTCCGTAAGTAAATTGTCGCCAACTCCTTACATGGTACTTTGAATATGCCATACGAAGAATATAAGATTGCTTTGGTGGAGTGACTGCATGTAGGGAAAAAAAAGACATATAGTGCATACTTAAAAGAATGTGATGCGATATATTTCCTGTTCATGTAGCTCTAACTAGCTCTAGTGTGATGGCGTACTAATCTATTTGACATGTCCAGTTAAATTTAATAGTCTGCATAAGAATATTGATAATCTAAATTAGACACTTGATAACGTTTTCTTTACTTGCTAGCGGTTTGAACTGGATTCTTATGGTCATTGATGCACATAAGGAGACTGTATATTTATTGGATTCATTGCGTGATGAGAGTCATGTTGGAGAGTGGAAGAACATCATGGATACGTAAGTTATTTTATTTTATGTTTTATCGTTTTGCCTATATATTTAGTTTCAATTTTATTTTTTATAGGGCTATAAAAATATTCAACTCCACAATAATGAAGCGGGGGAGACAATTACAATGGGAAAGCATTGAAGTAAGCTACTCTATAGTTTTGACACAAATTAAATATTATATGATTCACTAATGTTGATTTATTTTGATGTCCTTTGACAGTGTCCCCAACAACCCGATGGAAGTCAATGTGGATTCTATGTAATGCGGTATATGAAAGATCTTATTCAAAATTGTGGAACTAGCAACTCCCTCCCAATACCTGTTCTGGTAATTAAAATAAAAAGTCTAAAAAAATTATTCAATATATATTCTACTTGATTAATTATTGCTTTTATATTTGTTTATGTTTTAGTTTTCGAAAAAAATTTACTCAAAAAAAGAAATTGATGAAGTCCGTAAAGAGTGGGCAAAATTTGTTGCTGATTTTTGTGATTAAGGTGAGATCGATCAATAAAATTTTATTTCTTTTATTATTTTAAATATTTTTATGCTTTGTTATTTGAATTGAATATGTTCTATTTAATGTTGGTTATGCAGATGAAAGCGTTGGATGGCGATTATGGACCTAGGTGCATCTCCGTCTAACGATCCAAAATTTGATAAATGCTTTTAGTATTCGTGATAAATCTATATGTAGATTTCTACTTATCGATGTTTTGCGTTTTATTTCTAAAATTTGCGTAGAATATTTTATCGTTAGAATTTTGGTTATTTTCACAAATACTTAGCCAATTACTCATGCATGTTTCGATTGCATTCAAGAATTTGAGCTCCACATGCAATTTATGATCATAATGTTGTGCAAGTTGTTCACGAATATATAATAGAGAAATTAAGATTTATTTCTAAAATTTTCATAAGCAATCCGTCTTTTATTAAAGTTAGCTTTAGCTCGAATCGATCGAGTCAATCCAAATAGCCCAAAATAAGCATGTGGATGTGGATATGGATAAGAATGTGTGTTAATATTGTGAAATATGTTCTATACTTATAAAAAAGCCTTATTCAACAAAATATGCATTGAATATAATATCCTTGTTATATATTTAAATTAAGGGCAGTAATGTATTAAAAAAATGACGGTTTATAATAACTAGAAAAATCGATGTATATTAAATTTGCCACATATAAATTTGGTTTGGTTAAATTAAAAAATCTATTCATAGTTCTATATTTTACTTATGCATGAGATGATTAATTTGATATATTTATTTCCTTAATTTTTTAATGTCATAGTTGAATTACTTTTGTTTAATTAGATTGATACATGGCTTTTTATTTTTATTTTTTTTAAAGAAGGAATTTGATTTAAAACTAAAAATATTTGGAAAATCCAAAATAAATAAAATTCAAGTATTTCTACTATAATTTTAGTATATTTTACTTTTGACGTCTTTTGCGTATTTAATTGTACTTAAAAGAAAAGTATAGCGTTTTAGATGGGACAGAGGGAGTATTTACTTATTTTATTTTGTGACAAATTATATACTGGAACAATTTTTGTAGTGTCATATACAATAATAGAATAAAAATAAAATTTTGGTTAATGAACGTGAACATTACAAATCAAAACTTCTTTTACTTATATTTTTTTTATGATTTTTAAACATAAAAATTAGTACAAGAATATGACAGTGCTCTTTTAAAATATATGATCTTTTCTCTAACCTTATTAAAAGTTGTAGATAAATTTTTTTGAAATCGTATATAATTTGAAAAATATAATAAAAATTACAAATAAATAAAATAAATAAAACATAACATAAATAAAACAATAAATTAAAAAATTAAAATACTACCAGCCTTCCTTCTTCGTTCCCAAAAATAATTCCCCCCCAGAATGAACCAAAAAAAATTAAAAACAATTGGATTCCCGCTCCTTCACACGACTTCACGTCGACCCCTTTCTTCAAAAACCGAAGGGAAAATAAATCACTTCTCCTTTCTTCAACTCCAACACTCAATCTATATCCCTCTCTCTACCGCAATTCCAATCGTCTTCCCCGAATTTATTTTAAACGAATCAGATTCCGTGAGCTTCAATTACCATCACCATCTCGTGGTTTGTGACCTGCACAAAACACATCGAGGCCGAGCCGATTGGGGGTGAAGGAAGACAAGGTAATTGAATAGATGTGGGTGCCAACAGATAGCTCTAATGCCGCTAGCTCAGCGTTTTCTCTCTTATCGTAAATCTATAATAGTTCATATATAATTGGTCTTTTTCTGATTAATGTTTTTCTTCAATTTACCTGATAAGATAAACGTAGAAGAAGATGCCCTCCTTCACATGTTGCTGGTACTGCTTGCAAGTGTCATATTTGTGTCATATTGATGATTGAGATCTTAGTTTTCTCATAATATCCGTTCCATAAGGAATTTTGTCAATAGGAGATTCTATTGCTGGAAGTGCAAGGCAACTGTTCGACGAAAAGACTAAAAAAGATCTTTACAACCTCTCACTATTTTAAATTTTAATTTTCCATTTTCGTGGCTTTACCATTTCAGTTTCATTCAATTTCTCTACAAGGGCTCTTCCATTCCTGACTTCTTTCGAGGAAATTGTTGAATGGCAGCCGGTTAACGGGTATGAATCAACTTTCCAAGAACGGAGAAACAGAGGTTTCGATTCACCTTTCCATTTTCTTATTACAAACATTTTTTTTATCACCTTACCTTATTAACGAGTGTTTCTCCGGACATGGTTTTGCAGATTTCTTATAATCTGATGACTCTATGTTGTTCCAAATATTCATTATATTATAGTGTGATGTGATGTTCATTCTTTCTCTCCTTCTTATTGAGTTTGGGGTTGTCTTCTTACTATTTAATATTATCCTTAATTTAAAGACATGTCAAATTTGGTCTTCGATAGAATTCATTCATTTCACCTTCCAGATTTTTGCACTTTTTGTGACATCTAATCGGTATTTGTGACACCTCTCAGTTGAAAGGTCATGTTCTATGAAGAAACATGAGATTGGTTTGGGTTCAGGTGACTACAAATGCATAATTGTTTTAATTATGTCAATTAAAGTGGTATTTTCAGCATGGCTGAAACTTTGTATTTTAAACATGTTTCTCATTTGTATTATAAAATATAAGTGCTGGTAATTGTTGTAGTTGTTGGCTTGCTTGCTCATCATGTTGGTGATTTGGCTGGACTGCTGCCATTGTTTCCGGGAATGGCCTGGCCTTGCGTTAGCCTCAACTGTTGTTGTCCTTCAGGTGAACAAGTGTGTTGGTCTTACATATTTAACTGACTCTTCAACTCGTGAATTCCTGTGGAATTTTAAGTTTGTCTCTCTGTAGTGACTATAAGAAGTTGTCTGTATTTTATTTTGAACTGCTTTTCTTCCTAAAAAGTTTACCTTCTATTCTTGATCAAAGGAGGGGAAAAAAATAGAGAACAAAAATGGATTTTCTTTTACATTCTCCTCGAGAACTGTATATGCCTTGAAAAGATTTGGGTTACATGTTGTTGGTATTTATAATTGCAAACAAAAATTTAGTATTCATTCTTGTATGGAATCTTATACTATTTTTTTTTTTTCTCTCTCTCTTCCTGCTTTGACCAATGCTGACCGACTTTCAAGGCTCATATAAGAGGCTGATCACTTGATTCACTTTCAGTTCTGTTATACTTATAAATTACTATAATTTTTTTAAAGCAATACTATATCTCTTTTGTATATTAATGTTCAGATCCATTTTATGCAATGCTTTTGTGAGGAACATGATCAAGAAGTATGCTTTAGTAAGTGTGTCTAGGTTGCGATTGTATTTACTTGTGTGTTGTCTGTGTATGTGTGCGTGTGTTGTGATTCACGAATTCTTTGAAATGAAATCTACGGGGGTTTATTAATTAGAGCTGTAGGTTGTATTTTCGTGGGCTTTAGTTGCAGAAATTTTGAGGAATAATCAGCCTAGTAATGTATTCATATATGTGTTGTTGTACCAGAAAACTTCTATGCAAAGTCAGCAACTTTTAGGCCTGATTCTGGGCATTTCTTCCTGTTAAAACGAACCAAAAAAGGTACCATTGGAAACCTCTGTTCATTGGCTTTCTGAAGCTACTTTTGGATTTTAATTTGGAATCTAAACAAAAAAGTTATTGCCTGTCGAAGTCAGAGTGGCAAGTCTGCTCGTTGTTGTGTTAGCGCAAGTCTGCTCGAAGTTTTAGTTCATTGTCCATTACTCTCTTATGATTGTAAAGTTATTCATTTTTCACAAAATATCATCTGACATGATCCCTAGCCATATTCGTTAGCCATTATCTCTAATGACACAAAATTCATTTTTGCAGCCGGATTCTCTTGTTAAAGAGAAATTTTTGTTTTATATACACATGGAGCAGAGTACCAAGGACCAAGTGGTGAAGGTATTACATATTATTTGCAACTTACACTGGGTTATTCTCTCTCTAAGATTAAGGTGCGTTTTTATTAAGATTGTTGTAGATTACGACTCGTTATGAGAAATGAAAATGATATATTAAATTAAATTAACTGTTTTGTGCTTTTATGTACTGCGAATTTATTAGCCATGTATTTATAGTGCGTTTTGCTCTTAAGAATGAGTGTCATTTATCGTTGTCTTTATATATTTTTGATCTCTTTGATATTTATAAGAAAAAATAAAAATTGTAAGCAACATTTTTCTAAGGAACTCTTCCTGCCTATTTTGTGACTTCTAATCTATTATTTTTTACATGTGGAAGATGATGTTTTTGCAGTTAGGAATGTCGAATGAAGCTATTATGGGCTTATTATCGTACCAAGAATATATCAATTGGAACAAGAGCTCGACGAAAGAAAGCGAAATGGGTAGATAGTGCAGTTCATTAGATTTTTTTTAATACTCAGCATATAAATTTGTTAGCTTTTCAGATCATTTAATTGTAAAAAATACTAATATTATGATTTTTGCATTTTATTACAAGTTTGCCTTTACTTTTTTGTATAAATGGTTCTCTAAAATAAATATTATTATTTCATATTTCGCTATTACGTATAATATAAATTTAATATTAAATTGATATATGAAACCCAAAATATTTTTTTTCTGCACATAATACATAATTTACCCACACTTAAATATAATTATAAATAAAATAAATTATATTTTTTGCAATATTAACCACACATAAATTCTACATATACCCACACATCATAGTTGCCACATGGCATTTCCACGTCATCAGACATTTCCACATCACCCAACACGTGGCATCTGCCACGTGGTGTTTCCACGTCACCGCCACGTGGCATTTCCACGTCACCCGCCACGTGGCATTTCCACGTCACATGCCATGTGGAATTTCCACGTCATTTCCACATCATAATTATATTTAATAATAAATATATTTGCCTACACATATAACATGTCTTTTGTGACACATATATGTGTAGCTATAATTTACTCACACATACACATATGTGTACCTAATACCCTTCCTCCACGGGTAAATAGTTACACATGATGACACTTACGTTAAGTGTAGGTAACTCCCAATCGTCACACATAATGATATATTTATCCACACATGCATGTGTACCTAAAACACGAATTTTTTGTAGTGACATGGATCTGTTTGGTCCAGTCACTCCAGTCAGTGTAAATGGAAGGAAATACACTCTAGTCGTAGTCGACGACTTCTCTCGCTACACTTGGGTTGTGTTTCTCTTCAGCAAGAAGGAGACTCTGACCAAACTACCACAACTGCTCAAGCGATTGGGTGTGGAGAAGAATCAAGCGATTGTTACCATCCGCTCCGACAAAGGGACAGAGTTCTTGAACTCTACCATCAAAGCTTACTGCACGGAGCATGGCATAGCACATCAGACCTCCTCAGCACGTACACCTCAGCAGAATGGAGTTGCTGAAAGAAGAAATCGTATCATCAAAGAAGCCGTTCGAACCATGATTGCAGACTCGAAGCTTCCAATGAAGTACTGGGCCGAAGCTGCCAATACAGCATGCTATACGCAGAATAGAACGCTTCTCTGCAAACGGCACGACAAAACACCATATGAAATATGGACAGGGAGAATTCCTAACATATCTTATTTCCATATCTTTGGTTGTAGGGTCTTCATCCATGATAATGGGAAGTCACAGTTGAAAGCCTTTGAAAGCAAAGCTGATGAAGGAATATTCTTAGGATATTCTACATCAAGCAAAGCTTATAGGGTGTTCAACTGTAAAACCCTAATCGTGGAGGAATCACCCCATGTCGTATTTGATGAATCTTCTTTAAGTCTTCCACAGGAACAGGTTAATTCGAATGAGAAGAATTCAAGCAAGGAACCCTCAAACTCACTCACTTGGGACATGCTCGAAGAAGATGATGAAGTCAAAGATTTAAGCGAGCAAAATCCCAAAGAAGAAGGTAAAGCTGCCCCAAAGATTCCGGAAGCGAATGCTGGACAAGCACCCAATCCAGTCGCTTCAGATGGTGAAGCGAGCGACAGGGAAGAAGATGAAGATGAAGCTGGCGGATCCAAGCGTGCATGGCTTAAGGATCACTCACCAAGTCAAATCATTGGAGATCCATCCAAGGGTGTAGTGACCAGAAGTCAAGTGTTTGGAGAAAGTGCCATGTTCAGTTGCTTTCTCTCAAACATTGAGCCGTCATGCGTGGAGGAAGCCCTAGCCGATTCAAACTGGGTGATCGCCATGCAAGAAGAGCTGAACCAGTTCACCAGAAATGATGTATGGTACCTCGTGGATCGTCCCAAATTCCCGCATGTGATTGGCACCAAGTGGGTGTTCAAGAACAAGACAGACGAGGACCACAACGTTGTGAGAAACAAGGTGCGTCTAGTCGCTAAAGGCTACTGCCAAGAGGAAGGAATCGATTTTGATGAGACCTTCGCTCCAGTGGCACGACTTGAAGCGATCCGACTATTTCTAGCCTATGCAGCGGCCAAGAAATTCAATGTGTACCAAATGGATGTGAAGAGCGCGTTTCTCAACGGTGAATTGAAGGAAGAAGTGTATGTGGAGCAGCCACCGGGTTTCGAGCATGGAGATAAAGTGTATCGCTTGAAGAAAGCCCTGTATGGGTTGAAGCAAGCTCCCAGAGCTTGGTATGATACACTATCTCAATTCCTAGTGGAGAATGGCTTCCACAAAGGGAAGATAGATCGAACTCTATTCACTATCAATCATGGAGATGATATGCTATGGGTTCAGATCTACGTGGACGACATCATATTTGGGTCACCAAACCAGTCGCTTAGCTAGAAGTTTGGAGAGCTGATGAAGACCAAATATGAAATGTCGATGATTGGCTTGATGAGCTGCTTTCTAGGTCTTCAAGTGAAGCAGCAGGATAATGGAATTTTCATCAACCAAGCCAAATACACTAGAGATATGCTTGCCAAGTTTGGTGTTCAACATGCCAAAGCTGTGAAGATTCCAATGAATACCAACTGGAAGATGGAGCCAGACGAAGAGGGAAAATCTGTGAATGCTACAGATTATCGTGCTCTTATTGGATCCCTCCTATATCTCACTGCGAGTAGGCCGGATATTGCTTTTGCAGTCGGAGTCTGCGCTCGCTTCCAAAGCAACCCCAAGCACAGCCATCTTGAAGCTGCCAAAAGGATTCTTCGATATTTGAAGGGCACTATCAGTATGGGGCTGTGGTATCCAACGGAGGACAATCTGGAACTCACTGGATATTCAAACGCTGACTATGGAGGGTGCCGAATTGATAGGAAATCAACTTCAGGCACTTGTCAGTTCTTGGGAAGCAAGCTGATCTCATGGTTCTCTAAGAAGCAAACAAGCGTAGCTACTTCAACGACTGAAGCCGAATATATGGCCGCTGGAAGCTGCTGTTCCCAAATTCTTTGGCTTCGTAAGCAGTTGAAGGACTACAATGTTGAAGCAAATGAAATTCCCATATTCTGCGACAACAACAGCGCGATCTGCATCTCTCAAAATCCAGTGCTACACACCAGATGCAAGCACGTGGAAATCCGACATCACTTCATCCGTGATCATGTCGAGAAGAAGGATATCAAGCTCGAGAATATTCATACCGATCTCCAGAGAGCAGATATCCTCACCAAGCCTCTAGCTGAATCTCGTTTCAATCAGTTATGCATGGAATTAGGGTTGCTAGACCCTGGTGAAGAGTGCTAGATCCAGGATGCACGAAGGAGTGGTCGCTAGTTTTTCGTAGCGTCACTCGCTTCGGATCTTCACCAATTCAAGCGAGTCACTTCAAAATCTCACTCGCTTGAAGAAGGAGAAATAAGGTGGAGTAAGGTGGAGTGTTGGAAGACGTTCCCTACCCGCTTACAGGAATTGTTAAGCCATTGGTTAAGGGGGAACTATTGTTTGCTTTCGAAGCAAGCTACTTCCAAAGCGAGCAAGGAAAGCTGCTACCTAGCCTCGGATTCCTAGCGAGTGGGTATAAACACTCGCAAGTGCCGTTTCTAGTAACGGTTGTGGGGTCTTGTATCGGGCCTTCCCACGTAAAAATGGTGAAAGCTTAGGCAGGGCTGGCACCTAAACCTTGTGTCATCTTCCCATCTTTCCGCCGAAGAGGAGCAAGTCTTCTCATCTCCTTCATCGTGGATAAATATCCAATTCTTACTCACTCTTCATTGAGTTGAGCTGCCGGATGTCTATCCATTCCTCCCACTTTGAATTTTGCATCGCTTCAATTTGCCCTAGCTTGGGTCAAAGCGAGTCTATTGCAAGTTCGTTCTGTAGCTTGTAGGAGGAAGCTTGAAGGTTTACCTTTTTCTACAAAAGGTTGCAGGGCTGGTGACATGCTTCTGCGTAAAATACGAGATTGTCTTGTCAGAGCATTCTCATTGTCATCCTGTCCATTTCTGCTCTGAGATAAGGACTTGTACTCATCCCCCATTCGTCGTGAATATGTACACTTACGTGAAGCTCCCCTCTGGGTTGTAGTAAGCTTGTGTACTATATTCATTTCCTCCCTCATTCACTACGATGGAGGACTCTCTAATTCGTAGAGGAAGACGAATGCCAAGAAGATGAATTACCCAACAGGTGGTATCAACAAACTTCAAAGCAAACAAGTGGATTCAACAAACTGAAGTCCAAATCAATTGAAGTCCTCAATTAGTGGTATCAATCTCCTACGAAGTGAGATTGACTGGTAAGCGTTTCAATTTTAAGTACACTAAGTGAGCTGAAGCGTGCTAGAAACCTTCACTCGCTATGTGGAAAATATGAAGTGAATCTGACACAAATACAAAGAGGAAACACTCTTGTTTATCCTCGAAGTATGTAAGTTAGAAACATTTTAAAATTAAGCAAAGAAATTCAATTTCTTATTCTAGTCGCTTCAAATGGCCAAGCGAGTGCTACGTCACTCAAATCTAGCCATCGCAAGCGAGTGCGGAACAGTCACTCAAGCGAGTGCCTCTCAAGTGAGTCAAGGCCTAGCGGCCCAACTAGAAGCGAGCGGGCACGAAGCGAGTATGAGATGTCTGCACTCGAGTGCCTATTTCACTTTCTGCCAAGCATTTAATGCAGGTTCACGTGCGGTAGAAATAACGGGCGCGGGGTTCTCACTTCAAATTTGAAGCGGGAAAAGGCGGAGAAGATCCAGCCATCGAATCTCAACAGCCCCCAACCTGCAGCCGTTGGATTAGCGCTGTATAAGACAACCCAATCACAGCAGGCCACGTGGAGACGCCGAGCAAGTGGCGGTTCACTTTTACTGTGGCGACGCCGGACACATCAGATCCATCACCGCACGTCCGCCGCCTACCTACAGGACTTACGGCAATATTACCGTCCTACCCTTGCCACGTCAGCCAAGACATAACTCTATAAATATGAGACAATGCAGAACTGCAGAACCTTTCGCAGCCCTCAAAAATTTCCATTCTCGTGCTTAGATCTGCAATTTCTGCAACTCACGAGTCTCAACCCTTGTTTTTCTTCGTTAAAACTCCGTTCAAAATCTCTCCTTTTACACCATGGGAAAGAAGCAAAAGACAGAGACGATGGTGGAATTTCATGCGGAGGCCAAAGAACACATCAATGTCGAGCCTCATCTCGATCCAGCCAATATCGAGAAAAATGGTTTTCTCCGTAGAGCCGTGTCCACGGCCGGTCTATGGAAATTTGTGACGGCGGTTCCGTCAAAAATTCTGGCAAAAGCGGTGGGTGAGCTTTTGCTAAACTTAAGGAAGGAGCAGAATACGTCTTCTTTCACTGATCCATGGACCAGGAAGCCGGTGGAGGTGGATATGAGTGAACTCATCGGCGCGTTCGACTTGCCGAGAGAAGGAGGAGACTCACTGCTCGATTTGGGTCTTTCGGCCGGAGTTCAGTACGGTCGTTTTGCAACCGCCGAAGCAGATCCGAATTTCAAGGAGGCCAGTATCCGTTCAAGCTTGAAGGCCCCCTTCAATCATATCTGCGAGCTCTTCTCGAAGAGTGTCGCATGCTACATCGGAACCCTGGATACTCTCTCCGAGACGAAACTGATTGCCACTGCAGTTATCGTCGATAGCCTGACTGGAACCAGCTTCAACTGGCACGGTTGGTTTCTCAAACAAATTCACGAAGCCGCTGCCGATTTTGCGTTCGTGAAGGGGAGCGCCGATCAGATTCTCCGCAAGGGGAAACTGAAGTTCTTCTCAAGGCTTTCCTTTGCCTTGGAGAAGAAGTTTCCGGGCAAAGCATGGCCGGAAGATGACACCATCGTCTACAACAAACAGTCCATCTACTATGACAAGTGCAGAAAAACCAAAACGTTGATGGATTTGGGACGTCTTGAAGTAGAAGTGCCCGTAGCGAGACCAGTTGCCGAAAGGCAAGCTGAAGTGAGCCAAGCTAGGCCGGTCGCTTCACCCGGGAAGCGAGCCACGTCCAAGCGAGGCAAGAAGACGAAGCGAGTCGCTTCACTCGTCCAAGAAAGCGAGGCGGTGGAGAAGCCGCTTGAGGACATTGAAGTGACTCAACCCCAGCCTTCACCAACCCAAACCCTCAAACCACTACCAATCCAAACCCAAACCACCCAAATACCAAAACCTCAAGCCTCATCAACTCATTAACCACTCACCAAATCACCCCTCTCTCCCCATGAAGAAGAGTCTGCATCTTCTTTTCATATCCCCATTATCCCATTCCTCAGCACAGATCAAGCGGCTGCCTACACTACCTTTCAACCACTTCAATCCCAGCAAATACAACCATCCACTGAAACCATACAACCACCACCCACTGAAGCCATCCAAATATCCGAAACCCAAGAAACCTCATCCCAATCCCCCTCGACATCGGCAGCTACAGCCGATACAGCCCAAACTGTTGGTGAACTTCCCATCATTCCACAGTTCATGCCTCCTGCCCTCACCATACAAAAATAGGCTCTTGAACGTTATGTCAAGGAGAGAGAGCAAGCCGCAGAGACAATCAATCTCCGCTACTCCAATGTTCCATGGTCAGACATATTCTACACCAATGTCATCGATTTCCTGACGTACATCACCTATCGTGGAACGGAGTATTATAAAATCTCCAGGCTTCTCAAAGCATTCACAGAAGAAGAACTGATCCAAATGGAAGCCAAACTTCTCAATTTCATTGGCGAAAACGGCTTCCATGCCTTTCTCGATGGGACCAGCTTCTGGGAGAAGCTGGATGCAAAGGTGAAAGAAGCCTATCCACTCGCTATAGTTCCGAAGCGAGTGCCCTCACCCCATGAAAGGAAGCTGATCAGGGAGCATAAGGAGGAGGTGGAACTGAAGGATGCGGAGATCGCTAGCCTTCATAGCGAGATAACAAAGATGAGTGAGGAGATGGAGAAGAAGGCGGGGGAGGTCATTAGTCTTAGAGGAGACTTTGACAGGAAGAAGAAGGAGTTGGAGGGAACGGTGGAGGAGAAGGAGAGGTTGCTGGAGGAGAAAGAGAAGGCGCTGGAGGCGCAAGTAAAGCTGGTGGGAGAACAATCAACAACAATCACCGAACTCAAGGGCTCGCTTGATGCGGAAAGGAGCCGCTTGAGGGAGGTGAATGCCAAACTTGTCTCTATTGGCAAAGAGAAGAAAGATTTGGAGAAGGAGTTGAAGAAGTTGAAGGAGGCGTATGAGAAGAGAGAAGAGGAGTTGATAAGGACAGGAAGCGGGCTGCTGAGCACTAAAAAGACTCTCGACTCACTCAGGAATGAAATGAAGCTGCTCAAGCAAGAAAGTGAGCTCGATAAAAAGGAACTGGAGAGTCGGAGGAGAAGTGCGCAGGCTATTGACCTACAAAACGCTGAATTGACTCTTCTACTGGAAAAGGTCAAGGAGCTGGGTGAAGCGTACACTGAAAAGATTGCTGCAAGTGCCGAATTCCATCTCTCTCTAAACCAGAGAGAGAGGAGCCTTGAAACAATGCAAGCTGAACTTCAAGCGGCTCAGGAATTCTGGTACTTCAATTTGCAAGAGAAGAAGGCGGATATAAGGAGGGAAGTTGAAGCGGAGCTGGAGGCTCGCTTCAGAGAAGTAGAACCTTTGGAGAGGATGATGACTTCCATTGTTGAGAGAGAAAAACAATGTGAATATTTGTTGGAGGAAATCTCCATCAAAACAGCCGAACTGGTGGCTCCCACTGTGGGAAAAACCGAGAAGATGTTGGAGGCCATCTTCAACACAGTCAATTCACTTCAACAATCCATCTCAGGAAAATCACTCATCCTAACCCCTGGCAGTGATGATGCCAAAAAGGGGGAAGGATAGATGGAGCTAGGAGGAGTCGGAGGTTCGGGAGGAAGCAGAATTGGAGTTGAGAGAATGCTGGAGGGAGGCAGTGGTGCCGGTGATAAGGAGGATGTAGTAGATGAAGCGAGGGCTCTGGGCGAAGCAAAGGGCAAAATTAAACTCACGAAGGAGGAGTTGTTGAAAAAGCTCGAAGAGCCCAGCAGGCCGCTTCAGGAAAAAGTGCTGAGTGCTTCAATCGCACGGCATCCTCCGGTGACCGTATTAACAAAGGAGGAAAGGCGGAAGCAGGTGGAGAAGGATGCTGCCATGGCGTGGGAGATGGAGCGCGGTTTTGATCTAACAAAACAATCTGTTGCTGCAGGTGCTTCATCTAGTTCCCAAGCGGCCGCTTCTCCCAAAGCGCCCGCTTCAGCCGCCGCGCCAGCTTCGTCAGCCGCACTCACTTCGACTACTGCTGCACTCACTTCATCTACAATTGTCCCCTCGAGTGCTGCTACAAAGAAAGACATGCCACCTCCCCCTCTACCAAAACTTCCTTTGAAGCGAACTGCTCCGGAGACAAAAGGAGGTGACCCCGCGGCCAAGCGCCAAAAGGTCAAGCAAGCAGTTGCTTCTAGGGCGGAGAAGGAGGAAAGAAAGAGGAAAGGAAGAGAAGAAGGGAGAATCGAAGGCGAGAGGAAGAGGAGGATAAATGCCAGACGACTCCAAGTAATTGTCGCACGGATCGAGGAACACTTCAGTGAAGTGATACTCATCCAGTCTTCTCTAGTGTGCAGTGCCTTCATCCCTTTCATGCCAGATGAATCCGAAGCATGCGAAGCACAAGCAATATCTGATGCATGTGACGTGACGACAAAGGAGATGGTTGAGTCTGGTCGCTACCCCCGCATGGACGAACAAAACTACATTCGTAAGCGACTAAATGAAAAGCGTCCATTGTGGAGCGGCAAAACAGGAAAGAAGTTCAAAGAGACCATGTTTGAACTGTCAAAGAGATCAGAAGAGGAATTGGCCAAGCGGAGGGACGAACATCCTGATGCAAGGGAAATCGAGGCCTTTATTCCGGGTGATCTGCGCGAGCTATGGCTATACTACAAGGACTTGTTCATTAAAGCCTACTATTACTGGGAGGTAGTGCCGCTGCAGGATCAATGCTCTCGGATAAGTGCCCTCAACAACTTTCTCGCCACCTATGACGACAGACTGCGACGAAAGATCTTCACTATGGCTGAACAAGCTCAATCCATGCCAATTGTCGTCAAGGTACCAGCAGTGAAGGACTTCCCCATGCCTTATCATCCAGGCACGGACGTTCCTGACAGAAGAGTCATTGATGAGGAGGTGGATGAAGCTTTCAAGCTGGAGAGTGCATGGAGAAGGCCAAGCATTCACACCGTGGGCTCTATGGAATCGAGAGTTCTATCAGCATATGTTGATATTGCTGATGAAGGAGAGAAGAAGGAAGAAGAGAAGGAGGAGAAGGATGAAGCTGCAGGAAATCCTTGAATTTCAAGCTTCATATTTTGTGAACTGATGTTCATTTATCTCATTTCAATTTCTGTCTCTTCTGTGTCATTTACTCGCTTTGTGAATGACTTTACTTATTGCTACAAACTCAAACAATTTAACCGAAAAAAAGGGAAAGGAACTTAAAAGAAAATTACAAACGAAACTGCAAAGGAAGCAGTCGCTTGAAGTTCCCTTCACGGTTAGATAGACTAGATTTCTTTGTTATCTAAGTCTTATGGGTTTTGGCATCATCAAAAAGGGGGAAATTGTTGGGAATTGTTAAGAACAACATGTTAAGGGGGAACCTATAAGGGATAATTTTATTGTTTTGATTCGATCCCAAAACCCCAAGTGTTCTATTCTCAAGCGACCCATTTTGATGTAGTTAATAGGTTAGAATTTTTCTAAGCCTACTCTGTTAGGATGGCTCTTTATTTTGTTTAGATTATAGGCTTCAAAATTTCAAGTGAAGGCCACTCGCTTGAGTGTGTTTTCCAAAGCGAAGCAAGTCTAGCAATCCAAAGTGAAGCGTGCCGAAGAATAGTGTAGCGAAGCGATCGCTACAGTAGATTCAAAGGGAGTCTGCCAAGGCAAAGCGAAGCGAGCGCTACAGTTCAAAGCCAAAGCGAAGCGAAGCGAGCGCTACAGTTCAAAGCCAAAGCAAAGCGAAGCAAGCGCTACAGTGAAGAGTCAAAGCTAGTCAACTCTAGTCAGCAGTTTCCAAAGCAGTCACTAGGGAACTTTATCTCCCGAAGCGACTCACTACAGAATGACTACGAAGTGACTCAACTAAAGCAGACGCTACAACTTCAAAGCGAAGCGAGCCACTACCTACCAGAAAGCGACAGCGTGACTCCCGCCCATATTTTGAACTCCAGTCAACAGGAGATCGTAGCATTAATTACAAGATCTCCACGTGTCGAAAGTGGAGTGGAGCGGAAGAGTTGACTGCCAGGCCGACAAAGGCGCCGCAACAGTACTGGCTTGCTCCAGTTACTGTTAACCTTGTAAGTTAGCCAATTTTGGCAAAATGCCAAAACTGGACGTCTGAAAAAGGTGCCAGCCTGCGCAAGTACTGTCGAGAGGAGGAGGGACAAGGCCACCAACCAAGCAACGGATCTCGGCCATCTCTCCGCCTATAAATAGTGAAGGATGAAGACGAAGAGAAGTAGAACACTACTTGAGCATTCGAGCCTACTGCAAACAAACACTCTCAAGCCTTCGAGCAAATCTTCGAGTCTTTGTTTTAAGTGTTCTCCGAGTTTCCAGTTCATCGGAACTCGTCTCCACAACCTTCACACTTCGAGTCTAAGCCCACTTCAAATATCCAAGCTTAGAAGAAGAACTCTAGCCAATCTTTGCATCTACTGTAAAGAGTTCTTCATAGTGTGTTCGTCAACCAAAAACCCTAAATCTGTCTGTTAGGTTTTTGAGGCGTCATTAGGTTGTTTCGATCCAAGGCCCTTCTTTCACCGATTGAAGAAGCCTCGATCATAGAGTTTAGATCCAAGCTTACACTTACATCGTTTGTGTAAAGCTCGATCGAAGCTAGGCTGTAGGAGAGCCCGTAATCTCCCTTTCTGTCTGACTGAAGCGAGTGAAGCTTCCAGTCTAGTTAGGTTTTTGGTGTGAACCCGGAATCACCCAGCGTCTGTCAGATCCAAGCGAGTGAAGCTCGATCTTGACCAGGCTTTTGAAGAGCCCGAAATCTTCAAGTTCTTAAGTGAAAAGAACGGTTGCCGTCGTGCAACAAAGTGGACGTAGGAGCGTTATCTCCGAACCACTATAATTCTCTGTGTCGTATCTCTCTAACCCTAAACTCTTACTTATTTGATTATCCATTGCATATTGCATCTAAACAAACCTAATCTGGAAATTTTAAATACTTAGGAAAGATTTTTATCTCACCAAATTCCGCATATACGAGTAAAGACTCCCTCTTGATCAAGTGCTCAATTCGGTTAAGCCTAGCTACGTACTGTAGATCTAGCTTCAGCTAGGTCTTAAGTTTCAAGCGAGCTCTTTACTTGTTACTCTGAGTTAAGGGATTTGAAGTTGAAAAACTTCAAAATACGTATTCACCCCCCCCCCCCCTCTACGTATTTTCCTATTAACAAACCGGGACCAACAGAACTGAAAGCAAAGAGGGATGCTCCAAGGCGAGCGCTCGTAGCGAGTGAAGTGCCGGTCGCTTCAACTGAAGATCCAGCAAGCGACTCCGATGCATTCACAGATCCCAACTCTAGTGAAGGTGAGGATCTTGGACTCATGGCGCTCACCGACGAAGAGACCGGAGAGGTATTCATCTATCCCTCATCTAGTTCAATTACACTCGCACACACGCACCAAGAGGAATCCAATTCCTCAACATGGAGTGAGTTGCTTGACAAGCACGTTAAATTGTCAAGTGACCACGAAGTGCTGCAACAAGCTTTGTCTCATAGCAAGAAGGAGAACCGAAAGCTAGCCACTGAGCTTGACCAAGTCAAACTCAACTTAAGGGCTATGACCAGTAAGTTCGAGGATCTCTTCGCGAGACATCAAAGCTTGGAAGGAAGGTATGAAGCCCAATCCACTCTAGTCGCCAACTTAAACAAAGCTTCATACGCTAGACAGGCACTAGAGAGTTCTCTTCTACCTTTTGGTAGAAAGGGAGGACTTGGATATGAGGGTGGACCTTCCAAGCCGACTGTCTTTGTTGGTGCTTCAAACACGACACCATCAGTCACTTTGGAAATGCCCACTGCATCCAAAGCGACCACTAACAAAGACAAAGGCAAAATGGCTGAGAACCCTAAGAAGAAGCCAATGAAGATGTCTATATCTTTAAGGACTAAATCTAAGGGCAAGCAAAATACAACTATCCCTAGCACTCACAATGCTAAAGCTTACCAATTCAAAGGTAAAGGGAAACCAGTTGTAGCTTCTAAATCTCAGACCAAGACACCAGAGACAAAGGATCTCCCTTTCAAAAAAAGGAGTAATGTCTCTGTGTCATGTTATCCGGACTGGAGATGGTCCAACCGGACTAACGTTGAGGGGGAAGACTTTGAAGCTTCCACTAGGTCGCTTCATATTCCAAGGTTACTCAAGCGAGTCAGGGTCGAAACCCTAGTTGGACCGCTTCGAGAAAACCAAGCGAGCCGCTTCGACAGACTGTAAAACCCAAGTCAGTCTCTAAGCCCATAGTTAATCCGAAGCGAGTCGCTTCAGGATACAAGCCAAAGGGTAAGAGCTTGGGTATGCCAGAAGCGAGCCGCTACCCCTCTTGCACACACTGCTGCACATGTGAAGCTGCTTCAAGGCAGAAGTCACTGTTTTCAAAGGTCGAGAAGCCCAAAGCACAAGCTTCCTTTCAAAAGAAAGTGAAGCAAGTGTGGGTACCTAAGGGAACTAACCTGTAATGACCCAAACTGATTTGGTTACCAAAATCTGTCTAAATGCAGGTTAGCGCCGTGGATCCCATGCCATGTGAGGGTCAACAAATTTGGTACTTGGACAGTGGATGTTCAAGACACATGACCGGCATGAGAGCTCTACTTCAAGACTACATAGAGAAGAAGGGTCCACACGTTACATTTGGTGACAACTCTCGAGGAAGCACCAAAGGGTACGGCGCACTGAAAGTTGGAAAGCTCACAATTGAAGAAGTCTGCTGCGTGGAAGGACTCAAGCACAACTTGCTATCCATTTCACAGTTTTGTGACAAAGGATACAAGGTGGAATTTATTTCCAACAAGTGCATTGTGAAGAGCAAGCTTACATCCCAGATTGTGCTCACTGGAATTAGACAAAGGAATGTCTACATCGCACAATGGGACAGCTGCAAAGAGGAAACATGCTTAGTAGCAAGGAGTGCTACAGAAATAGGATGGCTATGGCAACGACGCTTGAACCATGTCAATTTCAAAGCAATCAATCGCTTAGCTCGTAAGGGTTTGGTGCAAGGCATACCAAATGAAGTCTTCATCAAAGACCATCCATGCTCACCATGCCAACGAGGGAAGCAGACAAAGAAGCACTTCGCCAGTCTCGAAGAAGCTTCATCAAAGCGAGTGCTCGAGCTGCTTCACATGGATCTGTTTGGTCCAGTTACTCCAGTTAGTGTGAACGGAAGGAAATACACTCTAGTTGTAGTCGACGACTTCTCTCGCTACACTTGGGTCGTATTTCTCTACAGCAAGAAGGAGACTCTGACCAAGCTACCACAACTGCTCAAGCGATTGGGTGTGGAGAAGAATCAAGCGATCGTGACCATCCGCTCCGACAAAGGCACAAAGTTCTTGAACTCTACCATCGAAGCATACTGCACGGAGCTTGGCATAGCTCATCAAACCTCCTCAGCACGTACACCTCAGCAGAATGGAGTTGCTGAAAGAAGAAATCGAATCATCAAAGAAGCCGTTCGGACCATGATTGCAGACTCGAAGCTTCCAATGAAGTATTGGGCTGAAGCTGCCAATACAGCATGCTACACGCAGAATCGAACGCTTCTCTGCAAACGACACGACAAAACACCATATAAAATATGGACAGGAAGAATTCCTAACATATCTTACTTCCATATTTTTGGTTGTAGGGTCTTCATCCATGACAATGGGAAGTCGCAGTTGAAAGCCTTTGAAAGCAAAGCTGATGAAGGAATATTCTTAGGATATTCCACATCAAGCAAAGCTTACAGGGTGTTCAACTGTAAAACCCTAATCGTGGAAGAATCACCCCATGTCATATTTGATGAATCTTCCTTGAGTCTTCCACAGGAACAGGATCAATCTAAAGAAGGAAAGTCAAGTACGGAACCCATCAACACCCTTACTTGGGACATACTTGAGGATGAAGAAGAGATCAAGGGCTCAAGCGAGCAGAATGTCCAAGGAAAAGATAAAGCTGCCCCCAAGACTCCTGAAGCGAGTGCAGGCCAAGCACCCAATCCAGTGACCAAGAAGAAGATGAAGATGAAGCTGGCGGGTCCAAGCGTGCATGGCTCAAGGATCACTCACCAAGTCAAATTATTGGAGATCCATCCAAGGGTGTAGTGACCAGAAGTCAAGTGTTTGGAGAAAGTGCCATGTTCAATTGCTTTCTCTCAAACATTGAGCCGTCATGCGTGGAGGAAGCTCTAGCCGATTCAAACTGGGTGATCGCCATGCAAGAAGAGCTGAACCAGTTCACCAGAAACGACGTATGGTACCTCGTGGATCGTCCCAAATTCCAGCATGTTATTGGCACTGTTGGTCCCGGGAAAGAGTAATTGGTGTATGGGGAGGGGGGGGGGAGGGGAATACACCAATAACCAACCGTTTTTTACTTTTGAAAATCAGGTCGATCTTAAGGTCGATTGTCAAGGTCGATCTTTATCAGAGGCAGTTTGATCTATCAAGCTCGTATGGTATCAAGCTTGATTTATCAAACTGTTGTTAATGCGGAAGTTGGTGGAGGTTGATTTACTCTTTGAAAAATCTTTAAGGCTGAAAACAGATAGAAGGTTGATGCGTGATATGCAGGTTGATGCTTGTCAGTTTGATAAGAAAATATAAAGGGCGATAAATAAAGAGAGAGAGAGAGAGAGAGAGAGAGAGAGAGAGAGAGAGAGAGAGAGAGAGAGAGACCGCGATATATCGTGGTTCGGAGAAACCCTCCTACGTCCACGTCAGGTCGACTCGACCTGAGAATCCCTTTACCTTTGGATTCAACCTCTCTCTTATTTATACTGACTGAGTATCAGTTCTAGATACAATCTAACCTGAAAATATCTAGACACGAGTTTTGGGTCGTGACCCTTACAACCTTCGTACTAAAATATACAAACAACCTTTCACTTTTACAGAGCTTGACTAACTCTATAATGGCGAAAACACAAACAAGCTTTCTAACTTCGAACTAGTCGGAGAAGAAGCTGTTGAACCAACGACAAGTAGCAGTGAACGCTTCGTCGTTGTGGTGTTTATCGGAATCGGAAACCTCTCTTCGTCAAGTGTTTGGGAAACTAATCGGATTTCGAACACTTGAATGGATATGAACTTTGAGAGAGATTTGGGCAGATATTTGGTGTTGATAACTTGAGTTTCCCGTTATTGAATCCGATAATGGCTGAAGTATATATAGGCAGTTTTGAAAAACTAGCCGTTGGAGTCAGGCTGACGTGGCACTAGCCGTTGGAAGCTGACTCACTTCTAGCCGTTGGGAATATTCGTCCTTGCTGGCACATGACATGGCAAGGATCAGGTCGTGACGCTCCATGAAGGCGGAGCATCGACCTTGATTTTATAATCCAGCTCTTGAAAACTTCTAAGGCAGTGCAGGCTGGAAGCTTGATAGAGGAGGTCGATAGACAGGCAGATAAGCAAGGCTGATCCGAATGAGGCAGGTCGATACACAACCTTCCTCTTACATGGTGGATCGAACTTGCATTAGGAATTAAGAGAGCATCGACCTGCACTAACAGGTAGCAGGTCGATCTATCGGCCTTGACCCTAAACAAGTAAAATATGCCTAAGTGTGGTTTCGATAAACATCATCAAAATCGAACTGCAAGGGGTTCCCAACAATTTCCCCCTTTTTGATGATGTCGAAACCAAACACTTTACAAATAATTCCTAAGATTTGAAACAATGAAAGATCGATAACCATGAAGGTTGATACGGAATTATAAGAATGGCAGATAATAACAAAATTAAAATAAAGCAGTAAAGGCAGATGCCTGGACAAAGAAATATTGTCGTCAGGACGGAAGATGATTTTTGCTTCATTAAGCTCGATAGCAAAATACATAGAGAATTTACAACAGGCTGAGAGCATAAATGAATAACAAAATTACAAAATCATCTAACTACATCTGCTGCAGCTTGGCACGGGCTGCAATTCTTTCCTCCTGGACCTGCTCCCTCGACTTCGACTGCATGCTTGCATAAATCCCATCCCTGATACGGCGAAAGTCGGGATCGGAATTTGAAATATTTATGCCCAGGCCGATGGCGGTCTGTGCGATGTATTGGTCGACCCGGGAGTAATCCAAGTACCCCGAATCACCAAGAAGCAAGGGCGCGAAATATTGTTGAGCTGGGGCCATTATCATCACACCGGCCTCTGCAGCCTTTTTCCTTAGCTCACCAATGAAGTCTTGGTAAGGGAATTTGAGCATGTAGGCTGCATAGTCATCATCGGCATCGGCAGGAAGTGAGGGGTCCTTGATCCAATAGTGCAGCAGGATGAAGCAGCTGTTGAGTTCCCGCAGCAGGTTGTTCTGAGATTCGTCGAGCCATTCAACGACCTGCTGCTGGACTCCAGCATTCAAAACGAGGGCGGACTGGCTGATCCAGTCCATCTCCTTCTTCCTCCTTGCTTCAGCAGCCCGACGCTCGGCAATGAAACGCTTCTGCTCTTCAGGATCCACGGACTGCTCCGGCGTTGCCCCGGCCAGAATCAATGCAGAAATAAGTTCAGAATGCTTGGCCAGACGGGCTTTGGCAGCGGCGGCCTCGGCAGTAGCGGCCTGGGCAATTGGATCGGCCTGGGAGGAGACAGCCTGGGAGGAAGGCTTCTTTTGAGGAGGCAGAGGAGGAGCCACGGAAGTCGAAGGAATTTTGGATTTGGAGGGCTTCTTCTTCTTCGCGGCGGCGGCGGCTCTTTCTTCTTCCCCCTTTTCGACATCATCAGAAAGGGCTTTGATGAGGGAAAGAAGAGTCGCATCCTCCTTCTGCAGCTTGGTCACGGCATCCTTCAACTCCTGTTGACCATTGAGAAGGGAGGAGATGGTGCCGTGAATGGCGTTGATTTGCGTGTTGGAGGTCGATGCCGAGTTGGAGACTGAAGAAGTCAGATTGGATACTCGCTCATCGATCTTGGCCAAATCTTCCAACACTTCCCCGATCTGGTCGCGGGACGCCATGTTGAGTTCCTCGAGCTGGCCAGGCAGGAGCTTGTCAGTATATTCCTTCAATAATCTCACGGCATAGTCCGTGACACGCTCCCTGGCAGCTTCATCGGCCTGGATCTTGGCATCTTTGACTATATCGACCCGGGCCTCAGCTACGGCCTGCTTTATCTGCTCGGGAAGGCTGGTGATGATGGACTCGAGCTTGGCAGAAATGGTATCAAGCACGACCTCCACATCAGCCTTTGAAATTTGGTTAGTCGGAGCAGCAGCTTCAAGAAGCTGATCACCACCCTCATTCCTGGATGGCGATTGCTCCGGAGTTTGAATCAACTCAAACTCGTCTCCATCTTCTGAGGCGGAGTTGTAGAGAGCACGGGAGTGCGTGTAGAGAGGTCGAAGGTCGATGCCCAAAATCTTGGCCTCGACCTTCATGCGGCGCAGCACTATAGATTGGAAATTTGAGGCCGCATCCTCCACGCTGAAGAAGCCAAACTCCGCTTCCAGTGCCAACTCTTCTACCTTCAGGTCGTCGAGAGTAACGACCTGCAGCAAGGCCTCGAAGACGTAATAGTAACTCGACTTACAATCCAGATAGAACTGGAGGCGAGTAGCGAGGTCGAGGGATTTGGGGAGTTGGGCTATCCCTGGCATTAGGTCGATGACCTTCAGCCTAGCCTCGGCCTTCAAGGCAGCGACCTGAGAGTGAGCAGCAGACATCGGCTGCTCAGTGAATGGCTGGATCGGCAGCACGACGTCTTCCTCCATGGTCACATGCCGAAGGGGGGAAGACTGGGAATCTTCCGCAGTGAGATCCTGGATCTCTACAGATCCAGCTCGTTGGACTGGGGGGGACCTCACAGAAGAGGGAGAGGATGCAGGGCGTTGCTGTGAGGCGGACGGCTCGGCGGCGGAACGGACTGGAGATGGAGTCCGTTCGGCTGAGTGAGAGGGCGATGAGGCGGGCGAAGGCTCCCTGCGAGGTGTTGATTCCTCGGTTATGGGGAGAATCCTGTGAAGTGGCCTGGGCGGATCACCGGAGGCCGACTGCGTCCTCCGTGGAGGAGTCTTCACAGGAAGAGTCTTCTTGGCAGGGCGAGAGGGGACCAGGTCGACATCGGCCTTCCTCTTCTTTTGAGCAGGTCGAGGTGGAATCCTCCAACCGACCTTAGATTCGCCGTACTTGGCAAGGTGCACCCTGACATTGTCTGGGGAGTTGTAATAAATCTGCAGCGCCACCCCAATCGCCATCTCCAGCCGGTGGAGATCTTTCGGAATAAACAGAGGGGGGAAGGCCGGCTCATTGGACCATTTCCTATTTTTGAAGAAGGAAATGATAATGCAGGTGGCCTTCGTCCCAAGGCGAAGCGGTTTATTATTCTGGAGAGATACCTTCACCACGGCCTCTCCCTCTGTTTCGCACACAATCAGCCTGGCCTCATCCCAGAGCAGGGAGACAATTATCTTGGCCCAACTAATGGGCAGGTCGAGGATTACGGCCGTCAAGATCTGAAACTTGAAAGGGGTGACTTGGTCGTAATTCCCGATGTGCCCTAAAAAGCACTTCTGAACGAAGTCCATCAGGAGGCGGTATTTTGGGCGGAGCTCGTTCCTCTTGAAGGATACCGCAACGTACTGTCGTTGCTCAATCAAGACACGGTCTGCAACCTGCTGCAGTTGATCTCGAGAGATTTCGGAGAGCTGCATCGTCCCTCCATCCCCAATACCAAAGGCAGCCTTCACCGCATCAAGGACGTTGATGGTGTGCATGACGTTCTGGGTTCCGAGGGAGACGGTGTGGGAAGACACGGAATCACCCTCATTCCAGTTGTAGAAGAAAGCAGATACAATCTTGGGGAGACTTTTCGCCGGCCGGGTGGAGATGATTTGGTGGAATGGAAAGCATGTCTCCACCAAGGCAAACATGGAGTCAAGATCACGAAAACCGAAGTTATCGCGCACCATGTAGGGCTCGAATTTGATGCGAGCCTTCAAGAAATCCTCGATTTTGGACCACTGCATTTCTTTTCGACCGGAAGTTTGATTTCCTGCCATTGTTGATTTTTCCTGCAAGTTTTTCGAGAAAAATTAGAAAATAAGAATGAAGAACTCGACGAAAAACTTAAACTGAATCGGTGAAAAAGGGCACAAACCACGTCTTGTGATTTGATACAGAGAGTGTGAAAGTGGAAATCAAAGAACACGACGGCGGCAATTTTTGTAGAGAATGAAGAATTAGGTTTTTGCGGAGAAGATGATGAGAGTAAGTAACGTTTGAGTGTAAAACTGCATGACATATATAGAATTTTCGAACGGTTGTGATCGTTCGAATTTGAAAAGGTGAATATCTCTCTTTAATTCTCATCCACACGATGGGTGCGCGTGAAATGTAAAACGTTACACATTCGCGCGTGAGATATTGAAAACGTGCGATAACTTGCACCTTTTCAGAGAGACGGCAGGGAATTAAATGCAACCTCGGTCAATGTGTCAATATTTGACAGTTGACTGGATGTTTTACAAAAATGGTAATCATTACTCCCTTTTTCCTCATTTTCTGCAAATTATCAGACCCTTAAATAATGAAACACATTGAGAAATAAATAACATTAATAAATGAAGAAATCAATGCGTATTAAAGAAGTCATAGGACAAAAGGGTGATACTGCCCTTTTGATTCTCCCTTTATAAATGCAGTTGCATTCAGGTTGATATCGGTCTGATGATATCGACCTTGTGACAGAGAACGGCCTGGCGAAATGAACGGCCTGGGAAAAGACATCGGCCTGGCGAAATAAACGCCCTGGACATGTTGTATCGCCCTGGCGAGATGAAACGGCCTGGACTTATAATGTCGGCCTTTGTTCCCCCTTAAATGATGGATCATTTTGGGCAAGTGTTCCCCCTCAATTGAGGAACACAGGTCGATGTGTTGAGTAGTCGACGGCCTGTTGATGAACACGGCCTGTTGATGAACACGACCTGTTGATAGAGACGGCCTGTTGATCGAGAACGGTCTGTCATTTGAATCGGCCTGTAGAAAGGGATACGAGGCGACGGCAGACTCATCGATCTGTATTTCAACGTCGTCGCGTTCGGCCTGTTTGAAGGTAACGGCCTGACAAACGGTAACGGCCTGTTGAGTAGATAACGGCCTGTTCCCCCTTAATATCGGCCTGATGACTCAACATTCAATAACCCTAGCTTTCCACATAGCATTTTGAATCTTTCTTCGGCTAGGGGTTTGGTTAGAATATCAGCTCGTTGAATATCAGTGTGTATCTTCTCAATAACCACGTTCTTCTTTTCCACGTGATCACGAATAAAGTGATGTCGAATATCCACGTGTTTGCATCTTGAGTGAAGAACTGGGTTTTGAGTAATAGCGATAGCACTCGAGCTGTCGCAGAATATAGGCACTTCGCTGACTTCAACTTCATAATCCTTAAGTTGTTGTTTGATCCACAGAATTTGTGCACAACAACTCCCTGCGGCCATGTACTCGGCCTCTGTGGTGGAGGTGGCTACTGAAGTTTGCTTCTTTAAAAACCATGATATCAGCTTGTTTCCGAGAAAATGGCAAGTACCCGAGGTAGATTTCCTATCGAGCTTGCACCCTGCATGATCAGAATCTGAATAACCTGTAAGCTGCAAATTATCATCACAAGGATACCAAAGACCTAAATTTGTGGTTCCTTTGATGTATCGAAGAATTTTCTTTGCTGCTTCCAAGTGAGATTCCTTAGGATTAGCTTGAAATCGAGCACACACTCCAACTGCAAAAGTGATGTCAGGTCGACTAGCAGTTAGATAAAGTAATGAACCAATTATACCCCTGTACTGTGTTATGTTGGCAGGTTTTCCTTCGGGATCCGGGTCGATCTTCCCTCCAGAGAGCATCGGTATTTTGACAGGCTTGCTGTCTTTGACACCAAACTTGTCGAACAGCTCGTGTGCGTACTTTGTTTGGCTAATGAAGATTCCTTCATCGGACTGCTTGACCTGCAAACCTAGAAAGAAATTCATTTCCCCCATCATAGACATTTTATATTTTTCAGTCATGAGGTTACCAAATTTTTCGCACAAAATGGGAGATTTAGATCCAAAAATGATATCATCAACATAAATTTGTACTAAAAGGATATGTTCATTCACTTTGATAGTGAATAGCGTCTTGTCGACTGAACCACGCTTGAATCCTGATTCGATGAGGAAGGATGACAGCGTCTCATACCAAGCTCGAGGAGCTTGCTTAAGACCGTAGACGGCCTTGTGCAGTTTGTAGACTTTGCTTGAATCACCCTCCTCGAATCCAGGAGGCTGTTCCACATAGACTTCTTCTTCAAGAACGCCATTGAGGAACGCACTTTTAACATCCATCTGGTAGACTTTGAATCGTTGATGAGCGGCATAAGCTAGAAACAGCCTTATAGCTTCTAATCTTGCAACGGGGGCAAACGTCTCATCATAATCGATTCCTTCTTGTTGACAGTAACCCTTTGCTACCAATCGGGCTTTATTTCTGACAACTTCTCCAGATTCATCTCTCTTGTTCTTGTAAACCCATTTGACTCCAATGACGCCCTGATGATAAGGAAGATCAACTAGAGACCATACTTCATTTCTTTTGAATTCATTGAGTTCTTCTTGCATGGCTTGAATCCAGTCAGCATCTTGAAGAGCTTCAATGGCATCTTTGGGTTCAATTCGAGAGAGATAGCAGCTTAGTAGTGCACTTTCACCAATCGTCCTTCTCGTTCGTACTCCTTGGTTTGGGTTCCCAACAATGAGTTCTTTTGGATGAGCATCGATCCAACGTCTGCGTCGAGCTCTTTCTTCATTTGAAATGATTGGCTCGGGCTCATTAATGGGTTCGTCAAACTCCGGGTGAGTTGAAGGTTGATCAGTGGGCACATGCTGTTGCTCGGGCTGTTGATCAGGCTGCTGTTTGGCCTGGATGTTGAGCTGCTCCATTGTGCTATCGAGCTGCTCGATTTGGGATGTAAGGTCGTGAACAGCATCAGTCTGGGGGACTGAGGGAGGGGGATCAGCCTGGTTATGTCCGGCTGATGTATTACAGCTCGAAGTATCATTTGCATCACTTCCCCCTTGCTGTGTGACCCTAGGATCAGATTGATCCTCTTCCTCCAAATCATTTGGAGTCCATACGAGCAGGTCGTCAATGGGGGAGTTAGACGGCTTGTTAGCAGCGGGCTGTTCTGTACCTGTACTTGATTCTCTGTACAGACAAGTAGATTCATCAAACACAACATACCTCCACAACTAGGGTTTTCTTATTAAAGACTCTATAAGCTTTGCTAACCTCTGAGTATCCTAAAAATACTCCTGGATCGGCCTTGCTATCAAAAGTCTTTAATTGAAATTTCCCATTATTATGAATGTAACACAAGCACCCAAAAGCTTTAAGATACTTTAACCTGGGGAGCTTGTTGTTCCACAGCTCGTATGGAGTCTTTCCATGTCGGGTCGTGATGATCGACCTGTTTTGGGTATAGCAAGCTGTGTTAACGGCCTCTGCCCAAAACTTCTTTGGAAGGTTGGTTTCATCCAACATGGTACGAGTTGCTTCCTTCAGTGACCTGTTACGGCGTTCCACTACGCCATTTTGTTGAGGTGTACGAGCTGCTGAGGTTTGATGATGAATCCCACTCTTTGTGCAATATTCCTCGATCATTGCATTGATAAATTCGGTGCCTCGATCAGATCGAATGGAGATAATGGATTTCTCCTTTTGATTGCACAGTTTGCTCAGCAACGCAGGTAGCTTCTCCAAAGTCTCCTTCTTTTTGTACATGAAAATAACCCACGTAAATCTAGAATAATCATCTATAACAACGAGAGCGTATTTTCTACCGTTTATACTCAAGGGAGTGACTGGACCGAAGAGGTCGAGATGGAGAAGCTCAAGAATTCGATTTGATGTTTGTGCCGTCACGCTTGGAAAGGATGATCTTGTTTGCTTTCCAGCTTGACAGGCTCTGCAGATGTGATCACGATCGAAGACTTGATCTGGCAGGTCGTTCACCAGCTTGTTGCGTGCGAGCTTGTTGATGGCCTTGAAGTTCAAGTGACTCAACCTCTTGTGCCATAGCCATCTTGTCTCGGAATCAGCCTTTGTGACCAGGCAGGTCTCTATCCAATCTGTCCATTGAACAATATAGAGTCTATCCTACAAAATTCCGGTAAGAAGTGTATCTCCTTCCTCATTTTTCACGAGACATTTGTTAGCGGTGAATTCTACTCGTTTACCACTCGAGCAGAATTGCGACACAGAGAATAGGTTATGATTAAGACCTTCAACATAAGAGACGTTAGAAATAGTTGTTTTACCAACTTTTAGATCGCCCTGGCCTCTCGTAAGTCCCTTAGAACTTCCTCCAAAGGTTACAAGTGGCCCGTCTCGTTCTTGATAGTTTGATAGTAGCCTTTTGTCACACGTCATGTGCTTTGAGCATCCACTATCAATGATACATACAGCTCCACGAGCTGCTTGGCTCCTTCTTTGAGCCTTCCCGACCTGCAATTAGTTAAACTTAGCAACCCACTTGAGATTGGGTGCTACATCGGTTGCGGGAACGGCCTTTGGAACCTAAATTTGTTTTGCCGGTCTGCTTCTATCCGAGGCTGAGGACGAGGCAGTGGCGGTCTTGGGCTTGGGAGCCTTGGATTTCTTTGAGCGAGAACGGCGAGGCTGATAGAACTGCTCATCATGAAAGCCAGATTGATACTGCCAGTCTTGATAGTTAGACCGTTGAGGATAGTGGCAGTGACAACCTTGATGAGCAGGATAGAAAAACTGAGGGTGATACGGCCTTTGATAGTACTGGCCTTGGTATCGCCCTGGATGGACAGCCTGCTTTTGATGAGAGGGGGCAGGTCGACGATGCTGGGCAGGTCGACTTTCTTTCTTTTGAGGAACAGGCTGTTCCTTCTTGTGTTGCTTTACAAGGATGGCTTGGGGCTGTCGAACTGGATTCATCAGCTGGACCATCTTGTCTGGAAGAGCTTGATGAGCTTTCCGAACACTCTTTGACTTTGACTGCGCCTTCACGAACGTGATCTTGCAATCTTTATCCTTGCTTTCCTTGGATTTTCCATTAAATCCAATGCCAGACTGATCGCGCGGATTGCGTTGCATGGATTGAACTTCTTCCAGCTTCTTTCCACTTTTCTTCAACTGACTCAAAGTGAGTTGAAGTTTTTCTTCCTTTTTCACGAGGAGTTCGTGTCGAATTACCAAGTCAGCCAATTTTGAGGTAAGGCTGTGTATTTCGGCATCTTTGGTCTTGAGGGACTCGTCCTTCTCGAGCTCCCTGGTATCGAACTCCTTGACCCGTAAAGTCAATTCTTCAACCTTTGACTTTAGAGTTTCGATCTCCCTTTCCTTTTCTTCATCGTAGGGAGAAAATCTTTCTTCTAATGCTAGCTTGTATTTTTCATTTTTGTCCATAAGCTCAGCATTATCTTCAACGACCTCTTTGAGTGTATCCACGAGGTCGGCATAGTCATCGAGCTGTTTCTTGATTTCTTCCCAAGACACAGCCTCGGATAGGTCTTCATCACCTTCTTCTGCACAATCATCGTCAGAAAAAGAAAGTGAAATGGGTTGAGGATCTACCTTTGAAGATCCCTCGTTTTGTTGGTGCTCTCCAACGAAACATTCTTCATCATCACTTTCGTCGAAAGCGATGTAACTTTCGTCATCACTTGACGAACTGTCAGAGAGGTGAGCTTCCTTTGTTTCTTCGGCGATCATGGCAGCTCGTTGATCTTTAAGCTTCTTATCGCGCTTTGCACGGAGCTCGTCTCTCTCTGCCTTGGTAAGATCCGGACAGTCGGTCTTGTAGTGACCTGTCCTGCCACAATTGAAACAACCACCCTCGGGTGTGTTAGAAGAATTGAAGGTTGAGGGTTTACCTTCTCCCTTTTTGTCAGGGCGGTCGTGGTTGCGGTTTGAGAAGTTTCGCTTGTTGTCACGATAGAACTTTTTGTATTTGACAACCTTCCCTAGGAGCTTCTCATTTCTCCTAGCAGCTAGAGCGTAGTCGAGAGTCATCTTCTCGAACTTCTTGACGATGGATTCGTCAATCGGACTTTGGGTAGCAGCTGAGGCTGAGTCGACCTTGAAAGCTACCTCCTTGTTCTTTTCATCAGCCTTCTTGCTTGTGGAAGGCTGTGTTGATCCATGG
Organism: Thymus mandschuricus; assembly: GCA_029379335.1. Taxonomy (NCBI): domain Eukaryota; kingdom Viridiplantae; phylum Streptophyta; class Magnoliopsida; order Lamiales; family Lamiaceae; genus Thymus; species Thymus mandschuricus. The sequence goes on from CM057074.1 coordinate 6,860,962, forward strand.
ATGCGGATCATCTCATATTCATTTCCGACAAGAATGTCGAAAAGATCTTCAGTGGTGAGGGAGTTGAAATCTGAACGGGCTAGATGCATGGCGGCGTATACGTGCCAATTTGCGGGAAGGGCACGTATCACTTTAAGATTCTTCTCGCGCTGCGTATATTTGTACGGGTTGATTGCAGCGACCTCGAGAATAATCTTGGTGAAGCGGATTTTCATCGCTTCTATGGTTTCACCCGAAACCATTTTGAAGTCATCGAACTTGCTGCACGCCATAGACAGCTTGTTCTCCTTCATTTCCTCAGAGCCAAGGCTGATGGACCGGAGGGTGTCCCACATTTCTTTGGCCGTTTCAAGATTTCGGATCTTGGCCAGGTAGACGCCCTTCACGGTGCTGGAGATGAGTCCCTTTGCGTAATCATCGAGGCCGGCCTCCTTCCTTTCCTCGGTTGTGTAGTCGCGAGGGTTTTTGAGGACTTTCTCGTATGTAGCCTCCCCGGGGGATGTTCCATCCACAATAATCTTCACTGCATAAATGGGGGAGGGGCCATTCTCGATAATATCCCACATGAGGACGTGATGTGCCTTGAGACACATCTTGATTCGGAAGCTCCAATCTTGATAGCCTTGAATGGAGAAGTCTTCACAAACCCTTGAGAAGAGAAGCCTCCATAGCAAATAGTATGATATGAAATGAATGAAAAGATTTTTCTAAGGATCGGTTCAAAATGACCAAAAGTTTGATAAAGAACTTTTAGTATGCAAAGCAGCGGTCAAAAGAACCACTGCTCTGATACCACTTGTTGGTCCCGGGAAAGAGTAATTGGTGTATGGGGGGGGGGGGGGGGATACACCAATAACCAACCGTTTTTGACTTTTGAAAATCAGGTCGATCTAAAGGTCGATTGTCAAGGTCGATCTTTATCAGAGGCAGTTTGATCTATCAAGCTCGTATGGTATCAAGCTTGATTTATCAAACTGTTGTTAATGCGGAAGTTGGTGGAGGTTGATTTACTCTTTGAAAAATCTATAAGGCTGAAAACAGATAGAAGGTTGATGCGTGATATGCAGGTTGATGCTTGTCAGTTTGATAAGAAAATATAAAGGGCGATAAATAAAGAGAGAGAGAGAGAGAGAGAGAGAGAGAGAGAGAGAGAGAGAGAGAGAGAGACCGCGATATATCGTGGTTCGGAGAAACCCTCCTACGTCCATGTCAGGTCGACTCGACCTGAGAATCCCTTTACCTTTGGATTCAACCCCTCTCTTATTTATACTGACTGAGTATCAGTTCTAGATACAATCTAACCTGAAAATATCTAGACACGAGTTTTGGGTCGTGACCCTTACAACCTTCGTACTAAAATGTACAAACAACCTTTCACTTTTACAGAGCTTGACTAACTCTATAATGGCGAAAACACAAACAAGCTTTCTAACTTCGAACTAGTCAGAGAAGAAGCTGTTGAACCAACGACAAGCAGCAGTGAACGCTTCGTCGTTGTGGTGTTTATCGGAATTGAAAACCTCTCTTCGTCAAGTGTTTGGGAAACTAATCGGATTTCGAACACTTGAATGGATATGAACTTTGAGAGAGATTTGGGCAGATATTTGGTGTTGATAACTTGAGTTTCCCGTTATTGAATCCGATAATGGCTGAAGTATATATAGGCAGTTTTGAAAAACTAGCCGTTGGAGTCAGGCTGACGTGGCACTAGCCGTTGGAAGCTGACTCACTTCTAGCCGTTGGGAATATTCGTCCTTGCTGGCACACGACATGGCAAGGATCATGTCGTGATGCTCCATGAAGGCGGAGCATCGACCTTGATTGATAATCCAGCTCTTGAAAACTTCTAAGGCAGTGCAGGCTGGAAGCTTGATAGGGGAGGTCGATAGACAGACAGATAAGCAAGGCCGATCCGAATGAGGCAGGTCGATACACAACCTTCCTCTTACATGGTGGATCGAACTTGCATTAGGAAATAAGAGAGCATCGACCTGCACTAACAGGTAGCAGGTCGATCTATCGGCCTTGACCCTAAAAAAGTAAATATGCCTAAGTGTGGTTTCGATAAACATCATCAAAATCGAACTGCAAGGGGTTCCCAACAGGCACCAAGTGGATGTTCAAGAACAAGACAGACGAGGATCACAACGTTGTGAGAAACAAGGCGCGTCTAGACGCTAAAGGCTACTGCCAAGAGGAAGGAATCGATTTTGATGAGACCTTCGCTCCAGTGGTACGGCTTGAAGCGATCCGACTTTTTCTAGCCTATGCAGCGACCAAGAGATTCAAATTGTATCAAATGGATGTGAAGAGCGCGTTTCTCAACGGTGAATTGAAGGAAGAAGTGTATGTGGAGCAGCCACCGGGTTTCGAGCAAGGAGACAAGGTGTATCGACTGAAGAAAGCCCTATACGGGTTGAAGCAAGCTCCCAGAGCTTGGTATGATACACTTTCTCAATTCCTAGTGGATAATGGATTCCACAAAGGAAAGATAGATCGAACCCTTTTCACAATCAACCATGGAGAGGATATGCTATGGGTTCAGATCTATGTAGACGACATCATATTTGGATCGCCAAACCAGTCGCTTAGCGAGAAGTTTGGAGAGCTGATGAAGACCAAATATGAGATGTCAATGATTGGCTTGATGAGCTGCTTTCTAGGTCTTCAAGTGAAGCAGCAGGATGATGGTATCTTCATCAATCAAGCTAAGTATACTCGAGATATGCTTGCTAAGTTCGGTGTTCAGCATGCCAAAGCTGTGAAGATTCCGATGAACACGAACTGGAAGATGGAGTCTGTGCTCGCTTCCAAAGCAACCCCAAGCACAGCCATCTTGAAGCTGCCAAGAGAATCTTCAATATTTGAAGGGCACTATCAACATGGGGCTGTGGTATCCAACGGAGGACAATCTGGAGCTCACTGGATACTCAGACGCTGACTATGGAGGGTGCCGAATTGATAGGAAATCAACTGTTTCACTAAAAAGTGTTCGCAATAGACGAAATCTATCGTAGCACTAGCAAGTAAAACCTAAGTATCGAATCTCAAGGAAAACTTAACAGGGCAATTAATTACGTAGTAAAAATCTAATCTAAGAAAGCAAGTAAAGAATATTTTGGGGTTTTTGTTTTAAATCCTAGGCAAATAAAATAAATCAAGCAATAAATAAAAGCAAGTAAATAACTAATCTAGAACTCAAGAAATAAATCTAAGAATTAAACTAGAAGAAAGCAATTAAATCTACCTAGGCAAGAATCGAAAGGAAAGCAATAAAGAAAGCAACGAAGAAAACGAAAGCAAAGAAAGAAGCATAAATAAATCTAGACATGATGAATTGAAATCTGGAAATTAAAAGCAAATTAATTTAACTTGAAAACTTTGAAAAACGAAAGAATTGAAAGCAAGAAAAACGAATCTAAACTTTAAACTTGAAATCGAAAGAACGAAATTAAACTAAGGAATTTAAACGGAGCAATTAAGAAAACGAATCTAAAACGAAAGCAAGCAATTAAAATGAGTAAACGAAAGCAATAAAAGAACTTACGAAAATTGAGTCGAAGAACGAAGAACTTGAATTAAATAAAGCGTCTTGAATTAAATTGCAAAAACGAAGAACGAATCCCGATCCGAACAATAGAAAGCTAAACTAAAGTATTTTAATCTGAAAACTAAAGCTAAACAATGATAAAAGGTGATACAATTCGTGTACAAGGGATAATATATATAATAGGTATGAAAACCTAATTATATAAGGAAACTCCAGCTGGTCGGAACGTTGGACGGTCGTCCAACGCACGTTGGACGCTCGTCCAACGTTGCACTCGCTCTGCGCTGCTTTTCTACTCTAGACGCTCGTCCACCGCAGGTGAGCGCTCGTCCAGCGTACTCTGGACGGCCGTCCAGAGCCTTGGACGGTCGTCCAGCGCCGTGCTCGCTCCATGCTTGATTTTTCCTCAACTTTTCGCCCTTTTCGACCCGTTTCCTTCCATTTCTTCCACCTAATGATCCTACACGTACCAAACTCCAAACAACCGAATCATAGCAAAAGACAAACAAAATGACACAAAAACATAACGAAAACGGACTCGAAAACACTACGAAAATACTAACATTTACACACCAATCAAACTCCCCCACACTTAGACCTTTGCTTGTCCTCAAGCAAAACAAAACAAACAATAGACTCAAGTATCGTGAACTATATTGGCCTCAAAGCTTTTCAAAAACAACTCTCATGTTCATGATCAAAACTATGCACACAACCTTAGCATCAATCAACACAATCTACTCAACTAATTCAAAGTATGCTAATCCATCAAAGAACACTCCCAAACATGTGAAATTTTGTATATGAAAGTGAACACTCAACTCTCTCAAAGAAAAGATGTAATATAATGCACATCAAGAAGGTTCACTCAACACCAATGCAATGCAACATGTTTACCATAAGCTTGCCTTTAATCTCAACATCTCCACCTAATGTAATACCTACAAAAAAGGATCAAAAAGGTCTTTATATAAGCTTGTAATGTAGGGACATTGGTTAAGGTAGGGATTATATAGGCTAAGTGACTCAAAATGCTCTAAATCATCAACCTCTTTTTCAACTCCAACCAAAGTATGGATTTTAATCTCCATCTTCTACCCTCCAACACACCAATTACAAACTCAAAGATGCTAAACTATACAAATCAAAGCTAACTATCCCCTTATGCTTATTTTTTTCTTTTTCTTTTCATTTTTTTTTCTTTTTTTTTTTTTTCTCTAGAGCTCAACTAATACATGTTCTTTCTAATTTGAACAAAGGCTCTATTTTTATTTTTTTTTCTTATCTCTTTTTTTTTCTTTTTTTTTTTTTCTAAGCTTATAGGGATAGCTAACTACACTTAAACAAGCATCTAAAATTTATTTTCTTTCTCTCCTTCTACACCACAACAAATACTTTTCAATTATCTCCTTCCATAACACCAACTACAACTAAGGATACCCATAATCATCCAAACCTCCTATCATTCGGTTTCACAAAGAACGGCTAATAAAGGCTCAAAAGGGGTAAACAAAGGATTATGAACAAGGTTAGTGTATAGGAATCATGTGGCTACGAAAGAATGGCCTAAGATCATCTCCTAGTTCGTAAATATACTAAGGTCTTGATGGAGAAACAAGGCAAGTTCTAGAAACAATGAAGCATGCACGATCACTCAATCAAAGAATAGGCATAAATATGCACAAATAGCTCAAATCTCACGGGTTCAAACTAACTAGTTCCCGACATCATAGCATACATCAAATTCATCAAATAAAATGCGTCGCTTCGCCAAGGTTCCATGCATAATAAAGATCATGAATTTTTCCAAAAATCAACAATTCTCTATCATTGGCCAAGTCCACAATACTATCATCACATGCTTACTTGACTCAATTAACTCCTAATGACTCAACAAAATTAAAAACTACATGCCAAAAGTTCAAAGACCCCCCCCACACTTAAAATCAAGCAATGTCCCCATTGCGAGAAAATAAAAAGGAAAGGGATAAAGAGAACTTATCGCAATATGACGAACACAAATACTCAAAATCTCGAGAGACTCCAAGTATCACCTACAAAACAAACACAAAACACAAATACCAAAGCGTAAAATCGAACAAAATAAAGAGAAAACAATAAAAGACTCAAACAAAAATAAAAGACACAAACATGCTATGGGTTGAAGAAACCTCGGAAACGTGGATCATTCCATTGGGGATTGTAAGGAGACCACCAACGAGGATCGTTCGGGTCCGGTGGAGTAGAGGTAGAGGTAGAGGCCACCGAGAAGTCGGTAAAACGAGTCAAGTGACTCTCCTTGTGGGACACCCGACTATTCAACCCCGTCACTTGGGTCGACAAATCATCGAACCGATTAAACACATTCTCTTGGAATTGTGTAAAATCCGTCCTAAAGTCGGCCCAATAAGGGGGAACCTCGGCCTCCATATTCTGACGAGCCCGAACGCGATCTCTCCTAGTGTAGTAGTGAATCAAACGCTCGTTGTCGTCCGGGACGTGCTGCTGCTCCTCCTCGTCTCCATCCTCTTCTTCGCCCTCGTTGTGCTCCTCATCATCTTCTTGCTCCTCATCATCGTCTCCGTCCTCATATTCCTCCTCCTCATCCCCCGACTCTTGACTTGGGAGACCATGGTGACGACGAGCTGCATGATAGGCAATAACAGACGCTCTCTCCCGAACGGGAACGAACTCGGTCGCCCCTCGCATGAGATGAGCGTTGATAAGCTCGTTGAGGGTAATCTCCTTGCTTCGAGTTAAGCCGGCGCTTTGAGAAATATCCACTCGCAAATGGCGTGCCAAACCTGTAGCCACATAACTCAAAGTAGGGTGTGCTCCACTCTTGGTTTGCACATTAGTAAGTTGGGACCATATAAATGGAGCCATACACACCCTAATATTGTTAGAAGCACAATGGAGCAAATAAATTTCTAACGCATTCACCTTATTATGCTCTTTCTTACCAATAATCATGCAAGACAGAAAACGATGAAGAATTAATAAAGCATGATCTTTGATAAAAGCACTCGGCACTCCAGAAGCTTTATAATTAGTAACACCCGTCAACGCAAACCAGCATTAGACACATTGAAATCAGACGGCATGAACTCAGACAAACCATCACCCAAATGAAAACCAAACGCTTCATGCATCACCCGCCTAGGAATTTCCCACAACTCACCCCTAAAAGTTGCATACATACAAAGCTCATTCTCCTCATTACGTTCTAACCTAAAACTAGAACACATTTCAATACATAAGCTCTCATGACCCTCCCAAGCATGCGTAATTAAATTCATAAGGCCCAAACAGTCTATGTATCCTCTAAGCGTCTCCCAAATAGGTAAGCGACGAAGAAATCCACATTGAAATGCCTAGGAGGTCTAATATCCTTCCACGTAAACGGTGATAAAAGTTCTTAGTTTCAAACCTCTCCGTCGGGAAGGGAATGTTCCGTTGACGGCCATAAAGCTCTGGAGAAACTCCGGACGGGTGGTAGTCGGGGCGGCGATGCAACGGAATGCGTGCATCGGTGAGAGGGCGGGCTTCTCCGAGCTCTCTACGAACCATGGTAGTGACAGGGGTGGAACGGGAATGAGACGGGGTAAATTGACGGCGAAAACGGACCGGAACGGGCCGAAAACAAATTGGGCAGCAGCCGGGTTGGACGCTCGTCCACTGCTCCTTGGACGCTCGTCCAAGGCAAATCTGGTGCTGGGCGAGCGCTGGACGTGGGCTCGTCGGCGGCGAGCGACGGCGACAGTGGGGGAAGGCGGCTGCAACGGCGAGCTGCTGTGCTGGCGTTCGGAATGGCGGCTGGAACACGGCGGCAGAACGGCGGCAGCGACGGCGGCGGCGGCGGTAGCGGCGGCGGTGGCAATTACAATGGTGGCGGCTGGAGTTCTTGGTGGTCGTTGCTGCACTGTGGAGGAGAATTTGTGAGAAAGAGAGGGATGGGATAAGAGGGTTAAGTGAAAACCTAGGGGAATACGAGTTGAAATCGAATTGGGGGCCCGTCATGCGCTGGACGCTCGTCCAATGTACGTTGGACGCTCGTCCAGCGCCGCACTCGCTGAAAATTGAAAACTTAATTACGTTGGACGCTCGTCCAACGTGACCCTCGCTGAAAATTTCTGGCAACTCAAAAATACGCTGGACGGTCGCCCAGCGTGCGCTGGACGCCCGTCCAAAGCGGCCCTCGCGGAATTGTGCTCAAATTCTCCATTTTTCTCCCTCTCGAAGCCTTCCGTGCCATTGCAATCCTTAAGAACCATTCCCTGCACAAACACTTAAGGAAATACGAACAAAAATAAAAAGAACAATAAATCCTATGCTACTAAAATAAAATAGAGAAAGTGGGTTGCCTCCCACCAAGCGCTTGTTTAACGTCATTAGCTTGACGTACCAAAAACTCAAGAGAGAAGTGGACGGTCGGAGATGAGAATTGTTTCCACCGTGTGAGGCAATGTCGTCCCTTCGATATATGGCTTCAATCGTTGCCCGTTGACCGAGAAAATGTATCCCGAATCCTCGTTCTTGATTTCCACCGCACCATGGGGGAAAACTTGCACCACCGTGTATGGACCTCCCCACCTAGACTTAAGCTTACCCGGAAATAAACGAAGACGAGAGTGAAAGAGAAGTACCTTCATTCCGGGTTTGAACTCCTTGAAGGCTATGCGTCTATCATGTAGACGTTTCACCTTGTCCTTGTAGATCTTGGCATTGTCGTAGGCTTCATTCCTTAGCTCGTCAAGCTCCTCCATTTGCAAAATTCTCCGATCGTGAGCATCGTCGAGGTCGAAGTTGATGCGCTTGAGAGCCCAATATGCCTTGAACTCGATCTCAACGGGCAAATGGCACGACTTACCATAGACGAGCCTATAGGGACTCATCCCAAGCACGCCTTTGTAAGCCGTGCGATATGCCCAAAGAGCGTCGTTCAACTTGTCGGCCCAATCCTTCCTTGATGGTTTCACCGTCTTCTCGAGGATCCCTTTGATTTGTCGATTGCTCGTCTCCGCTTGTCCCAAAGTTTGTGGATGGTAAGGAGTCGCCACCTTGTGTGTGATGGCGTTCTTCTTAATGAGCTTGGCGAACAACTTGTTGCAAAAATGTTTTCCCCCATCACTAATGATCACACGAGGGAAACCAAACCTACACAAGATATTTTCCTGCACAAACTTCAAGACAACGTGAGAATCACATGTCTTCATGGGTATGGCTTCTACCCACTCAGACACGTAATCGACGGCAAGTAAAATATATTCGAATCCATGAGACTTGGGAAAAGGACCCATAAAATCAATTCCCCACACATCAAATACTTCGACCACCAAGATAGGATTCAAGGGCATCTCATTGCGTCGACTAATCGAGCCAACACGTTGGCAACGATCACAAGAAAGGTAGAAGGCTTGGGCATCCTTAAAAAGAGTGGGCCAATATAGCCCACTTTGAAGTACCTTATGTGCAGTCTTTTGCCCACCAAAATGCCCTCCACTCGGTTCCTCGTGACAATGTCGCAACACCTCGGTTTGCTCGTGGTCGGGAACGCACCTTCGAATCACCTCGTCCTTCCCAAGCTTGAATAAGTGAGGATCCTCCCAATAGTATTGCCTACACAAACGAAGAAACCTTTTCTCTTCTTGAGCGTTAAGGACGGGTTTAGTGTCCTTATCGGCCAAGTAATTAGCAATATCGGCAAACCAAGGAGTAGCATTCACTTCATTAACATTCTCAAAAGGGAAGGAATCACAAATATCATCAAGAGAAAAATAAGGGGGAGGTGAATCGAGGCGAGAGAGATGGTCGGCCACAAGATTATCACTACCTTTCCTATCACGAATCTCAATGTCAAATTCTTGCAACAATAAGACCCATCTAATCAACCTAGGTTTTGCTTGGGCTTTAGTCAAAAGATGTTAAGAGCACCATGATCACTATAAATAATCACCTTAGACCCTATGATGTATGATCTAAATTTATCTAAGGCAAAAACAACAGCAATCATCTCTTGTTCGGTGGTGGTGTAATTCACTTGAGCAGGATTACGAGTTAAACTAGCATAGTAAATCACACGAAGCATCTTATCGACTCTTTGACCCAAAACAGCCCCTACGGCATTATTAGACGCATCACACATAATCTCAAAAGGCAATGACCAATCGGGACCAACTACAACGGGAGCAGAGATGAGTTTTTCTTTTAAAGTGAGAAAAGCATGCATGCAAGAATCATCAAAGTGGAAAGGCACATCTTGACCAAGTAAACGACAAAGAGGTTGGCTAATTTTAGAAAAATCCTTAATAAATCATCTATAAAGCCCGCATGACCAAGGAAACTCCTAATACCTTTGACATCACTAGGTGGTGGCAATTTTTCAATCACTTCCACTTTCGCTTTGTCGACCTCTATGCCCTTACTCGAAACTATATGGCCTAAAACAATTCCACTTCTAACCATAAAATGACTCTTTTCCCAACTCAAGGTAAGTCCACTCTCAATGCATCTCTTAAGGACTCTCTCTATTTTCAACAAGCAATCATGGAAAGACGACCCAAAAACAGAAAAATCATCCATAAAAATCTCTACAAAATCACCGATAAATTCCGAAAAAATAGACATCATGCATCTTTGGAACGTACCCGGTGCATTGCAGAGACCAAATGGCATCCTCCTATAAGCGTAGGTCCCGAAAGGGCTAGTGAAGGCCGTCTTTGCTTGATCCTCCGGAGCTATCGCTATTTGGTAGTAACCTGACAAGCCATCTAGAAAACAATAAAATTCTTGCCCGGCTAACTTATCAAGCATTTGATCAATAAAAGGGAGAGGAAAGTGGTCCTTTTTGGTGGAAGCGTTGAGCTTCCGATAATCAATGCACATCCTCCAACCGGTAACCGGGCGCGAGGCGACCAACTCGTCCTTCTCGTTCTTTGACACCGTGATACCTCCCTTCTTTGGAACGACGTGCACCGGGCTAACCCACTCACTATCGGCGATGGCATAGATAATCCCCTCCGCCAATAGCTTGTAGATCTCCTTGCGCACGACCTCCATGAGCATTGGGTTGAGCCTCCTTTGTCCATCTCGTTTGGGGCGAGCGCCTTCTTCGAGATTGATGCGGTGCATGCACGTGGCCGGGCTAATTCCTCGGATATCCGCCAAGCTCCATCCAAAAGCGAGCTTGTTCTCCTTGAGTATGACCACCAAAGCTCCTTCCTCTGCAAGAGACAAAGAAGAAGAGATGATTACGGGTTTTTGATTGCCTCCCTCTAAAAATATATACTTCAAATGCGATGGCAGCTCTTTCAACTCCAACGGCTCCGGAATCTTCGAGCCGGGCTCGGGATCTTGAGGTGGAAACGGTAGCTTGATTCCAATATCCCTCTCCATTCGCTCCCATTCCATTTGATCTCCGGATCCCCAACACACCTCCTCGGTGTCAAAATCCTGCACAAAAGAGCACTCGGCCAAGGCATCAACCTTATCGATGAAAGAACAATTATCAATTAAATTAACCGATGACATAGGCCGACTCTTATGCACAGAAAACGAAACATCCTCTCCTAAAACGGACATCTTAATCACACCACTCTTCACATCAATCAAAGTATTAGTAGTAGCCATGAAAGGACGACCTAGCAAAAGTGTGTGCTCAATACCATTCTCTTATACCTCACCTATCTCTAAAACCACAAAATCAACGGGAACAATCAAACCCCCTACGCGAACAAGAATATCCTCAATAATACCTCTAGGGTACCTATTAGACCTATCCGCCAATTGAAGGCTCATGCGAGTGGGTTTAAGTTCTCCTAACTCTAATTGCTTGAAGATAGAATAAGGCATAAGATTAATACCGGCACCTAAATCTAGCATACCACATGCTTCCTTACCATTACCTAAAGAGATAGTGATAACGAAAGAACCTGGATCTCGTTGCTTAGGTGGAAGAGGGTGTTGCATAATTGATGTCGCCACCTCCGATACCGCGATCGTCTCCATCTCATCGAACGGCTTCTTCCTCGATGTCAACTCCTTCACGAACCTCACGAACGGTGGCACATTGCGAATAACGTCAAGGAGAGGCAAATTCACGTCCACCTTTGAAAGAAGCTTGTAAAGATCGGCGAATTGTTGATCGCGCTTCTTGTTCTTCACACGACTTGGATAAGGAATGGGCGGAACATAAGGATTGGACGTCTTGTGGAGAGGTTGGGACTCTTTCTCAGCTTCCTCGGACTCCGTGGGCGCGTTCTGGGCGTTGGACGGTCGTCCAGTGTCGGCTGGACGCTCGTCCAGGGGAGGGCTCGCATTCTGCTCCCGTTCAGCGTTGGACGGTCGTCCAACGTGCGCTGGACGCTCGTCCAGCGCAGGCTTCGCTGAAAAGTTTTCTGGCGCTCGTCCAGGGGCAGGCGTGACGGTGGACGGCCGTCCAACGTTGGACGGTCGTCCAGAAACGCTGGACGGTCGTCCAGGGTGATGTTCTGCCCGATTTTGGCTCGATCCCCAACGCGAATTCGGGCTCCACCTATCATTCGAACGGCCGTGAGGCGGCATTGTGACTCCATTATCCACGTGCCTCCCGCTCCGCAACACCGAGACAGCTTGGGCTTGATGCGGTGAAAAAGGAGGAACATATGGGGGATATTGCACCTCGTTAGCTTGTTGTGGTTGGATCCCTTGGCTCGGAATCCGCCCCGGTTGTTGCATCAAGTGCATAGATCCAGAAATTTGGCCAATGGCCGTCTCGAGCCGCTTTATGTTTGCAGTGCATGGAAACGATCCTCATCGGCGGGAGGCTTTTGTGGAGGTCCTTGAGGACGAGAGTTTGGGTATGGTGGTGGTGGTTTAGGATTAGATTGAGGAGGATAATATGGATTTGGAGGGTATTGAGGGGGTGGATAATATGGTGGAGGTTGAGGGTAGTAGGGATTTGGTGGAGGAGGATAGGGGTTATTATATGGTGGAGGACGCCTATTCGGATAGGTAGGGGGGTTACCTTGCCCTTGTGTCGGCCTCGGATTTTGGTAGCGTCCATTGTATCCCCCTTGATATCCTTGATGTGGTACTTGAGGTGGGTATCCTTGAGCGGCGTAGACCTCGGCTCCTCCTTCGTATGGAAACTCCCCCATGTTGTGGCACACCTCCTTGATGTGACCAAGTTCTCCACAAATCTCGCATTGGTCGGGCTTCCTCTCTTCCTCCTTCGGGGCCGGTGCACTTTGCTTAACCTTCAAATTCTCGAGATCCCTATACATGTCGGCAATTTGCTTCTTCAAGTCGGGGCTCATCGAAATTGCACTCGCCTCCACTTTCCTCGGTCTAGCTGATTTTTGTTGAGAACTCGCAGCAAGCGTCTCGAATATATCCTTCAACTCTTCAGCCGTCTTGACCGCTATGTTGCCTCCGGCCGAACTATCCACCATGAATTGGCAAGTTTGGTTGAGGGCGTCGTAGAAATATTGCCAAAGCAACTCCGGTGCCATTTGATGATGAGGGCATTGTTGAAGTAGCTCTTGGAACCTCTCCCATGCTTCGTGAAACGGCTCATCGTTGTCTTGGGAGAAATTCATAATCTTTGACCGCACCTCTTGAGTCTTGCGGTTCGGGTAGTACTTGAGCATGAACTTCTCGCATACCGCATTCCATGTGGCGAGAGAGTTAGCCGGGAGATCCAAATACCATGACTTTGCTCGATCCTTGAGGGTGTACGGGAAGCACTTCATCTTCAAGTTGTCCTCCGTGAGTCCCGAGAGTGGGAAAGTTTGCACCACCGTGAAACTCTCGGATGAACGTCAAAGCATCCTCGTTGGCCAGCCCATGGTAGGATGGAAGCAACGCCATGTGGTGAGGTTTAAGCTCATGATTCCTGACCGCTTCCGTCAGGACAATCGCCGAAGTGGTGGCTGTGAATGTGGGGCGAGCAAAATCGCCCATGACTCTAGCTGCCATGGCTTCGGGCTCTGCAAACAACAAGACTAAACCAAAGTCTTGAGAATCGATCTCCTCCTTCTCCTTCGCGGCTAAGATCGCTTTCCTTTGATGGATGTTGTCGACGTAGGGCGCTAAATTCCTTTGAAGACTTCGGCGACCATGCATAAACAACACTCAACAAACGGGTTAAACGCACCGAGTGGGAGAGATAAGAAAATCGAAGAAACACAAATAAAAATAAAGCAAATAAAAATACTACACAATAAATCGCCTAAAGTTTTCCCCAGCAACGGTGCCAAAATTTGTTTCACTAAAAAGTGTTCGCAATATACGAAATCTATCGTAGCACTAGCAAGTAAAACCTAAGTATCGAATCTCAAGGAAAACTTAACAGGGCAATTAATTACGTAGTAAAAATCTAATCTAAGAAAGCAAGTAAAGAATATTTTGGGGTTTTTGTTTTAAATCCTAGGCAAATAAAATAAATCAAGCAATAAATAAAAGCAAGTAAATAACTAATCTAGAACTCAAGAAATAAATCTAAGAATTAAACTAGAAGAAAGCAATTAAATCTACCTAGGCAAGAATCGAAAAAAAAAAATGAAGAAAGCAACGAAGAAAACGAAAGCAAAGAAAGAAGCATAAATAAATCTAGACATGATGAATTGAAATCTGGAAATTAAAAGCAAATTAATTTAACTTGAAAACTTTGAAAAACGAAAGAATTGAAAGCAAGAAAAACGAATCTAAACTTTAAACTTGAAATCGAAAGAACGAAATTAAACTAAGGAATTTAAACGGAGCAATTAAGAAAACGAATCTAAAACGAAAGCAAGCAATTAAAACGAGTAAACGAAAGCAATAAAAGAACTTACGAAAATTGAGACGAAGAACGAAGAACTTGAATTAAATAAAGCGTCTTGAATTAAATTGCAAAAACGAAGAACGAATCCGGATCCGAACAATAGAAAGCTAAACTAAAGTATTTTAATCTGAAAACTAAAGCTAAACAATGATAAAAGGTGATACAATTCGTGTACAAGGGATAGTATATATAATAGGTATGAAAACCTAATTATATAAGGAAACTCCAGCTGGTCGGAACGTTGGACGGTCGTCCAACGTACGTTGGACGCTCGTCCAACGTTGCACTCGCTCTGCGCTGCTTTTCTACTCTGGACGCTCGTCCACCGCAGGTGAGCGCTCGTCAGCGTACTCTGGACGGCCGTCCAGAGCCTTGGACGGTCGTCCAGCGCCGTGCTCGCTCCATGCTTGATTTTTCCTCAACTTTTCGCCCTTTTCGACCCGTTTCCTTCCATTTCTTCCACCTAATGATCCTACACGTACCAAACTCCAAACAACCGAATCATTGCAAAAGACAAACAAAATGACACAAAAACATAACGAAAACGGACTCGAAAACACAACGAAAATACTAACATTTACACACCAATCATCAACTTCGGGCACTTGTCAGTTCTTGGGAAGCAAGCTAATCTCATGGTTTTCGAAGAAGCAGACAAGTGTAGCTACTTCAACGACTGAAGCCGAATATATGGCCGCTGGAAGCTGCTGTTCTCAAATTCTATGGCTTCGTCAGCAGTTGAAGGACTACAATGTTGAAGCGAATGAAATTCCAATATTTTGCGACAACAACAGTGCTATCTGCATCTCACAAAATCCAGTGCTACACACCAGATGCAAGCACGTGGAAATCCGACATCACTTCATTCGTGATCATGTCGAGAAGAAGGATATCAAGCTCGAGAAAATTCATACAGATCTCCAGCGAGCAGATATCCTCACCAAGCCTCTAGCTGAGTCTCGTTTCAATCAGCTATGCATTGAATTAGGTTTATTAGACCCTGGTGAAGAGTGCTAGATCCAGGATGCACGAAGGAGTGGTCGCTAGTTTTTCGTAGCGCCACCCGCTTCGGATCTTCATCAACTCAAGCGAGTCACTTCAAAATTCCACTCGCTTGAAGAAGGAGAAATAGGGTGGAGAAAGGTGGAGTGTTGGAAGAAGTTCCCTACCCGCTTACAGGAATTGTTAAGCCATTGGTTAAGGGGGAACTATTGCTTGCTCTCGGAGCAACCTACTTCCAAAGCGAGCAAGGAAAGCTGCTACCTAGCCTAGGATTCCTAGCGAGTGGGTATAAACACTCGCAAGTGCCGTTTCTAGTAACGGTTGTGGGGTCTTGTATCGGGCCTTCCCACGTAAAAATGGTGAAAGCTTAGGCAGGGCTGGCACCTAGACCTTGTGTCCTCTTCCCATCTTTCCGCCGAAGAGGAGCAAGTCTTCTCATCTCCTTCATCGTGGATAAATGTCCATTTCTTACTCACTCTTCATTGAGTTGAGCTGCCGGATGTCTATCCATTCCTCCCCCACTTTGAATTTTGCATCGCTACAATTTGCCCTAGCTTGGGTCAAATCGAGTCGATTGCAAGTTCATTCTGTAGCTTGTAGGAGGATGCTTGAAGGTTTACCTTTTTCTATAAAAGGTTGCAGGGCTGGTGACATGCTTCTGCGTAAAATACGAGATTGTCTTGTCAGAGCACTCTCATTGTCATCCTGTCCATTTCTGCTCTGAGATAAGGACTTGTACTCATCCCCCATTCGTCGTGAATATGTACACTTACGTGAAACTCCCCTCTGGGTTGTAGTAAGCTTGTGTACTATATTCATTACCTCCCTCATTCACTTCGATGGAGGACTCTCTAATTCGTAGAGGAAGATGAATGCCATGAAGATGAACTCCAAAGAAGACAAAGTATCCAATAAATGGAGGTGTACTCAACAGACGATATCAACAAGCTTCAAGGCAAATACCAACAAGTGGTCTCAACTGATGATGTACAAATCCTCAAAATGAAGTCTTCAATAGGTGGTATCAATCTCCTACGAAGTGAGATTGACTGGTAAGTGTTTCAATTTGAAGTACACTAAGTGAGCTGAAGCGTGCTAGAAACCTTCACTCACTACGTGGAATATATGAAATGAATCTGACACAAATACAAAGAGGAAAACACTCTTGTTTATCCTCGAAGTATGTAAGTCAATAACATTTTAAATTAAGCAAAGAAATTCATTTTCTTGTTTCCAGTCGCTACAAATGACGAAGCGAGTGCCACGTCACTCCGCAAGTCATCGCAAACGAGTGCGGAACAGTCACGTGAAGCGAGTACTTCGCAAGCGAGTGGATGCCGAAGCGGCTACACTCGAAGCGAGCGGATACCAAGCGAAGCGTATGAGCTGTCAGCACTCGAGTGCAAAATTTCACTTTTTACTTTAGCATTTAATGCAGCGGCGCGTAGAAAAAGAAACGACAGGCGCGTGGACGTCAAAGCCGAGGAAAGCGGGAAAACCGCACTCAATCCAGCCGTCAAATCTGAACCGTCTCTAAATCTCAACCGCTGGATTGGCGACTATTGGAGAGACGAATAAAAAGCTGCCACGTGGCCACGTCAAGCCAAATTGGCGGTTCACTTTTCCAGTGATGACGCCGGACACATCAGATCCATCACCGAAGGTCCGCCGCCCCTGCACAGGATCTTCGAAGATATTACTGTCTTGCCCCTGCCTTGTCAGCCGAACCCTAGTTCTATATATATGTAACACCGAAGGTTGCAGAAAAAAAAAAATTCACAAGTCTCAAAAACTACCATTTTAGTGAAACCTCTGCACCTCTGAAAACTCAAGCCTAAAATCCCTCAAAGCCTTAACTTTTTCTAAACCCTCTCTACAAGAATAAACCATGGGAAAGAAGCTAAATACAGAAACAATGGAGCAGTTCATGACGGAGGTAGATAAACACATCAATGTCGAGCCTCATCTCGACCCAATCGTCATCGAAAGGAGAGGTTTCTTCCGTAGAGCCGTGACCACGGCCGGTCTATGGAAGTTCGTGACGGCGGTTCCGTCAAAAATTCTGGCGAAGGCCATTGGAGAACTCCTTCTGAATTTAAAGAAGGAACAAAATACATCATCATTCACAGATCCACAAGCCCAGAAGCCGGTGGAGGTGGACTTGAACGAGCTCATCGGCGTGTTCAACTTGCCGAGGGAAGGAGGAGATTCCCTGTTAAATTTGGGATTCTCGGCCGGAGTTCAATACGGTCGTTTAGCCGTTAAAAGAGCAGAACCAAACTTTAAAGTGGCCAGCATCCGTTCGAACTTGAAGGCCCCTTTCAACCTCATCTGCGAACTCTTTTTGAAAAGCATCGCGTGCTATGTCGGAACCCTAGATACGCTGTCGGAGACAAAGCTGATCGCCACCACCATGATCGTCGACAGCCTCACCGGAACGAAATTCAACTGGCATGGTTGGTTTCTCAAACAAATCTATGAAGCTGCTGAAGACTTTGCATTTGTGCCAGGAACCCCTGATCAGATCCTCCGCAAAGGGAAACTGAAATTCTTCTCCAGACTCTCTGTTGCATTGGAGAAGAAATTTCCCAACAAAGCATGGCCGGATTCCGACACGGCAGTCTACAACAAACAGTCTATCTTCTACGACAAGTGGAGGAAGACCAAGATTCCGATGGATCAGGGACTTCTAAATGTAGAAGTGCCTGCAGCAAAACCAGTTTTGGAAACGCAAGCTGAAACTTCCCAAGCGAAACGAGCCGCTTCATCACTGCAGGGTGCGACGCCAAAGCGAGGGAAGAAAAGGATGAAGCAAGTCACTTCACCTGTCCAAGAAAGCAAGGCGGTGGAGAAGCCGCTTGAGGACATTGAAGTCACTGAATCCCAATCCTCACCAACTAAAGCTCAATCCCCCCTACTACAGATTACCCAAATACCAGAACCTCAAGCCTCATCAACCCACCAACCACTTACACAAACAACCCCCCACTCTCCCCAGGAAGAAGAATCTGCATCTTCCTTCAATATACCTACTATACCTTTCCTCAGCACAGATCAATCTGCTGCCTATACCTCATTCCAAATCCCTGAAACCCAGCAAACACAGCCAGCCACAGAACCTATCCAAATCCCTGAAACCTCTGAAGCCACACAGCCGATACAGCCCATACATCCATAATTCCACAGTTCCAAATCCCCAAAACCCCCTCACAGGCGGATGCTCTCAAAAGATACAAGAGAGACAGAGAGCAGGCAGCTGAAACCCTCAAAACCCGCTATCCCTCAGTGCCTATGTCAGACGACTTCTTCACCAAGATAGTCGATTTCTTGACATATGTCACCTACCGCGGCACAGAGTTTTACAAAATTTTCAAGCTCCTAGAGGCCTTCTCAAAGGAAGATCTCATCCAGATGGAGGGAAAGCTCTTGGACTTCATCGGTGAGAATGGCTTTCATGCATTTCTCACTGGAACCAGCTTCTGGGATAAGCTGGACGCAAAAGTAAAGCGTGCCTATCCGGACGCTAAAGTCCCTGAGCACACCCTGACCATTCACGAGAAGAAACTAATGAGGGAACACGCAGAGGAGGTGGAGGCTAAGGATGCAGAGATCTCGAGTATGCAAAGCGAGATCACCAAAAAGAACATGGAGTTGGAGAAAAAGGAGAAGGCGCTGGAGGCGCAAGTGAAGCTGGTGGATGACCACACAAAATCAATCAACGAACTCAAGGGCTCGCGTGACGCAGAAAGGAGCCGCTTGAGGGAGGTTAATACCAAGCTTGTCACAGTTGGTAAAGAGAAAGAGGCGTTGGAGAAAGAGGTGAAGAAGCTGAAGGAAGCAGTAGAGAAGAGAGATGAAGAAGTGATAAGAAAAGGGAGTGAGCTGATAAGCACCAAAAAGACCCTCGACTTACTTCGAACTAAACTAAAGGAACTCAAAGAAGAGAGTGACATTGACAAGAAAGAATTGGAGAGTCGAAGGAGGAGTGCTCAAGCTCTTGATCTAAAGAGTGTCAAGCTCTCAATTCTGCTAAAGACGGTCAAAGAATTGGGTGAATTGTACACCGAGAAGGTAGCTGCAGGTGCCGAATTCCATCTCTCTCTCAATCAGAGAGAGAGATCGCTTGAAACCATGGAGGCAGAATTTAAAGCGGCACAGGATTTCTGGTACTTCAACCTGCAAGAGCAAAAGAAGGATATGAAGAGAGAAATTGAAGCGGAGCTGGAGGCTCGCTTCAGAAGACTAGAGCCATTGGAAAGAATGATGAGATCTGTTGTTGAGAGAGAAAAGCAATGTGAATACTTGCTGGAAGAAATCTCAATCAAAACAGCAGGAATGGTATTGTCGGAAGAGCAAGTCTTCGCGACACGAACGGAAAGAATGCTTCATGCTGTACTTAATAAGATTGAGGAACTTCACAAGTCTCTTGCTGGAAAGACAATCGTCCCAACCCCTGGCAGTGATGATGCCAAAAAGGGGGAAGGGATGGTACTGAAAAATGCCAAACTTTTGGATCCACAATGTAGAGTAACTGGTGCTGTTGAAGTAGAAAGGTTGTTGGAGGAAGGTAGTGGTACCGGAGAAGAGGAGGAGGAGGCAAAGCTTGCCAAGAAAGGCAAAGAAAAGCTCACAGAGGAAGCACTAATAAAAAAGCCGGAGGAGCCTCGCAGGCCACTTGCAGAAAAAGTGCTTGCCTCTTCTATCGCACGACATCCTCCAGTTACGGTGTTAACCAAGGAGGAATGGCGGAAGCAAGCGGAGGAAGACGAAGCCATAGCTAGGCAGTTGGAGCTAGGAAGGTTAACTCTTGCAGGTGCTTCGAGTTCCAAAGCACCCGCTTCAGCCGTCTCAGCCGCTGCGCCCACTTCAAGTGCTGCACTCACCTCAGCAACTGCAGAAGTCACCTCATCTGTAATTGTCTCTTCGAGTACAACCACAAAGAAGGACATGCCGCCTCCCCCATCACCAAAGCAAACAGTGAAGCGAACTGCTACAGAAACTAAAAGAGATGATCCCGCGACCAAGCGCCAAAAGGTCGAGAAGGCAGTTGCTTCAAGGGCAGAGAAGGACGAGAGAAAAGGGAAGAGAAGAAACGTAGGAATGGATGAAGCAGAGAAGGAGAAGAGGATAAGGGCAAAGCGACTGCAAGTCATTGACGACCGGATTGAGGAACACTTCAATGAAGTGAGACTCATCCAGTCCGTCTTAGTGCGAAGTGCCTTTGTTCCTATCATGCCAGAGGAGTCCGATGCATGCCTAGCTCAGGCTATGATCGATACATGCCACGAGACTGCTAAAGAGATGATTGACTCTGGTCGCTACCCTCTCAAAGAGGAACGGAATTACATTCGCAAGCAACTCAACAAGAAGCTTCCTATCTGGAGCGGCGAGTCAGGAAAGAAGTTCAATGCGGTCATGGCACAGATGTCCAGCCGGCCGGAAGAGGAGTTGACTGTGCGCAGAAATGAGCACCCAGATGCCCGTGAGATTGAGCAGTTCATCCCTGACGAATTACTCGAGCAATGGCTACATTACAAAGAGAAATTTATCAAAGCATACTACTATTGGGAGGTAGTGCCACTGCAGACTGAATGCTCAAGGGTCAGCGCGCTCAACAACTTTCTTAGTACCTATGATGAGAAGTTTAGGCGGGAGGTCTTCGCTCTTGCACAGCTTGCAGAGCCCACGCCTTTAATCATCAAGGTACCAGCCAAGAAGGAATTCCCTATGCCATTCCTACATGGCACCGGTGTTCCCGATCGCAGCATCATCGACGCTGAGGTGGATGAAGCCTTCCAACTGGAGGAGACTTGGAGGAGGCCAAGTATCCACAGTGTTGATTCGTTGGAAGCAAAGGTCTTCAATGCATACACCATACCAGAAGAAATGATTGCAAAGGATTTGGAGGCAGAGGAAGAAGAGAAGGAAATGGAAGTAACGAAGGAAAAGGAGGATGACAGGGAAGGAACTGCAGGAAACCTTTGAGTTTCAAGTTCCTTATATATTTTGCGAACTGCTTGTTCATTTATCCAATTTCAATTTCTGTCAAAATGCGTCATTTACCTGCTTTGTGAATGACCTTACCTTTTGCTACAAACTCAAATAATTTAACCGAAAAAAAAAAGGAAAGGAACTTAAAAAAAAAATTATTACAAACGAAGCTGCAAAGGAAGCAGTCGCTTGGAGTTCCCTTCACGGTTAGATAGGCTGGAATTCTCTAAGTCTTAGCCTTTGGGTTTTGGCATCATCAAAAAGGGGGAAATTGTTGGGAATTGTTATGGACCAATTTGTTAAGGGGGAACTATGTGGGATACTTGATAAACGAAGTCATTTGTTTTGATTGGATCCCAAAACCCCAAGTGTCCTATTCCCAAGCGACCCATTTTGATGTAGATACTAGGTTAGAATTTTTTCTAAGCCTACTCTGTTAGGATGGCTCCTTATGTTTGCTTAGATTATAGGCTTCAAAAGTTCAAGTGAAGGCCACTCACTTGAGTGCGTTATTCAAGCAAAGCAAGTCTACCAAAGCTGAAGCGAAGTGTGCCGAAGCTAGCAAAGCGAAGCAAGCGCTACAGTGGAATCGAAGCGAGTCCACCAAAGTAAAGCGAAGCAAGTGCTACAAAGAAAAGCCGAAGCGAGTCAACGCGGGTCAACATTGATTAAAGCGGTCACTACGGAACCTCATTTCCCAAGCGACACACTACAAATTGATCCTGAAGCAACTCACTTCGTAGCGGCTACTACGACTTCAAAGCTAAGCGAGCCAGCACCTACCAGAAAGCGACAGCACAACTCCCGCCCATATTTTGAACTCCAGTCAACTAGAGATCTTTGCATTAATTGCGAGATATCCACGTGTCGAACGCGAAGAGGAGCAGCGGAGTTGACTGCCAGGCCGACAGGGCGCCGCTACAGTACTGGCTTGCTCCAGTTACTGTTAAGTTTGTAACTTAGCCATTTTCGGCAAAGAGACAAACTGCGCTCCTGCAAAAGCAACTGCCTGCGCAAAGTACTGTCGAGAGGAGGAGGGACAAAGCCACCTACCAAGCAACGGATCTCGGCATCCCTCCGCCTATAAATAGTGAAGGATGAAGACGAAGAAAAGAGAGAACACTACCTGAGCATTCGAGCCTACTGCAAACAAATACTCCCAGCTTTCTAAAGCCATCTTCGAGTTTTTGTTTCAAGTGTTCTCCGAGTTTCCAGTTCATCGGAACTCGTCTTCACAACCCTCACACTTCGAGTCTAAGCCCATTTCAAATATCCAAGCTTAGAAGAAGAACTCTAGCCAATCTATGCATCTACTGTAAAGAGTTCTTCATAGTGTGTCCGTCAACCAAAAACCCTATACTTTGTCTGTTAGGTTTTTGAGTCGTCGTTAGGTTGTTTCGAACCAAGGCCCTTCTTTCACCGATTGAAGAAGCCTCGATCATAGAGTCTAGATCCAAGCTTGCACTTACATCGTTCGTGTGAAGCTCGATCGAAGCTAGGCTGTAAGGAGAGCCCGCAATCTCCCTGTTGTTCGGACAGAAGCAAGTGAAGCTTCTTGTCCAGTTTAGGTCTTAGTAGTGAACCCGTAATCACTGCGTTGTTTGTCAGATCCAGGCGAGTGAAGCCCGATCTCGACTAGGTTTTTGAAGGACCCGTAACCTTCAAGTTCTTGAGTGAAGAGAACAGTTGCCGTCGTGCAACGAAGTGGACGTAGGAGCTTTATCTCCGAACCACTATAAATCTCGGTGTCGTATCTTTCTAACCCTAATCTCTTTATCGTATTTGATTATCCATTGCACGTGCATATAAACAAACATAACTTGGATTTTTTAATTACTTAGGAAAAGATTTCAGCTCACCGAATTTCCGCATATACGAGTAAAGACTCCCTCTTGATCAAGTCCTTACTTCGGTCAAGCAGGCAAGCTACGTACTGTAGATCTAGCTTCAGCTAAGTCTTAAGTATCAAACGAGCTCTTTACTTGTCACTCTGAGTTAAAGGGAAAAAGTTGAAAAACTTGAAATACGTATTCACCCCCCCTCCCCTCTACGTATTTCCCCTATTAACAAACCGGGACCAACAGCATGTCAAAAACCGCCGGCCGCCTATTCCGAATCGCGAGGATGGGAACTACATTGCTCTTCGAACAATTTCACGAGGCCGAAGTACGGGCAACCGGGGTGGGGGAGGTAGCCGCAGTGGGGGCCGAAGTGCAAAGAAGAAAGACAACATAAACATCGATGACTTGCGCAATCCTCCAACTAGCGACTTGGCTAGTTACTTTTATTCCAGTAAAAGGCCTGATGGGAGTGGTCACTCCGACTGATTTGTAATTTGTATGACCTGCACAAAATAATAAATACTTTTTGTTTCTTATAAGCTTGTTTATATTTGCTTTTGTTTCCGGCTTAAGAGCCTTTCTTTAGTGTTATGTTTTGTGGCACATGGCCTATTTTCCGAACTGGCACTTGGGCCTATGCTCGGCTTCCGATATGGCTCTTGGGCCAATCATCAGGTTCCGAAGTGGCACGAGGGCCTATCGTCGACTTCCGAAGTGACACTTGGGTCTATCATCGGGTTCCGAACTGGCACTTGGGCCTATCTTCGAATTCCAAAGTGACATTTGGGTCGATCATCGGGTTCCTGTGTTGCCGACTCGGTCGGGAGGGGTGGTCCCCTGGTCGTACAAATTTTATTTATTTTTATAGCTTAACACTTGTCCTCGTCAGGATAGTGTATGAAATTAAAGGTGATGCACATATAAGTGGAGCAATGCAAAATAATATGCACACAGAGAGAAAAGAACTGCGAATTTTCATTGAACTTTGGAAACCATTCGAAAAACAGACCCGAACTGAAAAACAGACCCGAACTGAAAAACAAACCTGAACTGACTGACACAAATTTGAACGACAAACAAAAAAAGAACAAAGCTTGACTCTATCCTATATGGCACTCCACTGCTATGCATAATACCTCTTCAAATGGATAACATTCCATGGTCGCTGTATGGGCTCCCCGAACAGGCTGGAAAGTCTATAGGCACCTTTACCGAGGTCCTCGTCAACTCAGTATGGGCCTTCCCATGTGGCTTCCAGCTTGCCGAGCTTGCAAGCCTTGCTGACCTCGTTATTCCATAGGACTAAGTCACCTACGCAGAATTGCCGGCCTCGAACTAGCCGATTGTAATATCGGGCCATGAGCTGCTTGTACCGGGCTTCTTTGATGTAAGCGGTGTCCCGCTTCTCCTCTAATAAGTCGAGATCCGCACATCGGTTCTCGTCATTCACTCCGGAGATGAAATGAGCCGTGCGCGGACTCGGCACTCCGATTTCAACTGGGATAACAGCCTTTGTCCCGTAAGCCAAGCTATACGGGGTTTCTCCATTGGTGGAGCGGGGTGTAGTCCGATAAGACCACAAGACATTGGAAGGTGTTCCACCCACATCCCTTTGGCTTTCTCTAATCGGGTTTTAAGACCCTTGATGAGCGTCCTATTTGTCACTTCGGCTTGGCCATTTGCCTGAGGGTGAGCCACCGAAGTGAAATGTTGTTGGATTTGCAACTCGTCACACCAATCTCTGAAGACCTTTTCTGTGAACTGCGTTCCATTATCAGAGACCAGAACATGAGGTATTCCAAAACGGCACACCACATTCTTCCATACGAAATTACAAGCGTTTTTACGGGTGATCTTGGCTAGGGGTTCCGCCTCCACCCACTTCGTAAAATAATCTATTGCGACAATAAGATGCCGCAATTTACCAGGTTCCTTTTCAAACAGACCCACGATGTTTATTCCCCACTGCGCGAATGGCCAAGGGCTTTGCATCGCTGCTAATTCACTTTGGGGCAGCCTTGTTACATTCGCATGTAACTGACATTTCTCACACTTCTGCACAAGTTCGGTGCAATCTTTAAGCATCATGGGCCAGAAATAATCCCATCTCATGGTCTTCTTGGCTAGGGCCCGATGTCAAATATGGCTTCCACAAGACCCTTCATGCACCTAGCGCATGACATAGTCTGCCGAGGTGGGGCCGACACACTTGAGTAGGGGTTGGAGGTACGATTTCTTGTAAAGGATGTTGTCCACAACGGTGTATCATAGTGACTTCGACAATATCCTCCGCGCTATCGTTTTGTCCTCGGGCAATTTTCCCCACACCAAGTAGTCCAGCAGAGGTGTCATCCATGTGGGGTGTTGTTCTTCATCCAAGTCATTGGTCTCGGCTTCCTCTATACTCCTATGTTGGACATCTTCCACAGGTGAAGAGCCGGGTACCGCCGCTAATTTGCTGAGAATGTCAGCTCGGGAGTTCTGAGTTCGGGGTATGCGCTCGAGCTGGAAGTACGAGAAGGCTTCCTGCATACCCCGTGCCTTAGCCAAATATCTCTTCATCCTATCTCCCTTTGCTTCGTACTTCCCCAACACGTGATTTACAATTACTTGCGAATCACTGTGTACTTTGATGGCGGTAACCTTCAGATTCGCAGCTATTTGGAGTCCCGCCAGTAGCGCTTTGTACTCCACCTCGTTGTTAGTCATTGCGAACTGGAAACGAAGTGCATATGTGAGTTCCTTCTTTTCTGGGCTGATAAGGAGGATTCCAGCTCCGCTCCCAGTTTTCCCCGAAGATCCATCAACAAACATGTGCCAACAGTCAGGAGGTTCTACTGCGGCTGAGAGGGTTGGGGTTGTCGCCGGTACCGATGTGGAGGTCGGGACATCGGGTATGGAGGTTTCAACCAAAAAGACCACTAGGGCTTGCCCTTTTATGGCTTGACGAGGAGTATAATAATGTCATGCTCCCCCAGCTCGATGGCCCACTTCGCTATCTGGCCCGATGCTTCGGGTTTTGTCAGTACTAGCCGAAGTGGGGAATCTGTTCGGACCTGGATGGGTGTGCATGGAAGTATAGGCGCATGCGCCGGGCGGCATTGACTAACGCCAGGGCGAGCTTCTCGAGTGGCTGATATTGCACCTCGGGTCCCTTAAGGGATCTGCTTATGAATTATACGGGGAGTTGGCGCCCTGCTTCTTCCCGTACGAGCACCGCACTAATGGCCACCTCCGAGGTAGCTAGGTATAAGAATAGTACCTCCCCCTTAGATGGGATTTTCAGAGCGAGGTAGTAGGTGGAGCAGATTGCTTTGACCGCGTTCAACCAAGTCCGTCCTAGGATGATATTGTAGGGGGACTTGGCATCTACCACGATGAATTCCACTACCTCGGTAGTGGACCTCGGCCCCTTTCCCATAGTTACTGGGAGTTCCACTGCTCCCACCGGTTGTGTCTCTTCTTGGGCAAAACTACGCATAGGCCGAGATGTCGGCGTAATCTTCGATTTGTCTATCCCCATCTGGTCAAAGCAATGTTTGAACATGATGTTCACGGATGCCCCAGTGTCAATGTGGATCCTCCTGGTGAGCTTGTTGGCTACGACAACTTCAATGACGATGGCATCGGAGTGGGGGATCAAAGGAGGCACTGGGTCCTCGGCAGAGAACGTTATTGTTTCATCCTTTTTGAGCCTCTTGTTTACTGGCTCTCTGCTCGGGAGAGTCCGCGCACCCTTCTTAAGAGAGGACTTTGTCTGTTATTTGGCAAGTGCAAAGACGGTAGCAATGACTCCGTCATACTGGTAATCCCCGTCCGTTAGCATCGTCATCGTACTTGGCTTTCTTCTCGATTTCTGTGTTGCAACTGGCACCTCGGTATTGCCTTTTCTTCTTCTGACTTCGGGAGGCGTCTAGCTGGTTGACTCCTGCTCCTCGGTCCTGGTACTTCTTCAACAGGCCACTACGGATTAAGTTTTCGATGTCATACGCCAGATTCCTGCAGTTCTCGGTCTCGTGCCCGTAGTCCTTGTGGAACTGGCAGAATTTGTTCTTTGACCTCGTCTTTCCATCCTCTCTCATTGGCCGAGGTCGCTCGAACAGGTTAGCATGGAGCTCTAGGATTTCGGTCCTCGGCTTTGTCAGTGGAGTGAATTGTGGTATCGGTCGTTGAGCCGATTGAGGTGCAGGCTGACCCCGTTGGGGTTGCGCCGGGTTTTGCCGAGGTCTGAGGCGAGACTCTAGCGGGCCACGCTGGATGTACTCCATCACATTCTTTCGGGATGTGTCTTTCTTCTTTTTCGAGGTCTCTCTTCGGTCTACTTCTCTTCGACGTTTGGTTGCCTCGTCAATCTTGGCGAACTTATCCGCAATCACCCACAACTCGGTAGTGGTCTGTGGCTCTTTAGCTAGGATCTCCTTGTAGAGGAGGTCCGAAGTGATGGCATTTTGAAACGCCGATATGATGAGCAGATCATTGGTACATCGAGTTTGCAGGCACTCCCTGTTGAACAGGGTCATGAAGTCTTGGAGGGATTCACCTCGGTTCTGCTTCACGGTGAATAGGTGTGCCGGGGTGTACCTCACCTCGACACGCTGGGAGAAGCTTCATGAAAAGGCATTCATCAGGTCGGCATACGACCTAATTGACCCGGCTGGTAAACTGTCGAACCACTCCCTCGCGTTATCAATCAGCAGTTCGGGGAATAGTTTGCACATGTGCACACTTCCTAAGTTCTGGTTCAACATGTTGTACTTGAATTGACTTAGGAAGTTGCTGGGATTTCCTATCCCGTTGTAGGGCTTGATGTTCGGATCCTTGTACCCATAAGGCATGGGTGTGTTGAGAATGTCCTCGGAGAGGGGGCTGACGATCCTGCTGAACGCATCAAAAATCTGTGCTCCCCCAACGAGGTGTCCCTGGGGCGGAGCGCCATGGGGCGGCGGAGGTGCAGCCACGTAGTGTGGTGGGGGGACTCCTTGGGGCTGACCTCGGACTTTTTGGAGGTGGTGTCGCAAGTCCTGTCCTCCGGGCATTCCATATGGCCCAGTTCGGATCTCGGGGCCGAGATGGGGTGCTCTTTGCTCCTCTCCGTATTGGCTAAAGAACTCTCTTCCCCGAGTGGTGGTGAGGTAGTTCCTCAGCAACTCCTCAATTCCCGGAGGTGGAGGAGGTGGTGGAACCGCTGGGTTCGGTCGGATGACCGGGAATGGGCGTCGAGCTACTCCTAGTTCAAACAGCTCACGTTCACAGTCCGAGGTGAAGTCCTCGACGTGGCCCTCTGGTGTTTGTTGATGAACCCGAGGTCCTAGGCGCGAGCTTACGGGTCCTCGGCGTGGCTGGGCTTGTTGCGCTTGCGGGGAAGGCGGTGGTGGTGGTGCCGCAGTGCCTTCTCCAGGGTCCTGCTCGCCGGGATGAGGGATCTCCGGGATATCTCCAACTCCGGCCTGGTTGTCGACAGGAACATCAAGTTGCGGATGTTCTTCGTGAGTCGCCGCAGCAGCTGGTTCTTCATGTTGCCTCCGATGACTCCGCCGGCGTCGTGGCACACTACCTGAACTCCGAGAGGGAGTCCCTTGCAGCAATCATCTTCCGGGAGCCATGGATGGTAGATGCGAGCAACGAAAGTAGGAGTCAAATCACAAATTTTTCATTTTCCACAGACGGCGCCAGTGATGAATCCAAGATTCACTGCTCGGTGAGAATGAAAGTGCGTGTATGGAGTTTGTGCGTAAAGAAAAGTAAAAACACAAGAATTACGTGGTTCGATCGTAAGATCTACGTCCACTGAGAAACAAGAGAGGGAGAGTTTGTATTCAAAGTAGCATGAGTGTGTACAGTACAATTAATTCTCCTATTTATAGCTAAGTTCCCGCCGGTTATGGGAGTGGGGTTGTGGAGATCGTGGGTGGTTTCCGCTTTTCTCTCCATCACTCCACGTTTGGGTGGTTAGGACTCAACTCCCATGGCCTGTCTTCGAGCTGGGTTGGGCCGAGCTGTCTTGGTTGGGCCTGTGCCGAAGTGGGGTAATTGGGCCTAGGGAGATGGGTCATTTCCTATCACATATAATATCTTAATCCCTCATCCGTATATAAAATCTCCTATAACCAGTAAATATATGAACAAAGGTTTCGGCAACAATGTCATGAATATGAATGCCAAAAAAAACTTAAAAGGTAATAAACGTGGTATTAATCTAAAATTTGGCTATGGATTTGACCATAAATTAAATTGTTAGTCTATATATTAAGAATTGTATCAACGACCGAAATTATGTGTTCGTAGAATATACTTGAACCAATCATCGAAATGGTGAAAATGAATGGATTTATTAGGATATAGGGCATCTCCAACCCTCAACACCAAAAAAATCCATTTAGCAGTTTATGTCACATTAAACAGTACTCCAACCTAAAAACTCAAACTCAAACCCAAAAAAATATCCATTATATATTCCTTTCCATCACACTTTTAATATTTTTACAACTACATCCACATATTTTTAAATATTACACTTTAGACCCACTACAAATTTTCATTTAACAATACTATATAAGATACATTATTTTAAAATAATACAATTATTAATTATGATGTAGAAAAATGTGCAGTGTTTCTTTTAAAACATTCCAAATTTGCAATGTTGCTTTATAAAGATTTGCAGTGTTCATTTTTTAATGCTTCTATATTTAAAATTATAATGCTTGTATAGTTATTAATATTTTAGGACTGAAATATAAATATATGATGCTTTTTTATAGTTATTATAATGATTTTTTTAAAATCATGCCAATTTCTCAAAATTTACGAGCTTATAATTTTTTTGCAATGTTTCTTTTCAATATTTCAATGCTTTTTATGAAGATTTTAATGTTTTTAGAAATAATTATATTGATGGAATACAATACTCATTTTAGTTAAAACTCTAACAATTGTTTGCTTCATTGATTTCCAATATTATGCAATTAAAAACTAGATGGAAAATAAGGAAAGTCAACGTAACTACACTTCCTTTAATAAATGTCATTTCGGTTATAAACATAGTCAAATTACACTTAACACCCATTTTGTAGTTATAGTTATAAAATAATCATAAATCCTTCGAAAATTGAGAACCATTGATACAACAAGATCTATGGTTAAGGTTGGTTTTTAGTTATCAATACAGGGATGGTTTTCATTTGAACCTTCCTCTCTCTATATATATATATAGAGAGAGTAGAGATCAAATAAAAAATCATATTTTCGTATAAAATAAGAAGTAATCTAAGAAGTCCAAATTTAATGATCAATGGCTAATTTTCGTTGTTAAATATAATTAAAATATCATCTTTTAAATATGTGAGAGGGTTTCGTATTTTGGATTTTAATGCACGCGGTTATCCCTTAACTTTAGGGATAAATCATAATTATGAGTATTTTATTAGCATCTTTCCTCGTTGACTTTCTTTTCTTTTCCTTGTTCTTATTGTTGCCTTTTTTTATTTTTTTTATTTTTTAATTAGTAGTATTATGTTGTAGGTCCCCTTTATTTATAATGCACTTCAAGTTACTGTATAATGCATTTCATTTAATAGTTTAATATAGAGAATTTCTTTTCAAAAATTATTTGCATCGTAAAAAAAGGAATTGACAAGGCCACTTATAATTGCTTGAGTTTAAATTTTTTAAAATTGTATTATTAATAATAATAATACATTTCGTAGGCAAATATAATGCACAATATGATGACTGGTGCATTATAATAGTGTTGATGATGCATTATTATCAATGATGCACATTTCGTATTTTGCATTATAATTATACTACAAATGCATTATGATGACCGGTGCATTATAATAGTGTCGATGATGAATTATAATCATTGATGCATTATAATTGTACATATTTGTGCATTATATTTGCCTACGAAATGTATTATTATTATTATTATTATTATTATTATTATTATTATTATTATTATTATTATTATTATTATTATTATTATTATTATTATTATTATTATTATTATTATTATTATTATTATTATTATTATTATTATTATTATTATTACAGAAAATCAGTTTTATATAATATCTCACCCATAATGCATAATAGTACAAATTGTGTTGCGTTATATATCTGATAGGGACTAGTATCAGCCCTGCCGCATGAAGAATTCTAAATATTAAGAAAACATGCCTTCGATAGTTTCGGGGCCCCATCTTCGAAGGAAGCTAGTATCAACAATGATAGGGATCAAAAGTAACGGTGCTGATAAGGATGGATATCAGCTCTGCCACGTGGTGCTCCATAATGCTGACTGGACCCGTATCCTAGAAGCTTCAGGCATTGCTGCCAATACAGATGCCATGAACTAGACAGAGGTCATAAGCCCCGTACAGATCCTTCCTTGTACAGAAGCTACCTCAGACTCCTAAGCATCTGCTACGAACACAGGGATCTGCCAAGCACGCACTTAATGTGACTTTATGGACTCTAGAGTGAGGACCACTGAATTGATGACAAAGAAAATCTTGTCTCCGTAGAAATTCCTTTCTTGTCCTCCCTCTGCACGAATGTTCACATTTTCATCCTTTCTACATCTATAAATACTAAGTGATCACATCATTTCACCCAACTGAACTCAACTGAACTCCTCATACACACGCACGCACTCTGCGTACCATTCCATTCATTCTACCGTGGGCTTCTTCAAGCCGGAGCAATTGGAACTTTCGAGGCCTTCTCCCATGAAACCTCACTCACCATCACCTTCATTTGCCATTCTTATCACTGGGAAGAACATCTCCCATCCTCTCAAGCATAAGGTATTATCCTCGTCACTGAGGAAGAACAAAGCACAAAGGCGCTTTGCGCTCTTTACTTCACTTTCTTTTCTTTCCGTTCTTCTTCATTTTTCCGCTTGAATGAATCATAAACTCCATGGATTCAACTGGTTTATGGTTTTGGAAACCCTTTACTCGAGCACATAGCCCCATTATTGCCTCTATATCTATGTGAACGATGCTCTGTATGAAATTCGTGCAAAATGTGTAGTTATGGCTAACAAATCACTTGAATCTCCTATTCTCTACCGTTGTAATGCTTTACCTATGAATGCTCTTTGCAAATATGATGAATAATCACTTAAATTGTTGTGGATCTTCAACCCGGATCTATCAACTGGCGCCGTCTGTGGGAAATTTTGAGTCTAAGACGTCGATTTCCCCTGTTTTATGCGAAATTCTAGCTCGATGTTATAATGTTGTTGATGATTTTCCTTATCATTTCCTTGTGAAAAGAATGTAGGAAAACTTGACACTAGAGCGAATGGGCATGCTATATTTGCTGATTAGTTTGCGGAAATCTGGGTGTGAATGTTATTGACTGATTTCTGTCAAGCCCTTCATGATTGTGAGCTACGAAATATGGCATGATCCTTATATTATGCTCTCTTTATAGCAATAGTTGTGATAGATATCCTATTGAAGGGAAACTTGAGTTCGAGTTGTTGATTCACCTCCTTTATATGTGAATTTAGGCTAGCTATATGTAATGCTGCTGAAATTGTTTAGTTTGAAGTATTAACCCCTGCGGTATCTATGAAATTTTAGCTGACTGTGATGATGTGTGTGCAAATTTCCTCTGTTATTTGCCTGAAGCGAGAGATGCCCAAGAGCGGGATGCTAGAATAAACATATATTCAGCCTTAATTCAATGATTTTCCTAAGAAACTTGAGTATGTATGCTGTAAATTGCTTCCAGCTGAATTGCTTATAATGAGCAAATCGAAGAATCAGAGGCGATGTCGAGATCATATTTTCCTCATAGTATGAACTGTGGTAACTAAGTTGTTTTATTTGTCAAAATCCTAAGGTTGTGGAGAATCTGAGGGAAAGCCGGGTTGAAACATTGCAGCAACTTCAGAACGCGTTCAGCTCACCTTTTGTAATTGGTGAGTTTAAAATCTTGTTAACTATTGCAATGCATGAAATTAACTTGTAGTTTATAGGGGATTGGCAATTACAGAGGAGGCATTGCGATTTAAATCCAATCATAGGCCCCTGTATCGCCATAAACCGAAAACGTACAAAATAATGATATTGAAAATAGGGGGCTAAAAATGACGAGGTCTCCCCATTCACCTTGATGAAGGGGCCCCGCATTTAAGGGCAAATCCCCTCAGAAGCCCTATCTAATAGGCAACATTCTCATAAGCCCCATATAATGGGCAGAACCCTCAGAAGCCGTATCTAATAGGCAACATTCTCGTAAGCCCCATGCAATGGGCAGGATTCCCATAAGCCCTATATAATACGTAAAATTCTCAAAAGCCCTGCTCAACAGGCAAAATCCTCATAAGCCCTATATAATAGGCAAAATTCTTAAAAGCCCTGCTCAACAGGCAAAATCCTCATAAGCCCTATATAATAGGAAATATTCTCAAAAGCCCTGCTCAACAGGCAGAATCCTCATAAGCCCTATATAATAGGCAAAATTCTCAAAAGCCCTGCTCAACAGGCAAAATCCTCATAAGCCCTATATAATAGGCAAAATTCTCAAAAGCCCTGCTCAACAGGCAAAATCCTCATAAGCCCTATACAATAGGCAAAATTCTCAAAAGCCCTGCTCAACAGGCAAAATCCTCATAAGCCCTATATAATAGGCAAAATTCTCAGAAGCCCTGTCTAACTGGCAATATCTTCAAAAACGCCCTACATAGTAGGCACCATACAAAAAGCCCTACATAGTCAGGCATCTTATATAAGGTCTTGCATGATCAGGCGCCTCTCATTGGATCTTATGAAAGAAGGGACTGTACTAGTCTTAGAAAGCCCCACACTATAATCAGATCCCTATCAAAAGCTTCACATAGAAAGCTCTATGAAAATGGACACCATAGCATTGAGCCCTGCAAAAGCAGGCATCGCTTACCCCTACCTCATACTGGCAAAAGTCATCCTTAAAGAAGCCCCGTAATAAACGGGCAGCATCTGTTAGAACTACCATAAATGATTCCTAATCACCCAGGATATGATAGAAACAAATTACATACATTTTAAGCCTCTTTCAAAGAGCATCTGAAAATTAATTCTCTAAATATCTCCAAACCTTTGCAGAGTCCCTTAAGGATGAATACTGCCCCAGATGCTGCTTCAAAAGAAGCCGGCCAAGCTACCGGAAATCCAAAAAATTCCCTACTTGGGAATAAAGGAAAAGGCACTATGATAACAGAGGCCAGTGTGAACATGGAAGCTCAGTTTTCCCCGACCATGCTTCTCCAGATGAAAGCGCTTGTAGAGGGTGTGGTCGAGGGGGCTGTTGAGAAAAGGTTGCACATTCTGGGAATAAACTCCCAAAGCGCAGATCCCCCGGGTGAAACCTAAGAAGGTGGAGGAAGTAAGAACACCTCCGCAATGCACAAGCAGAAGCCCGTGAACCCACGGTATAACCCAAGAATTGGTCTCAAAGCTACCTTCAATAGTGGCTGAACAAGAGGAGGGATTTTCCACTGACTGGGAATCCCCAGATGAAGAAGGTCCTGAGGAACTCGAAGGAAATCCTAACGAGAATACTAAAAATGCATGGGCCAAGAAATAAGCTCAGCAACAAGAGCAGATGAGACTCTTGGCAAAAGAAGTAAAAAGGCTAAAAGAGAAGAAGGAAGCCACAGAAAGAACCTCAAAGGAAACAGAGGCAAGCGAAAGGGAAATTTGCAACTCAAATGAAGAAGGAAATCCGAAGCACCTTCCGAATAATAAGAATGGGGGAAATAAATCAGAACTTTTCTCTTTGTATATCGACGAGAACAGCCCATTCTTGGTAGATATTCAAACGGACCCCGTCCCAACAACTTCAAGACAATTTCCTGCGATTACCAGGGGAAAGGAGACCCTGAAGAACATTTGATGAAATTTGGAAGCTTATGCCTCCTCCACCAATACTCGCAGGGTGTCAAGTGCAGAGTATTCCTCACAACTCTGTCCGGAACTGCTCAACATTGGTTCAAACAGTTACCAAGAGCTTCAATTCACTCCTTCATGGATTTGAGGGAAGTTTTCCTGCAACAGTTCGTCAGTGCCAAAAGGACCACCAGAAACTCCTTGCACTTAACAACCATCAAATAAGGTGCCAATGAAAGTCTGAGGGACTATATGACGCGTTTCAATGAGGCTATCCTGGACATCCCAGGAGTAGAGCCATAGTTGAAAGTACATGCCTGTGTAGATGGCTTAAAGCCGGGACAGTTCTTTGCTTCCCTTATTAAGAAAGAAGCTACCTCTTTCGAGGAATTGCTGACAAGAGTCCAAAAATATATTCATATGGAGGAAGCTCTAAGTAGCAAGAGGGCCGAACTGGCCTCTCAAAGGGAAAAGAAGCCAGAAGAGAGGAAAAGGCTGGCCCCAGATCCCAAGAAAGCCGACAAGAATGAACGGTTCCTGAGATCCTTTACTCCACTCATCAAGCAGCCTGTCGACCTGCTAGAGGTGGTTATGAGAAAATCAGGGGTCCAAATCCCTGCCGGACACAGGCAGCCACCAAGAAATCCACCCTCTGAAAGGTTCTGCAAGTTCCATAATGACTTTGGTCACATGACCAATGATTGTAGAAATTTGAGGATCGCTATCGAGAAACTAATACAAGAGGGAGAGCTCTTGGAATATGTCAAGAGAGAGACAGAACAAAATAAAAAGCGCAAAGAGGCTCCTGAGAAAACACCTGACGTTAATCAAGGGCCAGAGCCCAAGGACGTTATTAAAATGATATATGGAGGACTAACCATGGGAGACTCCAACC
Organism: Thymus mandschuricus; assembly: GCA_029379335.1. Taxonomy (NCBI): domain Eukaryota; kingdom Viridiplantae; phylum Streptophyta; class Magnoliopsida; order Lamiales; family Lamiaceae; genus Thymus; species Thymus mandschuricus. The sequence goes on from CM057074.1 coordinate 6,896,930, forward strand.
GAAGTAGAAAAGCATCTGCCAGAGAGCTACATATGCACGAAAGACACGGGGTCTGGAAGGTCGAGAAGGGCCTACCCCCACCAAAAATCTCGTTTGTGATTCATCCACACGATGATGCCATGGTCATCACAGTGGAAATAGAAGGATACCAAGTCCAAAGGGTCTTCGTGGATACTAGGGCCGCGGTTAATGTCATATTAGAAAGTTGTTTCAACCAAATGAGCCTTCAGAAGCCTCTAAATGGGGTGGCCACAACCTTGCATGGCTTCTCAGGAGACCCTATGATGTCATTGGGATCAATTGATTTAATGCTCACTCTAGTTGAAGGGCCCATGCGGGCATCGAACCCAGTCACTTTTCTAGTGGTACAGCAACAATCTTCTTACAATATTATTCTGGGGAGAACTGCCCTAAACCCATTCCAAGCGGTGGTTTCCACCTAACATTTGATGATGAAATTCCCGGTGGGAAGCCAGGAAGGACATGTGTCTGGACACCAAGGGATTTCACGAAAGTATTACATCCAATAGGAACAGGCGGGAGAAGCCAGGAAAAGGCCAATAACAGAACCTGCCAGCGATAAGACTGAAGTAAAGACCGAGGGAAAAAGGCTTAAAGCTACAACTTTGGCAGAAGAAGCCCAGGATCTCTCCATGTCAATGGAACACTTGCTGATTACCAGCACCAATTCCTCTGAAAAGCTCATGCTATCCAAAGACTCAGATAAACAGTCGCTCCAACAGACTGACGAAAGCAAAGGACTCGAAGCCAAAACAATAGGCACATGCAACGCCCCAATTGTGAAAGGGCAATGGGAAACTTTGATGGCCAAGGCAAGGGCAAAAGTCAAAGGCGCAATCAAAACGCCGGATCAAGAGGATGCTGAAGAGACAGCAAATGAGGAAAAATGTAGTACCCTCAAGGCGAGCAGGGAAAACCAAGCATTATTCCTAGGAAGAAGGAAAGTATGGTTGGTCATAACCTTTATTTATCTTAAAACTTCTTATCTTATGATTAGTCAAAATGTGGAAAGCACGGGATTATGCTTCCTAATCTTTAGAGTAATTATATTTTACAAATTGTTGGCCCTAAAATGAGGTGTAATTCCTTCGGATCCTTACACCTCACTTAGGGGGGGAGTAGGGGATACCCCATATCCCAGTACCCATATTCCATTATCTTAAAATGCTTTAGCCAGTATTATATTACCTCAAAATGCTATAGCAGGAAAAACATGACAGAAAATAAATTGAAAAGGCACACGAGCATAAGAACAGAAAAATAGTAGACCAAAATGGCTAACAGTAGCAAGAGTAGAATAAAGGCAAGGCCTCAAGAGGCACCTGGCCCCAGACAAAAGAAAATAATCTTGTTTTTGCCCCATCGGCATAATCCAGGGGCCATAAAAAAGCACCCCATTACAAACACCAAAAAATAGAAGTTGTTGTAGAACATCCCAACAAGAGCAGCACAGTTAAAGAGAAGGGTCTGAAGCAGAAGCTGGATCCTCAGAACTAGATGAGTGGGAGGATGAAGACCAGTCCTCAATAGCAGCCATAGTCGAGGATACAGAAGGACCACCCTTGAGTGAGCTCGTTGGGATCTTTAGAGTGTCCTCTTCCTCAAAGTCACACTTCGCTGGTTCCAGAGCAAGTGTTAAGGAAGTGCCTTCCCTGCTGGCGGAGGGGCCTGAAGTGCTTCTCTCCCTCAATTCCTAATAAAGGAGAAAGGCTGATAATAAATAATAATTATAAACAAATAAATAAAAGAGAGAGAGAGAGGGAACCTTGTCAAAAGCCTTCCGCATAGACCTCATAACCATAGTGTTAAGAGGAGAGAGAGGAAACAAGGGTGATAGATCCGGGTTAGAGATTCACAACAGTTGTGTGATTATTCATAGTATTTACAGAGAGCATTCATAGATAGAGCATCAAGGTGGTAAGAAGTGAAAGATTCATGTGCTTATAGATCCATAATCATGTATTTTGTGCAGAGCATTGTTCGCATAGAAATAACGAATAGTAATCAAGTTGTATGCTTAGATAGGAAGCATATTTAACCGTAAACTAGTAGAATCCATGGAGTTTAACACTCATTCAAGCAGATAATGAAGGAACGGATTAAGGAGAAAAGAAGGAGGCATAGAGCTCGGAGCTCAGCTGGGCCTCATTCCTTCTGAATGATGGGGTTTTACCTTATGCTCAAGGTTATGGGCAAAAGAGATTTCTCTCGGCGTGGAGAAGAAGAAACGGGAGAAGTTGTAGGCCAAACTTCCCGGAAGAAGGTCTCGGCAACTTTGGCTGCTTGAACTCGCGGAAGAGTGTATGGGTGAATGAAACAGTACGCAAAGAGCGTATGTGTGTGAAGAGTTGTATTATGATGATGGCCTGCTAGGTGTGCGATAACCGGGTATTTATAGGTGCAAGGAGGGTGAAAAAGTGAGCATTCGTGTGAAGGAAGGAAAGAAAAGGAATTCCCATAGAGGCAAGATTCCCTTCGTCATGAATGCAGTGGTCCTCACTCTAGAGTACGTAGAGTCATGCGGATGGCGTGCCGAGCAGAACCTAGGGTTCTGCCAGATGCTTGGGGGCATTGATCAGATCCTTCGATCCTGACAGATGCCAATAAATCCCGTGTGGCTTCTGGGAGGAGGTAAGACTTCCAGCTTCTGCATAGAACGTGCCTTACATCCGTGTGGAGCACCTGAAACCTATGGAATCTTTTGATAATATGTTGTTGCGCAGAGCAGCTTCTATCGAACCTTACCAGAACCAATTTTTACCTCTCTTAGTGATGATCTTAAGGCCAGTTCTATCTAGAACTTATCATTCCTTTTTAGCTGGGTAAGGTCTCTGTGTTAGGGCAGCATCTACTTCTTTAAGGAAGTGGTTTTGACTGTTATTACATATCATTGCTAATGTTAATTCTTCTCCGAGGTGATACTTTAAGATTATGGAGGCTTTCCCTCTTATTGATTTGAGTTATTTGTATTAGTAAAGCTGATGCTAGTCCCTATCAAAGGGAGCATCCCAAGGAGGGAGATCCTCCGAAAGCATAACGGGCTGGCAAAGGATCTGAGACGCTTCCTTCAGCGCTGGCATAAACCAGGGCTCCTTAGAAGATGAAGAGTGGCTCCTCGGGAAGGACTCGGGCTCTGTATCAGACATCCTTACTATAGGCCCGACATTAATGGTGGCCGCCCGCTCAGGGACGCCCAGCTGCTCACAGCATTCAAGAATGGCAGAGGCTGTCCATTCAGTAAGGGGGTCGAACATTCGAAGCCAAAAATCGCGCGATTAAAGATAGGCTTCTGGCAGACGTTTGACCAAAGAGTCCAAGAAAGCTTGACCGTAAGGGGTCATCAGTAGGTTAGACCTACAGTCTTTAATCCCAGAGGAAATGCCCTGATCCATGTCTGCCCTTCTTCCTTGAGTAAAAGAGGAAGCTTGAGCCCGCTCTAGTTCCTGCTCATGAGTAAGTATTAATTGTGCCATCTCTGCTGTGTAAACCTCCTGTAGTTGCCCCACCCTATCTGATGAGGCTTTCAGAGCCCCTTCAAGCTCCTTTACTCGCTCAAAGAGAGAGAGTGTGCGTTGCCTAAGGGTGGAGCAATGCTCCTCCTTGTCCCGTAAGAACCCTCGAAGCTGATGAACCTCAGTTTGGAGTTGCTCCCTGCTTTTCTCAGATTGAGAAAGATGTTCTTTCATTTGTTCTAGGCCTAATGCCTGAATAGAGGAGGGATTTCCCAGTACTTTGCCCTTCTTTATAATCGGAGAAGAAGGAGAATCACCCTTCCTCTTAAGGGAAGAAGAATAGGGTTCTGGAGCAGCAGGAGTGGAAACATAAGCATCCACATCAATAAGGAGAGGAGAGGATGAAGGTGATGGGCCGGAGAAAACTAGATGAAGGGAGAAAGGCTTCAACCGAGGCAAGGTAGTATCTACCTCCTGAAAAACACGAATGCTCCCACTTTTCCCAGAAGTATGATGCAAAAGTGAAGAAGAAGAGAATGAGGGAAGTTAAAAAGGCCAAAGGAGAATAGAGCTATGTCCTACTTGTTACTCCACGTCGGCCTGCAAAAGAATAGGAAACGCCTCTTTACTCTCCTAAAAAGTAACGCGCCTTTTTTCCTAACAAAATATATCTATATTCCTCTATGTGGAAGAGAGCCTCGGTGAGGCAAAGTAAAAATAATGTCCCTACCAAGGCACTTGCCAGAAGCTGACATATAGACGCTCCTGGACCTGGGGGGGGAGTAGCTGATAGGGACTAATATCAGCTATATTTCATAAATAAACCAAATTAATAGAAAGGAGCGCCTTCTTCAACTTAAGGACATAGTTTCTAGAAGTAATACAGTATATCAGGAGCCATGTTAAATACAGAGGCCTTGGTAAAAGGAAGGAGACGGTAGGCCCTAGGCGACGTAAGCCTTAGCCTGGTTATTGAGAAAAATTAATATTCCTTCCAATAGAGGTCAATGGAAGCTAGTCCACACCACGGTATATTATCAAAGATATTTTATGGGTACCAGGCGCTCATAACAACTAAGAATTGTATGTCGTGCAAGAAGCTGTGAGGCTCTAACTTTCCCCATAAGCCACGCAGGATCTGCAGGCATCTGCAAAGATAGGAGGATCTGATCAGATCCTATAGGTGTCTAGTGGAAGCTCAGGGTTCTGCTTAACATACGATCCGCGTGACTCCATGTACTATAGAGTGAGGACCACTGCATTTATGACGGAGGATACTTCACCTCTGGGGGAATTCCTTTTTTGTCTTTCCTTCACACGAATGCTCACTCTTCACTCTCTTCATACCTATAAATACTAAACGAACGCATCCATCACATCATCATTCATTCATTCTCTACGAACAACACACTCCTTAGTGTACTGTTCCATTCAATTCCATACTCTCTCACTTACGAGTTCCTCTGAGTTCAAGTAGTCAAGGCGTCTAAAGCCTTCTTCCGGGAAGCTTTAGTTCTTTTTCACTTCCATCTGTTCTTCTCGACGCCGGGAAGAGTCTCTCTCCTACGCACACTACCTTGAGTTTAAGGTAAAACCCTCATTACCTAAAGGAGAATGAGGCTCAACGGAGCTCCGCTCTCCTCGTTTCTCTCTTTTTCCTACTTCGTTTCTTCGCTATCTGCTCATATGAATACAAAACTCCATGGATCTTGCTAGTTTATGGCTAAATACGCCTTTTACCCTTTACCTATCGCTCAACTATTACTCGCCGTTGCTATATACATCTCGCCTGTACAAAATGCCTAGCTATGGTTTTCCTATACGCATGAATCTCTTGCTCTTTACTGTTGTAATGCTTTACCCATGAACTCTCTTTGCAAAACATGATGAATAATCTCCTAAATTGTTGTGGATCTCTAACCCGGATCTATCAATTGGCGCCGTCTGTGGGAACACTTGAGTTGAGATGTTGATTTCCCCTGTTTTTATGCAAAATTCCAGCTCGTTGTTATAATGTTGTCTGCGATTTCCCTTTATTATGTCCGTATGTGGAGAGTATGAGGAAATCTGATGTTATATGGATTGGGAATGCTCTGTTTGTTGTTTAATCTGCCAAAAACTCCAAATGTGCATACCACTGCTTGATACCTGCTAAAGTTTTCCGTGGCTATGAGTTGTTAAATGTGATGTGATTTTATGATTATGCTCCCTTTGAGGCGGAAATTGCGATAAACCTTTTGATTGAAAGGAAACTTCTGTTTGAATGACTGATTTTCTTTCTGTGAACGTGAACTAAGAATTGATATCTGTAAGCACTGCTAAAACCCATGGGTTCAAAGGGTCAATCCTCTGCTTATCTTTGAAGCTCTAATTGATTATGATGATATGTGCATAAATTCGCCCTGTCAGTCGCTCTGTTGCGATGAATGCCTAGAAGGGTGACTCTCTAATAGAAGGAATGTGTGTTGAGTGCGAAGATTTATATTATTCCTGAGGAATTCTAGTATATATATACCACAAATTCGTTTCAGCTACATTGATCATGACAAATCGATCCGGTGATTAGAAGCAATCTCAAGGCCATATCTCTTTCATGATGCGAACTGTGATGGCTAACTTGTTGTTGTTTTGCCAAAATCTTAAGGTTGTGAGGGATCCGGAGGAAAGACGGGTCACAAACTGCAGTAATCTCAAGACACATTCGCTTCACCTTGTGTACTTGGTGAGCATACAATTCTGTCTATTATCTGCTCAATATGAAACTCATTTAGGAGTTGCAAAGGATTGGTGATTACAGAATAAGCATCACTACTAAAGTTAATCGAATGCCTCTTGAATCGCCATAACTTAAAAATCCATAAAATAATAAAAACATTAAAAAATGGGGAGCCGAAAGATGCCAAGGTTACCCCATTCACTTTGATGAAGGGAGCTTGCATCTGAGAGCAGAACCTCCTTTCAGAAGCCCTGCCTAACAGGCAACTCTCTCGTAAGCCCCGTATAACGGGCAGAACCCTCTCTCAGAAGCCCTGTCTAACAGGCAACTCTCTCGTAAGCCCCGTATAACGGGCAAAACCCTCTCTCAGAAGCCCTGTCTAACAGGCAACTCTCTCGTAAGCCCCGTATAACGGGCAGAACCTCCTCTCAGAGGCCCTGTCCAACAGGCAACTCTCTCATAAGCCCCGTCTAACGGGCAGAACCTTCCCAAAAAGCCCTACACAGTAGGCAACATCATCGTAAGCCCCATACAATGGGCAGAACCCTTCATAAGCCCTATTTAGTAGGCAATCCTCTCAACAAAAAAGCCCTGTTTAACAGGCACTACCATCATAAGCCCCATATAATGGGCAGAACGTTTCGTAAGCCCTATTTAATAGGCGATTCTCGCGCAAATCCTTATTAAATAAACCCCTCCTTCGTAAGCCTCATTCAATGGGCAGAACCTTCTACAAAGCCCTATCAACTAGGCAACTCCTTCGCAAGCCCCGCGCAATGGGCAGAACTTTTCCTAAGCTCTGCTTAGTGGGCAACACCCTTATAAGCCCCATTGAATGAGCAGTGCACACTTAAGCCTCGCTCTAAAGGCGACGTCTTTGTGTATCACTCCCATAAGTTTTTCCCATTACATTCCGGTGGGTAACATCTCACCTAAAATCCCGCCTCATAAGGGGTATTCGCGGAAAACCCTGTTTGATAGACAATACCTTCGTAGACCTCTAAGGAGGATGTTACTTTTATAAGCCCAATCTGATAAGTAGCGCTTCTGTAAGCCCTATAAAATAGACCAAGCTCTCGTAAGCTCGATCCAATAAGTAATGCTCTCATAAATCCCACCTAAAGGATATCACTCTCATAGTCCTTGGCTGACAGGGAATATCTTATAGAAGAATCCTATAAAATAGGGGCTAATCATAAGAAGGGCCTATGTGGCCGAGGCATCTTGTATTAAGCCTGATAAAATAAGATGCCGCACAAATTCTTAATAAACCTCTTCTTCTGATCAGATCCCTCCCAGAGGCCTCATAAGGAAAACCTTAGGAAAACAAACAACTTAACAAAATAGATTTTGTAATGACAAATGTCACCGATCTCAGCTTCATTCCGGCGAAAGCCATCTTTAAAAAGCCTTACATTAAGTAAAACACACTTGTAAAGGCCACCTTAGATGGTGGGCGGTTATAAAAGGATCTGCTAAATCAGCAGTATATCACGACTAAATCTCACATGATCAGATGCCTCATGTCAAGAGGATGAAATTGTGTCAAAACCCTTTATCATAATCAGATCTCTATCTTTAAGTCGTTACTTACCTTTACCGTACATTGGCAGAGACCACCCCCTTTAAGAGCCTTACAACAAATAAGCTATACACGTTAAAGCCACCGTAAATAATGCTCAAATGCAGGAAGCTTGTTAATAGCTAGTCACGTATACTTCAAGTCTCTCTCAAAGAGCATCTGGAATTAATCCTCTACACATCCTTAAATCTTTACAGATTCTTATAAGGATGAATGCTACATCAGATGCTGTTCCCAAGGAAGCCGGTCAAGCCACCGGAAATCCAGAAAATTCTGTAATTGGAAACAAAGGAACGGGCACTATGCTGACAGAGGCTAGTGTCAACATGGAAGCCCGGTTTTCTCCAGCTATGCTTCAGCAAATGAAAGCCCTTATCGAAGGAGTAGTGGAGGGGACTGTTGAGAAAAGACTCCACACTTTAGGAGCAAATCCTCAGAACACAGATCCCTTGGGTGAGACCCAGGAAGGGGGAGGAAGTAAGAGCACTCCCGCAATGCATAAGCAGAAGCCTATGCATCAAGGCGTAACTCAAGAGCTAGTCTCAAGGCTGCCTCCGACAGTGGCCGAAGAGGAAGAGGGATTTTCCACTGATTGGGAATCCCCAGATGAAGAAGGTCCTGAAGAACTTGAAGGAAATCTCAATGAGAACACTGAGAATGCATGGGCCAAGAAATATGCCCAGCAGCAAGAGCAGATGAAGCTCTTAGCAAAAGAAGTCAAAAAACTGAAGGAACAAAATCAGGCCGTGGAAAGGGCCTCAAAAGAAATGGAAACAAGCGAAAAAGAGTTTCGTAACCCAAAGGAAGGAAAAAATCTGAAGCCTTCCTCAAACAATAGGAATGGAGGAGACAAATCAGAGCTCTTTCTCCTATATATTGACGAGAATAGCCCGTTCTCAGTAGACATCCAAACTGATCCTGTTCCAAGCAGTTTCAAAACAATCTCTTGCGAATATCAAGGGAAGGGAGACCCTGAAGAGCACTTGATGAAGTTCGAAAGCCTATGTCTCCTTCATCAGTACTCAGAAGGGGTTAAGTGCAGAGTATTCCTCACAACCCTGTCAGGAACCGCTTAACACTGGTTCAAGCAGTTGCCAAGGGCCTCCATACATTCCTTTATGGATCTGAAAGAGGTTTTTCTACAGCAATTCGTCAGTGCTAAAAGGACTACTCGGAACTCCTTGCATCTGACGACCATAAAGCAGGGTGCCAACGAAAGTCTGAGAGACTACATGACACGCTTCAACGAGGCCGTCCTGGAAATCCCAGGAGTAGAGCCGAAATTAAAGGTGCATGCCTGTGTAGACGGTCTGAAGCCAGGGCAGTTCTTTGCTTCCCTCATCAAAAAAGAAGCTACTTCTTTTGAAGAATTACTGACGAGAGTCCAAAAGTACATCCATATGGAAGAAGCTCTGAGCAGCAAAAGGGCTGAATTGGCCTCTCAAAAAGAAAAGAGGCCGGAGGAAAGGAAAAGACCAGCTCCAGATGCTAAGAAAACTGATAAGAATGAAAGATTTCTAAGATCTTTTACCCCACTAATCAAGCAACCAGGTGATCTGCTCGAAGTGGTCCTGAGAAAACCTGGGGTTCAGGTCCCCGCTGGGCATAGACAGCTACACAGAAATCCACCTTCTGAGAGATTCTATAAGTTCCACAATGACTTTGGTCACATGACCAACGATTGTAGGAATCTAAGAATTGCCATCGAAAAGTTAAATCAGGAAGGAGAACTCTTGGAGTATGTCAAAAGAGAGACAGAACAAAACAAGAAATGCAAAGAAGCTCCTAAAAAAGCAACTGATGCTAGCCAAGGGTCCGAGCCCAAAGGTGTTATTAAGATGATATATGGAGGACCAACCATGGGAGCCTCCAACAGAAGCAGGAAAGCATCTGCCAGAGAATTGCATATGCATGAAAGGCACGGGGTCTGGAAGGTCGAAGCAGGCCTACCTCCACCATAAATCTCGTTCGGGCCAGAAGATAACCAGAAAGTAATTCATCCGCATGATGATGCATTGGTCATCATAGTGGAAATAGAAAGGTATCAGGTCCAAAGGGTCTTTGTAGACACAGGGGCCGCAGTCAATGTTATATTTGAAAGTTGTTTCAACCAAATGAGCCTCCAGAAGCCATTGAATGGGGTAGCTACGGCTCTACACGGTTTCTCAGGAGACCCTGTGATGTCGCTAGGATCAATTGATTTAATGCTCACTCTGGGCGAAGGGCCTACACGAGTGTCAAAGCCAGTCACCTTCTTGGTGGTGCGACAGCCATCCTCCTACAATATCATTCTAGGAAGAACTGCGTTAAATCCATTCCAAGCAGTGGTCTCCACTTATTATCTGATGATGAAATTCCCCGTGGGAAGTTAGGTAGGGCAAATATCGGGAGATCAAGAGGTCTCGCGGAAATGCTATGTCCAATCGGTGCAAGCAGGAGAGGCCAGGAAAAGGCTGCTGGCAGAATCCACCACCGAAAGAGATGAGATGGAACTCGAGGGGAAAAGACCTAAAACCCCAACCCCAGCAGAGGAAGGCCAGAACCTTTCTGTTTCAATGGAACACTTGCTAATCACTAGCAACAACCCTCCTGGAAAGCTAATGGTATCCCAGGACCCAGCCAAACAACTGCTCCAACAGACAAACAAAAGCAAAGGACCTGAAGCTGAAGTAGCAGGCATATGCCATGCCCCGATTATGAAAAGGCAATGGGAAGCTCTGATAACCCAGGCAAGGGCGAAAGTCAAAAGTGCAATGGAAATGCTAGACCAAGAAAATGTCGAGGAGACAACAAGCAAAGAAAAGGTATCACCCTAAAAATGTGCAAGGAAAAACTGAGAATCACTCTCAAGAAGAAGGTACGATGGGCTGTGACCTTCGTATATGTTTAGCCCTTAAATGAGGTGTAATTCCTTCAGTCCCTTACACCTCACTAGGGGGGTGATAGATCCGGGTTAGCGATCCACAACAATTTAGGGTATTGTTTATCATGTTTTGCAAAGAGCATTTATGGGTAAAGCATTAAAGCAGTAAAGAGCAAGAGATTCATGTGCGTTTAGAACCATAGATGAGTATTTTACACAGAGCATGATTCGCGTAGTGATGACAAATAATAGTCGAGCTATGAGTAGGGCATACAAGGCATGTTTAGCCATAAACTAGCAAGATTCATGGAGTTTTACACTCATATAAGTAGATACTGAAGAAATGGAACAGGAAGAAATGAGGGAAGCAAGGAGAACGGAGTTCCGTTGAGCTTCATCCCCTTTTGGCAATGAGGGTTTTACCTTAGGCTTAGGACAGGGTTTAAGATGGAGATTCTTCCCGGCGTCGAGAAAAGAGGATGGAGGTGAAGGGAAACTAGAGCTTCCCGGAGGAAGGCTTTGAACGCCTTGACTGCTTGAGCTCAGAGGAGCTCGTAGGAGGGAGTATGGAATTGAATGGAACAGTATGCCAAGGAGCGTGTTGTTCGCCGAGAGTGATGTGTTGTGATCATTCCTGGGCTATGCAACTACTCGATTATTTATAGAAGTGGGGAGGGTAAAAAAGTAAGCACTCAAGCTAAACGAGGACAAAAAGGGGATTTCCATGGGGATAAGACTCTTTCCCATCATCAATTTGGTGGTCCTTATACTAGAGTATATAGAGTCATGCCGACTGTATGCTGTGCAGATCCCTAAGCGTCCGCAGATGCTTGCAGCTTCTGCACAACCGGGATCCTGGCAGATTTGACCTATGCCCGATGCTTATGGAAACTGTCTAGATCCCTTGATCCTACCAGATCTCAGAAAGTTCCCTACAGCTCTTTAGGCTAATGTCCGCTTTTATCAGTGATGTGAATTTACATAGTAAGGCTGATATTAATCCCTATCAGCTACTCCCCCCCCCCCCCCCCCCCCCCCCCCCCCCCAAGTCCAGAAGCGTGCTTCATTAGCTTCTGATGAGGTATTGACATAGAAAAGTTATGCTGCGTACACCATGACGTCTTATCACATGGAAGACAGCGCAACGTTTAGCTTTCCTAGACCATAAAGGTGCAGGAATTTTAATTTTTTCCCTCATTACTTCTCCGATGTGACGAGTGCATGAGAGAATATGAGTTTTGTCATTACCGCTTTTACCTATAAGAGGCTCTAGCCCTCCTCTATTATTCCTGGTCGTTAAAACCAATGACTGAATTTCGCCTATTGAGCTTGAGTTTCTTCAAGCTGTGAAGGTGTCTTCTCCGTGTTATATGAGGTTTTGGTGACTCCCTGGGGATGATTCTAATGCTTCTCTAACTTTTTTATGAAAGAATTAGCCTTATTTTCTGAAGGAAAGAAGGGTCTGCATCCTTGTTTTTCTCCTTTCATTCATTTATTTTTTGCGCGTGTGAGCACGCTCGAAGAGAGGAGGATATCCCCCTTCTGGCATTAACTAAATTTGGGGTGTTGACAGAAACACGCTTTCTCTTCTTCACCCCCTTTCTTCTCTCTTCTCTTTTTTCTTTTTTTTTTTTTTTTTTTTTTTTTTTTTTTTTTTTTTTTTTTTTTTTGAAGTAATAACTACTCATTTTTACTTATATTTTTCAGGCTTCCGAGGAAAAAGGAAAAACCCTTCCCCTTCCCTTTAAACTTGCTCTTTCTCTCTACTGCACAGGTATTTTCTGTGCTTCACCTTCCTCTTAGATTCTCCGTTGTCATCTTTTTTAGAAGGTTGCTATGAAATCCTCTTCTTCTCGACGAGGTACTCCTGATCATCAAGGCCGTAACAGATCTACTAGATCTGTTTCGGGGTCTTAGGTTCAGAAGGGGAACATGGAGGATAAACCAAAGAAGCAGATCCTTCCCCTAGAAAAGTACGAATCTTCTGTTCTAGATAGAACAGCGTTAGATATTTTCATGAAAAAAGTAAAGGAGTTCGGGGGATACTCTTTAAGGATCCCCGAAGAGGATGAGCGTCCTGCATCGTTAAAGCCTCCTCTAAAAGCCTTTTGGTTCTTTCAATTAGGGGCCGGATTACGTTTTCCTGTACCTCCTTTTTTCTCTCGCATTGCTTATTTATACAATGCTCCCCTGAATCAGTTAAACCCAGCCTCCATTCATAAGGCTGCCTTTTTCCATATAATTGCTAGCCTAGAAGGGGTAAAAGATACAGCGTTCCTCTTCTTTCGCACTCATGAGTTAAAACATAGGGATTCTCATTTGTATTTTTCTCCCAATGTTCGCTTTGCTAATATGTATGGCAAATACGAATCTATAGATAAGGATTGGCATAAATGCTATTTGGTAGTTAAACCCCCTCCGGGAACTTCTTGGAACATCCCAGATATTAATTTGTATAGGAACCCTGGTAAGGAGAAAACCTCTCGGTCTCTTCCTTCTGATTTATCTTCTTGGGAAGAAGAAATAATGTCTTCCCTTTCTCAAGAATACCCTTCTGATCATACAATGCTTAGGCCCCTTATAGAGAGTGAAGGTACTCTTTCCTTTTTTGGTTTGAAACCCAGCGTCCCCTGGTCCTCTTCAATGGGTAAAAAATTTCTTTTATGCTATTGCTATTTTCCAATTTTTCTAATACCTTTTGCCAGGTGCACAAGTGATATCAATTTTTCTTTTCCAATGTGCACAGGAATGGATGTCTCTAAGCAAAATCTGAAGAAAAAAGCATCTGATAAGCTCCAACGTTTGATTGCTGAAGCAAAACACAACGATGGAGCTCCTGGTTTGGTTAAGGAAGCTTCCAAGGCTGAGTGCGAAGCCTTTTCTCCCCCCACAGGAGGTTCCAGGGGCCTGCCTAGGCCCTCACGAGGGGCAGACGCCTCCTCTCCTTCTCGGTCGAAGGTATCAACTTCACGGCAGGGGAAAGGCAAAGTTTCTGCTAAATCAGGGCTAATAGCAGAAGTAGAGAGCCCAGATTCTTCTTCCCTGCTCCCAGTAACTTCTTCTTCGATGGAGAGCTTTGCTTTCTCTCCACCAGGTCAGGATCTGACCACTGCAGAGGCTTCTTTTATTCCAAAAGAAGACTTGAGGACTAGTTCGATGAACCCTCCTCCCTCTTCTGATAAGAGAAAAAGTTCATCCCCTCTTGGCTCCTCTACTAAGAAGGGACGGTATGAATCTAGCTCAATAGTACCCAGCTCTACTCCAGGGACTATGATCCCTTCAGCTTTGGGTTTTGCTGCCTTTGGATCCCCCGCCCCACATGAACGGGATCTTCAAGTTCAGGCTTGAAATCCTTTAGCTACGCTGGCTAACGCTAATCCTTATCTTCCTCAGAAAGTGATTCAAGCCTCTCAGCCCTGTCTCTCCCTCTTCTACTAGTTCCTTAGCTTTCATCCACTCCCTTCGTCAGAAGGGTTTAGACGTTCCTCCTTCGACCTCACAAGGGAGGGGCGCTAGTGTATCCTTCCCCGGGATGATCAACGCGATAGATGGGGGTTTGGCTGCTATGATCCTAGATAGCATTCCCCGTGAGGAGGACTGGCGGTTGGCAGAAGCTCAACCTTCTGATTTTTTATTAAAAAGGGCGGCTAGTTTTGAGTTGCAGGTATATTTTTAGCTTATTCATTTCCTTTTTATGAGATTAAGGAGGTATTAGTAACATCTGCATTAACTATTTATACTCTTCTCAGGCTGCTAGCTGCAGATCCATGCTAGGCATTCGTCTTTAGCCTTTGACAATCTACAAGTTCATCATTCTCATGTGGAGGAAGAGAGAAAGAAACTTCAGGCTGAAGTGTATCACCTCCAGGAAAAAGCTCGTCAACATGAGAATCTTCAAACTCTCCAAGCCCAGAAAAAGAAGCCTGAAAAGGAGTTGTCCGAATTAGAGAAGAAAGATCGAGATAAGGAGACTTATCTCCAGGCTCGGGAAAAAGAGATTTCCCAGCTTCGAATTAGTTCTACTACCTATGCTCGTCAGGCAAAGGATTTTCGCGAGGCCTTAACAGCTTTTGTCATGCAACTAGCGGGGGCGCATGACGCCCGTTTTGCGGAGGTGGAACAGCTTAAGAGGCAACATGAACAAGATTTGGCGCGAGCGAAGACTTCTTCTCGAGCCGAGGGTTTCCAAAGGGCTGGAACAGGGCCTCATTAGGGGGATGAGGAGCTGTCGTTCTCAGCTTCTTCTTACCCCCTATGGGCAAGCTTTCCTTGATCACTTAATTAACCGTTTGCCTGAGGCTTATCTCCACTCTCCTGGTTTTTGGGTTAGGATGGCTGAGCCTCTCACCGAGTGGGCGGCAAAATCTGTGTTCGAATGTTGTAAGATGCTAGGTGTTCCTGAGAAGACCGCATCTGTGAACCTAGGTCCTATCGTGGAGGCTTTTAGTCGAGCACCCGAGACCCTGGCTCTCAACCGCAAGATTAGCGAACAGAACCCTTGGTATCTTCGAGAACTTCAGAAGGCGGCTAACATCCTTCATTACCCCCATGATCATTTGGAGCCATCATCTTCTTGGGGCCCTCCCCGCATTCAAACTTATATCCTTGATGCTGAGGCCCAGAGGCTCCTTAAGAGAGTTTTTGAAGAGGTATTATTCTATGATCCAAGGACCTTCTTCTTGTTTGTATTTATGCTATTTGTGCTTAGGGACCAACAATTCCCTTGATTACTTATTATTTTTATAATTTATTATCGTATGATGTTTTCATTTACTTTTTTCCTCTTTTTTTTTTTTTTTTTTTTTTTTTTTTTTTTTTTTAGGAGAAAGAATCTCCCGATCTACTTCCGCCCAGATGCGAGCTTCCCTTTGAGGCTTCCTCTCCTGAGTGGCTCTCTTCTGATTCCTCCGATACAGAGTCCGATAGTGCCATTCACACTTTGGCTAACCAGGTTGTCTTTCTCAGGGGCCCCGAGAAAGTTTCCGCTACTTCTTCTGCGGAGATTCAGGCGAAGGGAACAGTTGAAGCCAATATCTCTACCTCTGGAACTGGGCAGATCAATGAGGAGCCCATTACTACTCATGACCCTCCTGTAGTCCCTTCGACTATTGATACTACCGCCCCTTCCTCCGAGGATCCTTCGGGGCTTGCTCAGGATACTGCTATCGGCCCTAATCAGGATACCTCTGTGGATCCCAACCAAGATGCTGCCGATCGCTTTGTGGATAACTTGTTTAATCCTGACGTTACTGAGCCTTCTGCCCACAACTAGAGTTCCTTTATTGACTCCTAGTTTATGTTGACAGCTGTTTTCTAAAATGAATCTCTCTTTCTTTTTTAGATTTTACTCTGAGTTTTTTGAATGACTGGAACTTTATTTTTCAGAATTTATTTTCTGTTTTTGTAGGTGTGATCCCTTTTTTGTTTTCAACCTGTCGCCTTCGTAGGCAACGTAGTATAAATATTGACATAGAAAAAAGCATTTTAAGATAATGGGATACGGATATTACCGCTAGGGGGATACTCCCTACTCCCCCCCCAAGTGAGGTATAAGGAGTCGGAGGAATTACACCTCATTTTTGGTAGTGTTCTTCAGAGAATGCCCCTTTTAATTTTTAGGGACTTAGTTCAGTAGAAAATCCCTCTTCCTCTTCGGCAACTGTCGGAGGCAGCCTTGAGACTAGCTCTTGGGTTACGCCTCGTTGTATAGGCTTCTGCTTATGCATTGCGGGAGTACTCTTACTTCCTCCCCCTTCCTGGACCTCGCCCAAGGGATCTGTGTTCTGAGGATTTGCCCCTAGAGCGTGGAGTCTTTTTTCAACAGCCCCTTCTACCGCTCCTTCGATAAGGGCTTTCATTTGCTGAAGCATAGCTAGAGAAAACTGAGCTTCCATGTTGACACTAGCCTCTGTCAACATAGTGTCCGTTCCTTTGTGTCCCACCACGGAATTTTCCGGGTTCCCAGTGGCTTGACCGGCTTCCTTGGAAACGGCATCTGATGTAACATTCATCCTTATAGGGATCTGCAAAGGTTTAAGTACGTGTAGAGGATTAATTCCAGATGCTCTTTGAGAGAGACTTGAAGTATATGTAACTAGCTATTAGCAAGCTTTTTGCATTTGAGCATTATTTATAGTGGCTTCAACGTGTATAGGGGGTGGCTTCTGCCAATGTACGGTGAAGGTAAGTAACGACTTAAAGATAGAAGTCTAATTATGATAAAGGACTTTGACATAGTTTCCTCCTTTTGACATGAGGCATCTGATCATATGAGATTTAGTTACGACCTACTGCTGATTTAGCAGATCCTGTTGCAATCGTTAACCATTCAAAGCGGCTTTAACAAGCGTGGTTTACTTAGTATAAGGCTTTTCAAGGATGGCTTTCGCCTTCATGGAGCTAATGTCAGTGACATCTGTCTTTACGAAATCTATTTTGCTAGGTTGTTTGTCTTCCTAAGGCTTTCCTGATGAGGCCTCTGGGAGGGATCTGATCAGAAGAAGAGGTTATTAAGAATTTGTGTGGCATCTTATTTTATTAAGCTTAATGTGATATGCCTCGGCCGTACAACCCCTTTTTGTCGCTAGCACCTATTTTATAAGGTTTTCTTGTTAAGATATTCCCTGTTAGCCAGGGATTGTGAGAATTGTGTCCCTTATGCGGGGTTCCTAAGCATATTACTTATTGAACCAAGCCCACGAGAACTTGGTCCATTTTATAAAGCTTGCAGAAGCGCTGACTATCAAGTTAAGCTTACGAAGGCAATATCCTCCTTGGAGGTTTATAGAGGTATTGCTTATCAAATAGAATTTTGTGAGAGTACCACTTGTAAAGCGAGATCTAAGCGGGATTTTACCCACTGGAGTGCAATGGGTAAAACTTACAGGAGCGATATACAAAGATGTCGCCTTTAGAGCAAGGCTTAAGGGTGCACCGCCCATTTAATGAGACTTATAAGGAATTTTACCTATTGTATGAAGTTTAGGAGGATGTCGCCTACTGAATAAGGCTTGGGAAAAATTCTGCCCATTGCAAAGGGGCTTGCGAAGGAGTCATCTATTGGATAGGGTTTTGTAGAAGATTATGCCCATTGAATGGGGCTTACAAAAGAGGTGCCTATTAGATAGGGCTTCGTGAAAGGGTTGCCTAGCAAGTAGGGCTTGTAAGGTGTTCTGCCCATTATATGGGGCTTATGATGATGTTGCCTGTTAAACAGGGCTTTTTAAGGAGGATTTCCTATTAAATAGGGCTTGTGACAGGTTCTGCCCATTATATGGGGCTTACGATGATGTTGCCTACTGTGTAGGGCTTCTGAGGGTTCTGCCCATTACATGGGGCTTACGAGGGTATTGCCTACTAGATAGTAGGGCTTTTGGGAGTATTGCCTGTTAGACAGGGCTTATGAGAAAGGGTTCTGCCCGTTATACGGGGCTTACGATGATGTTGCCTACTGTGTAGGGCTTCTGAGGGTTCTGCCCATTACATGGGGCTTACGAGGGTATTGCCTACTAGGTAGTAGGGCTTTTGGGAGTATTGCCTGTTAGACAGGGCTTATGAGAAAGGGTTTTGCCCGTTATACGGGGCTTACGAAGGAGTTGCCTGTTAGACAGGGCTTCTGAGAGAAGGTTATGCCCGTTATTCGGGGCTTACGAGGGAGTTGCCTGTTAGACAGGGCTTCTGAGAGGAGGTTCTGCTTCCAGATGCGGGCTCCCTTCATCAACATGAATGGGGTAGCCCTAGCATCTTTCGACTCTCCGTTTTCTTTAATGTTTTTATTACTTCATGGGTTTTAGGGTCATGGCAATTCAGGAGCATTCGCCTAGCTTTAGTGGGGATGCTTATTTCGTAATCACCAGACCTTTGCATCTTATGAATGGGTTTCATATTGAGCATATAACAGGTAGAATTGTATGCTCACCAAGTATACAAGGTGATGCGAACGTATTTTGGAATTGTTGTGGCTTGTGATCCGTCTTTTCTCTGGATCCCTCACTACCTTAAGCTTTTGACAAAACAACAAAAGATTAGCCAGTTGATAGATCCGGGTTAGAGATCCACAACAATTTAGGGTATTGTTTATCATGTTTTGCAAAGAGCATTTATGGGTAAAGCGTTAAAGCAGTAAAGAGCAAGAGATTCATGTGCGTTTAGAACCATAGATGAGTATTTTACAGAGAGCATGATTCGCGTAGTGATGACAAATAATAGTCGAGCTATGAGTAGGGCATACAAGGCATGTTTAGCCATAAACTAGCAAGATTCATGGAGTTTTACACTCATATAAGTAGATATTGAAGAAATGGAACAGGAAGAAAGGAGGGAAGCAAGGAGAACGGAGTTCCATTGAGCTTCATCCCCTTTTGGCAATGAGGGTTTTACCTTAGGCTTAGGACAAGGTTTAAGATGGAGATTCTTCCCGGCGTCGAGAAAAGAGGATGGAGGTGAAGGGAAACTAGAGCTTCCCGGAGGAAGGCTTTGAACGCCTTGACTGCTTGAGCTCAGAGGAGCTCGTAGGAGGGAGTATGGAATTGAATGGAACAGTACGCCAAGGAGCGTGTTGTTCGCCGAGAGTGATGTGTTGTGATCATTCCTGGGCTATGCAACTACTCGATTATTCATAGAAGTGGGGAGGGTAAAAAAAGTAAGCACTCAAGCTAAACGAGGACAAAAAGGGGATTTCCATGGGGATAAGACTCTTTCCCATCATCAATTTGGTGGTCCTCATACTAGAGTATATAGAGTCATGCCGACTGTATGCTGTGCAGATCCCTAAGCGTCCGCAGATGCTTGCAGCTTCTGCACAACCGGGATCCTGGCAGATTTGACCTATGCCCGATGCTTATGGGAACTGTCCAGATCCCTTGATCCTACCAGATCTCAGAAAGTTCCCTACAGCTCTTTAGGCTAATATCCGCTTTTATCAGTGATGTGAATTTACATAGTAAGGCTGATATTAATCCCTATCAGGGGGGGAGTAGGGGATACCCATATCCCATTATCTTAAAATGCTTTCATTATCTTAAAACGCTATTTTACACCAAGATATTACTCCACTATTTTGTCCCATCACCCTAAGAATACTGGGAATATCTCTGCCTCGCCATCTTTCGGCAGATAGAAACAGGGTAAAAAGTAAAGCCCTTATAAACGCGAAGCCCCTATAAACGCGAAAATAAGAGAGATATCATTCTAAATTAATAACAGAAATATGTTATAAACAGGGCCTAAGAGAAACCATCTGGCCTTAATCAAAAGTAAGAGTTGTTTGTACCATAGCTAACACGATTTCGGGGTCATAAAAAGCACCCCATCACAAATACCAAAAGATAAGTCGTTCAATAAATATCTTATCCAAAGCAACAAAATTAAGGACAAGGACTTCGAATAAAAGTTAGGTCCTCAGAACTGGATGAACGAGAGATTGAAGCTTCACACTCGAGAACAGGGGAAATATCAGTTGAAGCCAAGATCCAATTATCTCTGGGATGGCCTAAGGGAATGTTAAAGATATCCTCCGCCCTTGAGCCATCCTCTTCACCGGATAGGTTGTGTACGGGAGGAGTGGTCCCTTGAGAAAAAGAGGGACCCGCAGTCTCCCTCCTCACTAGTTCCTGAAAATATAAATAGAATCATTAAATGGATAACAATAAACCCGCGATGGGCGGGCAAAGCTCTAGCAAGGAGAAAGGGAGGCACCTCATCAAAGGCTTTTTTCATAAGCTGCATGGCAGTAGTATCAACGGAGAAGAGAGGGAAAGGGGGAGTATCCCAAGTAGGAAGGCCCTCAAGGGCTTCAATGGGCTGGCGAAGCGTTTCAGCAGCTTTCTTCAATACCGGCATGAACCAAGGTTCCCCAGTAGGAATGAAACAGTTCCTCTTGAGGGCCTCAGGTTTTGTTTCGAACAAATGTATTATGGGCATCAGATTGATTGAGCTAGCCCGCTCCGGGACACCCAGCTGGTTACAACATTCGAAAACAACATCGCCAGCCCAACTGGTGAGAGGGTCTATCATTCTGGCCCAGAAATAAGGGGAATTGATAAACGCTTCAGGCAATTGCTTCACCAGAGAGTCTATGAAAGCTTGACCATAATGGGACATCAAAAAGTTAGATCGGCAAACTTGTATCCCCCTAGAGACGCCTTCATCGGAGCCCTGCTTCATCCCTTCCACGAGAGAAGAAGTCCGGGAACGTTCCAACTCTTGTTCATGAGTAAGAGTTAGGCGTTCCGCTTGCATAGCAAAATCTGCCTTCATCTCCAACTCTCGTTCTAATGAAGCCTCTAGAGCTATATCTAGTTTCCTTAACCGTCCCGACAATGAAGCAATGCGTAGCTCAAGAGTAGAACTATATTTCTCCTTTGCACGGAGACGGTCCTGAAGATCACGAACCTCGACTTGAGTGCGGTCCCTACTCTGCTCGACCTCTGATAGAATCTCCAGGAACTGATCAAAAGCCAAAGCCTGAGCGCCAAAAGAGGGTGTCAAAAACTGATTCACTTCTGTAAACGCAAGGGAATGAAAGTCACCCGTTTTTCAGAAAAAGGAGCATCAATGCTTACCTCAATCAAAGGGAAGAAAGGAAATAGGATCTTACCGTGGCCAACTAAGGACGGTTCATGAAAGCAGAGTTCTGAACGAGGTTTCATTACTATCGTCTCCTGTAGGTTTTCGTGGTCCGTTTCCGAAACCCTAGTGCCCGTAGAGGGTAATGCAGGGACGTCATCTATAGAGGAAATAGGTTCTGGATCGAGGATTCGGGCCTCAACCATTCTTTGTTCTAATTTTGTCTGAATTTTTCGTAGCAAATCTCCCGCATCAGCATTCATGGCTGGGAGCAAATGCAAACAAAACTCAATCTTCTAAGAAATCTTAAGATTTTCATGTGAAAATACTCATCATATTCACCCTTAAACTAGGTTTACAAAAACCAAAATTGGTATTAACGATCTCCCTAAAAAAAAAAAAAAAAGAGAGAAAGAAAAGCAGCAGGGGAAGAAAGGCCCCTCATAGGCAAAACCTGCACAGACGCAAAGAAGAAATGTACCAAGATAATGAATGCTAAATAAACTACCTGTGGACCAGGAAGACGAAGCAATTGCTGGAAACGTTGGGTAGAAAAACACGAATGCTCCCACTTTTCCCAGAAGTATGATGCAAAAGTGAAGAAGAAGAGAATGAGGGAAGTTAAAAAGGCCAAAGGAGAATAGAGCTATGTCCCACTTGTTACTCCACGTCGGCCTGCAAAAGAATAGGAAACGCCTCTTTACTCTCCTAAAAAGTAACGCGCCTTTTTTCCTAGCAAAATACATCTATATTCCTCTATGTGGAAGAGAGCCTCGGTGAGGCAAAGTAAAAATAATGTCCCTACCAAGGCACTTGCCAGAAGCTGACATATAGACGCTCCTGGACCTGGGGGGGGAGTAGCTGATAGGGACTAATATCAGCTATATTTCATAAATAAACCAAATTAATAGAAAGGAGCGCCTTCTTCAACTTAAGGACATAGTTTCTAGAAGTAATACAGTATATCAGGAGCCATGTTAAATACAGAGGCCTTGGTAAAAGGAAGGAGACGGTAGGCCCTAGGCGACGTAAGCCTTAGCCTGGTTATTGAGAAAAATTAATATTCCTTCCAATAGAGGTCAATGGAAGCTAGTCCACACCACGGTATATTATCAAAGATATTTTATGGGTACCAGGCGCTCATAACAACTAAGAATTGTATGTCGTGCAAGAAGCTGTGAGGCTCTAACTTTCCCCATAAGCCACGCAGGATCTGCAGGCATCTGCAAAGATAGGAGGATCTGATCAGATCCTATAGGTGTCTAGTGGAAGCTCAGGGTTCTGCGTAACATACGATCCGCGTGACTCCATGTACTATAGAGTGAGGACCACTGCATTTATGACGGAGGATACTTCACCTCTGGGGGAATTCCTTTTCTGTCCTTCCTTCACACGAATGCTCACTCTTCACTCTCTTCATACCTATAAATACTAAACGAACGCATCCATCACATCATCATTCATTCATTCTCTACGAACAACACACTCCTTAGTGTACTGTTCCATTCAATTCCATACTCTCTCACTTACGAGTTCCTCTGAGTTCAAGTAGTCAAGGCGTCTAAAGCCTTCTTCCGGGAAGCTTTAGTTCTTTTTCACTTCCATCTGTTCTTCTCGACGCCGGGAAGAGTCTCTCTCCTACGCACACTACCTTGAGTTTAAGGTAAAACCCTCATTACCTAAAGGAGAATGAGGCTCAACGGAGCTCCGCTCTCCTCGTTTCTCTCTTTTTCCTACTTCGTTTCTTCGCTATCTGCTCATATGAATACAAAACTCCATGGATCTTGCTAGTTTATGGCTAAATACGCCTTTTACCCTTTACCTATCGCTCAACTATTACTCGCCGTTGCTATATACATTTCGCCCTGTACAAAATGCCTAGCTATGGTTTTCCTATACGCATGAATCTCTTGCTCTTTACTGTTGTAATGCTTTACCCATGAACTCTCTTTGCAAAACATGATGAATAATCTCCTAAATTGTTGTGGATCTCTAAACCAGATCTATCAGTATGAATAGATCTAATCCCTAAAAATCTTAAGAACTAATTGTTGGTTCTAAAAATGGGGCATCAGCCACACTCATACCATAACCGGTTTCACAGCCTAAAAAAGCAGGAACCAACGGCGTTCCCCCAGAGCGAAAAATGGGGTAGGGAGAAAGCAGAGGATGCCCTAAATCCAAAGAAATTCTAAAACAACCTATATAGTACCAAGAGAAAATGAAATAATAGGAGGGTAGTGTGTACCTGAAGGAGGATGAAAATGAAATACTCGCCGAAGTAATCGCCAAAAACGCAGGAGAAGTTTATGATGCTGCCACTTCTCTCTAAGAGCACGATAATAAGAATGAAAGGGAGTAAAGTAATGCCCCGCTCATTGCTCCACGTTGGTTAGCGAAAAGGCAGGCACCTTTTCATTTGCAAAAAAAAAAAAGAAAAAAAAGAAAAAGAAAGAAATAGCGATAATAACGCACATTTTGAAATACACTTATTATAATATTTCCTCGCCCCGGGAAAAAGGGGTAATGATGAGTAAAGAAAACAGGCCCAACTTTATTCTCGGGAGAATAATCGCCGTTCCGATTTCCTATATGACAAGACATTCATAGCTTTAGCCAAAAATAATAATGCTCCTCTTAGAATATATATCCATATCCCTCTATTCCAAAAAAGAGAACATTGATAAGCAGAGAAGGTAGTTTATCCACCAAGACTCAGGGCAGAAGCTTGCATATGAACGCTTCTGAACCTGGTGGGGGGGGGGGGGGGGGGGGGGAGGAGTAGCTGATAGGGACTAGTATCAGCCCTGCCGCATGAAGAATTCTAAATATTAAGAAAACATGCCTTCGATAGTTTCGGGGCCCCATCTTCGAAGGAAGCTAGTATCAACAATGATAGGGATCAAAATTAACGGTGCTGATAAGGATGGATATCAGCTCTGCCACGTGGTGCTCCATAATGCTGACTGGACCCGTATCCCAGAAGCTTCAGGCATTGCTGCCAATACAGATGCCATGAACTAGACAGAGGTCATAAGCCCCGTACAGATCCTTCCTTGTACAGAAGCTACCTCAGACTCCTAAGCATCTGCTACGATCATAGGGATCTGCCAAGCACGCACTTAACGTGACTCTATGGACTCTAGAGTGAGGACCACCGAATTGATGACAAAGAAAATCTTGTTTCCGTAGAAATTCCTTTCTTGTCCTCCCTCTGCACGAATGTCCACCTTTTCATCCTTTCTACATCTATAAATACTAAGTGATCACATCATTTCACCCAACTGAACTCAACTGAACTCCTCATACACACGCACGCACTCACTCTGCGTACTATTCCATTCATTCTACCGTGGGCTTCTTCAAGCCGGAGCAATTGGAACTTTTGAGGCCTTCTCCCGTGAAACCTCACTCACCATCACCTTCATTTGCCATTCTTATCACTGGGAAAAACATCTCCCATCCTCTCGAGCCTAAGGTATTATCCTCGTCACTGAGGAAGAACAAAGCACGAAGGCGCTTTGCGCTCTTTACTTCACTTTCTTTTCTTTCCGTTCTTCTTCATTTTTCCGCTTGAATGAATCATATACTCCATGGATTCAACTAGTTTATGGTTGTGGAAACCCTTTACTCGAGCATATAGCCCCATTATTGCCTCTATATCTATGTGAACGATGCTCTGTATGAAATTCGTGCAAAATGTGTAGTTATGGCTAACAAATCGCTTGAATCTCCTATTCTCTACCGTTGTAAAGCTTAACCTATGAATGCTCTTTGCAAATATGATGAATAATCACTTAAATTGTTGTGGATCTTCAACCCGGATCTATCAATATCTCTTGGTAAAGGCGACACTATATACTACAATGCATTATAAATTATAAAACAATGCATTATGAATTAAAACTATTTGCATCGTAAAAAAAGGAATTGACAAGGCCACTTATAATTGCTTGAGTTTAAATTTTTAATAAGCATTATTTTAATTAGCATGATTTTACTATATTATGTGAAATTTTTTGATAAAAGAAATCGACCCACAACTTATTAAATAAAATATATAATAAAAGATATATAATTATGGCCCAATTAATCGACCCATTAATTATTAACTCATTGGAAAAAATCTGCCCATTCATTATTAACCCATGCTATTGCAAAAATGGCATGAAGAAAAAGATATACTCCGTATAAAGGATATGTATCAAACTACAGGGTAATTCTATCCGCATCTACCGATTTACTCCCGATATTTTTAAAATAATGTCGATCTTACTAGTTTAACCCTTAGTGAAAAAATTATGTCGTAAGCATCCTACATCCACTACAAACTTAGAATAAAATACAGCCCCCGAAATCATCTCTCGTAAACTCCAGATTAACCACAATCAATCGACGCAAGGAGAATTTTGTTCAAATCAATTGTTGGCCCTCATATTATACCCCTTCTCTGGCACGTCGAACTGCAAAAACACATCGATCAAATCAGGAGAATAAGAGAGGAGTGAACCGAAAACCTCTTGCAGCATTAGCTCCGCCTTTACCGACCGGTCGGCGAAGTAATCTGCTCACTTACTCCTCTTCCATCGTGCCATGGGCTTTGCCCCATATGAGAACTGTTGGCGGAGCCTGCGGTTGATCTCCGCCACCCAACTCTTTATCCCAAGGATCGTAGCCCGTTTTTCGGGAATTCTTGTCGACGGAGATAGGGAGGCCGGCGGGGGCAAAGGTTGAGAGGGAAGGAAAAGTTGGAGTGAGGAATGTACTCCATTTGGAGACATTGAATGATGCGATGAGTGTTTTTGAGTTGTAGAAACGAACCGAGGATTGATTACACAGGGGCTACGAAGATCAATACACATGAGACTCAAAGAAATCAATAAATAAAAGTGTTTGAATCAATTCGTGAATATGTGATTGAAGTTTATGTTATGTTATTAATGAATTTGCGACTGTGAATTTCAATAATAAAACCATAATAATTATTAACCTAAATTAATCCCCTATTAAACCCTTTGCGGCTGCATTGATAAATAATCCGGCTTCTTTCTTCTTCTGTTGCTGCTGTAACCCATCTTCCAATTCATCCACAAAGTCAATAAAATAAAAACAGAAGGAGTCAATTGCAATATTTCAAGAATAAAAAGTGATTTGCGATTGTGCTACTGTAGCAAAGCAAATTTGCTTTTGGAGGAGAGAGGAAGTTGTGAAAAACACATTTTGCGTTTAGATTTGCAGCAGGGTTGGACATCAGATTCAATTAGACCCGGACCTGATATAAGGCCCAAGAGACCTGAGCCTAGGGTCCCAAAATCATTGGGGCCCATAAATTTTCCGTATGAACCTACGAGTTTCTGTCTCTTCGTGATTTTATATATATATATATATATATATATATATATATATATATATAGAAAAGAAATCACATACAAAAGACAGGTTCTGTAAGAAATGAGAAATGATCTGGACCATTGATCCGTGTGATCTACGGTGTAGATTAACTTGTGCATTATAATTTTACTAAAATGCATTATGATTGTATAGATAATGCATTATAATGCACTGTGCATTAGAATTATGTGCATCATGCGTTATAATTATATGCATAAAATGCATCATTTTTTATTTTTTACGATAATCTTATTTTGTACAGGATCTCACCCCTATTTTGTACAGGATCCTGTACAAAATAAGATTATCGTAAAAAATAAAAAATGATGCATTTTATGCATATAATTATAACGCATGATGCACATAATTCTAATGCACAGTGCATTATAATGCATTATCTATACAATCATAATGCATTTTAGTAAAATCATAATGCACAAGTTAATCTACACCGTAGATCACACGGATCAATGGTCCAGATCATTTCTCATTTCTTACAGAACCTGTCTTTTGTATGTGATCTCTCCGCTATATGTATATATATATATTCATGACCATAAATATTTTCTACGTACCTACGAGTTTCAGTCGTTTCGTTACTTTATACTTTATATATGTTTACGATACACTTAAATTTTTTTACATTTATTGAATTGGATTATTTAATTCATGATGAGTTCAATTCATTATTTGTTTAGACTGGTTCATTTTAATTTTCAATATTAACAGTTTATTGCTTCTTAATTTTATTTTATATTCTTATGTCCATCGTTTATTTTGAGGCGAGTGGAGTTAAATTTATTACTTCTCAAATGCTTGTATTTCCTAAAAGTTTTTTTTTTCATCATACGGATTATTCGACTGAAATATCTTTCACATTGTTGAAATTGATTAGGACTAAGCTAGTATGTACGATCAACTATGTTGCAAGGTAGGTTGAACGTATCGGCTATATTATAGATTGCAAGGAAGATGATTTACACATAGGGCTGGGTCGGTACGGTATACAGAAAATTCTATACCGTACTGATACCGTACC
Organism: Thymus mandschuricus; assembly: GCA_029379335.1. Lineage (NCBI taxonomy): Eukaryota > Viridiplantae > Streptophyta > Magnoliopsida > Lamiales > Lamiaceae > Thymus > Thymus mandschuricus. Next base: position 6,924,560 of record CM057074.1, read on the forward strand.
GAAAATTAACGGTATGCTATATTTCATACCGATATCGTGCCGAAGATTTCGGTATACCGTATACCAGTATACTGAAAATTCGGTATGGATCAAAGTGATACTGAATACTGTACCGAGTTTTCGGTATACTGAATATACCGATTGATACCGAATATTATACCGAAAATTTAGTTTTAATCTTTAAAAGTAATATATGTAAATATAAAATGATTTTGTAAAATAAATAAAAATAATATTAATTTCAGTAATTCTCGGTATATACCGCGGTATACCGAATATACCGAATATACCGAGAGTACGGTATGTACCGAAAAGCCGGTATATACCGATTTTTCGGTACATACCGTACTTTCGGTATATCTCGGTATACCGCGGTATGAGAAATATTCATACCGATACCGTGCCGAATATTTTTGGTACGGTATAAATACCGTACCGAAAAATCGGTATACCGTTAATTCGGTATTTTCGGTTTTTTATCGACACGGTATCTTCGGTATTTCGGTATTTCGATATTTTTTTCCACCCCTATTTACACATACTATTTGACAATACAGCTTGTGCTTTTAAAATTAAGATACGTGTTATATTTAGATAAGATAAGAAGTTTCTTCTTTATTTAACTTATTTTTATTACATGAGTATGTTTTATCATTCTTAATACATGTATGTATATTTTTCATTTCTCAAGGCCCACTTTTAATTTTTGCCTATGGCCTTCTGATTGGTGTCTAGATGTTAGGTTTTTCGTTGTCTTTTCGTGTCCGTTTTCCCTAGATTTCGTGTGTTTTCGTTGTTTGTGGCTATGATTTGGTTGTTTTGGAGTCTTTGGTATTGTAGGATGAAAAGGGCTAAAATGAGAAGAAAACAAGAAGAAAGAAGCATTATATCGAAGAGGGGTTCGATAGGAGCACGTAGGTGAAAATGGAGGTCAATTTGGAGTTCGGACGAGGAAGATACGGCCGAAACAAGAAAGATGCTCAAAGTGACCAGATCCAGGATCTGGACGCCGTCCAACATCTGGACGCTGTCCACCATGACGTCCAACATCGCGTCCAGCGTTTAAGCCAAATTTGTGCAGACTCGAGAACTGGACGCCGTCCAGTATAAGTTGGACGCCGTCCAACTAAGGCGACCAACAATTCTTTTCCTTTTATATCTAGCTAGGTTTTTACCTAGTATATATATTACCTCCTTGTGCACGAATTGTAGACATCTTTAGCATATTTTAGCTTTAGTTTTCAGCACTTAAACACTTTAGATTAGTTTTACTTTGTTCGGATCCGGATTCTTAGTTCGTGTAATTCAATTCAAGTTTTTCTTTTACTTCGCGTTCTTCGTTCTTCGTTTAATTCTCGTAAGTTATTTATTGCTTTCGTTTACTTGCTTTTATTGCTTTACTTAGTTTTAGATTTGATTTTGTAATTGCTTCTTTTAATTTCCTTTGTTTAATTTCGTTCTTTCGATTTCTAGTTTAAAGTTTATATTCGTTTTTCTAGTTTCGATTCTCTAGTTTTTCAAAGCTTTCAAAGTTAGATTAATTTTCTTTTAAATTTCCAGATTTATTTCATCGTGTCTAGATTTATTTATGCTTCTATCTTTGCTTCCTTTATTGCTTTCTTTTCGATTTTTGCCTAGGTAGATTTATTGCTTTCTTCTAGTTTAATTTTTTAAGTTTATTTAGTTCGATTTATTTCCAGCTTTTTAGATTAGATTTATTTGCCTTGATTTTAATTGCTTTGATTTATTTTATTTGCCTAGGATTTAAAACAAAAACCCCAAAATCTTCTTTACTTGCTTTCCTAGATTTAGGCTAGATTAGGATTTTACTACATAATTAATTGCCCTGCAAAGTTTTCCTTGAGATTCGACATTGGGTTTTTACATACTAAGTGCTAGGATAGATTTCGTTCTATTGCGAACACTTTTTAGTGAAACAAATTTTGGCGCCGTTGCCGGGGAAAACTTTAGGCGATATATTGTGTAGTATTTTTATTTGTTTTATTTTTTTTATTTTTATTTATGTTTCTTCGATTTTCTTGTTTCTCCCACTCGGTGCGTTTAACCCTTTTGTTGAGTGTTGTTTATGCATGGTCGCCGAAGTCTTCAAAGGAGTTTAGCACCCTACTTCGACAACATCCATCAAAGGAAAGCGATTTTAGCCGCGAAGGAGAAGGAGGAGATCGATTCTCAAGACTTTTCCTTAGTCTTGTTATTTGCAGAGCCCGAAGCCATGGCAGCTAGAGTCATGGGCGATTTTGCTCGCCCTACATTCACAGCCAGCACTTCGGCGATTGTCCTGACGGAAGCGGTCAGGAATCATGAGCTTAAACCTCATCACATGGCGTTGCTCCCATCCTACCTAGTGCTGCCCAACGAGGATGCTTTGACGTTCATCCGAGAGTTCTGCACGGTGGTGCAAACTTTCCCACTCTCGGGACTCACGGAGGATAACTTGAAGATGAAGTGCTTCCCGTACACCCTCAAGCATCAAGCAAAGTCATGGTATTTGGCACTCCCGGCCAACTCTCTCGCCACATGGAATGCGGTGTGCCAGAAGTTCATGCTCAAGTACTACCCGAACCGCAAGACTCAAGAGGTGCGGTCAAAGATTATGAATTTCTCCCAAGACAGCGATGAGCCGTTTCACGAAGCCTGGGAGAGGTTCCAAGAGCTACTTCAACAATGCCCCCATCATCAAATGGCATCGGAGTTGCTTTGGCAATATTTCTACGACGCCCTCAACCAAACTTGTCAGTTCATGGTGGATAGTTCGGCCGGAGGCAACATAGCGGTCAAGACAGCTGACGAGTTGAAGGATATTTTCGAGATGCTCGCTGCGAGTTCTCAACAAAAATCAGCTAGACCGAGGAAAGTTGAGGCGAGTGCAATTTCGATGAGTTCCGATTTGAAGAAGCAAATAGCCGACATGTATAGGGATCTCGAGAGCTTGAAGATGAAGCAAAGTGTACCGGCCCCGAAGGAGGAAGAAAGGATGCCGGACCAATGCGAAGTTTGCGGAGAGTTGGGACACATTAAGGAGGTTTGCCACAACATGGGAGCATTCACTTATGAAGGAGGAGCCGATGTCTATGTCGCCCAAGGTTACATGCCACAAGGACCACCACCTCAAGGGCAAGGTACGAACCCGAATTTCCAATATCGTCGCCCCCCTCCATATAACAATCCCTACCCTCCTCCAAATTCATACTACTCCCCTTCTCCACCATATTATCCACCTCCACAATACCCTCCTAATCCATATTATCCACCACCTCCATACTACCCACCTCAACCTACTCACACACCACCATCACCATACCCAAATTCTCGTCCTCAAGGACCTCCACAAAAGCCTCCCGTCGATGAGAGTCTCTCCACATTCCTACATGAGGCTAAATTGGCTCGAGAGGCTCAAGATGCTAACATAAAGAGGCTCGAGATGGCCATTGGCCAAATTTCTAGTTCCATGCACCTAATGCAACAACCGGGGCGAATTCCGAGCCAAGGGATTCAACCACAACAAGCCAACGAGGTGCAAAGCTGTTGGGAACACCTTGCAGTTTGATTTTGATGATGTTTATCGAAACCACACTTAGACATATTTTACTTGTTTAGGGTCAAGGCCGATAGATCGACCTGCTACCTGTTAGTGCAGGTCGATGCTCTCTATAGTTTAAATACAAGTTCGATCCACTCTGTAAGAGAAAAGGTTGTTTATCGACCTGCCTCATTCGGATCGAGCTGGTATATCTTCCTGTCTATCGACCTTCCTTATCAAGCTTCCAGCCTGCTTTGACTTAGAAGATTTCAAGAGCTGGATTATCTTATCAAGGTCGATGCTCCGCCTTCATGGAGCAACACGACCTGATCCTTGCCACGTGGTGTGCCAGCAAGGACGAACTTTCCCAATGGCTAGAAGTGAGTCATCCTCCAACGGCTAGTGCCACGTCATCCTGACTCCAACGGCTAGTTTTTCAAAACTGCCTATATATACTTCAGCCATTATCGGATTCAAGCACGGGAAACTCAAGCTATCAACGCCAAACTCTGCCAAAATCTCTCTCAAGTTCATATTCATTCAAGTGTTCGAAATCCCATTAGTTTCCCAAACACTTGACGAAGAGAGATTTTCTACTCCGATAAAAGCCACAACGACGAAGCGATCACTGCTGCTTGTCGTTGATTCAAACAACTTCTTCTCCGACTTGTTCGAAGTTAGAAAGTCTGTTTTGTGTTCTTCGCCATTATAGAGTTAGTCAAGCTCTGTAATTTCGCGAAAGGTTGTTTATATATCTTCTGTACGAAAGGTTGTAAGGGTCACGACCCAAAACTCGTGTCTAGATATATTCGAGTTAGAGTGTATTTAGAACTGATACTCAGTCAATATAAATAAGAAAGAAGTTGGATCCAAAGGTAAAGGGATTCTCAGGTCGAGTCGACCTGACGTGGACGTAGGAGGGTTTCTCCGAACCACGCTAAATTGCGGTGTCTCTCTCTCTCTCTTTATTTATCGCACTTTCAATATCTTATCTATCTGACAAGCATCAACCTGCATTTCATGAAACAACCTGCATTGGCTTAATAGATTTTTCAAAGAGTAATCAACCTCCACCAACTTCCGCATAAACAGTTTGATAAATCAAGCTTGTTATCAAACGAGCTTGATAGATCAATCTGCCTCTGATAAGGATCGACCTTGACAATCGACCTTCTGATCGACCTGATTTTATAAAACGTCGAAAACGGTTGGCATTGGTGTATTCCCCCTCCCCCCCATACACAAATTACTCTTTTCCGGGACCAACAAGTGGTATCAGAGCAGTGGTTCTTTTGACCGCTGCTTTGCATACTAAAGGTTTTATCAAACTTTTTGTCATTTTAATCCGATCCTTTTGAAAAATCTTTTCATTCATATCATATCATTCTATTTGCAATGGAGGCTTCTCTTCTCAGGGTTTGTGAAGATTTCTCCATTCAAGGCTATGAAGACTGGAGCTTCCGAATCAAGATGTGTCTCAAGGCACATCACGTCCTTATGTGGGAGATCATCGAAAAAGGCCCCTCTCCCATTTATGCAGCGAAGATTATCGTTGATGGAACGTCCCCCGGGGAGGCCACTTAAGAAAAGGTCCTCAAAAATCCTCGCGACTATACAACCGAGGAAAGGAAGGAGGCCAGTCTCGATGATTACGCAAAGGGACTCATCTCAAGCACTGTGAAGGGCGTCTATCTTGCCAAGATCCGAAATCTTGAGACTGCCAAAGAGACGTGGGACACCCTCCGGTCTATCAGCCTGGGTTCAGAGGAGATGAAGGAGAACAAGCTGTCCATGGCGTGCAGCAAGTTCGATGACTTCAAGATGATTTCGGGTGAAACCATAGAAGCGATGAAGATTCGCTTCACCGAAATAATTCTCAAGATCGCTGCAATCAACCCTCACAAATATACGCAGCGCGAGAAGAATCTTAAAGTGATGCGTGCCCTACCTGAAAATTGGCACGTATACGCCGCCATGCATCCAGCCCGTTCGGACTTCAACTTCCTCACCACCGAAGATCTTTTCGACATCCTTGTCGGAAATGAATATGAGATGATCCGCATCCATGGATCAGCACAGCCTTCCACTAGCAAGAAGGCCGATGAAAAGAATGACAAGGAGGTAGCCTTTAAGGTCGACTCAGCCTCCGTTGCTACCCCAAGCACGATTGACGAATCTATCGTTAAAAAGTTCGAGAAAATGACTCTCGATTATGCACTCGCTGCTAGGAGAAATGAGAAGCTCCTAGGAAAGGTTGTCAAATACAAGAAATTCTACCGTGACAACAAGCAAAATTTCTCAAACCGCAACCACGACCGCCCTGACAAAAAGGGAGAAGGTAAACCCTCAACCTTCAATTCTTCTAACACACCCGAGGGTGGCTGTTTTGGTTGTGGCAGGCCGGGTCATTATAAGACCGATTGTCCGGATCTGACAAAGGCTGAGAGAGACGAGCTCCGTGTAAAGCACGATAAGAAGCTCAAGGAACAACGAGCTGCCATGATCGCCGAAGAAACAAAGGAAGCTCACCTCTCAGACAGCTCGTCAAGTGATGACGAGGGTTACATCGCTTTCGACGAAAGTGATGATGAAGAGTGTTTTGTTGGAGAACTCCAACAAACCGTGGGATCTCCAAAGGTAGTTCCTCAACCTATTTCACTTTCTTTCTCTGACGATGAATGTGCAGAAGAAGGTGAAGAACTATCCGAGGTTGTGTCTTGGGAAGAAATCAAGAAACAGCTCGATGATTATGCCGATCTCGTGGATACACTCAAAGAGGTCGTTGAAGATAATGCTGAGCTGATGAATAAGAATGAAAAATACAAGCTAGCATTGGAAGAAAAATTCACTCCCTATGATGAAGAAAAAGAAAGGGAGATCGAAGCCCTAAAGTCAAAAGTTGAAGAATTGACTTTCCGGGTTAAGGAGTTCGATACCAGGGCGCTCGAGAAGGACGAGTCCCTCAAGATCAAAGATGCCGAAATACACAGCCTTACATCAAAGTTGGCTGACTTGGTTATTCGACACGAACTCCTCGTGAAAAAGGAAGAAAAACTTCAACTCACCTTGAGCCAGTTGAAGAAAAGTGGAAAGAGATTGGAAGAGGTCCAATCCATGCAACGCAATCCGCGCGATCACTCTGGAATTGGATTCAACGGAGAATCCAAAGAATGCAAGGATAAAGACTGCGAGATCAAGTTCGTGAAGGCGCAGTCTAAATCAAAAAATATCAGGAAAGCTCATCAAGCTCTGCCTGATAAGATGGTCAAGCTGAAAAATCCAGTTCGACAGCCCCAAGCCATCCTCTTAAAGCAACACAAGAAGGAACAGCCCGTTCCTCAAAAGAAAGTGAGTCGACCTGTCCAGCAACGTCGACCTGCCCCCACTTATCAAAAACAGGTTGTTCATCAAGGGCGATATGAAGGCCAGTACTATCAAAGGCCGTATCACCCTCAGTTCTTCTATCCTGGTTATCAAGTATGTTACTGCCATCATCCTCAACAGTCAAACTTTCAAGACTGGCAGTATTAACCTGGTTTCTATGAAGAACACTATAATCAGCCTCGTCGCCCTCGCTCAATGAAAACCAAGGCTTCCAAGCCCAAGACTGCCACTGCCTCGTCCTCAGCCTCGGATAGAAGCAGACCGGCAAAACAAGTCTGGGTCCCAAAGACCGTTCCCGCAACCGATGTAGCACCCAATCTCAAATGGGTTGCTAAGTTTAACTAATTGCAGGTCGGGAAGGCTCAAAGAAGGAGCCAAGCAGCTCATGGAGCTGTATGGATCATTGATAGTGGATGCTCCAAGCACATGACATGTGACAAAACGCTACTATCAAATTATCAAGAACGAGACGGGCCACTTGTAACCTTTGGAGGAAATTCAAAGGGACTCACAAGAGGCCAGGGTGATCTAAAAGTTGGTAAAACAACTATTTCTAACGTCTCGTACGTTGAAGGTCTTAATCATAACTTATTCTCTGTGTCGCAATTTTGCTCGAGTGGTAAACGAGTAGAATTCACTACTAACAAATGTCTCGTGAGAAATGAGGAAGGAGAAGTACTTCTTACCGGAATTTTGCAGGATAGACTCTACATAGTCCAATGGACTGATGGAATAGAGACCTGCCTGATCACAAAGGCTGACTCCGAGACAAGCTGGTTATGGCACAAGAGGCTGAGTCATTTGAACTTCAAGGCCATCAACAAGCTCGCACGCAACAAACTGGTGAACGACCTGCCAGATCAAGTCTTCGATCGTGATCACATTTGCAAAGCCTGTCAAGCTGGAAAGCAAACAAGATCATCCTTTCCAAGTGTGACAGCACAAGCTTCAAATCGAATTTTTGAGCTTCTCCATCTCGACCTCTTTGGTCCAATCACTCCCTTGAGTATAAACGGTAGAAAATATGCTCTCGTTATTATAGATGATTATTCTAGATTTACGTGGGTTATTTTCATGTACAAAAAGAAGGAGACTTTGGAGAAGCTACCCGCATTGTTGAGCAAACTGTGCAATCAAAAGGAGAAGTCCATCATCTCCATTCGATCCGATCGAGGCACCGAATTTATCAATGCAATGATCGAAGAATATTGCACAAAGAGTGGAATTCATCATCAAACCTCAACAGCTCGTACACCTCAACAAAATGGCGTAGTGGAACGCCGTAACAGGTCGCTGAAGGAAGCAGCTCGTACCATGTTGGATGAAACCAACCTTCCAAAGAAGTTTTGGGCGGAGGCCGTTAACACAGCCTGCTATACCCAAAACAGGTCGATTATCACTACCCGACATGGAAAGACTCCTTACGAGCTGTGGAACAACAAGCTCCCCAGGTTAAAGTATTTTAAATCTTTTGGATGCTTGTGTTACATTCATAACAATGGGAAATCCCAATTAAAAACTTTTGATAGCAAGGCCGATCCAGGAGTATTTCTAGGATACTCAGAGGTTAGCAAAGCTTATAGAGTTTTTAATAAGAAAACCCTAGTTGTGGAGGTAACACCTCATGTTGTGTTTGATTAATCTACTTGTCTGTACAGAGAGATAAGTACAGGTCCAGATCAGTCCGCTACTAACAGGCCGTCTAACTCCCCCATCGACGACCTGCTAGTGTGGACTCCAACCGAACTAGAGGAAGAGGATCAATCTGATCCTAAGGTCACACAGCAAGGGGGAAATGATGCAAGTAATGTTCATACTTCGAGCTGTAATACATCAGCCAGAATTAACCAGGCTGATCCCCCATTCTCAGTTCCCCAGACTGATGCTGTTCACGACCTTACAACACAAATCGAGCAGCTCGATAACTCAATGGAGCAGCTCGACATTCAGTCCGATCAGCAGCCTGATCAACAGCCCGAGCAACAGCACGTTCCCACTGATCAACCTTCAACTCACCCGGAGTTTGACGAACCTATTAATGAGCCCGATCCAGTCATTTCAAACGAAGAAAGATCTCGACGCAGACGATGGATCGATGATCATCCAAAGGAGCTCATTGTTGGGAACCCAAACCAAGGAGTGCGGACAAGAAGAACGATTGGTGAAAGTGCGCTACTAAGCTGCTATCTCTCTCGCATAGAACCCAAAGATGCCATTGAAGCTCTTCAAGATGCTGACTGGATTCAAGCCATGCAAGAAGAACTCAATGAATTCAAAAGAAACGATGTATGGTCTCTAGTTGATCGTCCTTATCATCAGGGCGTCATTGGAGTTAAATGGGTGTACAAAAACAAGAGAGATGAATCTGGAGAAGTTGTCAGAAATAAAGCCCGATTGGTAGCAAAGGGTTACTGTCAACAAGAAGGAATCGACTATGATGAGACATTTGCCCCCGTCGCAAGATTAGAAGCTATAAGGCTGTTTCTAGCTTATGCCGCTCATCAACGATTCAAAGTCTACCAGATGGATGTAAAAAGTGCGTTCCTCAATGGCGTTCTCGAAGAAGAAGTCTATGTGGAACAGCCTCCAGGATTCGAGGAGGGTGATTCAAGCAAAGTCTACAAACTACACAAGGCCGTCTACGGACTTAAGCAAGCTCCTCGAGCTTGGTATGAGACGCTATCCTCCTTTCTCATCGAATCTGGATTCAAGCGTGGATCAGTCGACAAAACGCTATTCACTATCAAAGTGAATGAACATATCCTTTTAGTACAAATTTATGTTGATGACATTATATTTGGATCTAAATCTCCCATATTATGCGAAAAATTTGGTAACCTCATGACAGACAAATATAAAATGTCTATGATGGGGGAAATGAATTTCTTTCTAGGGTTGTAGGTCAAGCAGTCCGATGAAGGAATCTTCACTAGCCAAACAAAGTACGCACACGAGCTGGTCGATAAGTTTGGTGTCAAAGACAGCAAGCCCGTCAAAATACCAATGCTCTCTGGTGGGAAGATCGACCCGGATCCAGAAGGAAAACCTGCCAACATAACACAGTACAGGGGTATAATTGGTTCATTACTTATCTAACTGTGAGTCGACCTGATATCACTTTTGCAGTTGGAGTGTGTGCTCGATATCAAGCTAATCCGAAGGAATCTCACTTGGAAGCAGCAAAGAAAATTCTTCGATACATCAAAGGAACCACAAACTTAGGTCTTTGGTATCCTTGTGATGATAATTTGCAGCTTACAGGTTATTCAGATTCTGATCATGCAGGGTGCAAGCTCGATAGGAAATAAACCTCGGGTACTTGCCACTTTCTTGGAAACAAGCTGATATCATGGTTTTCAAAGAAACAAACTTCAGTAGCCACCTCCACCACAGAGGCCGAGTACATGGCCGCAGGGAGTTGTTGTGCACAAATCTTGTGGATCAAACAACAACTCAAAGATTATGAAGTTGAAGTCAGTGAAGTGCCCATATTCTGCGACAGCTCGAGTGCTATCGCCATTACTCAAAACCCAGTTCTTCATTCAAGATGCAAACACGTGGATATTCGACATCACTTTATTCGTGATCACGTGGAAAAGAAGAACGTGGTTATTGAGAAGATACACACTGATATTCAACGGGCTGATATCCTAACCAAACCACTAGGTGAAGAAAGATTCAAAATGCTGTGTGGAAAGTTAGGGTTACTAAATGTTGAGTCAACAGGCCGTTCGTAATTCAACAGGCCGTATCTCTCAACAGGCCGTCATCGATTCAACTGGCCGTTCTCTCAACAGGCCGTTTCTCTCAACAGGTTGTTTCTCTCAACAAGCCGTCATCCTACTAATAGGCCGATAGTCAAATGACAGACCGTTCCCTATCAACAGGCCATCGTCTAATCAACAGATCGACATGTGTTCCTCAAATTGAGGGGGAACACTTGCCCAAATGATCCATTTTTTATTTTATTTTTTTGAGGGGGAACAAAGGCCGATATCACAAGTCCAGGCCGTTAACTTCGCCAGGCCGATATCACAAGTCCAGGCCGTTAACTTCGCCAGGCCAATATCACAAGTCCAGGCCGTTCTCACTTCATCAGGCCGATATCAACCTGAATGCTACCCGCATTAATGAAGGGGGAATCAAAAGGGCAGTATCACCCTTTTGTCTTTCATTTAACTTCTTTAATACGCATTGAATTCTTTATTAATTATTGATATTTATTTCTCAATGTGTTACATTGTTTAAGGCTCTGTTAGGTTGCAGAAAATAAGGAAAAAGGGAATAATGATTGCTATTTTTGCAACACATCTAGTCAAGTGTCAAATATTGACACATCGACCAATGTCGCATTTAATTCCCTGCCACCTTTTCTGAAAAAGTGCTAGTTTACGCACGTTTCTCTTATCTCACGCGCGAATGTGAACCGTTTCACATTCCACGCGCTTTGATCGTGCGGACGTGAATTAAAGGGCGAACTTTAACCCTTTCAAATTCAAACGATCTCAATCGTTCAAAATGTCTATATATGTCATGTTGATTTCATTTGAAACATTACTTTCTTCATCATCTGCAACCCTAGTTTTTCAGTTTCTGCTAAAAACTACCAGCCGCAGTTGTGCCATCTTCGCCGTTTTTCTTCCATTTTCAGTCAAGCTTTCACTCATATATCTCATAAAATGGCAGGAAAATCTTCTACCGGCACCAAGGAAATGCAGTGGGAGGAGATCGAAGCGTTTTTGAAGTCTCGCATCAAGTACGAGCCATACATGGTTCGTGAAACCTTCGGGTTTCGCGATCTGGAATCAATGTATACTTTGGTGGAAACCTGCCTTCCGTTCCACCGGATTATCTCCGCCCATCCGCCGAAGCAACTCACCAAGATCGTGAGTGCCTTTTTCTATAACTGGAATAAGGGCGACTCCGTCTCCACCCACACCGTCTCCCTCGGTACCCAGAAGGCCGTCCACCACATCAACGTTCTTGACGCTGTGAAGGCCGCCTTCAGCATTGGGGAGGGTGGGACGATGCAACTCTCGGAAATCTCGCGAGACCAGTTGCAGCAGGTTTTCGACCGTGTCTTAATGGAGCAAAGGCCGTTCTTGGCAAGCACGTTCAAGAGGAACGAGCTCCGCCCCAAGTACCGCCTCTTGATGGATTTTGTGCAGAAGTGCTTCTTAGGGCACATTGGGAATCACGACCAAGTAACCCCATTGAAGTTTCAGATCATGGCGGCTGTGATACTCAACCTGCCCATTAGTTGGGCCAAACTGCTGGTCACCCTGCTGTGGGATGAGGCCAGGCAGATCGAATGTACGATGGAGGAAGAGGCCGTGGTGGGAGTTCGTCTCCACAACGAGAAGAGGCCGATTCACCTTGGGACGAAGGCGACCTGCATCATTACTTCCTTTTTCAAGAATAGGAAGTGGACTGATGAGCCGTCCTTCCCCCACCTCTTTATTCCAAAAGATCTCCACCAAATGGAGATGGCCTTGGGGGTCGCGCCGCAGATTTTCTATGGGTCGCCAGACCATGTAAGGGCGCACCTCACCAAGACCGGAGAATCCAAGGTTGGTTGGAGGATTCCGGCTCGCCCTGTCCAAAAGAAGAGAAAGGCCGATGACGAGCCGATGCCCTCTCGCCCTATAAAGAGGACTCCCCCTGCCAAGAAGACTCCTCCTCGAAGGACGCAGTCAGCCTCAACAGAACCACCGATCAGGCCGATTCATCGACTTCTTCCCATGGAGGTCGAGGAATCCGCCCCTGGCAGGCAGCCATCGCCCTCCCCATCGCCCTCTTCTTCAGCCGAACGGACTCCCTCTCCAGTCCGTTCCGCCATCGAGCCGTCCACCTCGCAGCAACGACCTGCTTCTCCCCGCCCGCAGGTCGTTGTCATTTCCTCTCCTGCGAGGTCCCCCGCAGTCCGACGTGCTGGCTCCGTGGAGATCGAGGATCTCACGGAGGACGATCCCCAGCCTTCCCCCTTCCGGCATGTGGCCGTGGAGGAAGACGTCGTCCTGCTCGTCCAGCCATTCTCCGAGCAGCCCGTGTCTGCTGCTCACTCCATGGTGGCCTCCATGAAGGCAGAGGCCAGGCTGAAGGTGATCGACCTGATGCCGGGGATTGCTCAACTCCCCAAGTCCCTCGACCTTGCTGCTCGCCTCCAGTTTTATCTGGTCTGTAAGTCGAGCTATTATTACGTTTTTGAGGCCTTGCTGCAGGTCGCCACCCTCGATGAGCTGAAGGTCGAGGAGTTGGAGCTAGAGGCAGAGTTCGGATTTTTCAGTGTGGAGGATGCGGCCGCCAATTTCCAATCTCTTGTGCTGCGGCGCATGAAGGTCGAGGCCAAAATTCTGGGCATCGACCTTCGCCCCCTCTACACTCACTCTCGCGCCCTCTACAACTCCGCCGCCACTATTGGAGACGAGTTTGATGCCATTCAAACTCCAGAGCAATCGCCACCAAGGAATGAAGGTGGTGATGAAGCTCTGATTGCTGCTGATTCTGCTCCCGACGCATCAAAGTTCGATGCGGAGACCGAGTTCAATACTCTATCTGCAAAGCTCAAGTCTCTTACCATCAGCATACCGGAGCAGATCAAGCAAGCCATTGCGGAGGCCCGGGTCGATATCTTGAAGGAAGCCAAGACTCAGGCCGATGATGCTGCTAGGGAGCGGGTCACGAAGTTTGCAGTGGAGCACTTGAAAGAATATACAGACAAACTTCTGCCGGCCCAGCTCGAGGCACTGAACATGGCGTCCCATGATCTGATCGGGGAAGTGAAGGAGGACGTAGCCAAGGTCGATCACCGGGTGACCGCCCTGACTACTTCAGTCACAAATTCGGCATCAGCCTCCAACACTCAGATCAACGGCATCCTGGATACTCTCACCAGCCTGCTAAACGGGCACCAGCAGCTGAGAGAGGTCGTTGGCAAGCTGCAGGAGGAGGATGCTTCCCTTCTTTCCCTTATTAACTCCCTTTCTGATGATGTCGAAAAGGGGGAAGAAGCAAGAGCCGCCGCCGCTAAGAAGAAGAGGACCAGCAAATCCAAAACTCCTTCATCTTCTTCGGTTCCTCCTCCTCTGCCTCCGCCGCCAAGGAAGACCGTCCCCCAGGCCGCTGCCTCCAAGCCCGATTCCCAGGCCGCCGCCTCCCAGGCCGATTCCGAGGCCGCTGCTGCCAAAGCTCGTTTGGCAAAAGAGGTCGAGCTGATATCTGCCATGCATCTGGCCGGTGCGACTCCGGAGCAGGCCTTGAATCCCAATGAGCAACGGCGTTTCATCGCAGAGCGCCGAGCTGCTGAAGCGAGGAAGAAAGCTGAAGAGGACTGGATCAGCCAGTCGGCTTCCGAGCTGATTTTGGAAGCTGGAGTCCAGCAGCAGGCCGTTGAATGGCTCGATGAAAATCAGAACGCCCTGCTGAGGGAGCTCAACAGCTACTTCATCCTCCTCTTTTACTGGATTCAAGATCCCTCTCTCCCTGAAGATGCTGATGACGCCTATGCGGCCTATATGCTCAAATTTCCTCACCAAGATTTCGTTGGTGAACTGCGAAAGAAGGCTGCAGAGGCCGGTGCGATCATAAGGGCTCCAGCCAAGCAATATTTCACGCCCTTGCTTATCGGTGATTCAAGATTTTTGGATTATTCCCGAAACGACCGGTACATCGCAATGACCGCCATCGGCCTGAACGTCAATGTCGCAAAATCCGATCCCGCTTACCGCCGTATCAGGGATGAAATTTATGCCAGCATGAAGGCTAAGTCCAGGGAGCAGATCCAGGAAGAGCGAGTGGCAGCCCGTGCCCAGCAGAAGAAGCAAAGTTAGATGATTTTGTATGTTTTTGTAATTCATTTAAGTTCATAGCCTGCATTGTAAATTCCCTATGTAATTTCGCTATCGAGCTGAATGAAGCAAAAATCATCTATTCGACCTGACGACAATATCTCTTTGTCCAGGCAATCTGCCTTTACTGCTTTATTTCCATTATATTATTATCTGCCTTTCTTATTATTCCTTATCAACCTTCATGGTTAATCGATCTTTCATTGTTTTTATCTTAGGAATTATTTGTAAAGTGTTTGGTTTCGACATCATCAAAAAGGGGGAAATTGTTGGGAACCCCTTGCAGTTTGATTTTGATGATGTTTATCGAAACCACACTTAGGCATATTTTACTTGTTTAGGGTCAAGGCCGATAGATCGACCTGCTACCTGTTAGTGCAGGTCGATGCTCTCTATAGTTTAAATACAAGTTCGATCCACTCTGTAAGAGAAAGGTTGTTTATCGACCTGCCTCATTCGGATCGAGCTGGTATATCTTCCTGTCTATCGACCTTCCTTATCAAGCTTCCAGCCTGCTTTGACTTAGAAGATTTCAAGAGCTGGATTATCTTATCAAGGTCGATGCTCCGCCTTCATGGAGCAACACGACCTGATCCTTGCCACGTGGTGTGCCAGCAAGGATGAACTTTCCCAACGGCTAGAAGTGAGTCATCCTCCAACGGCTAGTGCCACGTCATCCTGACTCCAACGGCTAGTTTTTCAAAACTGCCTATATATACTTCAAGCCATTATCGGATTCAAGCACGGGAAACTCAAGCTATCAACGCCAAACTCTGCCAAAATCTCTCTCAAGTTCATATTCATTCAAGTGTTCGAAATCCCATTAGTTTCCCAAGCACTTGACGAAGAGAGATTTTCTACTCCGATAAAAGCCACAACGACGAAGCGATCACTGCTGCTTGTCGTTGATTCAAACAACTTCTTCTCCGACTTGTTCGAAGTTAGAAAGTCTGTTTTGTGTTCTTCGCCATTATAGAGTTAGTCAAGCTCTGTAATTTCGCGAAAGGTTGTTTGTATATCTTCTGTACGAAAGGTTGTAAGGGTCACGACCCAAAACTCGTGTCTAGATATATTGGAGTTAGAGTGTATTTAGAACTGATACTCAGTCAGTATAAATAAGAGAGAAGTTGGATCCAAAGGTAAAGGGATTCTCAGGTCGAGTCGACCTGACGTGGACGTAGGAGGGTTTCTCTGAACCACGCTAAATTGCGGTGTCTCTCTCTCTCTCTCTCTTTATTTATCGCACTTTCAATATCTTATCTATCTGACGAGCATCAACCTGCATTGGCTTAATAGATTTTTCAAAGAGTAATCAACCTCCACCAACTTCCGCATAAACAGTTTGATAAATCAAGCTTGTTATCAAACGAGCTTGATAGATCAATCTGCCTCTGATAAGGATCGACCTTGACAATCGACCTTCTGATCGACCTGATTTTATAAAACGTCGAAAACGGTTGGCATTGGTGTATTTGTTTCACCAAAAAGTGTTTGCAATAGAACAAAATCCTATCGTAGCACTAGTAAGTAAAAACCTAAGTCGAATCTCAAGGAAAACTTAACAGGGCAAA
Organism: Thymus mandschuricus; assembly: GCA_029379335.1. NCBI lineage: Eukaryota > Viridiplantae > Streptophyta > Magnoliopsida > Lamiales > Lamiaceae > Thymus > Thymus mandschuricus. The sequence goes on from CM057074.1 coordinate 6,940,903, forward strand.
TAATTGTGTAGTAAAAACAACCTAAACTAAGAAAGCAAGTAAATAGAATATTTGGGTTTTTGGTTTTTAAAATCCTAGACAAGAAAATAAATCAAAGCAATTAAATCAAAGCAAATAAATCTAATTTAGAAAGCTGGAAATAAATTGAATTAAATAAACTTAGAAAATTAAACTAGAAGAAAGCAATAAAACTACCTAGGCAAAAATCGAAAGGAAAGCAATAAAGAAAGCAACGAAAGAAAACAAAACGAATCTAGACATAATTAAACTAAATCTGGAAATTAAATAAATAAATCTAACTCTAAGAACTTTGAAAACGAGAGAATTGAAAACGAAAGAAAAACGAATCTAAACTAGACTTTGAAAACCGAACGAACGAAATTAAACTAAAGAAATTAAACGAGGCAATAAAGAAATCGAATCTAAAACTAAAGCAAGTAATTAAAGCAATTAAACGAAAGCAATAAAATAACTTACGAAAGTAACGACGAAACGAAGAACTTGAATTAAACTGCAACGAACTACGAATCCGGATTCGAACAAAAGAAAGCAATAAAAACTAAAGCTAAAGTAGTTAGAACTGAAAAACTAAGGTAAAAGGTTGTTCATAATTCGTGCCCTAATGGCATATATATACTAAGGTAAGAGTCTAGGAAAGTAATTAAGAAAAACGCGACATGGAGCGAGCGCTCTAAAGATCTGGAGCGGGTGCTCCATAATGGCTACGTAAATTCTGCTTCACTTCTTGAACTGGAGCGGGCGCTCCAACACCCTGGAGCGGGCGCTCCAACTAGGCCATGCAAATCCTTCTCGAACACTGTTCATGGAGCGGGCGCTCCACACCTCTGGAGCGAGCGCTCCAACTCATCTGCGCACTTTATCCAAATTTTCACTCCTTTTTCTTCCTTTTCTCCTTCTTTCTCCTTCTTTCGGCTCCCATGATCCCTAACAAGTAAAATACTCGAAACACCCAAATCATAGCTATAAAGACACAAAACAACTCCAAAACGACACAAAAACAAATAATAAATAAAGACTAAATCCTAACAAAATGACACCAAACAACTCCCCCACACTTAGACCTTTGCTTGTCCTCAAGCAAAATAATCATATAACTTAGACTCAATTCAAATAATCCAAATCATAGAACATTTAATCATCGGAATCGACAAACTCAAACAAGGTCACTTTAATCCCAAGTTGCGAACAATCATCATCAACAAACTATGCGGCTTATAAATCAATCCAAGTAAGAGGAAAAGCAATGATAACACACATCTCACAATATCTCGATCATCACAACTTAGACAACTAGCATACTTCCCCTTTTTATTCAACAAATAAGCAACTCTTTTTTTTTTTTTTTAAACATGTGAACGTTTATGGCACATAATTCACTAGGTTTAATCATCGATGGGTCACATCGAGCCTCCTAGTGCGGTTTCCCGTACCCATTGTCAAGAGGGGTAGAATGCCTACGAACACTTATTCTAATATACACGAGTATCATTTAGGACATAGTTCATGAAATTTAATCATTCGAGGATCTCTCGAAGCCTTTTCATGTGGTTTCCCATGCTCATTACTCTAGTATTTTCATACGTTACAAGCAAGAGGAGCAGAAATCCTATCAACTCTTTATTCACATAAACACAACTATTTTTTTTTTCTTTTCTCTTTTTTTTTTTTTTTCTAAGGGGAAAGTAAACTAGCAATCCAAATTACAACAATCTAGACTAATCACTCAACCAAAAATCATAAATCATTTTCCTCAAACTCACATCAATTCATGCCCCACAATTCATCGAATCATAATATATCACAACTCAAGATTAAACCAACCTAATTTATGCTCAAATCAATTCCAACAACTAAATACTCCATCATCAAATCATTCGAATTAATCCTAAATTACATGCTTACATGCTTGAACACAAACAAATTTCTAAGTGGGGAAAATAAACAAAGACACAAAAACAAACAAGACACGAAAACACAAACATCAACTAACATGTCAAAAGTGATAATTATTCACACCCCCCCCCCCCCCCCCCCCACACACACACACACACTTAAAATCATGCAATGTCCCATTGCAAGAAAATAAATAAAAAGAGAGGAGAAAACTTATCGCTTTTGACGACCACAATTGGCACAAAAATCGGAACCTTGATCGATCCCAATAATCGCAACCTACAAAACAAACCAAAAACAAAAATACCAAACAAGCATAATATCATCTAAAATAACAAAAACACGACAAAAAAAATAAAGAAAAGCAAATAGCTATCAAGGGTGAAAGTTTCGAGGATCATTTGGATCATTAGGATCCCAAGGTGCCTGAGAAGAAGAAGAAGTAGGGTGAAAATCGGTATACCTCGAAAGATGGCGCTCAATAGCATATACCTGACCCGGAAGAGGTGGAACGGGCGCTCCGAACCACTGGAGCGAGCGCTCCAGTTAACCTGCGCTGAAAAAAATTAAATCCACGCCCGTGGAGCGGGCGCTCTGAAGATCAGGAGCGGTCGCTCCAATCCGATCTCGATTTTTTTTTTTTTCTTTTTTTATAATACGTGGGTTGCCTCCCACCAAGCGCTCTTTTAACGTCATTAGCTTGACTTACAAAAAATTAATCAAGAATAAAAAGAAGGGGGATCGGAGATAACAATGGTCTCGACCGTTTGAGGCAACGTCTCTCCTTTGATGTACGGTTTCAAATGTTGACCATTAGCTGAAAATTTGTACCCCGACTCTTCATTCTTGATCTCCACAGCTCCATGGGGAAAAACACGAACGACCGTGTAAGGATCTCCCCACTTGGACTTGAGCTTGCCCGGAAAGAGACGAAGACGAGAATTGCAAAGAAGTACCTTCATCCCGGGCTTGAACTCCTTATAGGTGATCTTCTTGTCATGGGGCCGCTTCACCTTATCCTTGTAAATCGTCGCATTCGATGCAGGTGTCGAGTTTTCCTCTTCTACTTCATCAATCTCCTCCAAATCCCGTAGACGTTGCTCGATATCCTCTTCCCCATCCACGCAACTAAAGAACTCGTCATCCTCTTCTTCATCTTCAATGACTTTTTCAAAACCTGCCACCCTATTAAAATCCTCACGAAAATTTTCCTCAACAAGAGGGTTAGCAAGCTTAACATAAGAACAACTATGAAGAGAGGACGAAGGAATTGGAGGAGAATTTCGAAATACCGAAAATGTCACCGAACCTCCTTTGCCGGCCATGCTCAAAGTTCCGGAGCCAACGTCGATTCGAGTTTGAGTAGTTGCCATGAACGGTCGTCCTAGCAAAAGAAGATGACCTTTCCCACTCCTAGCTCCTGGCCCCACGTCTAGCACAACGAAATCGGCAAGAACTCGAATACCTCCCACAAGTAAAACAACATCTTCCATAATCCCCAAGAGCCGACTCAAAGAACCATCGGCTAACTCGATGTAATACTCTGTAGGCTTAAGATCCCTTGAACTCATTCTTTCATAAATCGAATAAGGCATCAAGTTCACCGCTGCCCCCAAATCCAACATACCCGACACACGATCCCCATTATCCAAACGAACATCTAATGTAAAACTTCCGGGGTCACCTTGTTTCGGTAGAGATGAGAGATGACCGGCCGAGGTAGGAGAGGTATGAGAGCGAATTTGGCTTGCTTCGACGGCGGCCACCGTGTGACTCCTCATTTGCTTGTCCTCGCCTTGCTTTTTGTTCTTCAATCTGCTCGGGAAAGGGATAGGGGGGACGTAAGGATTGGGCGCCTTATGAAAGATGGCCTCTTCCTCCTTTTTCTCTGTTTCGGCGGCTGGAGGTGCAACAGGGGACGGGAGCGGGCGCTCCAAGGACTGGAGCGGGCGCTCCATGTGGGGCGCGCTCGAAAAATTATTCTGCTGGATTAGGAGCGGGCGCTCCAAGTGTTGGAGCGGGCGCTCCATATGCTCCGCGCTGTGGTTTGCATTCTGCTGATATTGGAGCGGGCGCTCCAAGGGGTGGAGCGGTCGCTCCACTGAGCCTGCGCTGGAACTGCTGCTCGACGGGGTCCAGCTGCTGCTCGGGCCCCAACGTCCATTAGTTGGGGCCGTTCCTTGTATATTGGGCATGACGACACCATTATCCACCGTTCTTCCATCCCTCAATACCGAAATTGATTGAGCTTGATAAGTAGGCGGATGTTGGGGCGGAATCGGAGGAACATATGGAGGATATGGGGCTTGCACCTCGTTGGCTTGTTGTGGTTGAATCTCTTGGCTCGGAATTCGCCCCGGTTGTTGAATCAAGTGCATCGCCCCTGAAATTTGTCCAATAGCCGTCTCGAGCCTCTTTATGTTTGCATCAAGGGCCTGGAAACGATCCTCATCGACGGGAGACTTTTGTGGAGGTGGTTGAGGACGAGGATTTTGGGGAGGAGGTGGAGGGTATGGCGATGAAGGATAATATGGAGGAGGTGGTGGATAATATGGGTTTGGTGGATATTGATGAGGAGGATAATATGGTGGTGGAGAGGGATAGTATGAATTTTTAGGAGGGTAGGGATAATTATAAGGAGGGGGGCGACAATTTTGAAAATTCGGGTTCGTACCTTGCCCTTGAGGTGGTGGTCCTTGTGGCATGTAACCTTGGGCGGCATAGACCTCGGCTCCTCCTTCGTATGTGAATGCTCCCATATTTTCGCAAACCTCCTTGATATGGCCTAGCTCTCCACAAATATCGCACCGGTCCGGCTTCCTAGTCTCCACTTGAGGTGCCGGTGCGTTCTGCTTCATCTTTAAATTCTCGAGATCTCTCAACATATCGGCCATCTGCTTCTTCATGTCGGGGCTCATCGTGACCGCTTTTGCCTCCATCTTCGTTGGCCTAGATGACTTCTGTTGGGAACTTGCAGCAAGAGTCTCGAAAATCTTCTTCATGTCATCGGCTGTCTTGACCGCAATGTTGCCTCCGGCCGAGCTGTCCACCATAAATTGGCAGGTCTGGTTCAATGCATCGTAGAAGTACTGCCAAATAAGCTCAGGAGCCATCTGATGGTGAGGACATTGTTGAAGTAAGTCCTGAAATCTCTCCCAAGCCTCGTGAAATGGCTCGTCGTGGTCCTGAGGGAAATTCATGATTTGCGACCGCACCTCCTGAGTCTTGCGGCTAGGATAATACTTCAACATAAACTTCTCACACACCTCATTCCAAGTGTGGAGAGATTCGGCTGGGAGCGACAGGTACCATGACTTTGCTCGATCCTTCAGAGTGTAGGGGAAACACTTCATCTTCAGGTTGTCCTCCGTAAGGCCTGATAGTGGAAAAGACTGCACGACGGTGCAGTACTCCCGAATAAACGTAAGTGCATCCTCGTTGGCCAGCCCGTGATAGGAAGGGAGCAACGCCAGGTGGTGAGGTTTCAGCTCGTGATTTCTGACCGCTTCCGTCAGAACAATCGCCGAAGTAGTGGCAGTGAAAGTAGGGCGAGCAAAATCTCCCATATATCGTGCCATCGCTTCGGTCTCAGCAAAAACAACACTCAGCAAACAGGGTTAAACGCACCGAGTGGGAGAAATAAGAAAAACGAATAAACACAAATAAAAATAAAAAAAATAAAAATACTACACAATCAAAAGCCTAAAGTTATCCCCGGCAACGGCGCCAAAATTTGTTTCACCAAAAAGAGTTTGCAATAGAACAAAATCCTATCGTAGCACTAGTAAGTAAAAACCTAAGTCGAATCTCAAGGAAAACTTAACAGGGCAAATAATTGTGTAGTAAAAACAACCTAAACTAAGAAAGCAAGTAAATAGAATATTTGGGTTTTGGGTTTTTAAAATCCTAGACAAGAAAATAAATCAAAGCAATTAAATCAAAGCAAATAAATCTAATTTAGAAAGCTGGAAATAAATTGAATTAAATAAACTTAGAAAATTAAACTAGAAGAAAGCAATAAAACTACCTAGGCAAAAATCGAAAGGAAAGCAATAAAGAAAGCAACGAAAGAAAAGAAAACGAATCTAGACATAATTAAACTAAATCTGAAAATCTGGAAATTAAATAAATAAATCTAACTCTAAGAACTTTGAAAACAAGAAAATTGAAAACGAAAGAAAAACGAATCTAAACTAGACTTTGAAAATCGAACGAACGAAATTAAACTAAAGAAATTAAACAATAAAGAAATCGAATCTAAAACTAAAGCAAGTAATTAAAGCAATTAAACGAAAGCAATAAAATAACTTACGAAAGTAACGACGAAACGAAGAACTTGAATTAAACTGCAACGAACTACGAATCCGGATTCGAACAAAAGAAAGCAATAAAAACTAAAGCTAAAGTAGTTAGAACTGAAAAACTAAGGTAAAAGGTTGTTCATAATTCGTGCCCTAATGGCATATATATACTAAGGTAAGAGTTTGATCCCAACTAGGAAAGTAATTAAGAAAAACGCGACATGGAGCGAGCGCTCTAAAGATCTGGAGCGGGCGCTCCATAATGGCTACGTAAATTCTGCTTCACTTCTTGAACTGGAGCGGGCGCTCCAACACCCTGGAGCGGGCGCTCCAACTAGGCCATGCAAATCCTTCTCGAACACTGTTCATGGAGCGGGCGCTCCACACCTCTGGAGCGAGCGCTCCAACTCATCTGCGCACTTTATCCAATTTTTCACTCCTTTTTCTTCCTTTTCTCCTTCTTTCTCCTTCTTTCGGCTCCCATGATCCCTAACAAGTAAAATACTCGAAACACCCAAATCATAGCTATAAAGACACAAAACAACTCCAAAACGACACAAAAACAAATAATAAATAAAGACTAAATCCTAACAAAATGACACCAAACAGTATCCCCCCCCCCCCCCCCCTCCATACACTAATTACTCTTTTCCGGGACCAACAAAAGCCCATATCCTCCATATGTTCCTCCCGTTCCACCTCACCAAGCTCATGCAATCACGGTGTTACAACGCAATAGTGTCACGATGTCGTCCCAAGGCCGTTTAAGTGATAGATGGAGCCCGAGCAAGCATTGGAGAAACGGCCGAAATCCGGCAGAATCCGGAGTTGGACGCCGTCCAACTTTTCTGGACGTGCCGTCCAACTCTAGACGGCCGTCCACTTCTTCTGGACGCGCGCCCAACTCCCAATCCCAGCATCCAACAATGCCGAGTTCTGGACGCCGTCCAACTTTTCTGGACGGGCCGTCCAACTCCGACAAGCAGCGCACGGAGCCCGAGAAGGAGTCCCCACCTCTTCACAAGACGCTCAACCCGTATGTTCCACCTATTCGGAGTATCGTGAAGAAGGAGAAGACGGATTTCGAGCCTATCAATTCGTTTCCTAAAAGAGGCGATCCGGGGTGTTTCGACTTGAGTATTGTTTTTGATAGCGGAGAGACCGTTTCGGGATTGATGGACTTAGGAGCTGCGGTGAACTTGATGCCGTATTCTATTTTCGAGAAGATGAACTCAAGAGTCCTTCAAGCTACCGATATGCGCATTGAGCTAGCAGACGGCACCGTGAGCAGTCCTTTGGGAGTTGTGGAAGATGTTACTGTCCTCGTTGGTGGAATGCGAGTTGTTACCGACTTTGTGGTGCTTCACGAGGGCAAAGGAGCTAAGAGCGCTACCGGCCACCTACTCTTGTTGGGAAGACCATTATGGCCACTACTCGAGCCCGGATTGACGTGGGCACCGGCACATTGAGCATGGCCGGTCCAGGAGGTTCGGTAACGTTTTCTGTTTTTGGAAATTCACTTTCTATTCCTACTCCTTCTCTTCATTCATGTTCTTTTGTTAAGCTTGCTAACCCTCTTGTTGAGGAAAATGTTTGTGAGATTTCTGACAGGGTAGCAGCTCTTGAAGAATTCGTTGACGAAGAAGAGTCCATTGAAGATGAAGAATTCTTTAGTTGCGTGGATGAAGAAGAGGACATAATCGAAGAATTTCTACGGAATTTGGAGGAAGTTGATGAAGTGGAAGAGGACAGCTCGATACATGCATTAAATGAAGAAGTCGTCATTAACTCGTTTCTTTCTACCCTCACCATTTGTGATACATCTTTTCTTGCAGAGTCTAACTCGAAGATGTTTGAGGAGGAGTTCAAATTAAGTATGGGGGAGTCGAGAGTTGATGATGACCACGTTTTGGATCTTCGAGTTTGTTCGAGAAGGGAGTGCGAGTGTGTCGCAAGGATCATCAAAACGTCGCTTGGTGCTACGGGCTTAGGTTGATCGTATCCTTCGTCAAGCTAAAGACGTTAAACAAGCGCTTGGTGGGAGGCAACCCACGTAAAAACATAAAAATATGTAGCTTAGGTTTTATTTTTGTTATTTTCGTATTTTCTTTTGTTTCCTTTTTGATTTTCGTGCAGGAGGTAGTACACGAAGATTAGTGTGAAGAGAGGTCGAGCCGAGGAGGAATTTCAAAATTTGGGCAGGTTCTTGAGTTGGACGCCGTCCAACTCATGTTGGACGGCCGTCCAACCCTGAACAGCGCCGCATACCCACTCCACCGCCGCCGTCTATCGCCTCTCGTTGCCGGTTGTCGCTATTGGTCCCCGCTCGATCCCCGATGGAATGATCCACGGTTCCAAGATCCTCTCAACTGAAAATAGCCTTGTTTGTGTCTTTTCGTTTCGTTTTGAGTCTTTTATTGTTTTCTCTATAGTTTGTTCGATTTTACGCTTTGGTATTTGTGTTTTGTGTTTGTTTTGTAGGTGATACTTGGAGTCTCTCGAGATTTTGGGTATTTGGTTGTCATATTGCGATAAGTTCTATTTATCCCTTTCCTTTTTATTTTCTCGCAATGGGGACATTGCTTGATTTTAAGTGTGAGGGGGGGGGGGGGGGGGGGTCTTTGAACTTTTGGCATGCAGTTTTGTTTTAATGTTGTTGAGTCTTAGGAGTTAATTGAGTTGAATGAGCATGTGATGATAGTATTGTGAATTTGGCCGATGATAGAGAATTTTTGTTAATTTTTGGAGAAAAGTTCATGATCTTTACTATGCATGGAACCTTGGCGAAGCGACGCATTTTATTTGATGAATTTGAAGTATGCTATGATGTCGGGAACTAGTTAGTTTGAACCCGTGAGATTTGAGCTATTTGTGCATAGTTATGCCTATTCTTTGATTGAGTGATCATGCATGCTTCATTGTTTCTAGAACTTGCCTTGTTTCTCCATCAAGACCTTAGTATATTTACGAACTAGGAGATGATCTTAGGCCATTCTTTCGTAGCCACATGATTCCTATACACTAACCTTGTTCATAATCCTTTGTTTACCCCTTTTGAGCCTTTATTAGCCGTTCTTTATAAAACCGGATGATAGGAGGTTTGGATGATTATGGGTATCCTTAGTTGTAGTTGGTGATATGGAAGGAGATAATTGGAGAATATTTGTTGTGGTGTAGAAGGAGAGAAAGAGAAGAAATTTTAGATGCTTGTTTAAGTATAGTTAGCTATCCCTATGAGCTTAAAATAAAAAAAATAAAAATAAAAAAAAAGATGAGAAAAAATAGAGCCTTTGTTCAACATTAGAAAGAACATTTATTAGTTGAGCTCTAGAAAAAAAAAAAGAAAAAAAAAGAAAGAAAGAAAGAAAGAAAGAATAAGAATATAAGCATAAGGGGATAGTTAGCTTTGATTTGTATAGTTGATATTTTAGCATCTTTGAGTTTGTATTTGGTGTGTTGGATGGTAGAAAATGAAGATAAAAATCCATACTTTGGTTGGAGTTGAAAAAGAGGTTGAAAAATCCATACTTTGGTTGGAGTTGAAAAAGAGGTTGATGATTTAGAGCATTTTGAGTCACTTAGCCTATATATTCCCTACCTTAACCAATGTTCCTACATTACAAGCTTTTATAAAGTCATTTTTTATCCTAATTTGTAAGTATTACATTAGGTGGAGATGTTGAGATTGAAGGCAAGCCTATGGTAAACATGTTGCATTGCATTGATGTTGAGTGAACCCTCTTGATGTGCATTATCTTACATCTTTTCTTTGAGAGAGTTGAGTGTTCACTTTCATATACAAAATTTAACATGTTGGAGAGTGTTCTTTGATGGATTAGCATATTTTGAGTTAGTTGAGTAGATTGTGTTGATTGATGCTAAGGTTGTGTGCATAGTTTTGATCACGATCATGAGAGTTTGTTTTCGAAAAGTTTTGAGGCCTATATAGTTCACAATATTTGAGTCTATTGTTTATTTCATTTTTTATATTGCTTGAGGACAAGAAAAGGTCTAAGTGTGGGGGATTTTGATTGGTGTCTAGATGTTAGGTTTTTCGTTGTCTTTTCGTGTCCGTTTTCCCTTAGTTTTCGTGTGTTTTCGTTGTTTGTGGCTATGATTTGGTTATTTTGGAGTCTTTGGTATTGTAGGATGAAAAGGGCTAAAATGAGAATAAAACAAGAAGAAAGAAGCATTATATCGAAGAGGGGTTCGATAGGAGCACGTAGGCGAAAACGGAGGTCAATTTGGAGTTCGGACGAGGAAGATACGGCCGAAACAAGAAAGATGCGCAAAGTGACCAGATCCAGGATCTGGACGCCGTCCAAACCCAATCTGGACGCCGTCCAACATCTGGACGCTGTCCACCATGACGTCCAACATCGCGTCCAGCGTTTAAGCCGAATTTGTGCAGACTCAAGAACTGGACGCCGTCCAACTAAGGCGGCCAGCAATTCCTTTCCTTTTATATCTAGGTTTTTACCTAGTATATATATTACCTCCTTGTGCACGAATTGTAGACATCTTTAGCATATTTTAGCTTTAGTTTTCAGCACTTAAACACTTTAGATTAGTTTTACTTTGTTCGGATCCGGATTCTTAGTTCGTGTAATTCAATTCATGTTTTTCTTTTACTTCGCGTTCTTCGTTCTTCGTTTAATTCTCGTAAGTTATTTATTGCTTTCGTTTACTTGCTTTTATTGCTTTACTTAGTTTTAGATTTGATTTCGTAATTGCTTCTTTTAATTTCCTTTGTTTAATTTCGTTCTTTCGATTTCTAGTTTAAAGTTTAGATTCGTTTTTCTAGTTTCGATTCTCTAGTTTTTCAAAGCTTTCAAAGTTAGATTAATTTTCTTTTAAATTTCCAGATTTATTTCATCATGTCTAGATTTATTTATGCTTCTATCTTTGCTTCATTTATTGCATTCTTTTCGATTTTTGCCTAGGTAGATTTATTGCTTTCTTCTAGTTTAATTTTCTAAGTTTATTTAGTTCGATTTATTTCCAGCTTTTTAGATTAGATTTATTTGCCTTGATTTTAATTGCTTTGATTTATTTTATTTGCCTAGGATTTAAAACAAAAACCCCAAAATCTTCTTTACTTGCTTTCCTAGATTTAGGCTAGATTAGGATTTTACTACATAATTAATTGCCCTGCAAAGTTTTCCTTGAGATTCGACATTGGGTTTTTACTTACTAAGTGCTAGGATAGATTTCGTTCTATTGCGAACACTTTTTAGTGAAACACCTTCTGAAGTACAGGACTGACCCATTCAATCTCATTTTGCGTTTTGCAGCAGGGTTGGAGATGCCCTTTCTAACAAAATAAATTTATAATTAGCAATAATCCCTCTTTAACATATGCATTTCACTTAGTTGCCTTATATGTTATACCTCACACATGCAAACAAGTAGTACGACAACTTAATAAAGTGGAATGCGGAAGTATTTAATGTTCCCTCCGCTTCACTCTAATTGTCTCTGTTTTTTTATTAGGGTGTCCCATTTAATCATCCACTCGCCCAAAATAGAAACTTTATACTCAAACAACTAATATAATATAAACCTATCTACCTTTTATTGCATTGGTTATTGTGCTGATTTTGTAGTGGACAATTAAATGGGACAAAGGGAGTAATAGAGAAACGAAACATGTTTCTCATGTAAACAGATACTTAAAAGAAATTGTGCAAAATTTATGTTCACAATTGTGTTGCTGATGGTAGCTCCTCCACCTTTTTCTTTCCTTTTAACCAATAATTAGAAAAAAAGGCAGCATTACGAATTCGAGACTTTTGATTCTGAAATTTAACCCTCTATTGTCATGCCACTCACTACATGCACACATCTCCACCCTTACGTGCCAGCGCTGTCTTATTGGTGTCATGCAAGGCCACCGTGTCTGTTTTGTAGCTTGTTTTGTAGCTGCCACAGCTCTGATGGCAGCAGAAATGCATTTGCTGCCCTATGTCTCCCTCTCCCCCCTATTTGAAGTCTTCACTCTCTCAACCCTCTCCACCGTAGCAAATCTCCCACGGCCACCATAACTCTAGTAACTGCAGTTAGGGAGGAGATCTACATTCTCTCTCTGCATCCACCCCTCCACCCCCTCCTCTCTCTATAGTATAAACACATATACACCAATATAACTCCCCTCTCCCACCCCCCTCTCTCTACGGTACAAACATATATGCACCAGTATAACTCAAAGCGCAGCTTGATTAATAAATAAGTTGAAAATTGTAGTCATAAACTAGAAGATTGCAAAATATCCAGCATAATATGAACAAAATTCATTCACTTGTTAACCAACCGCACTCAAATTTGTGTTCATTTTTTCCCCAAAAAAATTTCTTTTATTCAACGATACATGTTGGAACTATTGCAATCACTAACTAGCCAGATAAAATTAATTCAAGTTACATTTAATTTTTCGTATGTTAGTTATTAGAGAGGAGAATAAAATGGTCCCCCACATAAAGAAGTAGCACATGAAATGAGAAACACGAGTTATGTATAGAAGTAATGAAATGACAAAAAAAAAGAAGAGAAATTTACATGATGGCCGTGGAAAATAAATAGTACTACTTCTATATTGACAAGGATTTGAGGCAAAACCAATCTTCCATCTGTTACGAAATGAGATGGAATATCAGCATCAGTCAGAGCTGAAATGGCTGAAGGCCTCCACGCATACATATCAAGACACGTGCTCACATAGTATTATATAAACATACAAAACTATTCCATAAGTTGGGACGACGGCAAATTATAGTAATTGTTTCACGCAACATACTCTGGCATAAAGCACCCTGTTCTAAGGTTCTCTGCATATTCCGATGCTTATGCTGATTTCAGAAACTCAACCCCTTTCATCAGGTAAAAGGGGTTCGGATGTGCCACCTGCAATTGTAGAAATCCACATATAAGCATAATCAACTTCTGAAATAGCACCAACTTGTCAATATTTTGAACGGTCCATATCAAACATCAGACAGCCTCGGGAAAACATAAAAGACTTAACAAATCTCACTTTCCTGAGAAAACGAAAGACTAGAAAATGAAAAAACAAGATACGCCGCCTTATAAGTTATAGACTAAATGGAATTTCAGGGAAATGCCTACTGACATGAAGACGTACGTCATACTTTCAAAGATCATAAATGAGAAACTATACCGCCTAAGATCAGAATACACAAACTCTCTCTCGACATTTTAATTTAGCCATTACTTACTCTTGATTTATCTGCTCTATTCTCCAAGCTCGTAAATAACATAAAAGTTCTGAGGTTTCCAATAGGCAACCTCCTTAGCTAGAAATAACCAACTAAACTCTTCAACTGCTTAAGGCGGTCATGGTTAACATTTAAAGGGGATACATGTGGAGCTTTGAACATAATTTACACAAAGGAACAACAAAATTTTGTTGGATGTCTTCTATATAAGTTTAAACATGAAAGCGAATTCATTATCTAATTCTCCGAGTTCATCAGCACTAAAATCAATTAACTACAGTTGTCGTTGTCTGAGCTTTTATTTTCCCCTCTCCTGCTTGCACCTACGGTAGACAACACTATGGCCTTGACTAACAAGCTGATAAGTATTCTGACCAGGGCAACTCAACATATTCCTAGAAAATATTGCCGTTGTTGAAAGTACCAAACAATACCTTACTAACCCTCAATAATTATACTTCAGTTTACTAGATTACCTTAAAAAATAATCAAGCACAAATATGAGAAAATCGGGTTAATACAAGTTCTTGAAGAAGTTCTCTAATGTACATCTGCTTCCCACACTAATTCAATCATAACGATAAGTAGAATATGATTTTGAGACATCACGAATGCAGTGTGAGAATATGAGATTTGGTAGATAACTCAATACATGGCTCAACTGGTCACACTATAAGTTGAGGTTAGCTAGACTTATTATGTACTCCCTCTGTCCTACTAATAAAAGGACTTTTTTCTTTTCGGGACAGAGACTCTTCCCAAAATAGAAAATTATAACCCAATAAAATTCAGACACATCACTTTAAACCACTACCTTTCACTTTAATACACTATCATCACTCTCATTTTAATTCCCGTGCCGAAAAAAAGGTTCCTTTCCAATGGGACTGAGGGAGTAAGAGGTATAGGGTTATGGAGCTTCAAATTTGCTGAATCTTATAAAGGGCCCTAATGATCATTCAAAAAATTACAATGTGACAATTCATTTCTTACATTTACTAACAGTACCACAAAAGTCTAAGGCCTTGATGAATTGTTTGGTATCCAGGCAAAATACCATATAATTTTATTATGCTAGCCAATTTAAGCAGGCAAATTTTTTGTTGCACAACTGGAGGTCATATATGTAAGATTTATCAATTCATTAACTGTTAGAAGCGTAACAAAAACTTAAAGCCTGTCCAAATAGGCCAGCAGATTTGACCAGTTTATGGGAAGACTAGGAAACTCCTGACATCTGAATCCTGAGAGGAGCTTGGCAAAATTTTGCTCATCGAAACAGTTAAACCGCCCAAATTGAGAATTCCAATCACAAGTTCCATGTTCAATTTGAAAGGGAAAGTTGATACCATGAACTGCTTCTTCCAATAACTAGCATCTAAATTCATATTTAATCAATCTGTAGTGGTACCCCCTTTAGTATTTCCATGTGCACATCAAACAACTAGGTATCTTAAAAATTCAAACAAGAAGGGAGCAAACATACTTTTACCCTTTAGCTATGAATCGCTTTATTCTGCTCTTACGACATCAGTTCTCTAACACACCCAGGATCAGCCTAAGTAAATAAGAAAACTGTAACCTTGGCATCCTATGTACTATGTACACAAGTAACAACGTAAGTCCTTTTGTACCAAACATATATCCTTAAACCCGCCTAACAACATACTATGCATATAACTTTTCTTTGGTGTAAAGTACTGCATTTCACAGAATGTGAACATCTATATCAGAATACTACTACTTTGTTTATATTTGTATGGCGTTTGCCACCACAACAAAGAGCTTTAAATCACAACAGAGAATATAAAATGAGAATATCATAAAGAATAGTGCAGTAATTATTTTCTTCACACGTCATTGAAGAAACTTTAGCTAGAAGAAGATTATCAAAAAAGCATTACCTGAAAGATTATTTTGTTCAGAGGACAACTGTTTCGAGAATTTCTCTTTAATTTCTGCAATCACCAAGTGAGTTAAAAGCATAGCAGCAGCAAAAGCACCAGCTATTAGCATATAGAAAACTGCATCCCAACTCTTTGATGAAAGGAACCCAGTTAGAAGAGGGCCCAGAGCAGCACCAATAGACCCAGTACCATCAATTATTGCGGTAACTGTTGCTAACGCTCGAGAATCACCTTTTAAAGAGCTGTGAGTACCAAGATCAGCAGAGACTGCTGTCGTAATTAGCGCATAAGGCCCATTGACAAGTAACCCAGCTATAATCATGAGCACAATGTTGCTGACTTTTGAAATACTCCCATATCTGCGGTAAAGAAGCATAGCAGGTATTGAAGTGCACATGAAGCTAGCAGCAGTAGTAGCCCGAGCTCTAAGTTTGTCAGATATATAACCAGCTAGAATTCCACCGATTATTCCTCCGACGTCAAACAGAGTAGAAAGATTTCCAGCAGACTTCACCGACATGTACTGTCCCTCAATAGCTGTAAAAATGTAACCAGATGGGAATGGTGAAATGCAGTCAACCCAAGGCCACTGCCGGAGTACCAAATGAACAAATCATATATCACACACATTGACAAACGAATATTGTATTGATGATTTCGTGTCAGAATCATCAGTAGAGACACAAAGACTTCTCAGACACAGTATAATAACGGCTAGAATTAAAGCCGGCTCTGATAGTTCATGTGCACCTAATGGTACATGCAATAATAGAAGCCGGCTCTGATAGTTCATGTGCACCTAATGACAGTTACACACTGCAAGAGACATGAAACTTTTTTAACCATCAATTCCATTATCCGGTTCCCCACCCACTGGATTTAAAAACATGCACAATTCATTCTCTTTGTACTTATAAGTTTTTAGCTTCTAAGTTTCATTTGCCAGATCATTAGATTTGTTCTGTTGATTTTTTATTTTGCTGTTACAGCATAGGGACGATTTAAGGTTCTTTTCATACTAGCCATAGGATCATAAAATTTGTCTCCTTTAGTTGTATATGTCCTGGGCATGTCTTATATACTTTCTACATCTTTGGATAGAAACAATCATTTTCAATATTAACGAAAACAGATAAAAGAAAAGGCGCAATGCTGCAGAAGATTTTAACACCACTACCAGAACACCCAAAGAGAAATCTAGGTCTCATTCGGGTTTAATCTTGAAAATTGAATATTTGAGGTTCTCCAAAAATATGATTACAACATGGGAAAAAAAAAAAGTTATCTTATTACACAACCTTGGACATTCTATTTTTTGTAGTGAGGATCTAGGTAGAACCTCCCACAAAGTAGTGCTACCTTAAACCATTAAGTTAAAAGGTATTTGATCGAGCATTGCTTGGAAAGAAATTTACTCCCATGCATCCCATAAAGAACATTGGAGTTATAGATCTAACAAAGCAAAGGATTTTATTGTAGCTAATGCACCTATACCTAATCTGATATAAATAAATTACATGACCAATTTAAACCAATCGACAATGAATACCTAAAATATAAGAAATCAAATAATTACGACCAATAGCTTTGGTAATTGAAGTCATAACTTCCTTTCCTCCATCCTGCTCTATTTCAGACCTCTAATTCATCACTTTCTTTTATTGTGACTTTCAATTTCCTTCTGTTTAGTCCATTCCACCTTCTCCACCCCTCTGTTGAGATGAGACTCAATCACATGGTTTCAACCTAATACTTTAAGTGTCTTATGCATCATGTGTTGGGTATTATTCTTCAAACAATTTTCGACGTAATAGATTAAGAGAAAAGATATATAAACTCATTTGAACACGTTTATGCAGCTCTCAGTGGTTTAACTGTATCCTGAATTTTCTAAATTGCAGCATCACTCTACATGTTAGACTAAAGAGGATATGGAGCTTCCTAAGACTGGTTACTTTGACGGAAACCTAAACCATATTTTAAGACTTTCAGTTTCAGCAAGGAGGCCAAAGACAAATAAGATGACCGGGATGGCAGAGGCTAGAAGATTAAAAGTAGGTATTCCATCTTAACTGAGTTAGAGTTTTTCTTTCATCCCATCTTCTTGATGTATGTATAAATATGGTGATGAACTCATTTATCACTATAAGAATTTGCAACATCCTAACTAAGAGTTTTTGAGTATTTCATTGAGCCCCTGGAGTTCTCAGTGGTCTTTCTACGTCTAATCCAATGACTTCATTAATTTGCTAATAGTAACTGAATGTGTGTAGTTTGTCATTATCGATATAACTACTTCACTTGGCCTCAGCTGATTCAACTATTGCATGGCAATCATAAATATTATGGTATCTGCCCTTTTAAAATAAAAATAAAGTATAACTCTTTGAGTACATCCAGGAAAGGGGAATCAGATTGTTAGGAAAAAAAAAGAAAAAAATCAGACTTTGTATATAGCATAGGTACAAAAGAAGGTATATTATGAAAGAAACTTAACCAAATATAGCTCAGAATAATATGCTTAAAAATAAGTACAAGAAAACAAACAAGGAGTTTCGATCAAACAGATTTTGAATACATTGGAAATGCCCAAAAGAATAGCACATTTACTGCATTTAGCCAAACTCCCATGTGTAGGAGACACAGCGTCTCTTGTATTCAACTTAACCAGCTAGACCCAACTGTCCCGATTTTGTAAACTGAAACTTGAAATGGTTTTTGCATTTTATAAACTTATAATATTTGTCATAAATTGGACCGTGGAGTTCATTCTAGCCCGCTACAAGTACAGTATTTAACAAATTGCTTTGAGTGTAAGATCCATAATCACTTACTCCCTTCGTCACCGAATAGGTATGCCCCAACGATACAAGCTTATATACCCGGAAAGTGCATAAATTCCCTCCTTTTACCATTAATTATTGCATGGAAAACCGTATGGTTTAAGAATTTGCATTAATAAAAGGCCATAATAGGATGTCAGAAGCCATTTTGCTGTACACTTCTGATACACTATGATACTTATTTATAGAACAACTTAAATTTTCAGATAGGAGACTTATTGGACGAGGAGTACACCACAAGAGCAGTTAGATATGCAGAGTGAACTGATACTGGCATATGAAAATCATAAGTCGCATGTACATAGATACTACAGTAGTATTGAAAAAAGTTAAATGAGAGTAGAAACGGACGCACCAGTCTGACTAAGGTAGAAAGGCAGCCAATACAGAAACGTATATGCAACCAGCTTCGCAAAGAACAGACAGAGTGCAAACGGAATAACTCCAGGTATCAAACACGCTTCAACAAGACCAATACTCCTCCTATTCCCAGAGACCTCCTGGCTACTTCCATTCAAACTCTGCTTCAACCTCTGGGCTTCCTCATCTTGATGCAATGACTCGGCCTTCCCGTTCGAATTGTTGGGGCAAGAGAACCCAAGATCTTCAGGGTAAGCAGGCAAAAACAGATAAACTAATATCCCAGCCACAAATATAAAGGCACCAGGAAGGATAAACGACCATCCCCACCCATACTGCAATACACCGGCAGCAAGCAACGAACCGGTAATGTTACCAATGGAAGTGTGGGCATTCCACACGCCCATTATCAATCCTCTCTTCCTCTTCCCAAACCAATTACCAATCACGGCAACAACAGAAGGCCAACCAGTTGCTTGAAACAAGCCTGCAACCATTTGCATCCCCAAATAGAAGGCGAAGATGTGAACATTCCAAAAGTAACCCATCCCAAATAGCGCTACAAAAACGCCACTTCCAAGCATCCCAGTTGTTAAGAATATTCGGAGGTCCAATTTATCGCCCAAATGCCCAGCCACATACATCCCCATCGCGTAGCAACCGAGGAAGGCTAAATCAATCGCGCCCAATCTCCACGTTCCGTCCTTCCCGTTGAAGGGAGCCCATCCCTTGTTGTTGTTCGTCGCGACGGAATCTGTCGTCTCCCTCTCGATGAAGATTTCTCCGGCCGGCCATGGCCGGAAACCGGCGCTATTACGGGTTTGCGCAGGGTCTAGGACGCTCTTGACTATGCTACTGGGCTTTCTGGAAGCATGATAGGCGGTGTATGCGACGAAGGTTACCAACAAAACGACGTAACGGAAGGTTTGTAGGCTCCAATCTTTGCCGCGGATGCTGCGGATTAGCAGAATCCCGGGAGGGTTTCGACGATTGTTAGACATTTCTCTCAACGTTGAAATCAAAGCGCAGCAGCATTCTTTACAAAATGTGGAAGTTTGATCGATGATGTAGATATGGATCGCAATGCACGATTGAGATTGAGGGAGAGGGGGTGCTGGTGGAGAGAGATAGAAAGGGAGGAAGAGCGGGAGGGAGGGAGGGGAGTACGGAAACGTGGAGGGACACGTGGCGCATTTTTGAAACTCTGCAACTTCTTCGGCGCCGCGCATGATAGTGATAATCATAATAAACTATAAAATGTTGCTATGCATGCAAGGGGGAATTCGAACTTGCAAACTAGCTATTGCAATGCCAACATACCAATCTATCCGTGAATTCTTTATTTTTATTTTTAATTTTTTGCCTGTCCAATGGCTAGGCTAGAGGTGAGTATAGATAATTTAAAAAGTGTTAATAGTTACCCACTTTTATAAAAACTATAATTTTTTACCCACTTTTTAATATTTTATTCGGACTTTTCAAGTTATTACATACAGTAGTATTTAGTGGTTTAAGTAGATTTGGTAATTGAGAAGAATAGTGATTTAGGATTATAACTAATATTTTTATTTTATTAAAAACAAAAATTTGAAATTGTAATAAATTTTTTTTAATTTTCAGCTTATATCTAATTAATTAATTAATTATTACTTTTTTGTATTTTTTAAATAAAAAACTGAAAATTTATTAAAAAAATTAGTGCCAAATTATTTAGTAATAAAAAAAATGAAATTTTAATAATTTATTTTTTCAATTTTTCAGTTTAGAGTTATTAATTAATTAATTAATTATTTTTTTATCGTTTTTGTTTGCAAATAAAAAAACTAAATTCAATTTTAAAAAATTAAGGGCTCAATTAGCGAACCTTAATTTTTTTTTTTACTAATTGTGCCATTTAATCACTAATTTTTGCCATAAAATAAAATGTAACAACTTGAAAGAGACGGCCCAAACGGGAAAGTGTAACAACTTGAAAAATTCGGAGGGAGTACACATAATTTCTATACCATTTTGCATTGAAAAGTCACAAATACTCTTAATATTGGGTCTCACTTATCTATTAAAACAAAAAACCAATTAAAATAAAAACAAATTTAAAGAATATTCGTGGGTCTCACCCGAATTAAATCCAAAAATCAATATTTCATCTATCCCACCATCCCCTATCTCTCACTCTCTTACGAAAAAAAAAATTACAATCGTGTAAGTCAGAAAACTTAAAACCCCCCTAAGAAAAAACTTACAGTTGTCGTCGCCATCGCCAATATGAGTTCCACCGACTCCGACCAAGACGTCGCAGGGCCATCCAATCAAGCCCCCCAACGCCGACGGCCTGCCTCCCGTCGTCCCCCGCAGAAACGCCGGGAATACCCCGGCCCCCCACCGCCGGTGAGTTATTTTTTCCTTTTTTGTTTAACAAGCATGTTATGGTTTCAATGCAAATCATGAAGCATGATATGGTTTTGAATTATTGTTAATAAGCATGGAGAATGATATGGTTTTAATTTGATTTTTTTTTTTTTTTTTTGTTCCTGAATTTATTCTGATTCTGTTTATAACTACATGTTAAATTTTAGTTTTCAATCGTGTAATACACGATAGAAATCTTAAGTCTATCGTGTAGAGTCAACAATTTTGACTTTGGAAATTGTTGACTCTACACGATATAATTCAAGTTTGACTTTCAATCGTGGGTCACGATTAAAGTTGTGAAAAATTGTCGTGTAGTTTGACTTTGACATCATTTAAATTCAATTTTCACTTTTAAATTGTTGACTCTACACGATAGAAGTCAGATTCCTATCGTGTAATTCACGATTGAAATTATTATTATGTCGTGTATTTAGCTGAGAATTTTGTCAGAAATTGCTTGAAATTTGATTTTTTGCTTCGTTTTGTTTCTTCTGTTTTTCTCGATTGCAGCCTAGGTTTAAATGGATGAGGGGCTGTATGCAAGGATTTCGTGGTGAAATCAATCTATACATACGGGACGACATGATCCAATCGATCCCAAGGGTATTGCGCCGTATAGGCGGGGATCAATTGCTCAAACGATTTAGGCAAGGGCCGTTTTGACACCGACTCGACATTAGAAGGAGTGTGAATGTACTGCCTCGACATTAGAAGGATTGTGAGTGCAAATAACGCCATCCATGAGCTTCTAGCCCGAGAGCTCGAGGATGACTCAATTCTCGAGTTCGAGAGATGGTATCACGTTGGTGGCCGAAACATCCGGTTCTCGAGGCAAGAGTACGCCATCGTGGCCGATATGAGTTCCATCGACTCCGACCAAGACGTCGCAGGGCCATCCAATCAAGCCCCCCTACGCCGACGGCCCGCCTCCCGTCGTCCCCCGCAGCAGCAGCTCCGCAGTAACGTCGGAATACCCCGACCCCTCACCGTCGGTGAGTTATTTTTTCCTTTTCTGTTGAATATAATTCAAGCCTGTTATACTTTCAATGCAAAGCATGAAGCATGTTATGGTTTTGAATTATTGTTAATAAGCATGAAGCATGTTGATAGAGATTAATATCAGCCGTAATGCCCAAATAACTCGAGTTGATAGGAATATGTGCTCTCCTTAACTCTGGGATATCATTTCTAAAGTCACGACATACTAGAAGCTACAATGAGCGTAGAAATCTTACTAAGGAGAAATGGAATAATAAGCTCTGGGTGAAACAAGCCTTACCATCATTATTATTACGATCATTCGATAATAATCCTGATAGGACTCAATGGGAGTTGTTCTGCATATAAAACATGTTATCAAAGAGACTTCATGAGCATTGAAATGCTCAGCATAATCAAGAACCATATTCCATGTAGAAGCCGTGGGGTTTTTGCCATTCCCAGAAGCCCTATAAGATCCGTAAGCATCTGCAAAGCTAAGAGGATCTGATCAGATCCCATAAATGTGCAACAAAGCTCAAGGTTCTGCGTAGCATACGATCCGCGTGACTCTATACATTGTAGAGTGAGGACCGCTACATACAGGATGGAGGATACTCTGTTTCCGTAGGAATTCCTTTTCTGTCCTACCCTCACACGAATGCTTCCTTTTTCACCCTCCTCACACCTATAAATACCAAGTGAATGCACACTTCATCATATCATCGTCATATCACAACACCTCTCAACACGCATCCCTGCGTACTGTTCCATTTAGCTCCATACTCTCCTTACGAGCTCCTCCGAGCTCGAGCACTTGAGGCGCTCGAAACTTTCCCTTGGGAAGCTCTAGTTCCTCTTCACCTCCGTCCATTCTTCTCGACGCTGGGAAGGATCTCTCTCTCACATACATTATTTTGAGCACAAGGTAAAACCCTTACTGTCGAAGGGAAATGAGGCTCAATGGAGCTCCATCCTCCTTATTTCTCTCCTTTTCTCCTGCCCCATCTCTCCATTATCTGCTTACAATTAAAGACTGGGCATGGGAATTAGTCGAGTACGAGGAGCTTTGGAATCAGTTTCCTTGGGGATCGTGGTCATTCCAGATCCTCAACCACCAGCTGAAAGTGATGAAGAGGGGCCCCCCGGAAACATAACGAATGCTAGGGGTGCCTATCACTTGTACGGGCCGTCTTGAGCCCTGAACATTTGGGCATACGAGGCGATCCCTATGCTAGGGCGAGCTTGCGGTCGACGGCTGAATGAGCACGAGCCCACCCGTCTTAGGAGATGGCACACGAGCTCCTCTCCTCTTGACTTTACTCGTTTCTTCGACGATCCTCGGGTAATTGATTTATTTTATTTTCTTATTTAATTTAGGCAAAACCCATCCGTAGGTCCTTATACTTTTGTTTTTTGTTTTAATTGATCCCTACACAATTTTCTCATTTTAATGAGTCTCCGTACTTCTATTTTTTTTATTTTTTTTTCATAGGATCCTTATTTAACGGAAATGTTACAGGGGTTAAGTTTTTTGTTAACTAATTTCCATCTCATCAATTATTATTGAAATAATTATCCACATCATCTAATTATCAATTTTGCGTCCATCCTTTATAAAGCAAAAGTCCGGAGAATATCTCAGTTTCTCGGAAGCAAACAAAAGAATGTCTTTTCTCTTTGCAAATTTTCAAGCTAGGATTAGGTGGTCAAGCAAGAGGCAGCGAGGCCCTCGTCCGAAACGTAAAGAATGGCGAAGGCCAATCATTCCTTTAGTTCTATTTGTTCGCTTAAAAGCACGAGCTTCGGGAAAGAGATAGATTTTCGGTCTTGTATTGTCGAAGTTCAGAATCCTCGATGCCGGTCCGAGTAGGCGCGGTTGAGCAATCAAGCCAAGCGAGTCTCCTGGCTTTGAACAAAAACAAGAGGAAGCAGAAGCAGAAGTGCCTCTATAAGCTGGATGTAGCGACTTTATCTCCAGCTAAGACAAATCAAAGAAGGTAGTCGTCTTCTTTCTTTTGGTATAACAGGGAGGATCATGATCAGAAGAATTAATTTTAATTACCAATTTTGCGTCCAACCCTTACAAAGCAAAAAGTCTAGGGAATATGGACTCTATTTTCTTGAGTTTTCAGTTCATTTCAACCAACTTGGAGATACTCGAGCTCTTGAAGAATTTTGTTAGGATAGATATTGTGGGTTTCTAAAAGCTCGCCAATTGTTTGATGAATGTCACTTAGAACCACAATTGTTGACATGGATTATTATTTGCTTACATGGATAATTATTTCAATAATAATTGATGAGGTGGAAATTAGTTAACGAAAAACTTAACCCCTGTAACAATTCCGTTAAATACAGATCCTATAAAATAAAAAATAGATGTACAGAGACTCATTAAAACAAGAAAATTGTACAGGGATCAATTAAAATAAAAAACGAAAGTACAGGGACCTACGGATGTGATTTGCCTTTAATTTATTTCACTTGCACTTACTTACACGTTTTCTTTTATTTTTTATTGTAGCTCGAGGTCATTCCGATGCTGGTTTCAGAGGAACATGATTTGTATGACCCTGTCCATTCTCTAGACAACATCGAGCCAATGGGTGTGAGGTTTAATCCCCCAAATGCCATGTCGCCAACAATTTGCCAGCCAAGGAAAGGCAGTCGAAGGCGAAGCGCGAGATGGTGAAGGTTGTGGAGAAGCTGAAGTGTAGGGATGCTTCTCAGGCAGTGGCCCCTCGTTGTCGTGCGCCACGAGCTGACTGAGATCATTCTGATGGCGGGTTGAGATCCCGAGGTGCAGGGTTGAGAGTCCCGAAGCAGCAGCCTCGAAGAAGCCTCGGAGCAATCACGGAGACCTCCGGTCCTCTAGCTTGACTTGTTGCATACACGGAGATCCTTGCGAGCGCGGTCCCCTAGACGACGATTTCCTCGACATGTTTGGGGATCAGCTGGCGACCCGATGGGAGCAAGATAGTCAGGGACCGGATTTCTAGTTCGTCTTGCTAGAGCTCTTGTTGGGGAGATGAAGAAGTTGGGGTCGAGGAGTCGGAGCCGGACTTCTTTGGGACACAAGGTGCAGTCTTGGTTAGGTGAGCATTCAATTGCGGGCCTGAGGGACGTGCCGATCTGGGAGGACATTGATTTTCACCTCGTAGACCATGCTGAGAGTTCAAGACGCTCCGTGGGAAGATACTCCGATGCTCACCTCGTAGACCGTGCCGAGGCCTTGAGACGATCCCAGGAGCAACACTCTGAGGGGCGAAGCTCTCTTCACGAGGAGGCTCTGAGGCGCTCCCAACAACCGATCGGTGAGCCTGAAGCCTCCCATGGCTCCTATAACCCTCAGTTGAGTGATTTTGCTGAGGAAATTGAGCAAATGCGGGAGAGCTCGTCGGATGAGGAGCAAGAGCCCGGTACATCAGCTCACACCGCTCCGGTACGTCAGACGAGGGCTTCTACGAGGGAGATACGCCTCTCACGATCTCTATTATCTCCGTACGTAGTGGAGCCGCCACGAGCCTCTTCGTATCAGAAGTTTAAAGCCTCAGGAGCCGATCATGTGCTCATGTATGAGATTACGTTCTACCTGATCCGACAGCTCTTCAACAAGATCAAGGACATGAAGGAATGCTTCACTGTCGAGGTAATTTTAGTAGAGTTTTTAATTTCTAGTATATTTTTTTTTTTTTTCGTGTGCTTTTGTTCTAATTAGCATACTAATATGGTAATTTTGAAATGAATACAAATGATTGACCTGTACACAGTATACTAGATGAATAGACTCGTAAAAGGGTACGATCTCGGTCCCGGTGTTACTGCTCAGAATCAATTACTTACGCCCCTCACATTTTACGTAAGTTCTTTTTGCCCTCCTTTTAATTCATTATTATTTTGTTTTGGTATTATTCTAACAAATTTTATTTCTTAATGTTTAAAGAAAAAATTGTTGTCGAAGTACTAGTCATTCCACTACGAAAATGACGAAACAATGGGATTGACAAACACAAGTTTTAAATACACGACGTGGGCCATTCCCGAGGAATTCCTCCTAGTCTTGAACGGGATTAACACGTACGTCCCTTGGATCACCGGCCATTACGTAAGTAATTTAATGACGTAATAATATTTATTAAAAAAAAATCATTCTTAATTTTATTGAATGGTTTAATTTTATTTTTTTAGTTTGCCGTTGTTTGCCATATCTCCTCCAAGCATTGGATTGTGTGCCGATTCACGTTCCAATGTGGAGAGTTGAGGTGCTCGACTCGTACTACTACAAGTACGAGATGAAATGAGACCCGACTCTTCCCAAGGATGTTGGCGTGGAAGAAAGACTACTATAAGCTGAACCTGACGCTTGTCAACCACGGCACGCAATTCATGCAACTCGCGTTCATGACCATCCAAGAACAATTTTTCCAACTCGATGATGTGAATTCCAGGGTGTATGTGTGTATTACTTGGACAAGATCTTTGGGACGAAGAAGGAGTACACTGGAGAAACGACATAGGTCTTGATCAAAGCCCGAGCCAATATAGCCTGTAGAAATTTCAAATTGGCAGGGTGCCATTAGTGTGTAATGAATAATTATTTTTTTTGTGAATTCGAATGATTTCAATGTTATTAAAATTCGGTTATTTAAATTCGAAAGATTTTAATTGTATGATTTAAGACGCCATTAGTGGTTAATGTTTTATTATTTGAATTTAGAATGTGTAGGAAGAGATGTAGAGTACCATTTGTAGATTTGAATTGTATGATTGAGAAATAGGTGGGGAGTGACATTTTTTCCCCATTTTTTTTAAAAAAAATTCGGCCAACTACACGGTTGTTTATGCAAAACAATCGTGTATTGAACAACCGCCGTGTACTGTAGAACAGTCGTGTATTTAAGAACCCCACATATATATATATATATATATAAATATATATATATATATATATATATATATATATATATATATACATATATAGGGGATGGTTCTCATGGATACTACTTAGATCATGAGAACTAGGAACTAATCAAAACCGTTCATTTTCTTAAATTGTATGGTGTGGATTCGATCTAAATTTTTTAATTAAAATCAAAATCTATTATTATTAGTAACCGTTAGGGGCATCTTAGTAAATGTATTATGCATGTAACAAATCCTTCCATAATTTTCGGCCCCCATATCCGTCTCATTTATTATAAATAGTAATTATTTTCCTATAAATCTTTACAAAATCGTTTACCATATAATTAATATAATAAATTCCTCCTCCGTTGAAAATGTAATCTCAAATACATTTTATTTATTAAAATTTCATTTGAATGGTCCTTGCTTATTTAGTTTATTGTCTTTGCTTGAAATTACCTATGCTATTATAAAATATAGTACTTTATAAATATTTTAAGAGAATTGAAAAGACATTTACAAAAAAATTAAAATAGGCATTTAAAAAATAATATAATCTATAAAATAATAGTTGGAAACGGATAGGAGAATTAAAAAAGCATTTAAAAAAAGTAGACTAAGCATCTTTAGATACTAATTTAAATCGCATACACATACATTGTATGCATAATTAAGTACTTATGTATAATTAAACATTTCATATAAACTAATAAGCATCAAGCCAGAATCATTTAAGCATTTAAAAACACAAAAATAAAAATAAAATGAAACTTTGAAATAAGAAGCGCATTTGAGATATATAAACCCTAAATATGATTATAAACTTATTGATTTCATAAACACTTCACAAATTACTAAACCATAAACACTAAACCCTGAGCATTACTAGTAAATTACTAAACACAAAACCCTAAATAAAAATTATTACTAGTAAATAAAAAATATATATTGGAACAATTTAATGTCCCTTAATGACTGCGAAAAGCATGATTTCTCGACTTATTATGCATAAGTTGAAATATAATATCATTGCTTATTTTTTAATCTCACAATGCTTACTATAATAAGCACGAGGATGATTTATCATTGCATCCCTAAGATTATTTGAGTATGACTTTTCAAGATATTAAGCATAATTTGAAATGTAATATCAATGCTTATTTTTTAAGTTCAAAATGCTTATTCTTTTCTTTATTGTTTGTTACTAATTAATCATCTTTTGTTAGTATTTATCATTCATTATAACAATATCGTTTACATTGATAATCGAGATGAGATTATAAAAATAAACAAGACTGTTTGTTTATAAGCAATTGTATATTAAATAAGACAAATACCGATAATAATTAAGCATTGATACAAGTCACACGTAAATCAAAACAACCTGTTCATGTTTTTTCCTATCATTTTCTTATACATAACATTGTTG
This sequence comes from Thymus mandschuricus, assembly GCA_029379335.1. Lineage (NCBI taxonomy): Eukaryota > Viridiplantae > Streptophyta > Magnoliopsida > Lamiales > Lamiaceae > Thymus > Thymus mandschuricus. The sequence goes on from CM057074.1 coordinate 6,969,187, forward strand.
CTATTAGTAATAAGCATCAAAAAATATTTTAAAAAAAAGCAATTAATGCTATAATTCTATAACTCTAAACCCTAAAGCCTAAATCCTAAACCCTAAACCCCATAACACATAACCCTAAACCATAAGTCCTAAACCCCATAACCCTAAACACTATAACCCTAAACCTTAAACTCAAAAAAAAGTACTAAACCCTAAACCCTAAAATCCTAAACCCTAAACCTTGAAACAATAGTAAGACAAATATGAATAATAATTAAGCATCAAATAAATTATAAAAAGCTTTAAAAAATTAAGAAATTCAAGCACTGATACGACTCATGCTTAAGTAACAATAAATATATGCTTCATAAGCAAATACACCCAATGTAACTTTTTATCGAACTCGTGCTTGAATAATATTAATGCATTGCTTTCCAAATGTTACGAGTTTGCTTATTATATTTTCCGAAGCATGATTTTCTCGAATTTTTAAGCATATTGATTTGAATTGAAAATTCTAGTCAATACACATAAATATTTAAACATGTTGTTTTCCTTTATGAATTAGAAATATTTATGTATTATTTTTTCATGTTTGTGCATAATATAACACAACTAGTGAATTTTTAATATAACTATTATTCATAAACAAGAAAAGGTAGAAAAGAAGAAAATTGTTTTTTTTTTTTTTTTAAATAATATGCTTGAGTTATATGATGTTTCATGCTTCTGGTGCCTCATATTTTGCATTTTGATGCTTATAAAAAAATTATGTATTAACAAAATAGACAAAATAGCCGAGGAGAAAGTTTGATCCTGTTGTACACAGATTATCATGTAGTGGAGAAAGACGATAACCTAAGCTTTAACATGACCTAGTCTAAAGCATTACATCCAAATAAATTAAGCATAATTAACAAAACAGTTAATTATAAAAATTCATGAATCAAAAAATGGAGAAGTTACTTTACGGTTTGGAGAAAAATAAATAAAATAATATTTATTGTGATGTAAACTTTGATGATTAAAAAAAGGAACATAACCGTACATCACTTAAACATGGTAACTGACCATTCAAAATTCCATAATTATAGGAATTATTTATTATGAGATAAAAAGAAGTAGACAACAATGCCCCCAATCGCATTAAATACGGAAGAAATCAAATTAAAATTCTAATTTTCAGTAATCATTAATAACCATCGATTTTGAATAAACGGATGGATGAGATTGGTTCCTAGTTCTCACCAATAAAAGGGTTCTCATATGATCTATTCTCTCTCTATATATATATATATATATAGAGGATGGATCATATAGAAATAAGTCCTGGTGTGAGAAATAGGAATAGATCTGGACCATTGATCTTGATTTGATCTGTGGCTGTAGTTGATTTAAGCATGATTATAAGGTATCATAAGCATGACTAGGTTTAAGCATGAATTTGTACATTAAAAAGCATAATGGTGTTGTAAGCATAAATATATACTGACTTAAGCATGATTTTGTATAGTTTTAAGCATCTTTCTCATTTTCTCACGCAGGGATTTATTTGCACACGAACCACTCCCTATATATATATATATATATATATATATATCTTCAATTGTTGGTTTTACTTGAGATGTAATCACTTTAACTAGCGTACATTGTGTATTTTTATGAAAACATAACGTTTCGTAAACATAACCATGTAATAACATTACGTACGTAGTTATTTTGAGATCAAGCATAACCTTAGTAGTTAGACAATATAAGTGATACTCACCCTATAGTCCATAGTTACATAAGATATCCTTAGTTTGATATGTATTATGACATAAATTACATCAATACATGTTTTTATGACTCAATAGAATCGAGATAAATGAAAAAATCAAATCAAATACGACAAATTTTGCAATTAATCGACAATTCTAACTTTTTTTTGCTTAATTTTGACTTTTCACGAATAAGGTACACGGCATTTTTCAATATAAATCGTGGAAAGTCAAACAATCATGTAGGGGGGTTTGACTCAGATTTAATTTTGACTTTTTTTTAATTTTGATTTTACACGGTAAATTTAGAATTTTTACCGTGTATACACGTTTAAAATCACAAATTGTCGTGTATGTAGCGTTGACCAAGACATAATTTTGACTTTTTTAAATTTTGACTATACACAATTAATGTAGTATAGTAACTGGGTACACACGTTGAAAATCACAAAATGTCGTGTACTTAGCCGAGGATTCCCATTTTTTTACACAAAAAATCAAATTTTCACCAATGATCTACTCAATATACAATCTAATACAATTATGATAACATCCAATAATATTCAATAACATTCAATAACATCCAATAACATCAATTTGTTTAACATAACAATTCAAATATAATTAAGCATCTGTATCGTACGGGCATTTAGGCCTAGTATGCTCATCACTCTTGCAAATGCTACATTTTTTCTTACCTCTTGCACGCCTAGGGGGAGCATTTAAATCAACTCCGCAAATCGTAAGCGAGGCTCGGCAACTTCGTCTTTTGTGCCCTTCTTATCCACACTGTGAACACCTTTGTCGATTTGTTGAGGACCCTTCAACAACCGATCGAGCTCTCAACATAGGTGGTCGTCCAACTTCCCTATGTACAAGCGGGGGAAGCACGACTAATCGTGAAATGTATTTGGGAACACTCCACGTCTCGAGATGAGGAACAACTGAACAAGCTCTATATTAGGGGAATATGTAGCAACTAAGGTGGCTTGCTTGAAATACTGACTCACGTAGTCAGTTGCCCGCCCACCGGAATGCCTATATCAATATAAAAGAATTTAGAAATCCGATTCAAATATGACTAACATTAAAATAAATAGAGAACTACTCGTACCATATTGTTGCAGAAGCGTGTCAGCAAGGGATTCCGTTTAACTCAAACTCACGACATTCGTAAGTCGAGTTCTGGAGGTCCACAAGGTAAGTCAATTTTTCACCTTCGACTCTCCAAAGGGTGGCGTAGGCGTTCCTCTAACTATGTAGCGACGGCCCCATTCCTACGATGCCGACATCTTCGTATATGCCTTCTCCTTAAGTTCATGATCACGAGCTAGGGCACGACCCCGATGTTCGTCAATTATCCGATATACCTCGATCATGGCACAAATACAATTATCCGATACACCTCGATTATGGCACAAATCGGTAGTCTCCTGGCCCACACCAATCGAGCATTCAACTGATTTTGACATTTAAAATGCGTGACAAAAAGTCTTAACTTACATTTATATTTTGATCGCCATTTATATTTTTATTTTTCAATTTAACGAATTTCTTTTCACCTTAGTGTGCTTACGTGGAAAATTATTAATTTTTTTAACACATATTTGTATATGTGTGGTTAATAATTCTATATTTTAATATTTATATACGTGGCAAAAAAAATCGGCGATGACTTTTATTTTAGTTTTTCTTCTATTATTTTTTTTAATAATATCCATATAACAATTCGAATTTAATGGGTGTTAAATTAATCAAAAGGATTCATATGTACGAGTTATTTTATATTGGATCATAATATATTGGTTTTCCATACCTTGTGTATGTCGTTTTTTTTTTTAATCCAAAATCAAAATGGAATTTTCGCTTAAATTAATATTTATTTATCTAAAAATATTTCTAAACTCTAATTGATAGCTTAAACTCTAATTATTTAAATTCGACCATTATTTATAAAAAAAATAATTAAGCAATAGATATGCATTCGACCATTCACCATTATATATAAAAATAATAGATAAGAGATAAGGATCAAATAGATGAGCAAATGGTAAGGGGTAGAAGGTTAAGCAGATTAAAATATAAAATTACAATGTTTTATTTAAAAACCTTAATTATATTTTTTGCTTTCTCCGTTTGCCGCCTTATAGCCTAAAAAAGGCCCTCCTACATCCTAATAAAACGTGGCTGAATTAAAAATTGAAATTATCTCAAATTTAAGCGGTTTTCTTCTCCCTTCCTCTACGGCAATTATATGCCTCTACTTCCACCACAACTTAAAGCACTACCGTCTACCCACATACAACATTTCAAATAAATTAATATAAATTGTTGGGAATCTTGTGAGTTGTGACTATGGAATGATGCACTCGTTGATGGCTGACGAAAGAATTTGATGGGTATTTTCTTTCCTTTCATGTTTACATCGTTCTTTTTTATGATGAATACTTTTGTTGGTATTCAGTGTTATGCTATCTTCAAGTATTTTTGTAGATTATTTAGAATAGTTCAAAAGATGAGAATCATATTTGCACCGTCTATTTTTGCTTCTTTCCCCCAAACATACACCTGATGTATTGAATTCTTTTACTTTGAATATTAGTATGTTGCAGCCGTGGAACTGCACGATTATTATTCTATTGCAGTTGTCATTGCCATTAATGTCTTTGTTGCAAATTTTTAAAGGTGTGAACTACTCTATAAATTAAATTATGAGTTAGAGCAATTACTTAATTATTTGAATATTGTATATTAAATATCATATTTATTTGTTTTTTTAATAGGGAATGATGAATTTTCATATGAAGTGGAAGATTCTAATGCATATCGAGTCGGAGTTGCTTGTGGTTCGCGAGCTAGCTAGAAAATCAAAGGACTACAACAAAATTATTTGTAAATATTATTTTAGTATTTTTTTTCCCGTATTAGTATACAAATTTTGTATATTCCTTATCTTATTAAATATTTTAAGTTAAATTTATTTTAAACTTGTTAATTACTAGTGTGTTTGGAGTATATTTATAGGGTTGTATTCAATTTGGATAATGCTGGATTTTTATGAATTTTAGAATTATGTAGGTATTCAATTCAGACTTTATAAAGTCTTTAAAAATCTTGAGGTATTCAATGCAGACTTTATAAAGTCTTTAAAAATTTTGTATGTATTCAACAGTCCATAGTTTATCATAGTCTACGGATTTCCCAGGATTCAATTTTTAAAATATAAAGAGTTTCACTCTCCGAAATCTTTTATAAAAACAAGAGATTTCTATGGATTCTCTGAAAGAAACTCAAAATCACCATTTCCGCCACCCTTCTCCGCCACCTTCAACCACTTTCATATGTACTTTTTATTTTTTCTCCGAACAATTATAGTTTATTTAAAAAGACATTCAAATTATGACTATCTAGTACTAAAAATTTGTTTACTATATGAGTTTGCTTAAAAATTAATATTTTCATAAAAATCATCATTCTTATAAAATTTGAACATGTAACTTTTAAATGTCAACTTTTATTTTGAAGGTTTAGGGAATAATGATCAAATTGAATAATATAACATTTGAACGGAAAAAAATAAGAGTAATTTTTTTTTAGAAATACATTAATTGACATTCTTTAAAGTACGATTGTTGTTTTGGAAGACGACACAATTCGATGAATTTTGATACTCCCCTACAAACATATTCAAACAATCTAAATAAAGTTATTTGGTAAATTTTTTTTTATAAACAATATAGATAATTTTATTTATTTATTTACAAGTGTGACTTATATACATTTATTTGTTTAAATAAATAGTTATAATAGTTTAACGTCGGAGTATATGGAAATCCATGTAAATTAATTTAAAAAATATATACCACAATACTGCAAATCCATGAAAATCCATCAAAATCAATAAATAGAGTCAGTCAAACTCTGTACAGAGTCTAATCAGACTCTGCACAGAGTCTATGGATTTTTAAAGTCTATAAAAATCCACTTACTTTTCAAAGTCTAAAAAAATCCAACGAAATCTCAATTGAATACACCCCCCTTAATCTTAGTACAATACAATTTTCTATATTTCGAAATTCATAATAATAAAATAAAAAGGGGGCAATACAAGCGTTTTCATCACATTCAAACTAATTTATATGTAATTTATTTTTAAATATTTTAATAATAAAAAAGAATTACGTACATATAAATCGCAATATTTACCACACATAAATATTGCCATGTCATCATCCACGTCATTTCCACCTCATTATTATAAACTAGTGAAAACACAATTATCCACACATAAAAAATGTTTTTAGTGACATATATATGTGTGAGTAAATATTTCGAGATTCATTCACACATACATGTATCAGATTCCCTCAATATTCATCGAATTGGGAATCTCTATAAGCATACATGTTGACACTTACGTTATGTGTGGATAATGTTCTTTAATCACCCATAAGCATACTTTTAGCTACATTTGTATGTGTGGGTAAAAGTCCAATTTCTTGTAGTATCAGATTCCCCCAATATTCATCGAATTGGGAATCTCGATAAGCATAGGATGCAAACTCGAATATAGCACCCACATGCCTGCCATACTTGACGAAATTCCTCTGTAGGTGTACAAAGCAAAGAACATGAGCAGCATGCGGATAAATGGAGTCTATTGCATTTCGGATGCTCACGTGTTGATCGGATACGATCAATAAGTCATTTGGCGCCCTGAAATTCGCTCGCACATGAGCCAAAAACCACGTCCACGATTTGTCGTTCTCTATAGGACCGAATCCAATGGCAAGGGGAAACACTTGCTCGTTCCCATCCTTCGTGACTGCCACAAAAAGCGTCCCCTTATTCTTCCCCTTCAAGTGCGCCCCATCCACTACAATCACAGGGCGTAGCAAACCATTTTGGAATGCTTCGATGGTTTAACCAAAATTGAGGTACGTGTAGGTCAAACGGTTGTCGATGTGGGAGGTAAGATCATTCGTTTAACTCTCAAGCCTTGTGGGAGGATTTGGTGGTCTTGGAGTATGAGCGATTGAAGTCTTACTACCCAAGCCAAGCAAAGCTGCAAAGGCATCCTCCGTCCGGAACCCAATCTTCCGGTATTTACATCGTCTCATCTCTTCCACCATCTTTGGGAGAAACGATGCCAGAACCTTCCAAGCCAACAGTCTTCATCTCTTTTGGGATTGCCTCAAGACGGTTCCTCAAGATGCGGCTTAATGGCTCGCCGACCACAAGTTGAATCAAGTACTCCTTTATGGCAACCAATGAATCGGATGTGGAGCTTTGATCACACCGATTTGCATCAAGTTCGGTGTACCTCTTCCACGAGAACCCATTTCGAAGGACATCTATCTTGATCAGAGGTCATTGCAAAGACAAGAGATGCTCTCCCACGACCGTGATGGCTATTGTTGGAAGATCCATATCACAACAAGAAATTCATGATTTAGTGACGGATATTTCCGTCACTAGAATGAAAAATTCCGTAACTAACCGAGTTAGTGACAGAATGGTTACGGATCTATTGAGTCTCTAGAATGGGCGTAGCTAGATTGATAGTGACGAAAAATAGTCCGTAACCAGAATTTAGTTACGGACTACTCACGGATGGTCCGTCATTAAAAAATTGATGACGTTTTCGTTTTCATTGTGATCTAGTGACGTAATAATTATGGACAACGTCCGGAACTATACTTGGTGATGGAATACATCCGTCACCATTCTTTAATGACAACGTCATAATTCTAGAGACGGAACATGTCCGTCACTATGCTCACAACTCAATGTACTGTTTTAATTACAGAACTTTCCGTCACTAAATTCAAATCCCCCCCCCCCCCCCCCCTTTATATATAAAAATACATTGAATCCTACATTTTGACATCCACAACGAGGTAATAAAAGAAAGATATTGAACTCAATAACGAAAGCAAAATAATCTAATATTCATTATACCAAAAGCAGTCAAGTATTCAAGAACAATCAAATATCAACTTGGTTAACAACAATCTAACATTCGTCTAATGCAATATCCTAATTTCAGTTTTCATCCCTTCATTCGAATTATGTTACACTGGAACTGAAACAACTTAAGATTTATCTTGGAGAAACTCGTATTCAATTTTTCAATGTCCGAGAGTAAAGGGGGAAATTTCAAAATTGGAAAAAAAATTACATACTTGACTATTTCTGGGACGGCGGCGGCGGTCACAACGACGTTGCGGAGCTATGATCGGATAGGGAGAGAGGGGGGAGAACTTACCTATGGAAATGAGCAGATCCGACCGGTGGCAACGGCAGTGGAATCGCGGGGCGCTGCGTCGGGAGAGAGAAAATGCCGTTGGCAATTAGTAACCTAGAGGCGGCGGCGGAAGTTCTTCACGACGGCGGAAGAGTAGCAAACCCGCCAGTGGTTGACGACACTCTCTGCGATTCAATTGAAGAGTAGGGCTATTAGATTGAAAAGAATGGGAAAATGAAAGGGGGGACACGTTTTCTTCCTTATTAAAAAAAAATATAAAATTATTACTTTAATGACGGACTATTCCGTAATTAAACAATAATTACGGACATTCCGTAATTAAATCCGTAAGTATTATATAAATAAATATTAATATAAAAAATTATTATTTTAATGACGGACTATTCCGTAATTAAAATATAATTACAGAAAATCCGTAATTAAATCCGTAACTAATATATAAATAAATATAAAAATTAAAAAAATATTATTTTAATGACGGACTATTCCGTAATTAAAAAATAATTACGGAAAATCCGTAATTGATTCCGTAACTAAATATGGTGCTAAATATTGGCGCCAAAGTCCGTGAGTAGCCCGTCACCAATTCCGTTACCATCCCTTGTAAGTATATTCCATAAGTATTCCATAATTAGATCCGTCACCAAATGGTGACGGATCATTGTCCGTAACTAAGTCCGTCATTATTTGCCTTTTTTTTTTTTTTGTAGTGCATGAGAAGATGTTGGGAATTGTTAAGGATCTATTTGTTAAGGGGGAACTTAACGGGACACTTTAATAAAATTCGTTGTGTATTTTGATTATATCCCAAAACCCTCTATGTAAATCCTATTCCCAAGCGACCCTATTTTGATTAGATAGGACATAATTTTTCAAGCTTGTTGTGTTAGGAAAGCTTATTTTTCGTTTTAGTCGCTTTAGGTTTAGACTGCAGGTTTTCAAGCGAAGCGAGAAGACCACTCGCTTGAGTGTGTATCGAAGCGAAGCGAGTCTACCCGGACGAAGCGGAGCGAGTGCTCCCGATAAAGTCAAAGCAAGTCAACACGACTACACTAAAGCGTGCGCTCAGACTAAAGCGAAGCGAGCCCCTTTCAAACGCTTGAAAGCAACAATATAACTACCATCCTCGATTCAAACTTGAGTTTAAACTCAGTCAAGTGCGAGATCCGCAACATTAAATGAAGATCTCCACATGGCAAGAGAGAATTGGACGAAACAGTTGACTTGGTTGACAGACAGAGCCGCCGCTACAGCACTGGACGCTCCAGTTACTGTTGCGCTTGGCTTTTAGCCATTTTTGGAAAGAAGAAAGCAGCTATCTGAAAAGGCGCCAAGTACTGTCGAGTGTGGAGGGACAAAGCCACCAACCTTCAATGGCTCCAGTCCATCTCCCACACTATAAATAGTGGAGTGCAGAGAAGAGAAGAAGTAGAACACATACGAGATTTTCCAGCGCTCCAGCAAACAAGCACTCACAAATTTTCAGCATTCATTTCCTGAGTTCTTGTCAAAGTGTTCTCCAAGTTTCAGCACCATTGAAACTTGTTCCCTGCAACCTCCACTCTTAGAATCTAAGCCCACTCATATATCCAAGCTTAGAGAAGAACTCTACCATTTGCATCACTGTAAAGAGTTCTTCATTTAGAGTGTCATCAAAACCAAACCTTGTTCTAGTCAAATCAAGAGTGTTAGTGTTTGTGTTGAAAAGTTGTTGTAAGATCCAAGGTTCTGCCTTCATCGATAGCAGTAACCTCGATCATAGAGTGTGGATCCAAGCTTACACTCTCCTCGACTTTTTAAAGCTCGATCCTAGCTAGGTCTTTGAGGAGAACCCGTAATCTCCATGTTGTTGTTGTTGTTGTTGTTGTTTCGGAACCAAGCAAGTGAAGCTCAATCCTTGTTTAGGTTTTGAGGAACCCGTAATCCTCTAAGTTTCTTAGTGAAGAGAAGCAGTTCCTGTGTGGAACAAAGTGGACGTAGGTGTTTTACCACCGAACCACTATAAACCCTGGTGTCGTATTTCTATTCTTAAAGCTTTTCATTATTTACTTACTTTGTTTATCATATTTGCACTAGCATTTAAGAAAACCTAATACGACGAAGCTTTTAAAATTTAAATACTTTGGAAATATTAGCTCACTAAATTCCGCATTCTAGCAAGCGAGTCGCTCTGTGATCAAGCTTACGCTTAGGTCCAGAGTCAAACTTTCTGCAGATCAAGCTTACTGTTTGGTCTAAAGATTTAAGGTGACCCGAAGCTTGCATACTCTGAGATAAGTTGAAAAGAAGTTGAAAAAATTCTATTACACGGATTCACACCCCCCCCCCCCCCCCCCACGTGTAATCCTCTTATTAAACCAGGACTAACAAGTGGTATTAGAGCAGGGGTTCTAACTAGCCACTGCTTTGCATACCTGAAGCGAGTCTCCCTCGCTTCACGTTGTCTCGTCTGAACTGATCCGTTTTCCTAAGTACATCAAAATCTCACTCACGCATACTGCTTTACTACTGATATTTGAAAATGTCTAGTCACAGTGCTTCCAACTTGCCGCAATTCTCGATCGAAGATTACGAGACATGGAGCTTTCGAGTCTCAAGCTTTCTCAGTTCTGTTCACGACAGAATGTGGGAAGTTGTGACAGAAGGCCCAATTGCTATCATGAAGATCAACACTATCAACATCCCAGCTGCAGAAGGGAGAGAGGCTACCGTTCGCCATGACTACGTTGAGAAGTCGAAAGACGACTACACTGCAAATGATTTCAAGGTGGCCAACTTGGACAGGGTTGCACGTCATATCATGCAAAGCACTGTCTCAGACGCTTACCTTCTAAGGATTAGGATGTGTACAACTGCCATGGAGATGTGGGAAACTCTTGCCCTAATCTCACAAGGAACCGAGAAGATCAAGGAGAATAAGCTTGCAGTGCTTATGAGAGAGTTCGAAAGCTTGTCAATGAAGCCAAGCGAGACCATTGACGCTTTCGAACTACGCGTCACCAACATAATTTCTACGCTTGTATCACTTGGAAAGGAGTTCACTGACAAAGAGATCAACCTCAAGATAGTTCGAGCTCTCACCAGAAAGTGGCAAACAGTGAAGGAGCTTTACCTTGCAACAAAGGATTTGTCAAAGTTCTCCCCAGAGATTCTGTTTTCCGAACTCAAGGCGCATGAATTCGATCTCAACCGTATGTCTCTTGATGATGAAGATAAAGTTCCTGCAACAGGCAAATGAGTTGCCTTCAAAGCTGCCGAGACATCAAGCGAATCATCAATCTCAAAAATGTCTCGTGAAGAACTTGAGGAGCACTATGCTTTTCTATCCAAAAACTTCAACAAGATGAACTCAAGATTAGGGAAGTACAAAAGATTCTACAAGCAGTAAAAAGGAAAGAGCACTGATGCTCGTGATAGCAAAGGAAATTGTGAGGAGACACCAAAGTCGATCGCTAAGGACATAATGGATGTGGAGTGCTATCACTGCCACAAAATGGGCCACTACAAATCCGAATGCCCAAAGCTCAGTGCGAAAGAAAAAGAAGAATTGAAAGTGAGGAGGGACGCTCCACGTCGAGCGCTAGAAGCAAGCGAGTCGCCGTCCACTCCAAGCGAGGATTCAGCAAACAACTCAGATGCCTTCACAGATCCAAACTCAAGCGAAGGAGAGGATCTAGGCTTGATGGCGCTCACCGACGAAGATACTGGAGAGGTATTCCAATTATCCCTCACTCACTTCAATTACACGCACACACAAGCACAATGAGGAAGTCTATTCCTCAACATGGAGTGAACTGCTTAACAAACACCATAAATTGTTAAGTGATCACAAAATGTTACAACAAGCTTTGTCTAAAAGCAAGAATGAGAACCGAAAGCTAGCCACTGAACTTGACTCAGTCAAACTTAATTTAAGGGCTATGACTAGTAAGTTCGAGGACCTCATCGCTAGACACAAAAACCTTGGAGGAAAGGTATGAAACCCAATCCAATCTAGTTGCCAATTTAAACAAAGCCTCATTTGCTAGGCAGGCACTAGAAAGCTCGCTTCTACCTTTTGGTAGAAAGGGAGGGCTTGGATATGAGGGTGGACCTTCCAAACCCACTAGCTTTGTTGGTGCATCTAACACTACACCATCAGTCTCTTTGGATAAGCCCACTGCCTCCAAAGCGACCACCAACAAGGGTAAGGGTAAGATTGAGACCCCTAAGAAAGGACCCATGAAGATGTCTATATCTTTGAGGGAAACTTCTAAGGGAAAGCCAATAACAACAGTTCCTAGCACTAATCATGCTAAAACTCACCATTCAAAGGGTGAAAGGAAAGCTGTTGAGGCTTCAAGCTCTCAGTCTAAGACACAAAGAACAAAGGATGTTTTCTTGCAAAAGAAAGTTAATGTTCATGTGTCAAGTGAGTCCGATTGGAGATGGTTCAAGCGTACTTACGTTGAGGGGGAAGGAATTGAAGTTCCCAAAAGGAAGCTTCAAACCCCAAGCATTTCTAAAGCGAGTCATGGTCAAAAGCCAAGGTTGACTTCGCAGAGGAAGCCAAGCGAGAAGCTTGCAGAGACTAGAAATCCCAGGTCAGTCTCCAAGCTCATGGCTAATCTTAAGCGTCCAGCTTACGGATATAAGCAAAAGGGTAAGAGCATGGGTAGGTCTCAAGCGAGTCTTTCTCAAACCTTCCCTCCATGCACACACCAATGCACATGTGGAGCTGTGTTTAAGTAGATTCCACGATCTAAAAAGGTTGAGGGACCCAAGACACAAGCTAATGCTCAAAGGAGAGTCAAGCAAGTGTGGGTACCCAAGAATACTAACCTGCAAGGACCCAAGCTGATTTGGGTACCAAAACTGTCTTAATTGCAGGTGAGCGTCGTGGACCCCATGCCCAATAAAGGTCAAGCTATATGGTACTTGGACAGTGGATGTTCGAGGCATATGATGGGTATGAAGTCTCTACTACAAGATTACACAGAGAAAAAGGGTCCACAAGTAACGTTTGGTGATAACTCTCGAGGAACCACCAAAGGCTACGACGTACTAAAGATTGGGAAGCTAAGCATCGACAATGTGTCATACGTGGAAGGACTCAAGCACAACCTATTTGTCCATATCACAGTTTTGTGATAAGGGATACAATGTGGAGTTCATTTCCAACAAATGTATTGTGAAGAACAAGCTTACCTCCCAAGTTGCTCTAACTGGAGAAAGAAAAAGAAATGTGTATGTAGCACAATGGGAAAGTTGCAAGGAAGATACATGCTTGGTCACTAGAAGTGCAACGGAGATAGGATGGCTTTGGCACCGCCGCTTGAGTCATCTCAATTTCAAGACAATCAATCGCAAAGCTCGTAAGGGCTTGGTGAAAGGCATACCTAATGAGGTATTTGTCAAAGATCACACATGCTCACCATGCCAACGAGGAAAGCAGACAAAGAAGCACTTTGCCAGCTTAGAAGAAGCATCATCCAAGCGAGTACTGAAGCTTCTGCACATAGATTTGTTTGGACCTGTCACTCCCGTGAGCGTCAACGGAAGGAAGTACACTCTTATTGTAGTTGATGATTACTCTCGCTACACTTGGGTAGTATTTTTAATTAGCAAGAAGGAGACGCTGTCCAAACTTCCACAACTGCTCAAACGTCTCGCTGTGGAGAAGAACCAAGCGATAGCAACCATACGCTCTGACAAAGGCACATAGTTTCTCAACTCTACCATCGAAGCGTACTGCACAGAGCATGGAATTGCACACCAAACTTCCTCAGCACGTACACCTCAACAGAATGGAGTTGCTGAAAGAAGGAATCGCATCATCAAAGAAGCAGTTCGAACCATGATAGCTGATTCCAAGCTTCCAATGAAGTACTGGGCTGAAGCGGCCAATACCGCTTGATATGTCATGAGGAACAAAGCGAGACTCGTCGCTAAGGGCTAGCTACTGCCCAGAGGAAGGTATTGATTTTGATGAAACCTTTGCTCCAGTGGCTAGGCTTGAAGCAATCAGATTATTTCTAGCCTATGCAGCGGCCAAGAAATTCAAAGTCTACCAGATGGACATGAAGAACGCATTCCTCAACGGAGAGCTCAAAGAAGAAGTCTATGTGGAGCAGCCACCGGGATTTGAGCAAGGAGATAAAGTGTATCGCTTGAAGAAAGCTCTCTATAGATTGAAGCAGGCCCCGAGAGATTGGTATGATACACTTTCCCAGTTTCTTGTGGATAATGGATTCCGCAAAGGGAAGAGAGATCGAACCCTCTTCACAATCAATGATGGTGAAGATTAGGGGTGGACCGGTATGGGATACCGTGTTTTTTCGCCGATATTGATATTGATATTGATGTTGATATTGATCGGTATCGCATATTCGATACCGATACCAATACCGCAAGTACCGGTATACCGAAAACTCGGTATCGACGAAGAAGGATACCGATGCCGTGCCGACGCTGCGGTAATATTGCGGTATCGGTATTGATAAAAAATTCCGAATTTTCTAATTCCGAATTTTCTAATAAATATTTTTAAAAAATACTACTCCCTTTGTCTCTTCCTAAGTGACCCCTTTTATTATTATATACCTCACATATGAATATAAAAGGGGTCACTTAGGAAGAGACAGAGGGAATAATAAAATGCAAAACTAAAAACCCCTAACACAAAGTGAAGAACTTAAAGGCACAAACAAACAACATAAATACATAATCCAACAAAAATAAATAAACACGGAAGCAGTTTGCCCAAAGTCCAAACACAAAATAACAAAACAAAATGGAACAATTAGCTAGAGAAACTCAATGCATGTCTAAGAAAATATTTGAATAATTAGCTAGAGAAAGTCTTGATCTTGAATAATTATCGAGATTAACGTAGTTATGTCAAATCTTTGAGAACACTTATTTAGATACAATTATGTATCATGTTTGTTCATATATGTTTTGTTAGAAATAAGGAGTTTATTATTAAAATATTTACCAAATTATACTAAATTATTTATAATTTTTATTTTACAAATATTAGCATTAAGCGAGAATCATTAGTTTTACAAATTTGTTAAGGTTCTATCTAAAATTCAATAGTTCATTAGTTTTACAAATTTTAATTTCATAATCAATAGTTCATTAGTTTTCAATGTATCGAATTTGACTTAGTTATATATACAAATTATAAAGGTTGTATCTAAAATTCAAATTTATTCAAATATAAGAAATATTACAAATAAAAATATATAAAATATCGGCAAAATGTCAATATCTACTGTATTATTGCGGTATCGGTATTATATCGGTACTGGTATTATGCGGTATTTGCGGTATTGTGCGGTATCGGTATTTTCCGGTAATATCGCGGTATTTAACTTTTGGATACCGGTGACGTATTGAACTTGTTCGGGACGGCATAAATACCGTACCGTAAATGAGGTATACCGCAAAATTCGGTATTTTCGGTATTTTTTTTGGCACGATATCGTCGGTATTTCGGTATTTTTGTCCAGCCCTAGTGAAGATATGCTGTGGGTTCAAATCTATGTTGATGACATCATATTTGGATCACCAAACCAGTCGCTTAGCAAGAAGTTTGGAGAGCTTATGAAGACCAAATATGAGATGTCTATGATTGGATTGATGAGCTGCTTTATAGGTCTTCAAGTGAAGCAGCAAGATGATGGAATCTTCATCAATCAAGCAAAGTATACTCGAGATATGCTTGCAAAGTTCGGTGTTCAACATGCCAAAGCTGTGAAGATCCCAATGAACACCAACTGGAAGATGGAGCCAGATCTTGAAGGGAAATCTGTGGACGCTACAGATTATCGAGCTTTGATTGGATCCCTTCTCTATCTCACAGTGGGTAGGCCAGATATCGCATTCGCTGTTGGAGTATGCGCTCGCTTCCAAAGCAATCCATAGCTTAGTCATTATGAAGCTGCCAAGCGAATCCTTCGCTATCTCAAAGGCACGGTCAATATGGGTCTCTAGTACCCAAGCGAGGACAACTTGGAGCTTACAGGATATTCAGATGCTGACTATGGAGGGTGTCGAATTGATAGGAAATCAACTTCGGGCACGTGTCAGTTCTTGGGAAGCAAGCTTGTCTCGTGGTTCTCGAAGAAGCAGACAAGCGTAGCTACTTCAACGACTGAAGCTGGGTATATGGCTGCTGGAAGCTGCTGTTCTCAAATTCTATGGTTTCGTCAGCAGTTGAAGGATTACAGAGTTGAAGCAAAGGAGATCCCAATATTCTGTGATAATAATAGTGCTATCTACATTTCACATAATCCAGTGCTTCACACCAGGTGCAAGCATGTGGAGTGTGAGATTTGACCTCAAATTCCATTATAGATATATATGGAATATATTCTTGGACGATAATTAATATATCTTTATGATATATGTTTGGTATGATATCTTTAGAATATCTTTTGGAATTTAATGTTCCTCAAGAATTAGGGTTATATACAAACACTATATATATGGTGCTTTGTATTCGATATTGGCGTGTGTAAGTACAGCCGATCTTGCGGTTTTGTGAGAGAATATTTTCTGAGAGATTTCTCGTTTCTAGTTACTTTTGGTTTGGGGGAATAGAAGATAGGTTTCTTCTTTGAGTGTTTCTCCGTTGTAACTTTGTAATCTCTCTCGTATAGTAGATCATATTCAATTGACCCTCCGTGGACGTAGGCATATTGCCGAACCACGTATAACTCGTGTTCTTGGTTTACTATTTTTCGTACTGCTCTCATATTATCCTCATAGATATTGTTATCTCTGTTGTCACTGGTATTGTTCAGTGTATTGTTCTACCTTCGGTACTAAACACAGAATCTTGTGAAAAACCTAACAATTGGCGCCGTCTGTGGGAAACGAATCTACGATGTCTACCACAAAGTTTGACGCAGAGAAGTTCACAGGGGTGAATGATTTTGCTCTATGGAGGATTAAGATGAAAGCTTTGCTGACACAACAAGGCTTGGCGGAAGCTATCAAACCTGAAGCTGATTTCGTGAAGGCCGTTAAAGAAGAGAAGAGGGACAAGATCAAGGAGAAGGCTCACAGTGCCATCATTCTGTGCTTGTCAGATAAGGTTTTGAGAGAGGTCGCCAAAGAGAAGTCTGCTGCTGATATTTGGCAAAAGTTGGAGAGTCTTTATTTGACTAAATCTTTTGCCAATCGTTTGTACTTGAAGCAGAGGTTGTATTCCTTCAAGATTGTGGAGGATAAACCCATCTTGGATCAAATAGATGAGTTTAATAAGGTTCTGTATGATAAGGAGAACATAAACATCAAGATTGATGATGAGGACAAGGCCATCATCTTGTTGAATTCTCTCCCGAAGTCCTACGAACATCTGAAGGATGCTATGATGTATGGTAGAGAAAAAAACCATTACATTGAGAGAAGTTCAGTCTGCACTGAAGGGCAAGGAGTTGCATAAATCAAACGAGGGCAAACATCAAGATCAGGCTGCTGAAAGTCTGAACATCAAGAAGAACTTTGCAAAAGGAAAATTCAAGAAGCCTTTTCATGACAACAAGAAACCTGCCCATGAAAAGGAAAAGGGACAGAAGGAGAGAGAGTCTAGGAGCTGCAAATATTGCAAGAAGCCTGGACATATCGTAAAAGATTGCTATGCCCTAAAGAAGAAGGAAGCCCTCAAGAGTCAGAAACCTAATAATGCCGAGGTTATTGAGATGGTCGAGAATGCCGAGATGTTGAATGTGTTAGATTCTAACATATGTGATGAGTGGATTCTTGATTCTGGATGCAGTTTCCACATGAGTCCACACAAGGAATGGTTCGAAGATCTCAAGTACGAGAATTTTGGATCTGTGTTGCTCGGCAATGACCAAATATGTGGCATGAAGGGAGTAGGGAATATTACTCTCAGGATGCATGATGGCTCTCTCAAGATCTTGTCCGAAGTCAGATACATTCCCCAACTTAAAAGAAATCTTATTTCTCTTGGCATGTTAGAAGCGAAGGGGTATGTTTTTCAGTTTGGCAATGGTGTACTTCATGTTATGAAGGATTCAAAGGTTATCATGAAAGGCAATAGAAACCGGAGTTTGTATTATCTTGATGCAAAGCCGGTGATCGGAGAATCTGAAGCTAATACAGTTAATCATTCCATGTTGTTGCACATGCGGCTAGGCCACATTGGAGAGAAGGGTTTGAATGAATTGTTGAAGCAGAACTTGCTACAACATTCTGGCTCATTCAAGGTTGAGTATTGTGAACACTGTATCTTGGGCAAAAGCAAGAAGTTGCCTTATAATACTGGGAAGCACACCTCAGCTGCACCTTTGGAGTATGTCCATTCAGACTTATGGGGTCCATCTAGGACCGAAACCCTAGGAGGCGACAGGTACTTCATGGCTGTCATCGATGAATTCTCAAGGAAGCTATGGGTTTATGTTCTGAAGAACTAGTCTGAAGCCTTTACATGGTTCAGAGAATGGTGCAGTGAGGTTGAAACTGAGAAAGGAGTTTCGGTCAAGTGCTTGAGGATAGACAATGGGTTAGAGTTTCTGTCCGATGAGTTTCAAGAGTTTTGAAAGAAGAAAGGGATTAAGAGGCACAAGCACAAGACTGTTCATGGGAATCCACAACAGAATGGTGTGGTGGAGAGAATGAATAGAACATTGCTTGAGAGAGTGAGGTGTATGTTGCTGAGTTCCGGGCTGCCGAGGAAGTTTTGGGAAGAAGCCATTAACACGGCGTGCCATTTGATAAATTTGTGTCTTTCTTCTGCAATTGATTTCAAGGTTCCGGATGAGGTGCGGTATGGAGTTACCCCAAGTTACAAGTACTTGAGGATTTTAGGTTGCAGAGCCTATGCCCACATTAAGCAAGACAAGTTGGAACCTAGAGCTTTAAATTGTATACTCATAGGTTATCCCAAAGGCGTGAAGAGATACAAACTATGGTGTACAGAACCTGGAAATCAGAAGGTCTTCATCAGTAGAGACGTGGTGTTTAAGGAGGATGTCATGCCTTATTTGGAGGAGAAAGACAAGCCTCGAGAAGTTGTTAATGATGACATTGGCGCTCTGAAGTTTCAGGTGGAGCCTGAAGAACAATCTGCTCACAGTGGGGGTCACAATAGAGAGAAGAATGACCATGACATTGATAAGGACACTGATGCGGCAGATTTGAGAAGTTACATGCTTATGAGAGATAGAACCAGAAGGAACATTACTCCACCTTCCAGGTTCGGACATGCCGACATGATTTTCTATGCTTTGAATGTTGCTGAAAATGTGGAACATCAAGAGGAACCTCGGAACTATAAGGAGGCAGTGAATTCCGAGGAGAACAAGCAGTGGATGCTGGCTATGAGGGAAGAATTGGAATCAATGGAGAGGAATGGAACATGGGTACTTGTCAATAAGCCTAAATCTCAGAAATTGGTGAGCTGTAAATGGATCTTCAAGAAGAAGTTTGAGGTTGTTGGAACCGAAAAGGTCCGGTACAAGGCAAGGCTCGTAGCTCGCGGTTTCACACAGAGAGAAGGAATTGATTTCAATGAAGTTTTTTCGCCTGTGGTTAAGCACTGCTCGATTAGAATCTTGTTGGTGATGGTGGCTCAATATGACATGGAGCTACATCTGTTGGATATCAAAACAACGTTCCTTCACGGAGATCTAAAGGAGACCATCTATATGACTTAGCCTGAAGGATCTGTTCTGCCTTGAAATGAGGACAATGTTTGTCTATTGAAGAAGACTTTGTATGGCCTGAAACAAAGTTCAAGGCAATGGAACATGAAGTTTGATGAACATATGAAGAACATTGGTTTCACTAGATCACAGTATGACAATTGTGTCTACATCAAGAAGGGAGAAAACGCTGCTGCAACTTATCTACTATTATATGTAGATGATATACTCGTCGCAAGCAAGGATTTGGCTGAGGTGGAGCAGCTGAAATCTGATTTGAAGTCCAAGTTCGAGATGAAGGACTTGGGATGTGCCAAGAGGATTTTGGGAATTGATTTTTCCAGAAATCTAGATAAAGGAGAGTTGTGGCTTACACAACATGATTATGTGCAGAAGATATTGAAGAGATTCAATATGCATGAATCTAGGGAAGTGACGATTCCCTTGGCTAAACACTTCAAGATGTCTGAACAACAGAAACCCAGTACATCAGAAGAAACAAAGGAGATGAGCCAAGTACCATATGCGAATGCTGTTGGGAGTGTTATGTACACAATGATTTGCACGAGGCCGGATCTTGCTCATTCCATAAGTGTCATAAGTAGATACATGGCTAATCCAGGAAAGGTACCATTGGGAAGGACTAAAGTTGTTGTTCAGATATCTTAAAGGAAGTTCGAGGATTGGCATCTTGTACAAGCGCCAATCTGATGTGAATGGAGATCCATTAGTTGGATATGTTGATTCAGATTTTGCAGCAAATCTGGATACGAGGAAGTCCCAATCAGATTACATTTTTAACTTGTTTGGTTTTGTTATTAGTTGGAGTTCTTCTCTTCAGTCTATTGTAGCTTTGTCCACAACCGAAGCCGAATACATGGCGATGACTGAGGTCGTGAAGGAGGTTGTTTGGCTTAGAGGGATCATTGGAGAATTTGGTGTTGATCAAGGTACAGTTTCCATAAACCGTGACAGCCAAAGTGCTTTGCATCTTGCCAAACATCAAGTGTTTCATCAAAGGTCTAAGCATATTGATGTTAAGTATCATTTTGTGAGGGATATGGTGAACAAGAAGGCGGTGAAGATGCAGAAGATTTCGACCAGAAGAGAATGTTGCTGATATGCTAACCAAAGCATTACCAACTGCGAAGTTCAGGTACTGCTTGGAGTTGGTTAGCGTGCTCTCGAGATGAGAGACTTGTGTTCTGCCCTGTGATGGGGCATCATTTGAGGGAAAACTGAATTCGGTGGAGATCTATTGTCATTTGCGTTCAAGGTGGAGAATTGTGAGATTTGACCGCAAATTCCATTATAGATATATATGGAATATATTCTTGGAGGATAATTAATATATCTTTATGATATATGTTTGGTATGATATCTTTAGAATATCTTTTGGGATTTCTTGTTCCTCAAGAATTAGGGTTATATGCAAGCACTATATATATGGTGTTTTGTATTCGTTATTGGTGTGTGAGAACAACCGATATTGCGGTTTTTGTGAGAGAGTATGTTCTGAGAGATTTCTCGTTTCTAGTTACTTCTGGGTTGGGGAATAGAAGATAGGTTTCTTCTTTGAGTGTTTCTCCATTGTAACTTTGTAATCTCTCTCGTATAGTAGATCATATTCAGTTGACCCTCTGTGGGCGTAGGCATATTGCCGAACCACATGCATAAAACTCGTGTTCTTGATTTACTATTTTCGTACTTCTCTCATATTATCCTCATAGATATTGTTATCTCTGGTGTCACTGGTATTGTTCTGTGTATTGTTCTACCTTCGGTACTGAACACGAAATCTTGTTAGAATCCTAACATGGAGATAAGGCATCACTTCATCCGTGATCATGTTGAGAAGAAGGATATCAAGCTTGAAAAGATTCATATCGATCTTCAGCGAGCTAATATTCTCACCAAGCCTCTAGCTGAATCTCGCTTCAATCAGCTATGCATGGAATTAGGGTTATTAGACCCTGGTGAAGAGTGCTAGTCATGGATGCACAAAGCAAGGGGGAACCCTCGCTTTGGATCTTCACCAAGTCAAGCGAGGCACTTTGTCTTCACTCGCTTGAGAAGTTATAAGGTAGAGTTAGGTGGAGTGTTGGAAGATTTTCTCTACCAACTAACAGGATTGTTAAGTCTATGGTTAAGGGGGAACTATTGATCATTCTAGGAATGATCTACTTCCAAAGCGAGCAAGGAAAGCTGCTACCTAGATTAAGATTCCCACAAGTGGGTATAAACACTTGCAAGTACCTTTACTAGTAAAGGTTGTAGAGTCTTGAATCAGGCTTTCCTATGTAAAACCGTGAGAGCTTAGGCAGACCTACCACTATGATCCTTGTATCCTCTTCCCTCGTTCCGCTGAAGAGGAGCATGTCTCTCATCTCCCATTCGTCGTGGACAAACACTATCTTAATACTCACCCTTTGGGGTCGAGCTGCCAAGTGTTTTGTTCATTCTTCTTTCTCATTGAGTAAGCATTGCCGTATACTCCCCGTAAGGGTCGAGTGGTTCTAAATGCTCATTCATTCTTTCGATGGATGACTCTCCAAGCGAGGAGGAAGATGGAAGAGATGAATGCCATGAGGATCTAAGCTCGAAGTCTACAATGAGGTATAAGTCTCCTACGAAGCGAGACTGACTGGTAAGTGTTTCAATTTTAAGTACACTAAGCAAAGCGAAGCGTGCTAGAAACCCTCGCTTGCTATGTGGAAAATATAAATGAATCTGACACAAATACAAAGAGGCAAACACTATTGTTTATCCTCGAAGTATGTTAGTCAGAAACATTTTAAGTTTGGGCAAATAAAAATTTAAGTTTAAAGTTTATTCGCTTTAAAAATGGTTAAGCGAGTGCCACGTCACTTGAACTCACCATCGCAAGCGAGTGTGCTCCAGTCACGTCAAGCGGATACCTCACAAGCGAGTAAATAGCCAAGCGACTACTATCGCTAAACAAGCAAGTACCATGCGAGACGTACGAGCTGGGTACACTCGAGTGCCTACTTACCTTTTTACTTTGCATTTAATGTGAACAGTACTAGGGTTCAAGAAACCGGGCACGTGGAGTACACTTTCAAATTTGAAGCGCCAAAACGCAAGCGATCCAACCGTTGAATTGGAACAGTCTTCAAATCTTAGCCGTTGGATCATGGGCGAGAAAGTGAGTGAATCGTAGCGTGACACGCACCATGCTTAATCACCTATATGGTTTATGTTTTACCATGGTGACACCGCTTTTAACCGCGACACGTCAGCTACGTAGCCACTCGCTTGCAACCACGTCGGTTTTTCACAGTCTCTCTCCCACCGTTTTACGAAGGAAGGCCTGATTCAAGACCCTTCAACCTTTACTAGAAAAGGTACTTGTAAGCGTTTATACCCACTTGCGGGAATCCTAAGGTAGGTAGCAGCTTTCCTTGCTCGCTTTGGAAGTAGATCATTCCTAGAACGATCAATAGTTCCCCCTTAACCATAGACTTAACAATCTTGTTAGTTGGTAGGAAACATCTTCCAACACTCCACCTTTCTCCTCCTTATAACTTCTTCAAGCGAGTGAGATTGAAGTGACTCGCTTGACTTAGTGAAGATCCAAGGCGAGGGTTGCTTAACGACAAGCTTCCACTCCCCTTGTGCATTTCAGAACTAGCACTCTTCACCGGGGTCTAGTAACCCTAATTCCATGCATAGCTGATTGAAGCGAGATTCAGCTAGAGGCTTGGTGAGGATATCGGCTCGCTGGAGATCGGAATGAATTTTCTCGAGCTTGATATCCTTCTTCTCGACATGATCACGAATAAAGTGATGTCGAATCTCCACATGCTTGTACCTGGTGTGAAGCACTGGATTCTGTGGGATGCATATAGCACTATTATTGTCACAGAATATTGGAATCTCCTTCACTTCAACTCGATAATCCTTCAACTGCTGACGAAGCCATATAATCTGAGAACAGCAGCTTCTGGCAGCCATATACTCGGCTTCAGTCATTGAAGTAGCTACGCTTGTCTGTTTCTTCGAGAACCACGAGACAAGCTTGCTTCCCAAGAACTGACACGTGCCCGAAGTTGATTTCCTATCAATTCGGCACCCTCCATAGTCATTTCCTATCAATTCGGCACCCTCCATAGTCAGCGTCGGAATATCCTGTAAGCTCCATATTATCTTCTGCAGGATACCATAAGCCCATATTGACAGTGCCTTTGAGGTAGCGAAGGATTCGCTTGGCAGCTTCATAATGGCTAAGCTTGGGATTGCTTTGGAAGCTAGCACATACTCCAACTGCAAACGCGATATCCGACATGCTTGCAGTGAGATAGAGAAGGGATCCAATCAATGCTCGATAATCTGTAGCATCCACAGATTTCCCTTCTAGGTCTGGCTCCATCTTACAGTTGGTGTTCATCGGAATCTTCACAGCTTTGGCATGCTGAACACCAAACTTGGCAAGCATATCTCGAGTATACTTCGCTTGATTGATGAAAATCCCATCATCTTGCTACTTCACTTGAAGACCTAGGAAGCAACTCATCAAGCCTATCATCGACATCTCGTACATGGTCTTAATAACCTCTCCAAACTTCTCGCTAAACGACTGGTTTGGCGAGCCAAATATGATGTCGTCGACGTAGATTTGAACCCATAGAATGTCCTCTCCATCATTGATGGTGAAGAGAGTTCGATCTATCTTTCACTTGCGGAATCCATTATCCACAAGAAACTGGGATAGGGTATCATACCAATCTCTCGGGGCCTGCTTCAATCCATAGAGAGCTTTCTTCAAGCGATACACCTTGCTTCCCTGCTCAAATCCAGGTGGCTGCTCAACATAAACTTCTTCTTTGAGCTCTCCAGTGAGGAACACACTCTTCACATCCATTTGATAGACTTTAAACTTCTTGGCCGCTGCATAGGCTAAGAAAAGTCTAATCGCTTCAAGCCTGGCCACTGGAGCAAAGGTTTCATCGAAATCTATCCCTTCCTCTTGGCAGTAGCCTTTGGCGACGAGCCTAGCTTTGTTCCTCACAACGTTGTGATCCCCGTTCGTCTTGTTCTTGAACACCCACTTGGTGCCAATAACATGCTGGAATTTGGGACGATCGACAAGGTACCACACGTCATTCCTTATGAATTGATTGAGCTCTTTTTGCATGGCGATCACCCAATTTGAATCTGCTAGAGCTTCCTCCACGCTTGACGGCTCCATATTGGACAGAAAGCAGCTAAACATAGCACTTTCTCCAATCACTTGGCTTCTGGTCATCACGCCTGTGGAAGGATCTCCAAGAATACGGCTTGGCAAATGATCTTTGAGCCATGCTCGCTTGGATCCTACAGCTTCTGCTTCTTCTTCAAGCGGGTCGCTTGCATCATCATCTGAAGCTACCTGGATGGGTGCTTGGCCTGCAATCTCTTCCTTTGTCTTGGGGGCAGCTTCATCTTCTTGAGCATCTTGATCACTTGATTCTTTCACCTCTTCATCATCTTCAAGCGTGTCCCATGTCAGTGGACTGACGGGCTCCTCGCTTGAGGTCTTTTCATTCGCTTGAACCTGTTCCTGTGAAAGACTTAAAGTAGATTCATCAAATACGACATGGGGTGATTCCTCCACAATTAGAGTTTTACAGCTGAACACCCTGTAGGCTTTGCTAGATGTAGAATATCCTAAGAATATTCCTTCATCTGCTTTGCTTTCAAAAGCTTTCAACTGTGACTTCCCATTGTTGTGAATGAAGACCCGACAACCAAATATATGGAAATAAGAAATGTTAGGAATTCTCCCTGTCCATATTTCATATGGTGTCTTGTCGAAGCGTTTGTTGAGAAACGTCCAGTTCTGGGTATAGCATGCGGTGTTGGCAGCTTCAGCCCACTACTTCATTGGTATCTTTGAGTCTGCTATCATCGTACGAACGGCTTCCTTGATGATTCGATTCCTTCTTTCAGCAACTCCATTTTGTTGAGGTGTGCGAGCTGCAGAAGTCTGATGTGCAATGCCATGCTCCGTGCAGTAAGCTTCAATTGTAGAGTTGAGGAACTTTGTGCCTTTGTCGGAGCGAATGGTTGCTATCGCTTGGTTCTTCTCCACAGCGAGTCGCTTGAGCAATTGAGGAAGTTTGGACATCGTCTCCTTCTTACTGAATAAAAATACAACCCAAGTGTAGCGAGAGTAATCATCGACTACCACTAGAGTGTACTTCCTTCCGTTGATACTCACGGGAGTGACTGGCCCAAACAGATCCATGTGTAGAAGCTCCGGTACTCGCTTGGATGATGTTTCTTCTAAGCTGGTGAAGTGCTTCTTAGTTTGCTTTCCTCGTTGGCATGGTGAGCATGTATGATCTTTGATGAAGACTTCATTTGGTATTCCCTTCGCCAAACCCTAACGAGCTATGCGGTTGATCGTCTTGAAGTTGAGGTGGCTCAAGCGTCGGTGCCAAAGCCATCCTATCTCCGTTGCACTTCTAGCGACCAAGCATGTATCTTCTTTGTAGCTTTCCCATTGAGCAACGTACACGTTCCTCTTTCTTTCTCCAGTTAGAGAGATTTGGGAGGTAAGCTTGTTTCTCTCAACACACTTGTTGGAGATGAACTCCACATTGTATCCTTTATCACAAAATTGTGAAATGGACAACAAGTTATGTTTGAGTCCTTCAACGTAGGAAACATTTTCAATGCTTAGCTTCCCAATCTTCAGCACGCCGTAGCCTTTGGTGCTTCCTCGAGAGTTATCACCGAAGGTTACTTGTGGACCCCTCTTCTCTGTGTAGTCTTGGAGTAGAGACTTCATGCCCGTCATATGTCTTGAACATCCACTATCCAAGTACCAAATTGATTGACCTTCATTGGGCATGACATTTAGGGCGCTCACCTGCAATTAAGCCAATTTTGGTACCCAAATCAGTTTGGGTCCTTGCAGGTTAGCTTTCTTTGGTACCCACACTTGCTTTACTCTCCTTTGAGCGTTAGCTTGTGTCTTGGGTTCCTCGGCCTTTCTAAAATGTGAACTCTGCTTAAGTGCAGCTTCACTCGTGCAGCAGTGTGTGCATTGAGGGAAGGTTCGAGAAGTGCTCGCTTGAGACCAACCCATGCTCTTGCCTTTTTGCTTATATCCGTAAGCGTCTCACTTACGATTAGCCGTAGGCTTGGAGACTGATCTGGGATTTCCGGTCTTGGCAAGCGTCTCGCTTGGTTTCTTCTGCGAAGTCAACTTAGGCTTTTGACCATGACTCGCTTGGGAAACCTTTGGGGTTTGAAGCTTCCATTTGGGAACTTCAAATCCTTCCCCCTCAACGTAGGCACGATTGGACCATCTCCAATCGGACTCACTTGACACATGGACATTAGTTCTCTTTGTCAAGGGAACATCCTTTGTCCTTGGTGCCTGAGATTGAGACTTAGAAGCCTCAACAGTTTTCCCTTTACCCTTTGAATGGTAAGCTTTAGCATTTTCAGTGCTAGGGACTGTTGACTTTGGCTTTCCCTTAGAAGCTTCCCTCAAAGATATAGACATCTTTATGGCCCTCTTCTTAGGGATCTCAACCTTGCCTTCGTCTTTGCTAGTGGTCGCTTTGGATGCAGTGGGCATTTCCAAAGAGACTATTGGTGTTGTGTTAGAAGCACCAACAAAGACAGTAGGCTTGATAGGTCCACCCTCATATCCAAGTCCTCATTTTCTTCCAAAAGGAAGAAGTGAGCTTTCTAGTGCCTGCCTAGCGAATGAGGCTTTGTTTAAATTGGCCACTAGTATATGTGGACTGGGTTTCATACCTATCTTCCAAGCTTTTATGTCGAGCGAAGAGGTCCTCAAACTTACTAGTCATAGCCCTTAGATAATCTTGACTTCATCAAGTTCAGTGGCTAGCTTTCGATTTTCTCTCTCGCTATCAGACATAGCTTGTTATAATACTTTGTGGTCGCTTAACAATTTATGATGTTTGTTAAGTAACTCATTCCATGTGGAGGAATGAATTTCCTCATTTTGCTTGTGTGCTATTGTAATTGAATTGAGTGGGGGATAGAATAATACCTCTCCTGTGTCCTCGTCGGTGAGCGCCATAAAGCCCAGATCCTCTCCCTCGCTAGAGTTTGGGTCTGTGAAGGCATCTGAGTCACTTGCAGGATCCTTGCTTGGCGTGGAATGTGACTCGCTTGCCACCAGCGCTCGACATGGAGCATCCCTCCTATCTTTCATTTCTTCTTTCTCTTTCGCACTTAGCTTTGGGCAATCAGATTTGTAGTGACCCATTTTGTGGCAGTGATAACACTCCACATCCATCACGTCCCTTGCGATCGGCTTGGTAGACTCTTCACGCTTTCCTTTATCTCTAGCATCAGTGCTCTTCCCTTTGTATTGCTTGTAGAACCTTTTGTATTTTCCCACCCTAGAATTCATCTTGTTGAAGTTTCTTGAGAGAAATACATAGTGCTCCTTAAGCTCTTCTCTGGTCATCTTGGCAATGGATGAATCATTTGGCGTTTCTGCAGCTTTGAATGCGACTCCTTTTGATGTGGCAGGGGCTTCATCTTCATCATCCAAGCTCATCCGATTGAGATCGAACTCGTGTGCTTTGAGCTTAGAGAATAGAATCTCTGGTGAGAATTTTGACAAATCCTTCGTTTCAAGATAAAACTCCTTCATGGTTTGCCATTTTCTGGTGAGGCCTCTCACGATCTTGAGGTTAAATTCCTTGTTTGCTAGCTCCATTCCTAGTGAAGCCAGTGTTGAGATGATATTAGTAACGCGAAGCTCAAAGGCGTCAATCGACTCACTTGGCTTCATCTTCAAACTTTCAAACTCTCCCATCAGTACGACGAGTTTCTTCTCCTTGATTTTCTCTATCCCTTGAGAAATTAGAGCGAGCGTGTCCCACATCTCTTTGGCAGTAGCGCACTTCCTTATCCTTGGAAGGTATGCGTCATAAACGGTGCTCTGCGTGATGAGACGAGCTAGACTATCCAGATTTGCTACTTTGAAGTCGTTGGTGTTGTAGTCATCTTTGGACTTCTCGACGTAGTCGTGGCGGACGTTAGCTTC
Source organism: Thymus mandschuricus (assembly GCA_029379335.1). Taxonomy (NCBI): domain Eukaryota; kingdom Viridiplantae; phylum Streptophyta; class Magnoliopsida; order Lamiales; family Lamiaceae; genus Thymus; species Thymus mandschuricus. Next base: position 6,997,894 of record CM057074.1, read on the forward strand.
CTTTCCTTCAGCTGCTGGGACATTGACCGTGATGATCTTCATTATCGTGATCGGTCCTTCCGTCACAACTTCCCACATTCTGTCGTGGACAGAACATAGAAAACTTGAAACTCGGAAATTCCAAGTCTCGTACCCTTCGATCGAAAACTGGGGTAGGTTGGAGGCACTATGACTAGAAATGATAAAATATCAGTAGTAATGCAGGTATGAGTGAGTGAACTTTGATGCACTTAGGAAAATCGGATCGGTTCAGTGAGATAACGTGAAGCGAGAGGGGACTCGCTTCAGGTATGCAAAGCAGTGGCTCGAAAGAACCCCTGCTCTGATACCACTTGTTGGTCCCGGTTCATAAAGAGGATTGCACGTAGAGGGGGGGAGGGGGGTGAATACGTGCAATAGAAGTTTTTCAACTTCTTTCTCAACTTTACTCAGAGTAGCAAGATTCGGGTCGCTTCACAACTTAAGACCTAGCCGTAAGCTTGATCTACAGTGTAAGCTTGACTCTTGACCTAAGCGTAAGCTTGATCACAGAGCGACTCGCTTGCAAATGCGGAATTAGGTAAGCTAGTCTTTCCTAAGTATTTAAAACTCCGTTTTTAGGGTTTGTTTAAATGCGAGTGCAGTATGATAATCAAGGCAGTAGATATATGAAAGCTTAAGTATGAGAGATACGACACTGGAGTTTAGAGTGTTTCGGTGATAAAACACCTACGTCCACTTTGTTGCACGCTGCAACAGTTTCTTCTCACTAAGAAACTTTGAGGATTACGGGTTCCTCAAAAACCTGAACTGGATTGAGCTTCACTCGCTTGGATCCAGACACAACAATGAGGAGATTATGGGTTCTCCACAAAACCTAGCTAAGATCGAGCTTCACACAGTCGAGGAAAGTGCTAGCTTAGATCTATACTCTATGATCGAGGTTTCTACTATCGAGAAAAGTAGAACCTTGGATCTTTACAAACAACCTTTCTACAACACTCATAACCTAACAACTTGACAAGTCAAGGGTTTAGGGTTTTGGTTAGAAAACTCTCTAAGTGAAGAACTCTTTACAGTAGTAAAGGGTAGAGTTCTTCTCTAAGCTTGGATATATGAAGTGGCTTAGAATCTTGGGAGAGTGAAGGTTGCAGAGACAAGCTTCGGTACTGAAGCTTGGATATATGAAGTGGCTTAGAATCTTGGGAGAGTGAAGGTTGCAGAGACAAGCTTCGGTACTGAAGCTTGGAGAACACTTAGATAAGTACTCGAAAGATGATTGAAAGTTTGAGTGCTTGTTTGCTGTATGCGCTGAAATCTCAGGTAGTGTTCTACTTCTTCTCATCTCTGGCCTCCACTATTTATAGTGTGGGAAGATGGACTGGAGCCGTTGAAGGTTGGTGGCTTTGTCCCTCCACACTCGACAGTACTTGCCTTTGACCTGCAGCTTTTCAGACGCGAGCTTGTCTTCTTTTCGAAATGGCTAAGAGCCAAGTTCAACAGTAGCTGGAGAGCCCAGTATATAGCGGCGGCTCTGCTGGTCTGGCAGTCAACTCCCGTGCTCCATTCTTCTTGTGCCACGTGGAGATCCGCAATTAATGCTACGATCTTCACTTGACTTGAGTTTGAACTCTGAGTTTGAACGGGACGGGAAACTTGAATTGTCGCTTTCAATTAGGAAGTGGCTCGCTTCGCTTTAGTTTCTTGAGCGTCCTCTTTAGCGTGTGTTGACTCACTTTGACTTTATTGTAGCGCTCGCTTCGCTTCGCGCGGTAGACTTGCTTCGCTTGGAAACACTCTCAAGTGAGTGGCCTTCGCTTGAAAAACCTGCAGTCTATCTTAGAGCGACTAAAGCTAAAAGTTAAGCCTTCCTAACATTAATAGGCTTGAAAAATTTTAACATATCTAATCAAAATAGGGTCGCTTGGGAATAGTATTTACATAGAGGGTTTTGGGATCTAATCAAAAACATATAACATATTTCATTTAAGCATCCCGTTAAGTTCCCCCTTAACACATGAATCCTTAACAATTCCCAACACTTACACTGGTTAAAGTGTTGGGTTTTGGCATCATCAAAAAGGGGGAAATTGTTGGGAATTGTTAAGGATCTATTTGTTAATGGGGAACTTAACGGGACACATTAATAAAATCCGTTATGTATTTTGATTAGATCCCAAAACCCTCTATGTATATCTTATTCCCAAGCGACCCTATTTTGATTAGATAGGATAGATTTTTTCAAGCTTGTTGTGTTAGGAAAGCTTATTTTTCATTTTAGTCGCTTTAGGTTTAGACTGCAGGTTTTCAAGCGAAGCGAGAAGACCACTCGCTTGAGTGTGTATTGAAGCGAAGCGAGTCTACCCGGATGTAGTGAAGCGAGCGCTCCCGATAAAGTCAAAGCAAGTCAACCCGACTACGCTAAAGCGTGAGCGAAGCGAGCCCCTTTCAAACGTTTGAAAGCGACAGTACAACTACCATCCTCGATTCAAACTTGAGTTTAAACTTAGTCAAGTGCGAGATCGGCAACATTAAATGAAGATCTCCACATGGCAAGAGAGGATTGGACGAAACAGTTGACTTGGTTGGCCAACAGAGCCGCTGCTATAGTACTGGATGCTCCAGTTACTGTTGCGCTTGGCTTTTAGCCATTTTCGGAAAGAAGACAAGCAGCTATCTGAAAAGGCGCCAAGTACTGTCGAGTGTGGAGGTTCAAAGCCACCAACCTTCAACGGCTCCAGTCCATCTCCCACACTATAAATAGTGGAGTGCAGAGAAGAGAAGAAGTAGAACACATACGAAATTATCCAACGCTCAAGCAAACAAGCACTCACAAATTTTCAGCATTCATTTCCTGAGTTCTTGTCAAAGTGTTCTCCAAGTTTCAGCACCATCGACACTTGTTCTCTACAACCTTCACTCATAGAATCTAAGCCCACTCATATATCCAAGCTTAGAGAAGAACTCTACCCTTTGCATCACTGTAAAGAGTTCTTCATTTAGAGTGTCATCAAAACCAAACCAAAACCCTTGTTCTAGTCTAGTCATGAGTGTTAGTGTTTGTGTTGAAAGGTTGTTGTAAGATCCAAGGTTCTGCCTTCATCGATAGCAGTAACCTCGATCATAGAGTGTGGATCCAAGCTTACACTATCCTCGACTGTGTAAAGCTCCATCCTAGCTTGGTCTTTGTGGAGAACCCGTAATCTCCCTGTTGTTGTTGTTTCGGATACAAGCAAGTGAAGCTCGATCCTTGTATAGGTTTTGAGGAACCCGTAATCCTCTAAGTTTCTTAGTGAAGAGAAGCAGTTCCTGTGTGGAACAAAGTGGACGTAGGTGTTTTACCACCGAACCACTATAAACCCTGGTGTCGTATTTCTACTCTTAAAGCTTTTCATTATTTACTTACTTTGTTTATCATATTTGCACCAGCATTTAAGAAAACCTAATACGAAGCTTTTAAATTTTAAATACCTAGGAAATATTAGCTCACTAAATTCCGCATTCTAGCAAGCGAGTCGCTCTGTGATCAAGCTTACGCTTAGGTCCAGAGTCAAGCTTTCTGCAGATCAAGCTTACTGTTTGGTCTAAAGATTTAAGGCGACTCGAAGCTTGCATACTCTGAGATAAGTTGAAAAGAAGTTGAAAAACTTCTATTACACGTATTCACCCCCCCCCCCCCCCCCCCCCCCCTCTACGTGTAATCCTCTTATCAAACCGAGACCAACAGAAGAACACATATCAACTCTTTCATCTCCTAAGGCTCGTGGGAATTGGAACATGTGTGCTGGGGAGCACTTGAGAATATGGGTGGTTCGGTATGGCATACCGTAAAATTTTCGCCATACCGTATACCGTACCGTTAGTTGCGGTATGAGATTTTTCATACCGTTGCCGTACCGTACCTTTCGGCATACCAATGTTCGGTATACCGAAAATTCGGTATGGAAAAAATCCATACCGTTATCGTACCGTCGTTTCGGTATACCGTACCGTACTTCGGTATGGTACGGTATACCGTATACCAAAACATACGATTATCCATAAAATTAAAAATTCATAAACTAATAAAATCCATACAATAAAATCCATAAGAAATTACAATTCATTAATAAAAAATCTGATTAATCCTTAACCATTTAAAATACATACATATTTCATGAATCAACATTTATACATTTCACTAATATTTTTCGATATATTTACATTAAAACTAAAATATTCAGAAATTACGCTAGTATGCCTTAAATATAAATCAAACTACTATTGAAAGAATACTATTCGTAGTATTTTACTTAGATAATATAACTTATATAACATATGAGTTATTACATTCAATTTTTATTTTTAGCTAGTATGTTTTAACTTAATTAAACTAGTAACATAAGTTATCATGTTCATACACTTACATATAATCATACTTTTAAAGTTTTAATGCGTAAATATTAACATATAATATATGCTAGTGTATTCATTAATCATTATAAATCTTGTGATAATTTATTGTGACATGCACGTAAATTCGGTATATACCGCAGTACGGTATTTATCGGTATGCCGCAGTATTGTAATTTTGAATATCGTTGCCGTACTGAAGCTTATTGGTACGGTATGATACCGTACCGAAAAATCGGTATACCGTCTCTTTCGGTATTTTTGGTTTTTTTTTTTCGGCGTGGTATGTTCGGTATTTCGGCGTAACTATATCCCAACCCACCCCTACTTGAGAATGATGTGGGTGCCCGGTCAAGCACCTAGAGATCAAGAAGACGATGATCAAGAGGCCGAGGAAGAGGAGTACGAGCAAGGAGGCGACAAAGAGGAGGAAGAGCCGAACGAGAGAGCACCACGAGCTGGATTCCACTTGAGAGCTCCTGAGTTCACGATGATGCAAGAGCGGCACACGGAGCAATTGCAAGCGATGGATAACTATTTCTTGCAAAATAAGGAGTTCGTCAATGCTCAAGTTTGTGGAGTTCGAGAAGAGGTTCAAGGCTTGAGGACGGAGATAGGTGATTTCCGAACTTATGTTGTGGAGCGTTTTGACTCGTTCACTACGCACTCTGAGGAGGATGGACGGTTTAGAGAGGTGAAGAGGAAGAGAAGGGAAGAGAAGATGAGAGGGCTTACATGGAGAACTACAACCAAATGGTGCATGAGATGCACTACTTCTATCCTCACTATCCTCCTCAACATCAATGGTTCGATCCCAACAACCCCAACAATCCACCTTTTTCCTCTGCCTTATCAATGAAAAGAGGTATGTCCGTTAACTTAGTCCATTCTCCTTTTTATAAACTTATTTCTTTATCTTTTATTTGAAATAAGTTTGAGGGAGGGGGAAGAGTGACTATGTTAACTCTTTTGGGTGTGTTTTAATTGTTTTTGAGTATTTGTTTTACTTTTAGGGTATATTTTTATTTGTTGAGTCTTTTCATTTTTCGTAGTTTTGAGTCTTTAGGAGTTAGATGACTGAGTCAATAAACATGATGATATGAGTATTGTGGATTGACCAATGATAGAAATTGATGATTCTTGTTTAGAAATTATGATTGATATTATGCATGGAACCTTGGCGAAGCGACGTGTTGGTCCCGGTTTGTTATAGGAAAAATACGTAGAGGGGGGGGGGGGGGTGAATACGTATTTTGAAGTTTTTCAACTTCAAATTCCTTAACTCAGAGTATAAAGTAAAGTGCCCGTTAGAGATACTAAGACCTAGCAGAAAGCTTAGATCTAAAGTAATCGCGATTCTCTTGACCTAAGCTTAGAGCTTGATCAAGAGTGAGACTTTACTCTAGATGCGGAATTCGGTGAGCTATTATCTTTCCTAAGTATTTAAAAGTTCCAAGATATGTTTGTTTAGATGCAAGTGCAATGTATAATCAAACAAGAAATTAAAGAGTTTAGGGTTAGAGAGATACGACACGAGATTTATAGTGGTTCGGAGATGAAGCTCCTACGTCCACTTTGTTGCACTCGGCAATACGTTCTCTTCACTCAAGAACTTGAAGATTACGGGCTATTCAAAAGCCTGGTCGAGATCGAGCTTCATCTGACGACAGACGCAGTGATTACGGGTTCACTACAAAGACCTAACTGGACTGGAAGCTTCACTCGCTTCAGTCCGACAACAGGGAGATTGCGGGCTCTCCTTACAGCCTAGCTTCGATCGAGCTTCACACGAACGATGTAAGTGCAAGCTTGGATCTAGACTCTATGATCGAGGCTTCTACAATCGATGAAAGTAGGACCTTGGATCGAAACAACCTAACAACGAACACAAAAACCTAACGAACAGAACTTAGGGTTAGGGTTTTTGTTTACGACGAACACACTATGAAGAGCTCTTTACAGTAAGTGCAAAGACGGCTAGAGCTCTTCTTCTAAGCTGGGATTTGGAATGGCTTATAATTCTAGGTGTGAAGGTTGTGAAGACGAGTTCCGATGATACTAGAACTCGGAGAACACATGGAAACAAAGACTTGATGAATGCTCTAAGGCTGGGAGTGTTTGTTTGCAGTAGGCGCTCGAATGCTCAAGTAGTGTTCTACTTCTCTTCGTCTTCATCCTTCACTATTTATAGGCGGAGGTTTGGCCGAGATCCGTTGCTTGGTTGGTGGCCTTGTCCCTCCTCTTCTCGACAGTACTTGCACAGGTTGGCTACTTTTCAGACGCGCAGATTTGGCTCTTTGCCGAAATTGGCTAAGTTCCAATCTTAACAGTAACTGGAGCGAGCGAGTACTGTTGCGGCGCCCTTGTCGGCCTGGCAGTCAACTCCGCTGCTCCTCTCTGCAATCGACACGTGGAGATCTCTTAATTAATGCGACGATCTTCAGTTTGACTGGAGTTCAAAATCGGAGCGGGAATTGTGCTGTCGCTTTCAGGTAGGTAGTGGCTCGCTTTGCTTTGAAGTAGTAGCGTCCGCTTTGATCGAGTCGCTTTGGGTCATACTTGAAGCGTCTACTTTGGAAAATAAAGTTTCCGAGTATTGCTTAAGTAAATTTTGACTCGCTTTGACTTTCGCTGTAGCGCTCGCTTCGCTTCGCTTTGGTGGACTCGCTTTGATTCCACTGTAGTGCTCGCTTCGCTTCGCTATTCTTCGGCACGCTTCACTTCGGCTCGGTAGACTCGCTTCGCTTGGAAAACAAGCTCAAGCGAGTGGCCTTCACTTGAATTTTCTGCTGTCTAAAATCTAAAGCAAACACAAAGCCATCCTAACAGTATAGGCTTAGAAAATTTTCTAACCTATTATCTACATCAAAAATGGGTCGTTTGGGAACAGAACACTTGGGGTTTTGGGATCAAATCAAAACAAATATTTGACTCACGTCGAAGTGTCCCATAGGAGTTCCCCCTTAACATTTTGTTCTTAACAATTCCCAACAATTCCCCCCTTTTGATGATGCCAAAACCCAAAACAAACTTTTAGACTAAGAGATTTAGCCTACCTAACCGTGGAAGGAACTTCAAGCGACTGCTTCCTTTGCATTTTCGTTTGAAAATTTTCTTTTAAGTTCCTTTCCCCCTTTTTTTCGGTTAAGTTATTTGAGTTTTGTAGCATTATTAAACCATTCACATAGCATGTAAATGACACAAGTTGACAGAAATTAAATGAGATAGATTGAACAATAGTTCACAAAATATGAAGCTTGAAATTCAAGGATTTCCTGCAGCTTCATCCTTCTCTTCCTTCTCTTTCTCTGTCACCTCCTCTTCCTTCTCCTTCTCCTCTGACTCCAAATCCTTCTTTATCATCTCTTCATCAACAGCGTATGCATTGAGAACTTTCACTTCCAAAGTTCCGACGTTGTATATGCTTGGTCTCCTCCAAGTATGTTCCAGCTTGAAGGCTTCATCAATCTCTGCATCAATGATGCGACGATCAGGAACTCTTGTGCCGGGCAGGAAGGGCATGGGGAAATCCTTCGAAGCAGGCACTTTGATGATCAGAGGCATAGGCTTAGCAAGTTCTACAAGAGTGAAGACCTTCCGCCTGAATTTCTCATCGTAGGCACACAGGAAGTTGTTGAGCGCATTGATCCTTGAGCATTCATTCTGAAGTGGCACTACTTCCCAGTAGTAGTACGCTTTGATGAACTTCTCTTTGTAGTATAGCCACCGCTCAAGTAGATCATCGGGGATGAACTGCTCGATTTCTCGGGCATCAGGATGCTCATTCCTACGCACAATCAGCTCCTCCTCTGTCCTGCTTGACATCTAAGCCATGATGGAATTGAACTTCGCACTTAGCTTAGTGTTCCATTTAGGGAGCATCTCAGTCAGTCGCCTGCGGATGTATTGTTGCTATTCTCTACGCGGGTAACTGTTGGTCCCGGTTTGCTATAGGAAAAATACGTAGAGGGGGGGGGGGGGGGGGGGTGAATACGTATTTTGAAGTTTTTCAACTTCAATTCCTTAACTCAGAGTATAAAGTAAAGTGCTCTTTAGAAATACTAAGACCTAGCCGAGGGCTAGATCTAAAGTAATCACGAATCTCTTGACCTAAGCTTAGAGCTTGATCAAGAGTGAGACTTTACTCTTTGTGCGGAATTTGGTGAGCTATAATCTTTCCTAAGTAATTGAAAATCCAAGTTAAGTTTGTTTATATGCACGTGCAATGGATAATCGAATACTGTAAAGAGATTAAGGTAAGAGAGATACGACACGAAGATTTATAGTGGTTCGGAGATAACGCTCCTACGTCCACTTTGTTGCACGACGGCAACTGTTCTTTTCACTCAAGAACTTGAAGGTTACGGGTCCTTCAAAAACCTGGTCGAGATCGGGCTTCACTCGCCTAGATCAAACGACAGACGTAGTGATTGCGGGTTCACTACACAAACCTAACAAAGACTGGAAGCTTCACTCGCTTCAGTCGAACAGACAGGGAGATTGCGGGCTCTCCTTACAGCCTAGTTTCGATCGAGCTTTACACAAACGATGTAAGTATAAGCTTGGATCTCAACTCTACGATCGAGGCTTCTTCAATCGATGAAAGAAGGGCCTTGGATCTGGACAACCTAACGACGACACTCAAAAACCTAACAGACAGAGTTTAGGGTTTTTGGTTGACGAACACACTATGAAGAGCTCTTTACATTAAGTGCAAAGATGGCTAGAGCTCTTCTTCTAAGCTTGGATATGGAATGGGCTTAGACTCTAAGTGTGAAGGTTGTGAAGACGAGTTCCGATGAACTGGAAACTCGGAGAACACTGGAAAACAAAGACTCGAAGATTGCTATGAAAGCTGGGAGTGTTTGTTTGCAGTAGGGGCTCAAATGCTCAAGTAGTGTTCTACTTCTTCACGTTGTGATCCTTCACTATTTATAGGCGGAGGGTTGGCTGAGATCCGTTGCTTGGTTGGTGGCCTTGTCCCTCCTCCTCTCGACAGTACTTGCACAGGCTGGCTACTTTTCAGATGCGCAGATTTGGACTTTTGCCGAAAATGGCTAAGTTCCAATTTCAACAGTAACTGGAGCGAGCCAGTACTGTAGCGGCGCCTTGTCGGCCTGGCAGTCAACTCCTCTGCTCCTCTCTTGAGTCGACACGTGGAGATCTCGTAATAAATGCGAAGATCTCCAGTTGACTGAAGTTCAAATTCGGAGCGGGAATTTGTGCTGTCGCTTTCTGGTAGGTAGTGGCTCGCTTCGCTTTGAAGTTGTAGCGTCCGCTCTAGTTGAGTCACTTCGTAGTCATTTTGTAGTGAATCGCTTCGAGAAATAAAGTTTCCCGTGACGCTACTAAATTAAGTGTTGACTCGCGTTGACTCACTTCGGCTTTTCTTTGCAGCGCACGCTTCGCTTCGCTTTAACGCTCGCTTCGCTTCGCTTCGCTTCGCTTCGCTTTGAACTGTAGCGCTCGCTTCGCTTCGCTTTGGCAGACTCACTTTGAATCTACTGTAGCGATCGCTTCGCTTCGCTATTCTTCGGCACGCTTCACTTCGACTTGCTTGACTTGCTTCGCTTTGAAAAACACACTCAAGCGAGTGGCCTTTACTTGAACTTTTGAATCCTAATCTAAGCAAAATAAAAGAGCCATCCTAACAGAGTAGGCTTAGAAAGATTCTATCCTATTAACTACATCAAAATGGGTCGCTTGGGAATAGGACACTTGGGGTTTTGGGATCTAATCAAAACAAATGACTTCATTTATCAAATGTCCCATGAAGTTCCCCCTTAACAATTTAGTCCTTAACAATTCCCAACAGTAACGATCGGAATCAATCATCTCCTTTGTGGTCACGTAGCAAGCGTCCATCCAAGCTTGCTTAACACACGCCTCTGACTCTTCTGGCAGAAATGAAATGAAGGCGCTTCGAGTGAGGGCGGACTGGATGAGTCTCACTTCATTGAAGTGTTCCTCGATCCGACCTTCGATGATCTCAAGACGCCTTGCCTTGATCTTCCTCTCCTTCTCTTCTTCCTCCTTTCTCTCTTCTCCTCTCTTCCTTCTCCTCTCCAACTGACCAGCTCTTGAAGCGACCGATTGTTTGATCTTTTGGCGCTTGGCCTCGGGATCATCTTCTCTAGCTTCGGGTGTGGTCCGCTTCAGTGTCTGTTTAGGTGCTGGCGGTGGAGGCATCTCTTTCTTCTTTTTCTCTGCTTCACTAGGAGGGATAACTGCAGAGGCACTTGGAATAATGGCTTGACTGGATGAAGTGGCTCCAGCAGTAGATGAAGTGGCTCCTACAGTATCTGAAATAAGTGCAAGAGTTGACGCGGCCAGAGGTGAAGCGGGCACTTGGACTTCAGTAAGATCTTTCAAAGCATTCAGATCGAACTGCATTTCCAAGTCGCGAGCTAGGGCCTCGTCCGCACGAATTTGCTCCTCCCTTTGTTCCTTGGTCAACGGAACAACCGGAGGGTGAGCAGCAACGGAAGATCCGAGCACCTTTCCTTCAATCGGCCTGCGGGGCTCTTCTGTTAGTTTCTCTTTGCCCAATTTCCTCGCACGCTCGGCGCGAGCTTCATCCTCCTTCTCCATGTCCTTCTCCACTCCACTACCTCCGACTCCACTCTCTCCTCCTTCAATCACCTTCTCCACTCCACTTCCTCCTGCTCCACCTTGTAACTCCAGGATTTCTGCACTTCCTTTCTAAATACCTTCCCCCTTTTTGGCATCATCACTGCTGGGGGTTGGGGTGATCAACTTTCCAGTGATAGACTGGTGAAGGTTGTTGACTGCATTGAACACAGCATGCAGCATCCGCTCGGTCTTTCCTGCAAATGTATGCTCCTGGGAGAGCACTAATTCGGCAGTTTTCACACTTATCTCCTCGAGCAGATACCCACACTGCTTCTCCCGCTCTTTGACAGAGGCCATCAGCCTCTCAAGCGACTCAACATTCCTGAAGCGAGCGGCCAGCTCCGCTTCAATTTCCGCACGTATCTGCTTGCGCTCTTCCTCAATAGTGAAATTGAGGAAGTCCTGAGAGGCTTCAAGTTCTGCCTTTGCAGTAGCTATGGCGCTTTCTTGGTTGTTGAGAGTCACGCGAAGTTGGGCAGCTTCGGCAGTTCTAACTGCAAATTCACTGGCCCTCTCTTGTGCTTGGTTAACTTGGATAGCTAACTCTGCATGCTTTAGATCCTTGGCTTGAGCACTTCTTCGCCGGCTCTCAAGCTCCTTCGTCTCTATCTCACGCTCAAGCTTTAGAACCTTCATCTCCTGTTCTAGCTTGTCAAGGGCTTTCTTGGTCCTTGTCAGATCACTACCCTTCATGACCAGATCAGCCTCCTTATTCTCCACTTTCTCCTTCAACGCTCTCACCTCCTCCTCCAATCTCTTCTTTTCTTCGCCAACTTTCACCAGCTTGGCATTAACTTCCCTCAAGCGACTCCTTTCCGCATCAAGCGAGTGCTTGAGTTCAATTATATTTTTCTCCTGGTCTCCCACCAGCTTTGACTTCTCCTCCAAAGCTTTCTCCTTCTCTTCCACAAGCTTCGCCTTCTCCTCAATCCTTCCCTCCAATTCTCCCTTCTTTTTGTCAAAATCTTCTCTAAGATTCTTGACCTCTTCAATCTTCTTCTCCATCTCCACCTCCTTCCTTGTGATCTCACTCTGAAGACTTAAGATCTCCGCATCTTTCACCTCTACCTCCTCCACATGCTCTCTCATCAATTGCCGCTCGTGGATGGTCGGGGCATGCTCGGGGACTGAAGTGTCTGGATAGGCACGCTTCACCTTTGCATCCAGCTTGTCCCAGAAGCTGGTTCCATCGAGAAATGCGTGGAAGCCATTTTCTCCGATGAAATCGAGTAGCTTCCCTTCCATCTAAATGAGCTCTTCCTCTTTGAAGGCCTTTAGGAGTCTGAAGACCTTGTAATATTCAGTGCCGCGGTAGGTGATGTAAGTGAGGAAGTCGACGATCTTGGTGAAGAACTCGTCGGACATCGGCACAGAGGAGTAGCGGATCCTGATTGTCTCTGCAGCCTGCTCTCTATCTCTCGCATATCTTTCGAGAGCTTTTAGCTCTGCAGGGACTTTGGGGATTTGGAATTGAGGGTTGATAGTGCCGGTTGTTTGGGCGGTATCGGCTGTAGCTGCCGATGAGGTAGGGGACTGGGTTGGTGATGAAGTTTGGGTTTCTGAGATTTGGATGGGTTCTGTGGCTGGTTGCTGGGATTGGATAGGTTGAAATAGGGTGAATGCAGCAGTAGGGTCGGTGCTGAGAAGTGGGATAGGGGGTAGTTGGAAAGAAGATGCAGATTCTTCTTCTTGTGGAGAGAGGGGTGATTTCTGGGTATGTGATTGAGCGGATGATGAGGCTTGGGGTTCTGGTGGTGGCTGGATTTGGGTTTGGAGTGGGGTTGTCTGTGTTTGTGGTGGGGGAGTTTGGATTTTGGTGGGTGATGGCTGGGGTTGGGTTTCTTCAGTCTCCTCAAGCGGCTGCTCCTCAGCCTCGCTTGATTTGACCAGTGAAGCGACTAGCTTCAATTTCTTCTTGGGTCGCTTTGGCGCAGCTCGCTTCCCGGATGAAGCGGCTCGCTTTGTTTGGGGGGCTTCAACTTGCCTTTTGGCAACAGGTACTGCAGTGGGCACTTCAACCTCGAGAAGTCCCTCATCGATCAAATACTTGTCCGACCTCCACAAGTCATGGAACACGGTGTTTTTCTTGTAGTCGGCGACGTCAGATTCTGGCCACACCTTGTTGGGATACCGTTCCTCCAGTGCGAAGGAGAGTCTGGAGAAAATTTTCAGCTTCCCCTTGCGGAGAATCTGATCGGTGCTTCCCTCTTTACGAACTTGAAATCATCAGCAGCTTCGTGAATCTGGTTGAGAAACCAACCATGCCAGTTAAACCTGGTTCCGGTGAGACTGTCGACGATGACAGTGGTGGCAAAGAGCTTTGTTTCAGAGAGCTGGCCCAAAGTTCCGACGTAGCATGCGACGCACTTCGAAAAGAGCTCGCATATGTGATTGAAAGGAGCCTTCAGATCTGAACGAATGCTGGCCTCCTTGTAGTTGGGCTCTGCTTTCTCGGTGGCAAACCGAGCATACTCGACTCCGGCCGATAACTCCCTTCCCAACAAGGAGTTTCCACCTTCCCTCGGTAAGTCGAATACTCCGATGAGATGGCTCAGGTCCACCTCCACCGGTTCTCCGGTTTGAGGATCAGTGAATGACGAAGTGTTTCGTCCTTTCCTCAGATTTAGAAGAATTTCAGCCACCGCCTTGGCCAAAATCTTCGTCGGCACCGCCGTCACAAACTGCCATAAGCCGGCCGTGGTCACGGCCTTATGGAAGAAACCATCTTCTTCGACGATGGTTGGGTCGAGATGAGGCTCAACGTTGATGTGCTTGTCGACCTCAGAGAGAAATTCCTCCATCGTCTCAGTTTTCTGCTTCTTTCCCATGGTATAAAATTTAAGAGATTTGATCGGAGATTTATAGAACAAAAACTAGTTTGAGACTCGTGAGTTGCAGAAGATTTGCAGATATTGCACGAGAATGGCAAATATGGAGAGTTGTGAAAGGTTTTGCAGTCTGCAACGACGTTCTTATATAGAGACGGGGTTCGGCTGACGTGGCAGGGGCAAGACAATAATATCGCCGAAGATCCTATTTCTATACGGCGGCCAACGGCGAAGTGATTGACGTGTCCGGCGTCATCACAGTAAAGTGAACCGCCAAGTTGATTCGGCATCTCCACGTGGCCTGCTGTGATTCGTCACTTTACACGGCGTCGGATCCAACGGCTATAAATCGGGGACTGTTTGGATTCGATGGTTGGATCTCGTCCGTCTTTTCCCACTTCGAATTCAAAGTGCAGTGCACGCGCCCGTTATTTTCGGCTGTACGTGAAACTGCATTTAATGCAAAGTAAAAGGTAAAATTGCACTCGAGTGCAGACAGCTCATACTCGATTCGTACCCGCTCGCTTCGAGTTGGGCCGCTTGGCTTTTACTCGCTTGAGAAGTACTCGCTTGAGTGACTGTTCTGCACTCACTTGCGATGGCTCGCTTGGAGTGACGTAGCACTCGCTTGGCCATCTGAAGCGACTGGAAAAGAAATGAGATTTCTTTGACATTATTTAAAATGTTTCTGACTTACATACTTCGAGGATAAACAAGAATGTTTTCCTCTTTGTATTTGTGTCAGATTCATTTCATATTTTCCACATAGTAAGTGAAGGTTTCTAGCACGCTTCAGCTCACTTAGTGTACTTAAAAATTGAACCACTTAGCAGTCAATCTCACTTTGTAGGAGATTGATACCGCTTATTGAAGTCACTTGATGATATTGCTTGAAGCTTGTTGATACCACCTGTTGAATACTTTGATGGACCTGACTTCAAGCTTCGGCTTCATGGCATTCATCTCTTCCATCTTCCTCTACGACTTAGAGACTCCCCCTTCGAAGGAATGAGGGGGGGAATGAATAATGTACACAAGCTTACTACAACCCAGAGGGGAGCTTCACGTAAGTGTACTTATTCACGATGAATGGGAGATGAGTACAAGTCCTTATCTCAGAGCAGAATAGGACAGGATGACAATGAGAATGCTCTGACAAGACAATCTCGTATTTTACGCAGAAGCATGTCACCAACCCTGCAACCTTTTGAAGAAAAAGGTAACCCTTCAAGCTTTCTCCTACAAGATACAGAATGAATTTGCAATCGACTCGCTTGACCCAGAATAGGGTTAATTGAAGCGATGCAAAATTCAGAGTGGGGGAGGAATGGATAGACATTCGGCAGCTCAAGTCAATGAAGAGTGAGTAGGGAATGAATATTTATCCACGATGAAGGAGATGAGAAGACTTGCTCCTCTTCGGCGGAAAGATGGGAAGAGGACGCAAGGTCTAGGTGCCAGCCCTGCCTAAGCTTTCACCATTTTTACGTGGGAAGGCCCGATACAAGACCCCACAACCGTAACTAGAAACGGCACTTGCGAGTGTTTATACCCACTCGCTAGGAATCCTAGGCTAGGTAGCAGCTTTCCTTGCTCGCTTTGGAAGTAGCTTGCTCCGATAGCAAACAATAGTTCCCCCTTAACCAATGGCTTAACAATTCCTGTAAGCGGGTAGGGAACGTCTTCCAACACTCCACCTTTCTCCACCTTATTTCTCCTTCTTCAAGCGAGTGGAATTTTGAAGTGACTCGCTTGAGTTGGTGAAGATCCGAAGCGAGTGACGCTCAAAGAACAAGTGAACACTCCTTCGTGCATCCTGGACCTAGCACTCTTCACCAGGGTCTAGCAACCCTAATTCCAAGCATAGCTGATTGAAACGAGATTCAGCTAGAGGCTTGGTGAGAATATCTGCTCGCTGGAGATCGGTATGGATTTTCTCGAGCTTGATATCCTTTTTCTCGACATGATCACGAATGAAGTGATGTCGGATTTCCACGTGCTTGCATCTGGTGTGAAGCACTGGATTTTGCGAGATGCATATAGCACTGTTGTTGTCGCAGAAAATTGGGATTTCATTTGCTTCAACTTTGTAGTCCTTCAACTGCTAACGAAGCCATTGAATTTGATAACAGCAGCTTCCAGCGGCCATATATTCGGCTTCAGTCGTTGAAGTAGCTACACTCGTCTGCTTCTTTGAAAACCATGAGATCAGCTTGCTTCCCAAGAACTGACAAGTGCCCGAAGTTGATTTCCTATCAATTCGGCACCATCCATAGTCAGCATCTGAATATCCAGTGAGCTCCAAATTGTCCTCCGTTGGATACCACAACCCTATGTTGATAGTGCTCTTCAAATATCGAAGAATTCTCTTGGCAGCTTCAAGATGGCTGTGCTTGGGATTGCTTTGGAAGCAAGCACATACTCCAACTGCAAAAGCAATATCCGGCCTACTTGCAGTGAGATATAGAAGGGATCCGATCAAGGCTCGGTAGTCTGTAGCATCCACAGACTTCCCATCTAGGTCTAGCTCCATCTTCCAGTTGGTGTTCATTGGAATCTTCACAGCTTTGGCATGCTGAACACCAAACTTGGCAAGCATATCTCGAGTATACTTAGCTTGATTGATGAAGATTCCATCATCCTGCTGCTTCACTTGAAGACCTAGAAAGCAGCTCATCAAGCCAATCATCGACATCTCATATTTGGTCTTCATAAGCTCTCCAAACTTCTCGCTAAGCGACTGGTTTGGCGACCCAAATATGATGTCATCAACATAGATCTGGACCAACAGCATGTCTTCTCCATGATTGATGGTGAAGAGAGTCCGATCTATCTTTCCTTTGTGGAATCCATTATCCACTAGGAATTGGGATAGGGTATCATACCAAGCTCTGGGATCTTGCTTCAACCCATATAGGGCTTTCTTCAATCGATACACCTTATCTCCCTGCTCGAAACCCGGAGGCTGCTCCACATACACTTCTTCCTTCAATTCACCATTGAGAAATGCGCTCTTGACATCCATCTGATAGACTTTGAATTTCTTGGCCGCTGCATAGGCAAGAAATAGTCTGATTGCTTCAAGCCGTGCCACTGGAGCGAATGTCTCATCGAAATCGATTCCTTCCTCTTGGCAGTAGCCTTTAGCGACGAGTCGCGCCTTGTTCCTCACAACGTTGTGGTCCTCGTCCGTCTTGTTCTTGAACACCCACTTGGTGCCAATAACATGCTAAAATTTAGGACGATCCACGAGGTACCATACGTCGTTCCTGGTGAACTGATTCAGCTCTTCTTGCATGGTGATCACCCAATTGGAATCAGCTAGGGCTTCCTCTACGCATGACGGCTCAATATTTGAGAGAAAGCAACTGAACATGGCACTTTCTCCAAACACTTGACTTCTGGTCACTACACCCTTGGATGGATCTCCAATGATTTGACTTGGTGAGTGATCCTTGAGCCATGCACGCTTGGATCCACCAGCTTCGTCTTCATCTTCTTCCTGGTCGCTCGCTTCGCCTTCTGAAGCGACTTGAAAGGGTGCTTGGCCTGCACTCGCTTCAGGAATCTTGGGGGCAGCTTCAACTTTTCTTTGGACAATCTGCTCGCTTGAGTCTTTAATTTCATCATCATCCTCAAGCATGTCCCAAGTTAGTGAGTTGATGGGTTCCTCGCTTGTCTTTCCTTCCTTAGATTGAACCTGTTCCTGTGGAAGACTCAAAGAAGATTCATCAAATACGACATGGGGTGATTCCTCCACAATTAGGGTTTTACAATTGAATACCCTGTAAGCTTTGCTTGATGTAGAATATCCTAAGAATATTCCTTCATCAGCTTTGCTTTCAAAGGCTTTCAATCGTGACTTCCTATTATCATGGATGAAGACCCTACAACCAAAGATATGGAAATAAGATATGTTAGGAATTCTCCCTGTCCATATTTCATATGGTGTCTTGTCGTGCCGCTTGCAGAGAAGCGTCCGGTTCTGCGTGCTGCATGCTGTATTGGCAGCTTCAGCCCAATATTTCATCGGAAGCTTCGAGTCAACAATCATGGTTCGAACGGCTTCTTTGATGACGCGATTTCTTCTTTCAGCAACTCTGTTCTGCTAAGGTGTGCACGCTGAGGAAGTCTGATGTGCAATACCATGATCCGTGCAGTAAGCTTCGATGGTAGAGTTCAGGAACTCTGTGCCTTTGTCGAAGCGGATGGTGGCAATCGCTTGGTTCTTATCCACAGCTAGACGCTTGAGCAGTTGTGGTAGCTTGGTCAGTGTCTCCTTCTTGCTGAAGAGAAATACAACCCAAGTGTAGCGAGAGAAGTCGTCGACTACAACTAGAGTGTACTTCCTTCCATTTACACTAACTGGAGTGACTGGACCAAACAGATCCATAAGAAGCAGCTCAAGCACTCGCTTGGATGAAGCTTCTTCAAGACTAGCGAAGTGCTTCTTCGTCTGCTTCCCTCGTTGGCATGGTGAGCATGGATGGTCTTTGACAAAGACTTCATTGGGGATGCCTTGCACCAAGCCTTTACGAGCTATGCGATTGATAGTCTTGAAGTTGAGATGGTTCAAGCGTCGGTGCCATAGCCATCCTATTTCTGTAGCGCTTCTTGCAACTAAGCACATCTCCTCTTTGCAACTTTCCCATTGTGCTATGTAGACGTTCCTTTGTCTAATTCCAGTGAGCACAACCTGGGACGTGAGCTTGCTCTTTACAATGCACTTGTTGGAAATAAATTCCACCGTGTATCCTTTATCACAGAATTGTGAAATGGATAGCAAGTTGTGCTTAAGTCCTTCCACATAGAAGACTTCTTCTATTGTGAGCTTTCCAATCTTCAGTGCGCCGTACCCTTTGGTGCTTCCTCGAGAGTTATCACCAAATGTAACGTGTGGACCCTTCTTCTCTATGTATTCATGAAGTAGAGCTCTCATGCCGGTCATGTGTCTTGAACATCCACTGTCCAAGTACCAGATTTGTTGACCCTCTCTTGGCATGGGATCCACGGCGCTCACCTGCATTTCGACAGATTTTGGTACCCAAATCAGTTTGGGTCCTTGCAGGTTAGTTCCCTTAGGTACCCACACTTGCGTCACTTTCTTTTGAAAGGTAGCTTGTGTTTTGGGTTTCTCGACCTTTGAAAACTGTGAGTACTGCCTTGAAGCAGCTTCACACGTGCAGCAGTGTGTGCAAGAGGGGTAGCGGCTCGCTTGAGGCTTACCTATGCTATTACCCACTTGCTTGTATCCTGAAGCGACTCGCTTCGGATTAGCTACAGGCTTAGAGACTGACTTAGGATTTACAGTCTGTCGAAGCTGCTCGCTTGGTTTCTTCGAAGCGGTCCAACTAGGGTTTTGACCCCGACTCGCTTGTGAAACCTTGGGAATCTGAAGCAACCTCTTTGGTGCTTCAAGTTCTTCCCCCTCAACGTTAGTCCGGTTGGACCATCTCCAGTCCGGATAACGTGACACATAGACATTACTCCTTTTCTCGAAAGGGAGATCCTTTGTCTCTGGTGTCTTGGTCTGAGACTTAGAAGCTACAACTGGTTTCCCTTTACCTTTAGATTGGTAAGATTTAGCATTGTGAGTGCTAGGGACAGTTGGTCTTTGCTTGCCCATAGATTCTGCCCTTGAAGATATAGACATCTTCATTGGCTTCTTCTTAGGGTTCTCAGCCATTTGGCCTTTATCCTTGTTGGTGGTCGCTTTGGAGGCAGTGGGCACATCCAAAGTGATTGATGGTGTTGTGTTTGAAGCACCAACAAAGATAGTGAGCTTGGAAGGTCCACCCTCATATCCGAGTCCTCCCTTTCTACCAAAAGGTAGAAGCGAGCTCTCTAGTGCCAGCCTAGCATATGAAGCTTTGTTCAAGTTGGCAACTAGAGCGGACTGGGTTTCATACCTTCCTTCCAAGATTTGATGTCTAGCGAAGAGATCCTCGTACTTACTGGTCATAGCCCTTAAGTTAAGTTTGACTTCGTCAAGCTCATTGGCTAGCTTTCGGTTCTCCTTCTCGCTTTGAGACATAGCTTGTTTTAACATTTCGTGGTCGCTTGACAATTTCTTGTGTTTGTCAAGCAACTCACTCCATGTTGAGGAATGAACTTCCTCATTATTAGTGTGTGCCAGTGTAATTGAAGTGATTGAAGGGTAGAAGAATACCTCCCCAGTTTCTTCATCGGTGAGCGCCATGAGTCCCAGATCCTCTTCCTCACTTGAGTTAGGATCTGTAAATGCATCGGAGTCGCTTGATAGATCTTTAGTTGAAGCGACCGGCATTTCACTCGCTACGAGCGCTCTCCTGGGAGTATCTCTCTTGGCCTTCAGTTCCTCACGTTCTTTGGCACTTAGCTTTGGGCAGTCAGATTTGTAGTGGCCCATCTTGTGGCAGTGATAGCACTCCACATCCATCATGTCCCTTGAGATCGGCTTGGTCGTCTCTTCTCTCTTTCCTTTGCTTTCACGAGCATCAGTGCTCCTTCCCTTGTACTGCTTGTAGAACCTTTTGTATTTGCCCACACGCAAGTTCATCTTGTTGAAGTTCTTGGATAAGAACGCAACATGCTCTTCCAGCTCTTCCCTTGTCATCTTGGCTAGCGACTGGTCGCTTGGCCCTTCAGCAGCTTTGAAAGCTACACCCTTTGACGTCGTGGGAGCTTCATCCTCTTCGTCGAGGTTCATTCGATTCAGATCGAATTCGTGAGCTTTGAGTTCGGAGAACAGAATCTCCGGTGTGAGCTTTGATATATCCTTGGTAGCTAGGTACAGCTCCTTCATTGTCTGCCACTTCCTTGTGAGAGCTCGAACAATCTTCAGATTCACTTCCTTGTCTGTGAGTTCCTTTCCAAGTGAGTTGAGAGTAGCAATGATGTTGGTGACTCTCAGCTCGAAGGCGTCGATGGACTCTCCTGGCTTCATTATCAAACTTTCAAACTACCGCATTTGTACGGCGAGCTTGTTCTCTTTGATTCAGTTCCTTGAGAAATGAGGGCTAGGTTTTCCCACATTTCTTTCGCCGTCGCACACTTCCTGATCCTCGGAAGGTAGGCATCCGATACATTGCTCTGCATCGTGTGACGTGCGATCTTATCAAGGTTGGCGATCTTGAAGTCGTTGGCATTGTATTCGTCTTTGTCCTTCTCGACGTACTCTTGTCTGACATGAGCTTCGCGACCTTCGGCGGCTGGAACGTTCACAGATATGGCTTTCTTGATCTCGATTGGTCCGTCCTCTATCACTTCCCACATCCGGTCGTGGATGGAGCAGAGGAAGCTCTCGACTCGAAAGCTCCATGTCTCGTATCCTTCGATAGAGAACTGTGGAAGACTTGATGCACTGTATGTAGACATAGCAAACTATCAGCAGTAAATGCAATATGCGTGGGTGAGGTTTTGATGCACTTAGGAAAAAGGATCCGGTTCAGTGAGACAACGTGAAGAGAGTGGGGACTCGCTTCGGATATGCAAAGCAGAGGCTCGAAAGAACCGCTGCTCTGATACCACTTGTTGGTTCCGGTTTTTTATAGGAAAAATACGTAGGGGGGGGGGGGGTGAATACGTATTTTGAAGTTTTTCAACTTCAAATTCCTAAACTCAGAGTATAAAGTAAAGTGCCCGTTAGAGATACTAAGACCTAGCAGAAAGCTTAGATCTAAAGTAATCACGATTCACTTGACCTAAGCTTAGAGCTTGATCAAGAGTGAGACTTTACTCTAGATGCGGAATTCGGTGAGCTATTATCTTTCCTAAGTATTTAAAAGTTCCAAGTTATGTTTGTTTAGATGCAAGTGCAATGTATAATCAAACAAGGAATTAAAGAGTTTAGAGTTAGAGAGATACGACACGAGATTAATTGTGGTTCGGAGATGAAGCTCCTACGTCCACTTTGTTGCACTCGGCAACATGTTCTCTTCACTCAAGAACTTGAAGATTACGGGCTCTTCAAAAGCCTGGTCGAGATTGAGCTTCACTCGCTTGGATCTGACGACAGACGCAGTGATTACGGGTTCACTACAAAGACCTAACTGGACTGGAAGCTTCACTCGCTTCAGTCCGACAACAAGGAGATTGTGGGCTCTCCTTGCAGCCTAGCTTCGATCGAGCTTCACACGAACGATGTAAGTGCAAGCTTGGATCTAGACTCTATGATCGAGGCTTCTACAATCGATGAAAGTAGGACCTTGGATCGAAACAACCTAACAACGAACACAAAAACCTAACGAACAGAACTTAGGGTTAGGGTTTTTGGTTTACGACGAACACATTATGAAGAGCTCTTTACAGTAAGTGCAAAGATGGCTAGAGCTCTTCTTCTAAGCTGGGATTTGGAATGGCTTAGAATTCTAGGTGTGAAGGTTGTGAAGACGAGTTCTGATGATACTGGAACTCGGAGAACACTTGGAAACAAAGACTCGACTAAGGCTGGGAGTGTTTGTTTGCAGTAGGCGCTCGAATGCTCAAGTAGTGTTCTACTTCTCTTCGTCTTCATCCTTCACTATTTATAGGCGGAGGTTTGGCCGAGATCCGTTGCTTGGTTGGTGGCCTTGTCCCTCCTCCTCTCGACAGTACTTGCACAGGCTGGCTGCTTTTCAGACGCGCATATTTGGCTCTTTGCCGAAATTGGCTAAGTTCCAATCTTAACAGTAACTGGAGCGAGCCAGTACTGTTGCGGCGCCCTTCTCGGCCTGGCAGTCAACTCCGCTGCTCCTCTCCGCAATCGAGACGTGGAGATCTCGTAATTAATGCGACGATCTTCAGTTTGACTGGAGTTCAAAATCGGAGCGGGAATTGTGTTGTCGCTTTCAGGTAGGTAGTGGCTTGCTTTGCTTTGAAGTAGTAGCGTCCGCTTTGATCGAGTCGCTTCGGGTCATACTTGAAGCGTCTACTTTGGAAAATAAAGTTTCCAAGTATTGCTTAAGTAAATTTTGACTCGCTTTGACTTTCGCTGTAGCGCTCGCTTCGCTTCGCTTTGGTGGACTCGCTTTGATTCCACTGTAGCGCTCGCTTCGCTTCGCTATTCTTCGGCACGCTTCACTTCGGCTCGGTAGACTCGCTTCGCTTGGAAAACACACTCAAGCGAGTGGCCTTCACTTGAATTTTCTGCAGTTTAAAATCTAAAGCAAACACAAAGCCATCCTAACAGTATAGGCTTAGAAAAATTTCTAACCTATTATCTACATAAAAAATGGGTCGTTTGGGAACAGAACACTTGGGGTTTTGGGATCAAATCAAAACAAATATTTGACTCACTTCGAAGTGTCCCATAGGAGTTCCCCCTTAACATTTTGTTCTTAACAATTCCCAACACGACGCAATTTTTATAATGAATTTGAGTTCATGTTTGGATATTGGGAATTATTTTGTTAAAATTGTGAGGATTTGGGCCTTTGCGCATATTGATGTCAATTTCTTTTCATGAGTGATCATGCATGTTTGAGCTTCTAGAACTTGCCTTTATTCTCCATTGAGACCATAGTATGTGTATGAACTAGGAGTTGATTTTAGGCCACTTTTCTTTAGCCACAATAGACCTATACACTAAAATTTTTGCATAATCCTTTTATTACCCCATTAGAGCTTTTACTAGCCTTATCTTTCGTAAACCGGTTGATAGGAGGTTTGGTGAATTATGGGTATCATTTAGATGCATGGTTAGTTGTGTGGATGAGTTGAAAAGATTTAAAAAAAAGTGTGTAGAAGAAAAAGAAAAAACGGTAGATGGTTGTACAAAGAGTAGTTAACTATCCCTATAAGATTAGAAAATAAAAAGAAAAAAATATTTAGAGCTTTGAATAGCATTGTGAAAATCTTGTAGTTGAGCTCTAGAGAAAATAATAATAATAATAATAATAAAGAGAGAAAAAATAGGAAATAATAAAGAGAGAAAAATTAAGCATATGGGGATAGTTAGCTTTGAGAAACAAGTGTTTGATGTTGTAGTTGATGTTGAGTTGTGGAGGAAGATGGAGTAAAATCCATACTTTGTTTGGAGTTGATAAGTAGGTTGGTGGATTTGATCTTTTGAGTCACTTAGCCTAAATATTCCATACCCTAACCAATGTCCCTACATTACAAGCGTACTAAAAGTCCTAATTGATTTTAGTTTGTATACATTAGAATATGTGGAGATGTGAGAAAAAGGGCAAGCCTATGGTAAGTTCATTGCATTGCATTGATATTGAGTGATCCTTGATATTATATTTCACATCTTATTTCTTTGAGAGTGTTGAGAGATAACTTATATATAATTCTTCACATGTTTGAGAGGATTTCCCAATTGATGAACATAGCATGAATTTGTTGTATGTATTACTTAGCAAGATTTTTTTAGGTTACTTGCATAGTTTTGATCATATGCTAAAATTTGAAAAACTTTTGAGGCCCTATAGTTCACAATGCTTATGTTTATTGATTTGTTTTGTTTTTTGTTATTGTTCGGGACGAACAATGTCTAAGTTTGGGGGATTTTGATAGGTTATAAATTTACGTCTTTTTTATAAGTGTTTAAGAGTCATTTTGATATCTCGTAGGTGATTTAGCTCATGAATTACACGTTTTATGATTTGTCGAGCTATGTTACGTTTTGGGTATAGTGTTGTGTTTTCATGTACTTTTGAGTCAAGAAAACCCAAGACGAGACAATGAACGAGAAAGTCAAGCAAAGAAGAGACGGAAATTGAAGAATGAAATCGGATAAAAACACTCGACCGAGTTGTTGGCCGAGTTCAACTCACTGGAGGATGACTCGACCATATACTCGACCAAGTCTGAATTTCACTTGACTCGGCCGAGTACTCGACCGAGTTGCTGCCCAGTTGCCTTGGCCGAGTCGCTTACACAGAATTCTTCAAGAATTAGGCTTTTTGACTTTTAATAGTTTCCTTATACACTTATAATTCTCTTGCAAATTTCTTCCTTATAAATACTCTAGGTTTAGCATTGTAAAAAGGATCCACGATCATTACTTTGTTTTTTGACTTTAGAATTTCGTTCGAGTTGTTATTTGAAGATTCAAGATTCAAGCTTTCGTTCAAGATTCAGGGCCCGTTTGGCTAAGCTTATTTCAAAATGCTTATAAGCTCTAAGTGCTTATAAGATGTTTAAGAGCTTATAAGATGTATGAGAGTAAGAGCTTATAAGTTGTTGAAGTGTTTGGATAAAAGAGCTTATAAGCTCAAAAAGATAATAAAAAAATAAAATTTGAAAATTAAAAAAAAATTAAAAAAATTAAAAATATATATATATATTTTTTTTGAAATCATAATGTTGTAACATCAAATAGAAGTGTATATAATATAAATATAAGAATAAAATAGAATTATAGTGGTAAATAAGCAAAATTTAAAAAAATAAGTTGGGGTGGAGGAGCTTATTTTTTGGAGTGCTTATAAGCACTTTTTGCTTATTTTTGCATCTAATAAGCTCTTAAGGAGCTTATTTTGCCAAACACATTTAGAGTGCTTATAAGCAGTCAAACAACTTATAAGCAGTCAAACATCTTATAAGCTAGCTTATAAGCTTAGCCAAACACCCTCTCAATTCCAAGTTTCTTTTACTCTTTCTATTCAAATTATGATCTTTCAATCTTTTATGTTTATGATTACTTTAGTTATGTCTAGCTAATTTCTTTTAGTTGATTTTAGGATTTTGTAATATTTAATTAAATTTGCGTAAGTTCTTTTAATTTGCGTATTTTTACCAAATTTTCTAAGTGTTTAATAATCGTTTTCTTATCTTATTTTAATAGTTTAGCTCATGTTTCATATTATCTACGTTATTTCGAGCTAGATTACGCTTTTGGGTTGTTTTGAGTGATTTTAGGGCTTTTGAGTAGAGAAATCCCAAGATGAGATGAGAGACGACGAAACCAAGGAAGATGATCCCGAGTTCTGACTTTTCAAGATTTTATTGCATAGTTATTTTGGAATTAGTGAATGCATAATATCGAACAAGAGTTCTATAGGAGCACGTAGGCGAAAACGGAGGTCAATTCGGAGTTCGGACGAGGAAGATATGGCCAAAACAAAAAATACGCGCTAGACCTCTCGACCCTCTCGACCAAGAGCCCTGTCGAGGGGGGTCGAGAGGATTTCTCGGGAATCCTGAAATTTCATGTTTTTTTTTTATTCTTTAAACCTAATTCTTGTACACTTAGATAACCATTACGAATCTCTACCTTATAAATACCCTAAAACTCATCATTGTACTCAAGATTTGATAGTTAGAGTAGTCTCCAACATACCTTAGATTAGTTTTTATTCTTTTCTCTACACTTCTATATTTTAGATCTAGATTTATTTCATGTATTTCTTGGAAGACAATTGAAGATTGAAGATTCATCAAGATTCAAGAGTTTTTCTGTCCCTTTCTTTTTACTTTATGCTTTTAATTATGTTTATTGTTTCTTCTACCTTTCTTTTAATTATGTCTAGCTAAATTTCTTTAGTTGATTTTAGGGTTTGTATGTCTAATTGAATCTATGTGAGTTCTTTTAATAACAATTAGCATGTCAATCTAGAGGTATGTTTCATAGTGCTTATTTTCATGCATGATTAATTGGCCATTAGTTGTGTATGCTTAGTTATGTTTTTATGCCTTAGCCGAATAATTGCATAATGGATCTCATGAATACATGGTATGATGATTTAATTGTCTTAGCCGAAGTTAGATTGTCATAGGTCTTGCATATAGTTGATATAGGTGTCGTAGCTGAACCTTGTTGATTATATCTATCGATACCTGATCTGTTTTGCACTTGATTTAATTTCTATGAGATCGGGGGGAGATTATGATTTTATTGAGTGACGATCTATGCTGCCTTAGCCGGAGTGTTAGATTAATTTCGTGTGTCGCATCTTGGTTGGATTAAATTGTTTAATTGAATTATTTATAACTTGTATGGTTTTGATTAGATAGACTTCCCTAGAATCAACATTGTTTCTTAATTGAGTCTTTTGTTTTATTTATTTTGCCTTATTTGTTTAATTGTTTACTTATTTGAGTTCTTTCATTTGTTTAATTTCTTTGCCTATGATTTTAGAAAACCACAATCATATTTTCTTTTTGCCTAGACATCAGTTTAATTCTAGAGTAGAGGTACTTTGTGTGATTTCGGTGTATCAGTTCATGTGGATATGATACTCGTATTTATTCTTTATTATACCTATTTTGTGTGGTTGAAAATAGTGCGATCACCTTTCAACAAGATTTATGTTTCACGGTGCTTAATTCATGTATGAATAATTGATCACTATTTGTGCATGTTTAGTTGTGCAATTCCAGCTTATACATGATAGTTGCATAATGGATCGCATGAAACATACTACGATTTGATTTATCTATCTTAGTAGAATTTAGATTAATCGTAGGTCTTGCATGTAATTGATATAGGTATCGTAGCCGAACCTTTTCGATTATATCTTCGATACTTGAGCTTTGTTACAAGTAATTATTTTAATTCTTATGAGACATAGCGGTGATTAAGGTTAGATTAAGTGATTATCTTAGATTGTCTTAGCGTAATTCTTTGATTACTAATAAGTGCATCGCATCTAAGTTGGATTAAATTGATTAATTGTGTTAATTGTTCTTGTGTAGATTTAATTAGATTATATTACTTCCCTAGAATCAACTTCTTTGTCTTATTTGAGTTTATTCTATTGGATTTATTTTTCTTAAGTTGTTCTTAGTTGTTTACTTTAATTTTTTTCAATATTTGCCTAGGATTTTAGAATTATAAAACCCAAAATTTATGTGCCTAGACATTTGTCCAAATCTAGATTAGAGGTAACGTACTTGTGTGATTTCGGCATATCAATCCATGTGGATACGATACTCGTACTTCTCAACCACTTTTGTCATTGATCCATCAACGAAGAGGGCCTACCCCATAGACCTCTTCACCGTCGCTAAGGTCTTCAACCTCCCTAATGAAGGCTCAGATCCTGAGCCTACAGGATCAATCATCTTTGTAGAATTCCGCAGATTTGCAACAGATGTTACAGTGGAGTGGGAAACAAGGCTCCAGCCTCTCCATCGACATCTAACGACTCCATTTATCTGTTTGCCGAATTATAGACGAAGACAATGGCCAGCCATGTTGGCACTCATACTGGGCTCACGAAGGCAAAAGGTCGAGTCGTATCAGCCATCGTCGGTGCAATAGATGGCCTGAAATTTAATCAGGAAAGCTGGTTCATCAAACAGCTGCAACAAATAGGAAAGAACTTCCTTGAGATCGAAAACGACCCAAAGTATTTTGAGCTCAAATCAAAACTCCGCTTTTCTGGAGGAGTTTCATACGCTCTGCAACAACTCTTTCCAAACGTTGTATGGAAAGATAGCGAGCTACAAGAAGAAGTCCATCTTCAGCGACATGATGCACGGCTAGGCCTTCGTCGACGGGAATTTGATAAATGTCAACGTTCGCCCCGCCGTCGCTGCACCTGTCATCGCTGCCCCCTTTGTCGCTCCAGCCCAAATGAAAAACTGCTAAGTCCCCAGCACCAGCGAGACACTTCAAGCGTCTTCGACGAAGGGTTGCCGAAAACGACGCAGAGGAAGATGAAGAAGATCAAGACACCCACTCCAGCGAAACAAAACCAGTCGTTATGTTTACTGCTCCAGAGGTCGCTATACCTCATACTATACTGGAACTCGCTGTTGAGGGCACAACGTCTTCCTCCCAGTTGCAAACAATGACCTCTTACATTGAAGCGTTTAGAGTCGCTCTGTCCAAAGTGATCTCTCCTTCACATCATGAAGAAGAAATAGAGGACGAGGAGATGAGGAGATTGCCATCAATCAATCCACCAAACTCTCGACCCAGATCGCTTAATGAGCTAGCGAGAAGGAGTCGATGCCAACAGCCAAAGTGCAGGTTGAAGACGAAGCGGCAAGGATGAGCCTTCTCATGGACGAGATGCTATTCTCGGCCGATTTTGATGAACAACCAACAGTCTTGCCATCCCAAAAAGCCAAAGCAGATGCGCTGCGAGACTACCAGCATGAGGAATTTTTGGCCGAGGGTGCCATCAAAGAGAGATACTCGAGCGTATCTCTCACTAAATTAAGAAATTTTGAGGAAATCAATAGCTTATCTCTCCTACTACAGCTTCCATGGTACAGAGTATTTCAAGATCTTCTCGCAACTGAAGGCGAAAAGCGAGGAAGAGATCATCATGGAGGAGGTACAAACTCTCTCTTTCGTCTGAGCCCAAGGTTTTGACGATCAGCTGGATGAAGAGAAGAATTGGGATTTGCTGGATTCCTGTGTGCATAGAGAATTCCCAGACTTCACTCCACCCACCATCTCCGTCGCCAAGCGATTCGCTGCAACAGAGGGGCGTTGTGACAAGCTCGCTACCTCTCTCACCGAGGTCTCTTCCAAGATGGAATAGAAAAGTGTCATCGCCATATGAGTAATGACAAAAGTAGGATAAAACGTGGACTTTGTCATTTAAAATGAGTGAGTAGCATTCGTGTCGACTTTGGGCCTTCTTCCTTATGGAGATGTTTATCATAGATTTCATTGTGATTTAAAATGGAATAATTAGCATTCGCGTTGATTTTGGATCTTCCTCCCTACGGAGATGCTAATTATAGATTTCATTTGTTAAATATGTTCGGAAATAAGAATAGTTTGCACACATGGTGTTGCAAATTTGATTTAGATTTATAGAATAGTTGGATAAGTAGACACTTTAAAGAGAAGACGATTATATTATTCTTGATCAACATCCAAGAATAAATAAAATTTATGGATTCGAACATTAAAGGTCGAGAAGTACAAGACAAATAACGACAAGGATCTGCACCAGATTATTTATGAATCCTTGTCACGGTGGGAGTATTTTGAGTGCGTCTCAAAATTGTAATATGTTCATCAAGGAATTTAGTTTCTTGGTCAATGAACAAACCATGTTGACTGTTAAGGATACGTTAGATGAAGATCGTTGCATATCATTGATTAGTATGAGTTTTAGACTCATAAGACTTGCGCTATGTATGT
This sequence comes from Thymus mandschuricus, assembly GCA_029379335.1. Classification (NCBI taxonomy): domain Eukaryota; kingdom Viridiplantae; phylum Streptophyta; class Magnoliopsida; order Lamiales; family Lamiaceae; genus Thymus; species Thymus mandschuricus. The sequence continues at coordinate 7,027,741 of CM057074.1, forward strand.
TCTTGATAATTTATGTTGAGGACATACATAAGGTGACATAGATGCAAATTGGGAAAAGTGTGTCTTTCTCTCAAAGTTCTATGTTTTCACAAAGACACCTTAAATTGTGTGGTTCAATGATAAAACATTTTGTTTCGGATGCCTATGTTGTTAGGTAGACATCCAAACAATGACTTATTTCTCAGACAACACATATAAACTCGTTTTATGAAATGTGTTGACAAATTGTATATCTTTCATTTATGAAAAAGACGTTAGAGTGGTTGTCTTGTACATTATGCGATAATATTACTAACACTTGGCGACAATGTGAAAGTACTATTAGACATAATGGATGGTGATTATTCGAACAATTTAGAATGAAGATTAGGAATAATGTTAGATATATCCTATTCAAACGGATAATTTACATTATTCAATTATTCTTCATAAACTGTTGTTCCTGACAAAGTTTGCAATACACTTAGATATTGCATTAAAGGACAGACATCTGCTAATTCTAAGTGCATGGTAATAGATAAAGTCTATCATTTTTAAATGATTATGGACAAGGATAATCGAATAATAGCTAGAACAACATCATCGAACCAGGTAACTTAGCGCACCTGGCCACAGGACTCCTCTCTTGAAGGAGTGACCCGGATTCGATTCCTTATGGGAGCGAATTATGGGAGATATATGGTGACTTGGTGATTTTCTTGGAGTTATTGGGAGCTTGACGTACTAACATCTAATCTAACAACTAACATTTGCCCGATAAAAATAAAATAAAATAGAAACGACATCATCGACCTTAATCTATGTATTCACGGAGAAAGTTGATTTATCTTGAGGAATCTCATGCAGTAAAATGTTGAGAAGGAGCTAGATAATTTAGGGCTTTGCTTAGTGAAATTGGCAGTAATCCTAGTTTGCTAGAATTCTTAAAACTCCTGGTAGAATTCTAAGTGCGGTAGCAAATTACTAGGATTTGTAAAAGTCGTTATCGACATAGGATGAGTACCATATGGTTTTTGGAACCATTAAGGCGATAATGCGGAGGCATAGAAACACTAGAGGAATGTACGATGACGGTTCCTTCTCTACTAAGTATACACTTCGTGAACCTCTCATGGTAAAATCTTTGAGTATAAGTGGGAGAGAATGCTGATTGTTAACGATTGTTAACATTGTACATGGATAAAGTTATATAGTTTCTTGTAGAAGCATGGGTATACTAAAAGGTTTTACTTTAGTATAAGTGGGAGATTGTTGGGGTCGTTGTATATCTAAAGCAAAACCATTGTTTTAGTGGTATACGACACATGTCTACTGTTAACAATCCATATCTGAAAGAATATATATAAGCAGGAATGAAGCCCATTATCTCATGTTTTAGATCACGTGTCGATCTGAGTTCAGAGGAGATCACGAAGATCGTTTGATAATGATGATATATAAAATATCACAATCAAGATAGCTCAGGCTAAGCTATCGGTTTAGACTATAGCCTAATGGTACGTAGTGATGGGTCTCAATCACTAATTATATTGATACAGTGGAACGTATTTAGGATCAAGGGAGATAATGCTCTTCTGATACTTAGTACTTACCCTATATCAGAAGTGATATAGGTGAAGAGATAGAGATCTCAGGATTTAGTAGCTCGATCCTAATCTTGATAAGTTATTAGATGTGTATGTGTTCTTCAGTGTTACTTTGATTTACAAAGATACGGACTTATCGCTAGTTCCTTACGCTCTTGTATCTTAGGTAACATTGAGATACATATTATATCTAATAAGTGTTATCAATAGGTCGGGTCCTATATATTATAGGTTGACGTATCCCATCAGGGAGTTCACAAGGTTTATTGTACCAAGTCATGCATGTTGATTAAGTTCACGTATAATAAGAAGGTGTGAACGAGTACTAGGGATGTCAATGGGCCAGGTACCCACCCTTTAAGCACTTCCCCAACCCAAACCTGTTGAAATTTCGTATACCATACCCATCCCAAACCCGCTTAAAATTCAATTTTAATACCCGTGCTCGACCCAAACCCATCGGGTAATACCCGTTAATTACCCGATAAACCCAAATAAAATTAATAGTAATAATTTTATATAAAAAAAAATATAACTTAATATATATATATATATATATATATATATATATATATATATATATATATATATGGTAGCATTCTGGTGGAAACTAACCTTAAGTTGAAACTTAGAAACCGTCTACATCCGTTGATTAGGGAGAGATGGAGGGCTGAGATTAATCCAAAATACTGCATTTAAAATAAAAAAAAAAACGTCTATTATTAAGGACAAATTTGTCCATAAAATTTGAAAAATATAGCAACAAATCCACCTTCCATAATATTAGGATATTTCCATAACCACCTACACTATCCCACTTCTCTCTCCAGCCGGAATTTGAGGGAGTAAATTCACCTACCAACAAAACTACCTTCGACATCTTCATTCAAGAAATAAACGGCCGTCGGAAAAGAGGGGAGAAAACCAGTAAAAATCGACGAGAAAAATCGATAGAAAGGTGAAGAAAACACAACAATTAATACGCCAGATACAATGCATCAAAATCTATTATAAATGCAGTAAAATGTATTGATTATGCATTAAAAAAAAAAAAAAAAAAAAAAAAAAAAAAAAAAAAAAAGAGAGAGAGAGAGAGAGAGAGAGAGAGAAGAAAATTGAAAAAAAAAACAAGATTGTCGACGAGTTGAAAAAGGAGGATGATACCAGATACAATGCAACAAAATCTAATATAAAATGCATTAAATGTGTTTATTATGCATTCAAAAATATGTACAACAAAACATAATACACAAACTTGTTTAATATGTATCAAAAAACCAAACTAAAACTCTAACCCATTAGGGAAATCAAAACCCTATTTGGGAAAGTTATACCCTAACTTGTAAGGGAAACTATACCCTAACATGTAGGAAAAGTTAAACCCTAACTTGTATGGAAAACTAACCCTAATACGAAAAACTGAAGTCTCTAATTAAATAAATTGAAAATGCATTAGAATGATCTATAAAATGCAACAAATTTGACATAATATGCATTATGTCCAGCAGAACTTGAGCGAGCAGCCGAGGACACGTCTCCGTGCGCAGCCACCCATATCCATCTCGACGGCGAACGCACACCCGGGGCGAGACACCACTTCGACGGTGAATTACGCTCGGACGTAACAACAAAGGGCGAAGTCCAAATAGAAGGCGGCGACGGCGACGATTGATCCTCCACAGCAGCAACGATCTCTCGATATTTCAGGATTGGAGGAGGGGAGGGAGGAGAAGATTTTTGAGAACTTCAGCAATGTTCTCTCGACGAGCCGCCGCTGCTCAAGGAACTCGGGATCAACACTAAGCAAATCTACCAGAAAACCCTGTAAAACAAATATACGAAGCAAGAAATTGAATCGCAGAAGAATTTCGAGAAGAAGAAAATACGATGAATACAAAGCCGAGAAATTGAATCGCAGAAGAATTTCGAGAAGAAGAAAATACGATGAGAAGGAGTAGCAGAGAAGATACGATCGTGAGATTTGTTAACATAAATATCACATAACTGTCAGCTAAAAAAAATTAATGCATATCCAATAAATTAGGAAGATTCAGTTTTTTATAATTAAAATTACACTTATAACCCTAAATAATACCAAAAATGCATTAAAAAAATCGAAAAACAATATTTAATTTTTAATTTGAAATCAAATCTGATCCATTAGATCTTCAAGATCAACGGTTGTGGACGGTTTCTAAGTTCCAACTTAACATTAGTTTCTATATGATATTATATATATATATATATATATATAGGAAAAATAAGAAATATGTTGAACCGTCGATCAACTTAGATCTAGCGGCCAATATGTAATGCATTAAAAAAATAATTTATGAGAGTTGTCATAATTTTGTGTTTGGGAAGGGTAACTTAGTAAAAATAAGAAATAATTGTATCGCAAATTTTGGAAGAAGCGGATTTATAGGGATATTGGCTATGAGCAATAATATCCCCTAAAATTTCAATCATTTTTGCTATTGAACATAATCAATACGTATTTTTAGTTTGAAAGAGAAGTAGATCATAATGCTTCTTATGCAGATTCATAATGCATCTTGATGTTGCATTATAAATTCTCACAATCATGCGAAATGTCCGAAATGACTTTCGGGAAATAAATTCCGTCCGATAAGATAACTTACATAAATTATGTCCAAACTTTAGTTTTTTGGACGAAAATACCCCTGAAATTTTCTAACTTTCTCAAAAATTTTCACCCATTTCCCCCCCCTTCAGCTCGCATTTTTGAGCTGAAAATTTTCAGCTGAACTCTCCCTCTCGTCTCCCTCCTCTCTCCTACAATTCTTCTCTCTCTTAACTCATCTCTCTCTCTCGTAACTCTTGCTTCTTTCTCCCTCATCTTTCTCCGACGTTTTCCGGTGGAGGATTCCGGCGGCATTGAGCTGAAAATTTTCAGCTGAAACTTAACTCTTCTCTCTCCCTGTCGTCTCCCTCCTCTCTCCTACAATTCTTCTCTCTCTCAACTCATCTCTCTCTCGTAACTCTTGCTTCTTTCTCCCTCATCTTTCTCGGACGTTTTCCGGTGGAGGATTCCGGCGGCATTTTAGGGCACCGAAACATACCGGTTCGATTCCGGCGACGACTCCGTCGAATTGAGTGTGGGCAATTTAGTTCTTCCCGAGCTTCCGACTGGGCAGTTTATTCCGGGCTCAAATTGCGCGATTCCGGCGACGATTCCGGCGAATTGGGGGCTGGGCCAATTTTTCTTGAATTGATTTGAATTGAAGGTATTTGTCTTGTCTTGTTTCATTCATTTATGAGTTTCAGTTGTTGCGAAAATGAATTAGTGAATCGAACCAGCTGCTGAAACTCTCTCAAACAAAATTGGATTGATTTCTGCGATGAAAATTTTGGGGAAGAACAAGTTGGAACTATTTTTACAAAATTAGTTCCAACTGTTCCAACAGTTAGAACTTTCCAACAGTTGAAGTATTATAAGTTTTTTTATTTGCATTTTGCAGATGCCGCATTCTTCGAAGATAGTGATTGTTCATGGAGGGACATGGACCGGAAACGAATACAGTGGCGGAGATGAACAATTGATGCTTATACCGCCGGTTGGTCCTATAAAGTTCACATATTTGTCGAGCAAGATTGAACAATGTATCATGAAGCCTAAAAGTAGGTATGTGTATGAAATCTATGCAATTGTGAGTTCCCCGTCAAGTCAGCCCATTAAATTGAAGATTATGGATGATGTAGATGTCGATCTCGTGTTGAATGAATTGGAAAAACCTACCTTCTACATTACTACAACTCCCATAAATGATGAATTATTAGAGATTGTAAATCATCAAGCATCACAGGGGACTAAGGCTAAGGTCACTAATCTGGCAACTAAAGCTTCGTTGAACAAATTCGGCGGTAGGAATTTGGAAACAAGAGAATTCGATCGTGGTTTTGGCAGGGGGTTGGATCAGGAATTGTCGGATCGGGATTTGGACAGGGGGTTGGATCGGGATTTAGACAGAGGGTGGGATCGGGATTTGGACAGAGGGTTGGATCAGGATTTGGACAGAGGGTTGGATCAGGCTTTGGGCAGAGGGTTGGATAGAGGGTTGGACCGGGATTTGGATAGGGAGGAGGATGAGCATCACCCCTCCGAGACAATTAGACTCGATGATGATGATGATGATGATGAAGTTGATAGGGACAGTCTCGATGATATGGATTGTGGCAGCATTCGACGGACTTGGGTTTCTCAAGGAAGTAATCACGTATTTGAGGGAGATCAACAATATACTGGGCAATGGATCATACCCGCTGCATCGTATCATCTTAACGAGCCCACATCAGTAGAAATCCCAGATTCTGAATGCATGTATGATGATACACTTCGCAAGGATGCTATATTTGCAAGCAAGGATAGATTGATAACCGTCTTAGGGTTATATCATCTTGCCAATCACGTATCCTTTATAACGCCGCGGTCGTGTTTCATTCGATACCACACAGTGTGCAAAAACCATAAAGCTAAATGTTCGTTTGTTTTACGTGCACAAGCAATAGGTAGTGCATGGAAGATTCATGAATGGAGTCCACACAGTTGTCAAAAGGATTTGAGATATCAATCCGAACCAACCATATTGTCCAAGGTTTTAGGTGCATACTTTGTCCCAAACTTGATGACTGCAGGTGTCGTTTTAAGGCCGATGGATATCATTGCACAAGTAGAGAGGACATTTGGGGCAAAAGTCAAATACCAAACCGCCTTGGCTGCAAGGAACCATGCACTAACAATGGTGTACGGCGACGCCATGAAGTCGTTCAAGAGGCTTCCGAAGTACCTTTGGATCTTAGAGCATGCAAACCCGGGGACTGTTACAGAATTAAAGCTCGATGCCGATGGGAAATTCAGGTACTGTTTCATGGCTCTTGCTGCGTGTATAAGAGGCTTCAAGGCGTGCCGGCCTGTGATTGTTGTCGACGGTACCCATCTAAAGGGTAAGTACAAAGGTGTGATGTTCGTTGCTGTTACAAAAGATCCAAACGAACAGATTTTACCATTGGCTTTTGGGTTCGGGGACAAAGAATGTGACGAGTCATGGTCTTGGTTCTTAACACAGTTGCGGAATGCGTTTGGATGTCCAGAAAATCTGCTGATCGTTTCGGACCAGCATGTTAGTATCAAGAACGCGATGGACGTGGTATACCCCGGCATACCTCACGGGCTTTGTGTTTATCATATACAGAACAGCCTCAAGTTTTGGGGAGAAAGTGCAATTGCAATTTTCCAGCAAGCTGTACACGCCTATCGAGAACGAGACTTCGATGCAGCAATGAATAATTTGAAATCATTTGCTCCCGGTGCATATGCTAAGGTAATGGGTATTGATCCTATCAAATGGGCTCGTTCTAAATGTCCCGTGCTCCGTTATTGCTTTTTAACATCCAATGCTGCTGAGTGTGTGAATGGGTGTCTAAGATGGGCTAGGGCGTTGCCGGTCTGTACGCTTTTTGAGTGTGTGCGCTCTCTTATAGGGAAGTGGTTCCTCGACCGACGAGCTGAGGCTGCAGCCCGAACTCACGAGTTAACGGGTTATGCACAGTCTAGGTTGGGTCGGTCGTTCGAGTTGGGGTCGACCATGAGTGTTGAACCAATTTCTCTAACTAAGTTCAAGGTGTCGACAGGGATGAAGCATCACGTGGTGGATCTTGAAAAGAAGCAATGCACCTGTCTTATCTTTGATTTGGACCTGATACCGTGTTCTCATGCCGCAGCAGCCATTCGGTAACCGAGTTTTAATAGTGTCTACTTGCTTAAAGTTTTTATATGAATTATAGTTACTTACGATTTGAATTTGAATGATATTTGGCAGCCATACGAAGCAGTCTCCATCTGCATTTGTTAGTTCGTACTTCAGTACCGCATCGTTGCGGGAAACTTATGCGGGAGAAGTGATGCCAATTCCAATTCCTGAAGAGTGGAATGTTCCTGCTGATATTGAGGCATGGTCGGTTGGAGCACCGGACCAACCCAAGCAGGCGGGCCGTCCACGCAAGAGAAGGCTGAAGGCCAAGTCAGGTTCGTCTCGGAGCCAGAGCCAAAGTAATGGCAATTCAAATTCGTATACCCCTCGATGTAGTAGGTGCTCGCAAACTGGTCACTATCAGAACACTTGTTCTGTTTCTTTACCGATTCCTACTGAGGCCTAGTCCTTGTGTGCAAACAAACGGAGGAAGCAGAAGAAGTGCAGCATCTGTGGTGTTCTCGGCCATACTCGTTTAACATGCAAGGACAAAGCTCCTCCTCCGTAATTATGTTATCTATTCGCGGTGTTTGACACCTTTTTTTCCTCGAAGTTTGTAAACTGTTGTTGTACGGATTGGATCTGTTGGCTTGGTGTTGGGCAGGGCTTTTCTTTATGTTTGATTGATCAGTGAAAGCGTGCATGCTTACCGTGAAAATGATTACAATTATTGTTAAGTGCAAAATTACTGTCATATGTTCCAACTGTTCCAAGTGGTCCAACTGTTCCAACAACTGTCACATGTTCCAACAGTTACATTGTTCCAATTAGTATCATTAGTTCTAACTGTTTCAATTTTTGTATAATTTGTTCCAACTGTTCGTTCCAACTTGACGCTGTTCCAACATTACATACATCGTGAATTGGTGTCGTATATATGATACTCTGTGGGCCATGGCTGACGAAAACGACGTCGTTTTGCTACCAGACTAATTGTATTTAAACACACTTGTCTCTCTCTAGGGTTCCTCACTTCAAATCTTCTCCCACCGTTTTTCTTCACTGCACTTCACTAAAAACGAGTAGAGAATGTCGTCCTCCACCCGCTCCTCCTCCTCTGGTTGCCGACCTACAAGGTTCTCCCGTCCAAGTTGTGTGCACGGAGTTGAGGCTGATATTTTAACATCGCATACGGAAGAAAACCCTGGGCGTAGGTATTTTTGTTGTCCAATCAGGAAGGTATGTATTTTCTGTTAACTAATTAGGGCTTAAGGATTCGTTTTTTATTGTTTTTTAATAAATATTGGTCGCTCGTTTATGCAGGAAGATGACTGCGACTTCTTCCAGTGGCTAGATTGCCCAGAACCTACAAGCTTCTGCCGAAACAATTGTGAACGTCGCATTGACTCCATGATCCTCGAGCACGGAGAACAAATTTTTGAAGCACAACGCGTGGAGAAATCGTTGCTCGAGCAATTGAGGTTGAAAGAGCAGGAGCTTGAGGCTCTTAAAGATGATTTTGAGGTTGCAGTTCGAGCTGAAGTATCGAAGAAGTGGACCGCATTGAAGAAAGTAGGGCTTCTAATGTTGATATTAACTGTTCTTATTAAACTTACATTTGCTTAATCACTATCTTAGTGGACTGTTAAGGGCTAAAATTTCATAGTTAAGTTGGTACTATTTTATTTTGGTTGTGTATGAACTGTAGGCTGTTTGTTCGAACAGTTGGAACTGTCGTAGTTGTGTTGTAACTGTATTGTTGCTGTTGGAACTGTAGTTTCTGTTGCTTGGAAGTGTCGGTACTTATACTTCAAATTAGAACTTTGAAATTAAAAATAAAATAAAGAAACTTCAAATTAGGACTTATGAGTCCTATTTTTATGGAAAAAAATAATAATAAACAACAAGATATATGACATCAAAAGCTCGAAAATAGGAGTTATATAACTTGAAGAGAATTAATAATTAAATAAACTTGCATTCAAGAGAAAAAAATGATGTGACTACACTAGCAAGAGAAATATGACACTTACATCCAAAAGTTATTGTAATAAAGTTTGACTCATGCATGCCAATGAGTCACTTTTATGTAGTCTACACACTTGTGCATTCATTATGGGAGTTGAAATAGGAGTGACACATGAAAAATGATGTGAATACACCAACATAATTGTTTATGAGTGTTGTCTACATGAAATTTAAAAAAATATATATATATGAATTTTAGGAAAAAAATTAAAAAAAACGTGATTATTTGCAAAATAGGAATATAGTAGTACAAAATATACATTATAAGTAAGGACCAAAGTATTCATTTAGTTGTCACAAGTTGCCCAAAAGAGAATGCAAAAGTTTATGACATTTGCATGCAAAAGAGTACTTGACACTTGCATGCAAAAGTTAAAGCCACTTGCATTCAAAAGTTTATGACACAAAAGTTAATGCAAAAGGAGTTTGCAAAGAGTATTTGACAATTGCATCAAAGGGTGTTTGTTTGTTTATTGTTTGGTGAAAAGATTTTAAAATAAATTAAAATTAACAAAATAAAAATTAGTATTTGTTTCTATTCGTTTATGATTTATTTTTGAATGCATTTAATGGGTGACAACAACACAACATTAAACTTCAAATTAGGAGTCTACATAATTGTTCCGTCACGCCATTTCTAACCCTCTCGTCATTTCTCAACTGTAGGACTATAGGGTTTGTATTGTATAGAAAGTGAAATGACAAGTTATGACAAATTATGCACAAGTTTGACTCATGCACAAGAGTTATGACAAGTTATGCACAAGTTTGACAAAAAGTGAATGCAAATGTGAATGACATTTGCATGCAAAATAGTATGACACTTGCATGCATTGTTTAATGCCACTTGAATGCATGAAGTGACTACACCATGCAAAATGAACTCACTTTTACAAATAGTTAGTCAAAATATGTCGTTGGAATGGGTGGCAACAAGACAACATAAAGCCCCCCACATTAGCCCACATTAGCTACCTTCTTTTCCATTCTCTCATTCTATCTATCCATTCTCTCATTCTCCTTTCCACTTCTCTCATTCTATCTTTCCATTCTTTCATTATCTCCTTCCACTTCTCAAGCAAAATAATGGACGGATACAGTTTGTATGTTAGGCCGTGGAACCCTACGATTGATAAGAGCTTCATCAAGCACCTTATCGAGCAAAAGAGGGAGGGCACGGCGTTGATGGAGGCTTTGTTGGCCGTGGTCGATATTCTCAACATCGAGTTCGACATCCCATACACGTTCATCTTTGAAGATGTCTATTCCCGTTTTCATTTCATGAAGCAGCGGTATGACAACTTCAAATGGTTGATTGGCTTTGAAGGCACACAATGGGATATGGAGAGCAATCGCATCTTGGCGACCGACGAGAAATGGGCGGAGATCGTTCGGGTAATGTTTTCATCGTCTATCTCATTTATGATTTTTGTTTCGATATCCTACACGAAAATAATATGCACATCATCATTACGCAGATTAACCCGTTTACTAAGCTATACTACCGTCGGGGTGACCCTCTCTACAACGACTTGATGGTGCTTTACGGACTCGACGACGTGAAAGAAGAAGAAAAGTCGGATCCAAGCAAAAAGGTGCCCGACCACGGAGATTCCGAAGAAGATTCCGTAGAAGAAGTTACATCTCCTCCCTTTAACGCGGTGAGCCGTAGGCTCTTCACCGGCCCGTCAACCTCCGATGCACCCCCCCCACGTGGGAAGGATCCGCGCAAGGCTAGAGGGGAAATTGATCGCTCTCGATGCTCGTCGACCTCGACATCACCGTTGATGTGGTGGAAACCGTGATTCAAACATCTTCCCACAAAGCTCAATGTATTTTCAACATTTTGTGTTTCCCTTCGGTGTTCTCGTTGTTGATGTGTTTTAAATTCGGTGTATTTTGTGTTTCGGTTCCATCATTGTTGATGTGTTTTAAATTCGGTGTATTTTGTGTTTCGGTGCATGCATTGTTGATGTGTTTAAATCTCCGTGTATTTGTAGTGTACTTTCATGTATTTTAAGTTGGAACTGTGTTTTCTAAAATGATGTCCATTTGTATTTCTTGTTTGATGTATATTAACTAAAAAAACAAATTTAGTTAAGACTACGAATGAACTCAAAATACAAATTCAATGAAGACTATGAATTAACTAAAAAAACTATAACGTTTGTAACTGTTCCAACTGTTCCAACTGTTAGAACTGTTAGAACAGTTAGAACTGTTAGCACTGTTTTGTAATACGAAAATACAAATTCATACAAAATACAAATTTACAACTGTTAGAACACTATGCACTAACACAAAATACAAACACACATACAGCTTACAGATTACAGGTTCGAACTGTTCTAATTGTTCTAACTGTAAGTACTGTTAGAACTTTTTAAAAAAAAAACAGTCTGTTTCACACACCACCAACAGTTTCACACCACCAACAGCAAAAAAAAATTAAATTACATGCCTTGTTTGTTTCATACCCCAGATCGGAACGAATAAATTGTTTTCAACTGACATCACCTCCCCTCTTACCACTCATTTCCGTAAATACGGGCTTTTCAAAGCCCCAGAAGGTTTCCTCGGCCTCAGTGTCCTTCTGTAGGTCTGCAATGCCGTTGGTGCAGCTTCTGCCTCAACCACTGCATCTGCTGAAGGGGCGTTTGGAGCTGCCTCTGGCTCCATCGGTAGTGGATCGAGGAAAGGATTGGGGAGGGGCCGTGGCTCTATCGGTAGTGGATCGAGGAATGGATTGGGCAGGGGCCTTGGCTCTGTCGGAGCTGCATCGAGGGGATTGGGCAGGGGTGCATCGGTCATGTCCGGCATCTGTCGGAGCTGCTCACGTTCCGTTTCCGTAAGGGGGGCATCGGGGTCGATTGGCTCATTGACCTGTTGAAATCAAAAGTGCTCATTATATTATCATAAAAATAAAAAATAAAATAAAAATAAGAAAAAGGTTTGTTTTATTACCAGATGAAATCTGGATCTGAAACGCGTCTTAGGCCCTACGTACGCAGCCGTCTGCTGCCCGATGGACAAGGCAACCCTCGATCCCTCCTCGGCCTCCTCGGGCTGATCATCACCCCTTGATCCCTCCTCGGCCTCCTCGGGCTGATCATCACCCCTCGATCCCTCATCGGCCTCCTCGGCCTGCTCATCCTCCTCGGCCTGCTCATCCTCCTCGGCCTCCTCGGCCTGCTCATCCCATTGTGTAATATAATAAACTAAAGATAGAAAATGAATTGAGATTGAAAAGAGGAGGAGTTTAAACCTCTTCTTCCGCATCTTCATCCGCTGCTGCATCACCCTCACGCTCGTCCTCCACTCCCCGGCCACTGGAACCACCTACCTCCACATGCCCGGATTGGTTGAAGTTGAATGTTTTCAACTTCTCAAAGACCAACCCGGCCACGTGTTCGGCGAACGACCCCATCAGCTCCTGCTTGAGCTCCTCCTTCACTTTCCGAACTTCCCTCGCAACAAGATCCTTGGCCTTGGCCCTCTTACCACCCCTGCTTTCAGCTGGGACTTCGGCCTCTTCAGCAGCTTGGACTTGGGCTTCAGCCTCTTCTTCATTTCCTTCATCAGAAGTCACCCTCCTCCTCTTTGCACGGGGTGCACGGGCTGCACGGGCAAGTGATACGCGGGAAGGATCGTACTGGAAACTGAAGGGGGTTCCCGGGGGCTCGAGGGTGGTCATGTAAGGCTCATTCAGCTCGTCGGGGTCAGCAGCCAACGAGGTAGGTACCTTCAAAAAATAGTACAAAATACTTGTTCAGAAAAATAGTGATAACAATTGAAACGTATAAAGTTGGAGCAGAAAGTTGGATCCAAATGTTGGAACAAAAAAGTTGGAACTGAAAGCAGCAAGTTGGATCAGAAACGTTGAAACAAAAGAAGTTGGAACTGAAAGCAGAAAGTTGGAACATAAAAAACATAAAGCAATATCTTCATGTACACCACCAGTAGTACTGAACATATATAAAGTTCAAACAAAATATAAATTTTTTTACAAACTTCTTAAACTAACCTCTTCGGTCAGAATCTTTCCATACGAAGCAGCTTTTGAGTAGGCGTACCGGACGCCTCGAGGACGATGGCCCTCCTTCTCCGCAATCCGTCCCCCGATTGATTTCCCCATTTCGGGGAATGCCTCGTAAATCCATCCCTAGAGATAAAAGAGTAATATCCAGAAATAAATTGAGTTGAGTATATCATACCAAATATCCAGAAAATGAAAAAATAAAATCTGGAATTATAATTACTGGAAAGGGTACGTACCAGGAAAGCGAGGACGTTCCCGTTCAAATGGTACGATTTCAGTGGAATGGAGTACCTCACTGACTTCAGGTTCTTTAAAAGAACCTGGAAGGAGACGCTCCCCCACGGGAACCCATTCCAGACCGGCTGCTGCTCAATCAATGCCCACACCCATTCGGGGACCTTGTTGCTCGACTCCAAGCCAAGCACTGTGTGGACAGCAACCACAACCTGTCCCAACCTCAAGGTGTCCACCGCAGTCATCCCCTTGAAGTTCGAATCTTCTGTGAAAAAGGCCCACAGCTCATCTGCAGTAACGGCCTGCTTCCCGAAGAGCCTCGCGTAGGTGGACTTCTGTGAAAATTCGAATATGGAGTAGGGATCGAATCCAGGGGGACAAGCTCCGAACTTCAGCCCTGTCACCAAGGCGAACTCCGTCCTTCCGAAGCGAACAACTTGATTGTTCACCCGGAAGAATATGGCCGTTGGATCAGGGTCAGGGACAGCGACCACCTCCCGTGCGATTAGGTAGTGCACCAGCTTGTTTGATCTTATTACTTTGTTGGGATAACGGAGGTAGTCCCCGAAGGGTGTAAGGGTCATGAACTGTTCAGGGTCCCCGTGAACTTTCAGTCGATTCCAAAGCAATTCTCGTACGTTTTCCTTCCCTGCCAACAGGAGCTTATACTTCCCTGTCTGCATTTCAAGCCTTGGGTACTCCCAACGAACCTACAAAAAACAAGTACATTTTATAAGCCAAGATTTAGAGACCTAACATTCAACCTAAAATTCGAGCAGCAAAACAATCAACTTGAATGCTAAATTTGCAGAATTTCAAGCAAAATTCAAGCATGAAGCAACCAAAATTCAAAACTCGAGCAGTGTATTTATTGAATATAAATCAACCTAAAATTAGAGCAGCAAAACAATCAATTTGAATGCTGAATTTTTTGCAGAATTTCGAGCAAAATCAAGCAAGAAGCAAGAAGCAAGAAAGAAGCAAACAAAATTCAAGCAAACAAATGAAAGGGTTTCGCACACAAGATATTACTTCCGTCACATAACTACATGATGATGTACAATACTCACTTGAATAATAACTTTGGATTCCAATTTTCCAACTTAATCTCCAATCAGGTAGGTTAAAGGATAAATTAAAGAACAATATCTAAAGCTTATTAGAATTGGAGTTAAGAATCCACAACTAGTTGTGTCACATTCGAAGTTTATTAGAATTGGAGTTCAGAATCAGTCACTATCCCCAATCAACAGCCAAAACACATGAAAAAACATAATTTTCTAAGAATCCATATTGCCAGATTGATGAAGAATCCCTTTTTTATTGTGTATCGGATTTATACACAAACCTCGAAGGCATTACAAAGGTTCTGCAATAAGAGGAGAACATAAGTGTAAAGAAGATAATTAGTCCAAAAGCATACCATAACGATGCAAATGGTGTGATTTGTATAAGTAAATCCATTTTCTGATTATCACAATGGCCTTAACTCAAG
Source organism: Thymus mandschuricus (assembly GCA_029379335.1). Lineage (NCBI taxonomy): Eukaryota > Viridiplantae > Streptophyta > Magnoliopsida > Lamiales > Lamiaceae > Thymus > Thymus mandschuricus. The sequence goes on from CM057074.1 coordinate 7,042,834, forward strand.
ATATAGATCTAAAGGAACTCTGATCTTCTCATGCCTTAATAGATAATGCAACAGCCAATATATTTGTAGTTTCGAGCTCCCCAAGTTAATATAATGCAACAGATTCATCAAGTTAATATAAACGAAACAGTCTTGAAAAGGTATGCATTCTCGATCTTCAAAGAGTAGCTGCTGCCATATTATCATACAAAACAGAGCATTCCCAACAAAACAGAGCATTCCAGATCCAGCAACTAGATAGCACAGTTCATTAGCAACCATTCGTTTTCCCACAACTGAATACCACATATCTTGATGTATAGACGAACTTCATTAGAGCTCGAAAATCAAAAGATGTAAACCAAAATGGACAACCTTAAAATCAACAGAGAGAACATGAATGAACTAATCACATCCAGAATTTTAAAAACTAACAAGGAACAAAGATCTATAACACTTCCATAAACTCCAAACAATTGCACACGAACCAAAACCCTAAACCCTAAAAACCAAAAATCAGAAATTAAAACACACATTCACCTGCTGTTCGTCCTCGGCGGCACGATTCGCAGTAGAAGCGGCCATTTTTGAGAGAGAGGGTTAGAGAGAGGGTTAGTTAGAGAGAGGGGGGGCGAAGAAGGTGTGGTGTGAGAAAAACCAAACTTCAAGGCTGGACAGCGACCACGGCGAGCACGGCGACGGGGAAGTCGGGACAGCGACGGCGACCGGCGGCGAATGCGAAGGGACCGACGACGACAGAGAGGCTTTGAGAGAGAGGGTTTCAGTGAGAGGGTTTGAGAGTTTGAGAGAGAGGGTTCGACAGGGAGCTAATGGCGACGACGAGGGCGGAAGACTGACCTCGCGACGGCGACGGCGAACGGCTGGGCGGCGACGGCGAAGACAGGTGGGGAGGGAGAGGTTTTGAGAGAGAAATTGATTTTCAGTTTCAGAGGTTCGATTTTGAGAGCCCGCTTCGATTTTGTCGATTTTGAAGGAAAAAAGCCAATTCAAAATGTCAAGGGTAAAATTGTCCTAAATTATAAAAATTGGACATGATTTATTGAAGTTATCTTGGTGGAAAAAATTTATTGTTATAAACTCAAATTGGACATATCAAATAATGCCCCTTATAAATTTACAATGCACCTATATTTTTATAATAATGCATTTTTTGCAGGTTTACAATGCATTTGACATTATATTATAGTGCACTTATATGTTATAAAAATAAGTTATACACAATCGGTCTTAATGCATTTGTTGTAATATATTATAATGCACATCTCTTAACACATATTTTTACCGAATATATTTCATCAATTGCTCAAGTTATGCATTAATCGTAAAATTGTGACATCCGTAGAACACAAATCAAACTATGCATTGTTTAAAATAATGCAGTGCATTATGGGATGGTGATAATGCACAATCTCATTAAGAAGCAATCTCAATAATGATAATGCATATAAAAAAAATATATAATGCATTTAAGAAACAATCTCAATAATGATAATGCATTTTAAAAAAATAATTGTGCACTGCTAATAGAGAGAACCAACGAAAGTGTTTTAAAGAACAAATGGAATCTATAGTTATTTTATTTTGCAAACACCGTTGTCTTTCAATAAGATTTCACTTCCAAATTAATAAAAGATTAGAGTTTAATTAAATTTGTTCCGATGGTGATGTTGAACTCCGATGAGACTGGTGCTGCCATCAAAGGAAAAGATGAACACGTGAGATAGCAGGGAGGATAACTAAGAAAATTAATGAGTTCCTTAATTTAAGGAATAATCGTCCACTTTAATGAGAAAAGTACAATAAAATCCCTCTAATAATTATACAAGGTTATATATTAATGAGAATACATAATTATTTCTGACCATTGATTATTTCTAAATGAATGGATCCGATTGTTATTTTTTTTACCGAAAGATGGTTTTTTATTTGATCTTCCCTCTATATATATATATATTTAGGGATTGGTTCATATGAGAACCATATTAGTTTGTGATAACTAAGAACTAATATCCACCATCCATTTTAATAGATGGGTGGTTCAGATTTGTTTATGGAATTTAATGTAAAAAAGGCAGTTTTATTATGTAATAGGGGTATTAAAGTAATCTTTATTTTTTGTTCCACAATTAATGGAATTAATTGTATCTCATTTATTTTCTTTCTTTCATACATTCATAAAAATTATGCGTACCGTATTTTCTCAATTAATTTTCTTCTTCTTTTTCTTCAAACTGATACTACAAAATTATTATGCATTTTTACGACCATGCTTATCTAGATATAAAAGTGTGCTTTTTACATATACTTTTATGCTTTTTATATTAAAAAAAAAAAAATATTATGATTTTGTTTACAATAATGCTTATGCTTATATAAATATAAGCATTATTGGAAAAAAAGCATAATTTCATACTATGAAAAGACATAGAAATAATACTCCAAGCATACAAGAAAAATAAATTAAGCATAAATTCATACGAAAAAAGCTTATTACGTTGTTAAGAAAGCATGAATTTTGGTGTACGAGATGCTAGCAAAAATGCTAAAAGACCAGAATCAAGAGTACATATATATATATATATATATTTTTTATCTTAATAAGCAATATAATAATAACTTCTAAGCATTAAAAATAATTGATTAAGCAAGTTTGGAAAATACTCTTCTATCAAAAACTAAACTTTGGGAATAAAAATCATTTGCTAGTTGTTAGGGGAAACTAAACCCTCTCGACAAACGCTAAACCCTAGGGGGTAGAGGAGAGGGGTGTACCCTTTTCCCCCTATGGTTTAACTTTCCCCGATAGGGTTTAAATTCCCTAATAGCTAAGATATAGTTTATGTTTCTAAAGTTTATTTAAAAAAAAAAAAAAAAAAAAAAAAAAAAAAAAAAAAAAAAAAAAAAAACATGTATAGTATATTATAAGCTATGAGGTTTACCTTTTCTCTTGAGGGTTTAGTTTTCTATAATAGTTAGGACATTGTTTTAATCTCAATGTTTAATTTTACATAGAAGTGTATATTAATAATTTGCTTAATTAATTACTTTGTGATGCTTAGAAAGTATTACTATTATATTGCTTATTTAGATATTTCACTGCATAATTTCATACATAAAGAAGCATAATTAGCCAAAAAAAACATAATTTTATACTAATAAAAGATATAAATAAATAATAGTCCAAGCATTAAAGAAAAACAAATTAAGCATAAATTCATACAAAAAAAGCACACCATGTTGTTAAGTAAGCATAAATTTTGGTGTACAAGTTGCTAGCAGAAACATAAAAATCAAGCACCAAGAGCATATTTATATATTTTGTTTATAAATAAGCAATATAATAATAACTACTAATCATAAAAAATAATTAATTAGGAAAATTTGTAATAAATAGTCTTCTATGTAAAACTAAACTTTGAAATAAAAACTATACGCTAGTTGTTAGGGGAAACTAAACCCTTTCGGCGAAAGCTAAACCCCCTAGGATTTAGCTTTCTGCGATAGGGTTTAAATTCCTCTAACAGCTAGGGTTTAGTTTCTATTTCTAAAGTTTATTTATTAAAAAAAATATATTAAAAAAATACATGTATATAAGTTCTAGGGTTTACCTTTTCTCTCTAGGGTTTAGTTTCCTATGATGGTTAGGACATGGTTTAATTTTAATCTCAAGGTTTAGTTTTATATTAGAAAAGTATATTAATAATTTGCTTACTTAATTATTTTGTAATACTTGAAAGTTATATGGTATTGCTTATTTTGATAGATATGAAAAAATAATAGTTCAAGCATAATAGAAAAAAAAAATTAAGCATAAATTCATACGAAAAAAGCGAATCACGTTATTATGTAAGCATAATATTTTGTGTAAGAGATGGTGATAAATCTCATATACTTCATATCAATGATTAATTAATAAATATTTAAGGACTGTGTAGTAATTAATTATTCAAGCACAAAAAATAAATGTTCAAGCATTATATAATAGCTAATTAAGCATCAAATTCACGTTTCACTAATGAACTTGTAATATTAACTAGTACATTTTTAGACATATATCCTAAAATGTTTAATTTGTTTCGCTTATATGTTTAGTCCATAGTTTTTTCATGCTTTTTCCTATATTAAATTTTGCTTTTTACAATCATGTTATTTAGATATAAAATTGTGCTTTTTATAAATGTTACTATGCTTAGTTTATTTCTCTTGTAAAGTTATATGAGAAAAAGCAACAAATAAATATAAATAAGCAACTCTTCGATTGATAAAATAATACTATAAAATAACTAATTATATATTCAAATATAAAACTATAAAAGCAACAAAATACACGTAAATAAGCAAGAATTCACAAGTTTTTAGATAAAGAACAATTTTAATTTAATTAAAAAAATTATTTGTATTGAAGAAGAAGAAGAAGAAGAAGAAGAAGAAGAAGAAGAAGAAGAAGAAGAAGAAGAAGAAGAAGAACGCAGGTTTTGAAAATAAATCTGCTTAATATTTATGTTAATTAGGAAAAGAATTAATTTTAGGGAATGGCGATATTCATGGAAAACATAATATATTTTTTTTTGCTTTCCTAAAGTACCCTTTAAAATTAGAAATAAAGCATTAAATTAGTAAAATAGATAATCTTAGAAGTAATCTCCACCATTAGATTCTATAAAATGAGTGGATAGGATTGGTTCCTAGTTCTCAACATTCATACCATCTCCCATAAGAACCCACCCCTATATATATATATATATATATATATATATATATATATATATATATATAACAATCGAAAATGTTAATTTAAACGTGTGTATCTCAAATAAATGCTAACTAACGATATACAAAATGTAAAACAAATATCAAATTAAATGTTAACAAATATCAAAACTAACGATATATGTTTTTATCAAGTAGTAGAATTTTTGAGATATATCCTTTCAACTTTGTATATATTAATAAAAACCTTAAAATTGCTAATAGTTATATATATTTTTTTAAAATTATAAATATAATTTCTATATACGTGTGAAATATATATTTACCATATATATAAAAATGGGTTTGGATAGTGGATACCCAGAGGTGTATACCCATATCTGACCCTAACCCGTTCTGGGTGTCTAATTTATTACCCAAACCCGTCCCAATTAGGTTTGGGCGAGACAGATACCCGCGAGAATCTGACCCATTGACATCCTAAGTACTACTTGAGGATTAAGATGTTAATTAATTAGGAGCAATCATGGTAGTTCTAATTAATTAATCGATATGAGAAGTCTTATACACGGGGGTCAAATTAAACAAAATACCAACCCAGTCTACATAATTGGGACGTACAGAACGGTGAATCATTTATGATTCTTTAGTGGAATGCGTCATAGCTCTAATTGAGATAAATGTTTAGGGGTGAACATGATAATTATCTAATTAAATAAAGCCCAACTCTGTTTTGGTATCTGATCCCTAGGATGACCCAAATAGAAATCAGGAATCGATCTAATGGTATTATTGAGTTCGGGCTCAATAATTGTACCCAGACCTAGTATATGATATATATTGGATTTATATCCTGTGAGTGAAAATTAAATATAATTAATTTAGATTTGTATCCTTAGAGATATGATTAAGTCTATTTAGTTATTATTTAATTATTCAAGGATAATATTAAATCTAATAAGATAAGATTTATTTATTTAAATCTTAAGGAGATAGATGTTTAAGTAGGGTAGCACTATGGTGAAAACTAATATTAGAGTGAAACATAGAAACCAATCATATCCATTGATTTTAAGGATCCAATGGATGCGATTAAATGCACTAATGCATTAAAAAATAAAATATTATATTATTAAGAACAAATTCGTCCAGAAATTTAATTAAAAAAAGAATAAAAAAAATCCCATTCCACAATAATAGGAATTTTCCATAACCAACCTAACTACTCCACTTCTCTTGTAGTAATGCGATTTCCGGCCAGATCCTAATGACAATTGTAAAACGGACAACCGGGTTTTATTCTACTCAAAGAGATGAAGAGATTCATGGGTGGATCGCTCGTTTTGGTGGAGAAACGAAGGAGATATTCGCTGAAGAAGTCGAACCAGTAGCGAAATCGCGACTTCAGCGGTGGCGTAAACTTCCAGACGCGATTTCGGCCTCATCGTGGATCGGATTTAGATGGGCAACATACCGTTGGAAACCCCTTGAAGTGTAGAACATGTTTCTGGGTGGTGTCATCCAATTTGAATGAGATTTGAGTTCAAAATTTGATAAATTTCATAACAATAAAAAATGCATCAAAATGACTAGAATATGCATTGATATTCAATTTGAGTTACGATGAGTTGTTTGTGATTACTAACAATTGTTGCACATTTAAATAATTTTGGTGCATATTAGGTCACGAGTTGTTGAATAGATATTCTTTTCATTTACATAATTTAATTTATGGGTCTGCATATGTATTTTTGTTGCACAAAATATATAATGTTTTTGCATATCCTTGGAACTAAACGAAGCTAAACCCTAACCCAGTAAAAAAAACTAAACCCTACCCAGTAAGGAAAGCTAAACCCTAACATGTAGTGAATGATAAACTCTAACCCATAGGGGAAACTAAAACCCTATTTGGGCAAGCTATACCCTAACTTGTAGGGAAAGTTAAACCCTAACTCGTATAAAAACAAATTGAAGACAAGTATGAAAATGAAACGATAATGCATCAGACTAAGTCATAAATGCAACAAAATCGACATAATATGTATTATACCCAATATACACACGTAACGTATAAAAATTTACAAAATGTCCAAACACAATCAACCGAACTATTCCACATTACAACTAAAACTTACAATCCGATTAGAATATCTTAATGAGAGAAAATTACAAACCGAAACAATCCGATTAGAAAATTATCAATAAGGAAAAAGAAGAAGAAGAAGATTAACCGAAACAATCCAATTGGAATAAGGAAATTATCTTAATAGTGTAGGCGGTGATCCACGTCGTGCTCACCTCCCCCGAATTGATCTTCTCTATTCACCTCGCCGCCGTCTTGCAACTCAAGGGTAGTGGTGCTCCACCGTGCAGTTCTAGTAGAAAATTCATTACCACCTATTATACAAAACAAAAATTCATAAAAATCGGCTGTAAATGCAACAAAATGTATTCAAAATGCATTATCATAATAGCATTTATTTACAACGATTTTAATTACATCAACTGTATCAAACAAACGTTTCTAACAAAAATTTACATCAACTATATCAAACTACAAAAATAATTACCTGAAAACTCCATATCAAATGGAGAAATTATTATCGAGGTATAGAATTCGATTACACCAACGAAAAATTGTCTTGAATTGTCCAACGAACAAATAAATCCTTCGATTCGCCAAACCCAGCTGAGCTCCATGTCCATAACGCTGTCACCGATCGGAGATGAAGAACCTCCACATCGCAGCCCGCCTATCTCCATAATCATCGTCGATCGATGACATCTTCATCCCTCCGCATTGTCATTGCGTGGCATCTCTGCTCTTGCCAAGGTCCTAGCCGTCGTCAAGGTCCATGACCGCAACCTTTGTTGTACCCCCTGCCGCCGGCCTTCATCTTATGGAGATTAATCGAAGATGAAGGAATTCCTCAACTCCTTTCACTGGAACTAGATTTGAAGAACAAAACGATGTTTCTCTTCATTGGACTTTCGTTGAACACTTGAAGGGCGCATTGTAAAACAATAATAGATGCAGGGGATCTCTCTTGTTGGTCGTGTGGTTGCACGACCACAACCCTCCTTAATCGTGGTCATGCAATGGCTAGTCCAACGCTCCCCTCGTACATTGTGGTGTTGTATTTCTGGGGCCATACGAGTGCGCAACCACGACATCCTCTAGTCGTGGTCGTGCAATGCCTCGTCGAGCAATCCACTCGATAGTCATGGCACCTTGTATGCCAGTGCACGGGTACATGACCACAAACCCCAAAGGCATGGTCGGTACATGACCACAAACCCCAAAGGCATGGTCGTACGTTAGCACATTGTGGCATTGTATCCCACCAATCATGTGAGTACACGACCACGATCGCCCTGAGTCGTGGTCATGCATTAGACGGGGTGCTTTGTTGTCCTTGGCTGTGGCATGAGTGCACGACTGGAATTACACGACCAGTAGTCGTGTAATGGTTGAGGGTCATGTAATCAACTTAAAAGGATAAATATGTCATTTTACACAAAAATGTCTAAAATTTATCTGTTGATTTATAAAAATGGCTATTTTTGGGTATTAACTATAGAGAATAAAGGCAATTGAAATAAGGCGAATGGAGTATTATTTAGGAATATAATAAGTAATGGTCCGAGCTTATGTTGGGTTCTCACTTGGTCCTCAAATGATTAAGTCTATAAATAGTTCATAATTTTTGGGCTTATGTTTGGATTCTGTTATGTCTTTAAATAGCTATTTAGGTTTACCCGGTCCTCTAAACTATTAAGTCTATAAATAGTTGTTCACAATTTATCACAATTTATGGGCTTACGTTTAGACTCTTCTTTATCTTCAAATTATTATGCTTTTAAATATATATTCACAATTTAGAATTAGATAACTTGAAATAAAATTCTAGCATTCTATTATTTTATATTCAGATATATTCAAGAAAAGAGTAGAATAGGATGAAAGGAATATATATTCTAGCTTTTTTTCCCTTTTTATTCCCCCTTCTTTTTTTTTTCTTTCTTTCTTTTTTTTTTTTTTTTCTTTTTTTTTTTTTTTTCCTTTTCTGTCAACTATTATTCTACTCAACAAGTACCACAAATTTTCATTAAAATGGAGTAAAAAGAACTTAGGAATGCAAAAATATTTGGGACCATGATTCACCAGGGGAACACATTCTATCGTGAAACACTTGGGACCGTATCTAGCCGAGGCAACAGACGATTCATCGTCACGAACCGTGGACTCAATATGCCAATTCACCAGTGCGGCTCCTTTAAGCACTTATACACTGTGCGCACATGTAGAGAATAGTGATTCTCATGCAGTTATATTTTTACGTAATTTTTGGTGTTTTTCAAGGATCTTATATCCTGATCGTTGAATTCCTTTAGTTTATATGAACGGCTAGGATCAGTTGTGGTTTAGTTGTTACTTTCCAGCTCAGCAAGTCGTGTTTTAGTTATTTACGTTTTTGAGCTTGGTTGTGTGAGAGAGATATAAGACTTTGTACTGAGATATTTTGGGGATGGCTTGATAATGAAGCAATGAAAAACTTTATTGTTTTATCCAAAACTCTCTCCCTGAATATGGTATCCAGAGCAGAGGTTGCTTTGATTTTCTAGTTAATGGTTAAAGTTATTTGTCAATCGTGGGAGGATATGGCTAACGAAGAAGAAGGTGGTGATTCCTCGCCCAAACAATCAATGGAAGAAAAGAAGCTGAAGCCCAAAAAGGAAGAGAATGATGATTCAAAGAAGGATAGTGATTCCGGGCTTACTAAATCTCAGATCGAAGAAATTCTCAATCTCCCAGTCACAAATCATGCGGGGATGCAGCTCATTTCAGGACAACTCACTAGAACAAACTTCCTCAATTGGAATCAAACGCGCTCTAGCTGCGAGGAGCAAGCTCGAACTCTTGGATGGTACCTTCTCAAACATGATTCTGATTCTACTTATTATAAGAGATGGCTTAAAGTCGATTATATTATGTCAACTTGGATCTGTAACTCCATATCTAAGGAACTTGTTGATGCTTTTTCACACATAGACAGTACCTATAAATTGTGGTGTGCGTTGAATCAAAGGTTTGGTGGAAGCAATGGACTGAAAATTCTCAAATTACAGGGAGATATATATGCATTTAGACAAGGATATCTGTATGTTTCTTTATATTTCAACCAACTGAATTCTATGTGGGATGAAATGGACATGCTTCTTCCACCTTTGGATTGTGTGTGTCATGCTAAAAGAAAATCTGTGCAAAGAGAGGAAAATGTCAGGTTGGTAGCCTTTTTGGTAGGTTTGAATGAAGTCTATGAATCAACTAAGACACAGATTATGTTATTAAAACCCCTACCCAGTCTGGATCAAGCATACTCTATGGTGGTTCAAGTTGAAGATCAGAAACGTTTGAATGAGTAGGGTGGAGATAGCAGGAACTTGATGGCTATGAATGCACAAAAAATCAACTATGGAGCTGCACAGCAGCAATATGGAACTAAATCACCATATCAGAAGCCACCATATCAGAAGCAAGGAGGTGGTCCTTTCAAGAAAAGGATTAGTAAAGAAGAAAAGAGGAAGCTCAAATGCTCACACTGTCAAGAAATGGGACATGAGGCAGATGAGTGTTTTAAACTACATAGGATTCCAGATTGGTACAAGAAGTTTAAAGAGACACAAGGGCAGAATAGAGCTAATTACATTGATTCAAACACTGAAATGGAGGTCTCACCAGACATATCTGTGCAGAGGGGAGGTGGTCAAGATATAAGTAAGATAATTCAGACAGAGATTGCAAAGTGTATGGGACAATTCTTGCATCAACAACTTGGGAATGTTCCAAACAAAACAGATGCAAACATGATTCAGGGGTCAGGAAAAAGATCTAACCCTTTTGAGGGTCACTTTGCCTTCTTTGTTCTGCCTAGCATGGATAAAGTTGAGTGGATAGTTGACTCAGGAGCCAACACACATATCTGTGCTAATCCTGAGTTATTGTATACCACCTATAAACTTGATGCTCCCACAGTCATATATCTTCCTGATGGGACATCTAGAACTGTGGCATATGCAGGGAAGGCTAGAATTAATAAGGATATAGTACTAGAGGATGTTTTATGTGCCCCTAGTTTCGCACACAATCTCATTTCACTTGCTAAGTTGATTGAGTATCTAAATAGTAGGTTCACTTTCTTCCCAACTCACTGCATTTTTCAAAGAATGCACACAGATCATCTTGTGGGAGTGGGAAGGATGAGAGGCAAACCTTTACATTATGGATGTTGTAACAGAGAAACATCTCATCAGTTTCTTCAATCCCAAAGACATGAGTCTACAGGATTGGCATATCTTTATGGGACATCCACCAGTCACTGCAAAACAACATATGCAACTTCCCAAAGGAAAACTATATGATGAAGCAGTCAAGGTGATAGAAAATTGTGAGATTTGCATCAAAGCTAAGCATGCTAGAGATCATTTTCCTAGTCTAAACAGGAGAACTCAGTCTCTTTTTGAGATGGTTCATGGAGATGTATGGGGACCTTATACTCAGGAGAATATTTGTAATGTCACATATGTGTTGACTCCTATTGAGGATTTTAGCATAACAATTTGGACATTTCTCTTGCAGTCCAAAGATCAGGTACATCAAGTACTTGCAGGTTTCATTCAGATGATATCCACACAGGTTGACAAGAAAATAAAGGCCTTCAGAACTGATCATGGCACCGAATTCCTCAACAAGAATGTCTCACAATTATTTATTGAACATGGTATTGTGCATCAGAAGTCATGTGTATAAAACCCTCAGCATAAACAAAAATCTACTAGCTACTGCACGTGCCCTTATGTTTCAAAGTGGGATGCCTATCAGATTTTGGCCAAATTCTATCTTGACTGCAACTTTGTTGATACACAGGATCCCAGTAGAGTGTTGGACCGGAACACTACCTATGAACTATTGTTTGATAGTTCACCAGACTATACCATGTTAAGACCCTTTGGATGTTTAGCTTTTGCAGCAAATATTGTTCCAAATAGGGGTAAGTTTGAATCTAGAAGCATCAAGTTTGCTTTTATTGGTTAATTATGATCTTTCTCACAATGTTTTTCTGCTTTTTGATTTGGAAAAACAGAAAACATTTATCTCCAGGGATGTTAAGTTTGTTACACATACCTTTCCATTCTTACATCCATCTCCTTCACAAACTGAAATTGAACGTAGTGTTCCATATCCTGCAGTGAGTACCCAACCTCATTTTAATGTACCCCCTTTGGATGTCACTGATTATTGGTCACCGGATAGTGATTCTCACATCATCCAATTTGAGTCACATGTAACTGTGTGTCCTGATCATGATCCAGAGCCTCAGGAATTAGACCAACATTCAATTCCTACTGAAAACGGGAATGTAGATCCTGTATTGAGAAGAAGCACGAGGCGCAGAGTCTTCTAGGTGGATGCAAGATTACACAGGTTCTATTGTCTCCTACTTTCCCTTATGCCATTAGTCCATCCCTCTCTCAATCCCACACTAGCCACCTTTTTAATCTCACTATGGTGAGGGGATCTTCTTGTTTTAAAAAGGCCATACAATATCTTGAGTAGGTTGAGGCAATTAATCAAGAGTTGCATGCTCTAACTAAGAATGAAACATGGACATATTCCAGACCTTCCAGTTGGGAAAAAAACCTACAGGCTGTAAATGGATTTTAAAGGTGAAATCAAATGCAGATGGCTCTGTAGAGAGGTATAAGTCAAGACTGGTTGCCAAGGGATATACACAAGAGTATGTTGTCGATTATCATGAAGTTTTTCTCCCGTGGCCAACCTAGTCACAGTGAGATTGTACTTTACAGTGGCCAATTCTTGGCCCATCCATCAATTGGATGTAAACAATGACTTCCTACATGGTCATCTCCAAGACACTATCTACATGAAAATACCTCCTAGTTTGACTGGTTCTCATCAAGGACAGGTGTGCAAACTCCAGAAAAGCTTATATGACCTTAAACAAACTTCTAGATAGTGGAATGCAGAATTTTCTAGCTTTCTATGTTCTCATGGTTTTACAGTGTATGTGCATGATCCTTGCCTTTTCACAAAGGGGTCTAGTGCTACTTTTCTTGCACTTCTTGTTTATGATGATGATGTCATTATCACTGGCCCTTCTCTCACTCTTCTCACAGAACTAAAATCATCTCTCAATGATGCTTTTACCATCAAGGACTTAGGCTCCGCAAAGTTCTTTTTAGGTTTCGAAAAAATTACAAGGGGGGAGGATGGCACTGCATTGAATCAGAGAAAATATATTCTGGATATCTTATCTGCCCATGGTTTGTTGTGTTGCAAGCCTACTACAACACCTCTACCACCAGGCCTAGCCCTTTCGCAAGGAACTGATGATCTTCTCACTGATCCAGAGAGATAAAGAAGCTTGGTTGGACAACTTTTGTATCTCAACTTAACCAGGCCTGTTCTTTCTCATGGCACTCAACAACTAAGTCAATTTGTGGCCAAGCCTACTCAAATTCACTGGCATGATGTTGTTAATGTCTTGAAATACCTCAAAGGATGTCCATATCTTGTTGTTTTTTTTTTTTATCCATAAACCATGTTGGGAACCCTCTGCAGTTGTTTTGATGATGTTCCACAAAACCACACTTAGGTTCATTAAAGCAAGATAACATGGCATAATATCTAATATAGATAGAACTGTGCTAACAATCCTATTTCTCAAAGTTTGTTCTCTAAGATTAAGAGTAAGGCCGTTGTCTATAACAGCCTCCTCTATTTAGAGGCCAGTCAGTTTTGGTTATCTTTGGTTGCAGGTACCTCGGCAGGAATCTATGAGCTTTTTCATCTAACTGCCGATGCTAACCAGGCTCTTGATCTAATGAATTAGATCAACCTGCCTACATAGCTGCCATCTCTCTTGCCAGCTATGAAGACCCACGTGAAGTGCGGAGTCACGTCTGCAACGGCTAGTGCCACGTCAGCTATTTCCTAACGGCTAGTTTTGCAGAAGACTCAACGGCTAGTTTTCAAACTATGCCTATATAAAGCCTTCACATACAATGATGCAGCTAACGGGAAACTCATTATCTTATGAGCCAAATCTGTGCAGAAATTCTCTCACTAGTTCATTTCTACTCAACATTCGAAATACCTAGAGCTTTCCCAAGTGTTGAAGGTTGAGGATTTCATCATTGTACTACCACAAGCTTGTTGTGTTTACTGCTGCATCAAGCTCCCTGTACTCTCTCACATATTTAGTTCAGTGCTAGATTAGTGAGATTGCTGTGTATTTTCGATAGGTAAATCGAAGATTGTAAGTTGTATGAAACTGATACTCAGTCAGTGTAAACAAGAGAGAAGTAGAATCCAAAAGTAAAGGGATTCGTAGATCTTGCTTGATCTACCGTGGAAGTATATGATAGTTACATCCGAACCACGTAAAAGACCTTGCGTTCTTTACTGTTCTTTCATTCTCTCTCTCATTGATATACTGTTCATATTACAACCTGCATTCAACAGTCTCACTTTATAAGGCTGTAAAGATTTTACATAAAAGAGTTTTATAGCACAACCTCTCCACCACATTCCGCACTCAGCAGCTTGATAGATCTAGCATGTTGATTACAACGAGCATGATAGATCAATCTGCCTCACTCTGTAAAGGACTGCTTGACCAGCGTGTTCCTCTAGCCAGTTTGTTTTAAAATCGAAAAATGGTTGGCTATTGGTGTATTCCCCCCACCCAATACACCAATTAACTCTTTCTGGGACCAACAAACCAATAACTTCAAATTTCAGGACTATTCTGATGCTGATTGGGGCACCTGCCTTGATTCTAGGAAGTCTTTAACTGCTTTTGTGTTTCCCTTGGGAACAGCCTCATCTCATGGAAATGCAAGAAGCAATCAACAGTTTCTACTAGCTCGAGCTGAATACACGGCGCTTGCCATTACTACAAGGGAGTTTGTTTGGCTTTTTAACTTACTTGGTGCGTTTCATGTCAGGTCCTCCACTCCTATTTCCTTATTCTGTGATAATCGGGCAGCTTTGCAGATTACACGGAATCCAGTCTTTCATAAATGCACAAAACACCTTGACATAGGCCGTCACATTGTAAGGGAGACATACATGCAGAGTTTTGTTCTTCCTACTGCGGTTTCATCTGATGATCAGGTTGCAGACTTCCTAAGCCGTTATATGGCCCTCGCTTCTGTAGCCTCCTCTTCAAGATGACAGTGATTGATCTTCATCACCTCCATCTTGAGGGGGTGTAGAGAATAGTGATTCTCATGTAGTTATATTTTAACGTAATTTTTTGTGTTTTTTAAGGATATTATATCCTGATCATTGAATTCCTTTCGTTTATATAGACGGCTAGGATCAGTTGTGGTTTAATTCTTACTTTCCAGCTCAGCAAGTCGTGTTATAGTTATTTACGTTTTTGAGCTAGGTTGTGAGAAAGAGATACAAGACTTTGTACTGAGATATTTTGGGGATAGCTTGATAATGAAGCAATGAAAAACTTTACTGTTTTATCGAAAACCCTCTCTCTGATAGTGTGTCTCAGCTTATACGAAAATTGGATCGGTACAATATCAATATTAAACATATATTGATACTTGCACCTTCAAATGAAATTGCAAACTATCAAGAAGAAAAGGACAATAGGAATAAAACAATCTCCATTCTTCTTTCCCCTTTTTCGAGCTACATAACAACAATCTTTTGTTAGTCTGTACAATAACAAAAGGCAGGCAAAACCCAAATCCCCTTTCGATATCAATAGCATCCCCATGTGACAGTGGGGAAGAAGGTATCCATCCAACCTCAAATTGAACAGAAACTCCTGTCCCTTTGCAAACAAATGAAGAACACAACCACAAAGGTTGATACGAGGGTCACAAAAAAGCTACCTCGTACAGAAAATAAGGAGGTTCGTATACAAGTACCATCAGTGGCGGACAAGATTTGGGTATATTGAGCTGCTACTAGTGCTGGCCATGGCACCAAAACTCGAACTCGGGAGGAGTTCTGCCAGTGGAAAGGAGCCGTTTGATGGGACATCCAGCAGCAAATCCTGGTCGGAATTCTCCCCTTCGAAATGGGAAGATGTATCGAGCATTGACGAACCATTGTCATTTTGGATTGAAAATAGACTTTTTGCACTTACAAAAGAGCCATCCCTTTCTATAACTTCTTTTTTACCATAGCTCGACTTCATCAGAATTCTTTTGGGACTCTTCATCATAACTTTTGATCCTGTGGGAGAAAAATGAGTAAGAGAGAGTTCCTAATCTAGATATATCTTTTGATCAATATGATCAAGATATTTGTGGGTTTAGAAACATAATCAACGTAGCCTTCTACCAATTAATGCATCAGGTTGATAATGGGCAGAGAATAGGAAAACAAGAAATGGATATAATTGGGAAATGAGTTAAACACAAGCATATTCAAAAAAAAAAAAACTACTGTACAGGAAATTATCATATTATGACGAGCAAAGAACGAAATGGAGCTTTAAAACCTAAACCTCATAGATGCGTCTTTCAATTCTAGATGATGAGCTTAATTTATGAGATGAAGATACAGAAGAAACAAGACCTATGTACAGGAAAAAAGCCACTTATCAGCAGCAAGTCATAATGCATGGCCTTAAATGGCTAAATACAGATATCTCTATCCATTAAGAATAAGAACTTTTAATGCTACAAGATGTAATTTATGTTTTTAACATATTGGATAAAAATAAAATAAAGTAAATATCGCATTCCCAATCTGGCTGCAGTACTGAAACATATCCTCCCCCCATGCCCATATAGATATGATTATAGTTTCATCTCGCTTGAGTGTCCTAGCAACCTAACACTGTAATATTCAACAGCTGTGGAATTCCACACAATTTACCTGTAGTTTTTTGGTGATAACCCTCTCGTGGTCTTCTTATGTGTGCTCCATTGACAATTTGAAAGCTATTGTATCCTCCCACCACTTCTGACTTAAGTGTGTTTTTACTCTTCAAATCCTAAAGAGAACAGAATAAGAATTTGAATCTCAATATGAGAAACACTACGGAAGGAAGAGTACAAGCTGTTGAAACTTCAAACCTTAAACGCTGTGTGTTGTTCCACCCACTTCGATTTTGCTAAATCACATAAGACAAGTTTCTTCAAAATTCTGCAATCTTCCGTATTGACCCCACCAAATGAGTTATCAAAAACTCCCTCGGCAATAAGTTTTTGGAAGGATGATAGATTCAGATTAAACTCAGTGCTACCAAACATGCTTTTTAAACTGCGCATGGAAACAGAGTCCACAATAAGCAAACAATAATGAAATAGCTACTCAGCTACATTGTCTATAGTCTAAACTCTAAAGTACCCTTTTTCTGGTCAATTGTCAGCTAAGTGGAATATTTATTGCAGCACGTATAAAAATCATTCAGAAGCATCCTAACTTTGTATTATCAAAAAACATTTTCTATTGTGAGGTAATATTGAAACAAGTGATCAGGATAGATCAGCGATCGATCAGTAGTTCTTTCTTCTGTATTTTGATTTTGATATATGATTATTGAATAGTTACTTGAGCCTAATCAACAAGGATGGTGTGTGACCAAGCTGGAATTACAAAAGCTAAATGAGAAAAGCAACATACACACCTGTATGGGGCATCAGAAGTGTCAACAGAAGGCAATAGCTTCATTAAGTGTTGTTGTTCATCGTTTGTCAAATGACTCAAAAACATTTCAAAATTAACAATATCCTGCAAGAATATAGACAGATCATATTACAGCTCAAGACTCTTAAAACAGTACTTGAACCAATCTAAAGAATGGGCAGGAAAAACAAGTTGAATCAGACGATAATAGGGGATTAATATTCTTAATCACAGTTTACAATCAGAACCAATAATTATAAATAGCAGAAAACGTGTATAGCAAAAAGAACTTGAAGACCTTTTCCAAAAAAAAAAAAAAAAACTTGAAGACAAGATATAAGCATACTGCTAAAAAGCTAAAAACAATAGAACAGCTCACAAATATATCCATATACGTTAATTCTGTTTCTATGGCTGAATAGGAACCGGGAATAAATACACTTTTTGCATCACAAAGAGCAACAAAAAAATTGCTTCTTAATATCAGCAAAAAGAATTGGTGTGCCACTCACTTGAAGATCTATGTAACATAGTGGAGAATTATGATGTGCAAGGATCGGTAATTTCACAACTTTATCCTTGTCTCTGTAATCGAAAAGGAAAACATGCATTAATAGTATTCATCGAAGAGCGTTATTGAAAACAAAGATAAAGAAAAGAAAATTGTCACCGATAAAGATTCAACAGTCCTCAATAGCAGTATATGAATTAGTATAAGAAATGAGTTTCATTGACCAGCTACATTCGAAGAAAAGATAGGTCTATCTAGAAATTCATTGATACAGAAAAACCTAGAATTATATGATGTTGCCATGCCGGGCAATTTTATGTCAAAGTCACGAGCTAACTTCTATTTCATTTTATAAGTTGTAAGATGCTGTTCTACTATGTTACATTTGGATGGACGGAATTAGAGTTAGGAATTTTAAATGAGAATAAGGTATCCATAAGATTGTACAGAAGGTTCGGTTCAAATGTTGGATTTCACATCTACTTCACATATGGATCTCTTGACATACTTTCGTCAAATAATTGACTTTCATTCCAAATGTTTAACTTTCGTTCCAAATGTAACTGAAAAAAAATTATCTGGTGGTCGGAACAATGAAATCACATAGCTTCTCTTAAGAGTATTTGCAGGTAGTTGAGAAATTTTATATATGAGAAAGTTCCTTCTGTACCTCATAAGAACTAGAGATTGATATGAAAATACCTTCTTGTTTGTTCCTGTACCCCTGGATTTGCGTTCTTCTTAAGTTTCTCATTGATTTTACTCGATGAGTATGCACTCGTGTCTTCAATAGGACCATAAGAACCCATACGCCGCGAATTTAAGATATCTTGCTTATTATCAACTGAAATGGAGCTTGCTTCTGACTCTTCTTCTCTAAGTACTGAATTTGGGTGCCGAATTAGTACACTTCCATGTCCAATCTCCACAGAAACCATAGGTTTGTCACTCTCAAGAAGTAACTCTTCTTCTGAAGATCCAGACAAGCATGATGACTGTTGTTCATACCACAAGGTATACAGATCTTTCGTAAGAACCTCAACCGGAGAAGGTTTTGGCCTTGCTATACAGGTTCTCTTCCTCGAAGGTACCATTGAATCCCATGCACTGGGTTGCGGAGGACCTGTGATGGTGGACGAGTGAGAACTTGACCACATTCAACACATGCAGCGTTATTAACTAATCATTACTAGCTAGCTCTAGAATATTATGATCTAGTAAATTGAACTAGAGAAAATGCCATTTAGATATTGTTCAGGCTCATTGAAATTCAAATATTACTTAAACTAAACTTAAAGAAGTCAAAATAAAAAAGATAAATTATCTCCTCGCTATGCCTCTCAATGTTTTACAATATTTAGTTTCTCAAAATCTTTAGAAGCAACAACTTAGAGAACCATCATTTTACTTCCAGATTACACACCTTTTACCCTGAGCCCTGAGTTCCCTACAAAATGGCCCACACCTCAATAACCCCCCCCCCCCCCCCCCCCCCCCCCCCAAAAAAAAAAAAAAAAAAAAAAAAAAAAACACAGAAGATTCAAAGAATATGAAGCAAGATATGCTACGGTGCATAAAGTTCTACTAACATGTCAAATCACTTGCATCAGCAAGTCCATATTGTGCGTATTTCTCTGAGTTGGATATGGCGGAACCAGAACTCGATCTATTACTTGTATCTTCATCATAGATTTTGTGCAGACCCTGGTTATGATCAGGAGGAACAACCTCAAAGTCAGCTAGCTCACTATTGAGTTTCCGCTTCAGAACCTTTGGCTCTTTGTTCTTGATAGATATAGTTTTCACCCTAGTAAACCTCAAATCCTCTAACTCATCAGATTCTGCCCTAGCGTGTAGAGGTGTATAGTTTGCCAAAGTTCCCTTTGTCCTCCATCGTGAACCGCATGCATTACAGAGTACTGGCTTTTCAGGAGGTCCATTACGCCAAAGAGGGGTGCCTGTTGCACAATTATGAACAGTCAAATAAACCTACCGACCATCATACGAACATATGTTAACAATCAGAGGATTCCACAACATATGTTGAAGAAAAATCACCATGTAAACTCAAGTTTCCAGTTCCTTCAAGAAACAAAGTACCATATCAAATCAAAGAAGATGAGTATGCATTAAGTTTTGTCAATCAAACACATGCCCTTAGGCAAAGTAATAAACCATAGTAATAAACAATCTCCCTTGGTGACTTAATACCTCTTCTGAAATTGGTGAAGTGCAGGCCGTACGAAGGGAAAAAAAAAAGTTAAGAAAGTGATCATCACAGAATTTAAGCCGATTCACATCGGGCTAATACTAGCCATTTACGGATAGTCAAGCACTTTCAAAATCTTTACAAAGCACCGTGGAGGAAAGCAGCATATATTTTGCATTAAGTTACCAAAAGGGCGACGAAACATCGCACATGCTTCAAATTTTCATGAAAAATTACTTGTTAGGAGTTTGTTGGATTTGGCATCAGCAATAATAGGCTAGTGTTCATTTCCAGATAACTAGGTTTGACCAAAACCACCCAAAATTGTACTGCATTCGAATGTAATGAATATCAGCTACGTTTGTGTAACACAACCCCTCGAACGAGTTTGAAGGTTAAAACGAACAATGGAAGAGCCAGAATAATGACTAATGATCTCATTGCATATTGGCTCAAATATAGATCACGAAGATTTGCTGTATCGAATACTCATACCCGAAGCAACTCAAACAGGAAAGAACCAACAAAGAAACTAAAAAAAAGAGCCAATTTACATCAGCAAGTATGCTAGCAATTGCTCATTGTTCACTAATTCTCATATACACCCAAACATCAAAATTCACTGATTGAGTGATCAATCATTTAATGCAGAACGCATTGGAAAAAACTAGCTCAATCACAAAAAACAAAAATCATCTTTAACCAACCTACAAAAATTAGTGAAGGAAAAAAAAAAAAAAAATTAAGACTCACTTGTAACACCACAGTGATAGCAAGGTCCGTGCTTTCCCATGTCAGTGAATAACCTGAATCCCCCTCAATTTATAGAAAAATTTAAATGAAAATTGAACCCGGAACCGAGGGAAAATAACTAATTTTTCTTAAAATATAAAGCTCTAATGAAAACAATCCTCAATATAATTATCTGTAATTCTCAGTTTCGATGATTTCTTGTAGCCCTTTTTACAGCACATATGCTTTGGGTTTGAAGCTTTTTTGTTCTTCAATAGACCCAACAACTCTGCAGAAATTCCTATACAAAACCAAAAATTTTCTATTTCCCCTTTCTTTTTCTTTTTCTTCTTTTCTCTAGTATGAGAGAAACCCACTAAAAGTGCCAAATTCACAGAAGGAGTGAAGGAGAAAAAAGATGTGGGTATTAAGCTGAGAATGAATGGAAGTCAATCCAATTGAGAGATACAAAACACCATTTGGAATAAAATCAATGGGGCAAAAAAGAAGAAGATGAATTTGGTAGAGGGAGGAAAAGGGGCTTGTTTTCTGCATATGACTTTCTAATTCTTTGTATATGATTTTTTTTTATATATTGTATGTGTGAAGTAAATGTTTCAGCTTTCTTCACTCGTAATAATTTAATTAATTAAAAGTTTATTTCCTTCTGTTTCATTTCTTCTTCGATCTCTCTCGTATTTATTAATAATAATACAATTACATTTCGTTCAAATCACTTTCTCGATCTGTTGATAGAAAAATGAATCTCAATACAATCTTATTTGTGCACCATTATTACCCTGAGCATTGTTTTTAAATATTAAAAAAATAATAATAATAATAATAATAATAATAATAATAATAATAATAATAATAATAATAATAATACTTAATTCGAGAGTTTAGAATAGTAGTATTTGAAATTGGTGACTGGAGACATAATTATCTGTATCATGTCTATGTTTCAACCCCCACCACTCCCCCAAACAGAATAGTCGTCCCTCAATTTATGACGTCAATTCTTAATTGTTAAGATTTAAATATGTAAAAGTTATAAACTAGAATAAGAAAAGACATGGAAGAACCCCTCCGATAAAGGTTAGGAGAACAAAACAAGGTGAGATGTTTGGACTTTTATCTCTCTCTCTCATAATTTTTGAAATTTGGTGGTGCAGATAAAATATATCATCTTCGTCCATCATTTTTTTAACAAAACTTTCGTAGTTTGATGATACTCCCTCTATCTCATACTAATTATCAATTTTCTTTATTAGTATGTTCCATATATTTGTCCAATTATCCAAAATAAAAAAACTATACTCTCATAACTAATACTATCTTCATCTAATAAAAGTAGTCCATCTTTTCTTTTCTTTTTATCCGTCTCATACATTAGTCCACTTTCTATAAATGACAAATAATATTTGGCTACAATTAATTATCTCTCCTCAAAATTAATTACAATCACACATTCTCATTTTTCTTAATTCTTGTGTCAAGTCAAACTATAACTACTTTTGTGAAATGGAGGTAGTATAATATAAACCGCTTTATCCTTTACTGCATTGGTTAGTGAGTCGTTTCTGTAGTGGAGAATTAGCATGGAATAAAGGGGTATATTAATAAATTAATGTGTTTAAGTGTTAAAGTGGAGTAATTGCGGGTCCATCTAATATTTTTAATATTATTAATATGTTAAAATATAAAGTGATAAAATATTAAAGTAATAAATGCATTGTAAGGCCTACGTACCAAAAAAATATATTTATGAAATAGTGAACGTCTTAATATAACATTAATATCAAGATAAAGTGGACAGAGAGAGTACAAATATTAGATTCTATACATGGTCTTATAATGACATTATCCTTTTCTTACAAATAGATTAATTTTTTTCAACTTAATCTCATTCTTTCTTTCTTTTTTTTTTTTTTTTAAAGAAAGACTAACCAACTTTATTCATCACAAACGCATAGGCTATGGAAAAGACCCTGCACAAACAACGGAGGTTCACCCAAAACATACGTATTAACATAAACAGGAGGCTATAGAGTAATCTAAAGACCTTCTAGCTAAACAGTGGGCTAGAAGACTACCTTCTCGATGAACGTGATTAACATAAACTCTATCACAAGCATCACAAATCTTCCGACAACTCTCAATCGTAATTCCAAACTTACAATTATCTTTATCTTTTGTACCCATTGCATCCGCAACCAATTTGTTGTCTGTTACTACCTCCACACACCCAACACCCATATCTTTAATCCACGATAACCCCTCCCATAAACCCATAGCTTCCCCTTTGGCCACCCTCATACAACCCGAAAGAGTAATGGTTTTTGCTTCCATAAAATTTCCATTAGAATCCTAACAGATGATTCCTATACCCGTGCGATTTCGGGTCACGAAGAAAGCCGCATCCATTCTACATTTACCTCATCATATCCCGGCTGCAAGTTATGCCAACCCCCAGAGACCGAACGATTCCGCACAGCTCTCGCGCCAGTCCCTATGGACTGCATCGTTAGCCACTCCTATCGACTCCGGTTAGTTTTATGAAGCGAAATTGTTGAAATGTGAGTTTTGGTATTCCAAAGCTTGTCGTTTCTATCCCTCCATAGTTGCTACATTATCATCCCAATGCCCTCCTTAATATCTTCGTCATTAATCTTGAAAATAGAATAGAGGAGTTGGGTGAAGGAATCACACCTTGCAATTAATGGACAAATAAAGCTTGCATATCTTGACTTCTCTGCCAACATTTGTTAGCAAAATCACATGCCACCAAGGCATGCCAAATATTCTCAAGCCCCGTCTCGCAAAGCCCACACTCCCCTCCAATGATGATGCCTCTTGAAAGAATATTTGCTTTAGTTGGAAGAACACCATGCGCTGCTCTACGGAGAAATACTTTGACTTTGTATGGTACTGATAGAGTCCAAGGGTGTGTTTGGTAGGGCATTTAGCTAGGATAAGATATCTGCCTTTTTTTTTTATCAGGCCTTTGAGGTCTGATAAGGTACTGTTCAAGCCATTTTACATTTTTACTCCAATTTTACCCTCATTTTCTTCCGTAGAGTCACTCACGCCCATCATTTCATTTCTCCATCTTTTTCCCTTTCTATTTGTTCAATTGTTTTTTCTTCTTCTCTCTAACCATACTCAGATCTTGGAGAGGCGCCCATTTTGCTTCATCTTCATCTTCTTTTAAAGTGCTAGTTTGTGCAAAAACTAAAAACGATCTTAATTCTGTTCTTAGATGCAATAACAGAAAAGCAGTAAAGAACACAGAACTTTGGTAACCCAGTTCGGTGATAACGCACCTACGTCTGGGGGACAATATCCGAGAGATTCAATCCACAATAAGTAGTAGAGAGACTTACAGGACTTTACACCAAGGACTCCACCTTATGTCACCTATTCGTCTCGATTACAACTCCCTTACAATGAGATCGAATACAAACTACGAGATGAACTCGTGTAGTGATAAAAACACTAATATGGTTCTAAGCAACACGCTTAGATCTAACTGAACAAAGCCAGGAAAGCTTGTCCAGAAACACACGCTCGCTCAAAAACAAAACTTGCAAAACACACGTTGCAAGAACACCAAAACTCACTAACAATAATCTCCAAGAGCGGCAGAGCGTGTCTAGGGTTTTCCTTAGTATATATACTCAGCACATGAAACCCTAGAAGATCTTCAGGCTGATCTTCTGTGCATGGAAACTTTCCATGCAGAAATAATCTTCCATCTTCAAATAATAATAATAATATATATATAAAGATATATATATAAATACTCGATTCATGCATTGATCCTAGTCAGCAAACGCAGCAGAAGACTTGAAAAGAAAATCGCCAATACAAATCTGAGATGCATGCAACACATGCACTAACAATCTCCCCCTTTGGCATTTCAAACACAGCATGAATTGCATGAATCATCTTATAGCAGAAGATCAGCAAACAGGAGCAGATAGAAGTACTCACACAGCAAACCAGTACTTCATACACAGATCAGATCAGAACAATGCTTCCCCATAAATCAATATCCATATCTTGACACGAACAGTGGCAAGGAGCTCACCCACACTACCAAACTGTTCACAAGATACACACACAGATTTTGAATGGTGGCAAGGAGCTCACCCACACTACCAAACCATATTCAAAATCACACAACAAACTACAAACAGACAAACCACATATAGCAGCAACAACCCCATATTCCATACCAGAACATAAACAGAGCAAACCAGCAGGAAACAGAACCAAACAGCAGGAACCAGCTTCCTACCATTACTATTACAGGCCAGAAATCCAGAATTCCACCGACACAGATTCAAGAAGACCAGAAATCCAGAATACCATAGATCAATCTATTTACAATTACACACCAGCAAATAGAATTATCCAAAAACCAGAACAACCAGAGAAGGATATTGAAGAGAGAGCAAACACATACAATCTTCTGCCTGTTACTCCCCCTCAATTCATGCCAGATGCCAAAGAATTAATGAGTTGGTTTGCTGGATATCTCCTCACCAGCATCAGCACCACCATTCACCTCCTCAGTGCGCTCAACCCCCATAGTGCGCTCCTCAGCATCTTCATTTGCTGACATAAAAACAGAGTCCTCCTTAGCAGACTCAGTAGCAGCAGCAGGAACCTCTCCACCAGTCTGCACGGCTGGCTCTTCATCATCAATATGGATGGATTCATCCACTTCTTCAGATTCATCCTCATCAACAAGAGGAGCATCAACATCTTTTTCTGCAGGAGTCAGGCCAGATGGACCTGCAATATCAACATCAGCAACAGGAGTAGGGAGAGCATCATCCTCAACATCCTCTGCAACAACATCTTCATCAACTGCTGGAAGAGCATCAAGCATATTTTGCACAAGCTGCCTTTGGAGACTGATGTGCTTCATCATTTTGTGGAGGGATGCCAACTGAACCTTCAGTCCCTCTCTTTGCTTCTTGACAGAAGCATCATCAAACACAGCAACAGTGGACTTTGATGGCTTCGAAGCACTCTTCTTGGGAGGCTTAGCAGCTCCACGCATAGTGGATTTAGGAGCAGACTTCCTGGAGTACCTTTTTGGAGAACCTTGCAGCAGGTCTACCTTCACCATCTGAGACATCATCATCATCACCTCCAGCCTCAATAACAGAGTCTTCAGCAGCAGCTTTAGGAACATCATTAGCATCCTACACTGCAACTCCTTCATCATTTTCAGCAGGATTAACACTGGAAGGCCCTCATCTTCCATAGGAGTAATAGATGCAATGAGAAAAAGTTCCTCATCTATGTAGACCATCACCATAATCATAGGCCTGCATAATGGATAGAAGTGACTCCATAGCTAATAACAATTTGAGGAGCACTGGGAGCAGACTCATTTACAGGAGCATAGCCAGTAACATTTCAGGAGCTTTTTCATCAGATGTATTACCATCAATATCAACCTCAACGTTGACAAGATCAACTACTGCTACAGTAACTTCAGAGGTAGTTTCCAAGCACACAACATAAACATCATCAATATACATCTTAAGCTCACGAACAGAGAAATCATCTTTATCAAAACGATGAACACTCGACCATTTTCAAGAAGGCATTTCAAATCTGAAGAATCTTCTCATAATTCAGCAAGAATCCTTCATCAATCTACCTTCAATCAATACTGAAATCAACTCTCAATTCATCCATAGAGATATTATGAGAACCCAATGATCAGAATTCTCCAACAACATAGCATTCCAAAGCACTTGATTCAATTTACTCTTCCAAGATACAAGATCCATCTGAATCAAGACATCATATTCTCTATATCCAATGAGCCCAAAGACCACGAGCCTAGTTTGCAAATCACGTGCCATTACAAAGCACCAACTCAGGCAAACATCAAAAACCAACCACATATATAGCAACAACATGATCTAAGAGAAGACAAACAATCTGCCAAGCCATGGAGCTTCAGGATCCAAGAGAAGAACACCTCATAACTCATGACAAATCAATGAGTACACAGCTTGAACCATAATCTTCACAATATTTAAGACCAAGGCTGTCCTAGAATCATCTCCCCCTAAAAATGTGCATAGGAGAGACAAATGCAAGGAAATCCAATGTACATCTGCTAGCAATAAGTTCCACATCAAGAACATCTTGAAGAACAATTTTTGCACTTGCACAACAGAAACATAGCTTATAGAGTACAAAGTTTCTGACACTGCTTTACCATGGTGATCAACTCATACATCATCAGCAATAAGATCAATCCCCCATTTATCAAAGGGACAGGGCGTCATTAAGGCCCCCAACTCCTCAACAGGTTTGTGGATGAGCCTCCCATTTCTTTGACAACTGTCGCATTTTTTGACTAGGTTTTTAGCATCTTTTTCCATTGTAGGCCAAAAGAATCCAACTCTAAGCACTTTTCTAATTAGATCTTAGAATCCAGTGTGTGCTCCTGCAACACCTTCATGTATTTCTCGCAATGCGTATTCTCCCTCAGGTTCTGACAGGCACTTTAGGTAAGGGTGTGTGAATGCCCTTTTGTATAGCTTATCCCCTATTAGGCAGAATTTAGCTTTGAATACACGCGGTAGCCTATCATTGCTAGCCGAAGCTGTAGTTCCTGGCTTTCCTGAGAGCTCCTTCAGGGCTCTGATGATTGGAATTCTCCAATCTTCCATCATTTCGATAGCCTGTACTTCGGCTTTGATTAGTTTAGCATCTGCATTGCACAGCTCTATCCATGTCCCTTCCACCGAACTAGCTATTCGCGCCAGCTTATCGGCTTCAACATTCTCTTCTTGAGGGATCTGGATCACCTCAGCCTTAACGAAACGCCCCAGTAGCTCATCCACGACTTTGGCGTACGCTACCATTCATTCTTCTCGTTTTTCGCAAGTCCCTAGGACCTGATGCGTCACTAGTTGGGAATCTGAATGGACCATTACGTGGGTTGCGCCCATGGTTTGCAGCAGATCTAGGCATCTGACCAGAGCCTCATATTCTGCCTCCTTATTAGAGACGTGATAGTTTAATTTTATAGCGAATTTGTAATCCTGAGACCTGGGGTCTTGGATAAAGATCCCCACCCCAACTCCTTCCTTAGTAACTGAGCCATCAACATAAGCTTTCCACCATTGGTATTCTTCTTCTTCTTCCCCTCTGGTGGTTTCCTGTAGAAAGTCGGCCAGTGCTTGGGCTTTAATAGCTACCCTTGGCTCAAAATCTACATCGTACTCACTTAGCTCTATTGCCCATTTGACTAGTCTTCCTGATAGGTCAGGTTTACCCAGTATGTGCTTCAGTGGCTCATTTGTTCTGACTATCACTTTATGTGATAAGAAGTAAGGCCTTAACTTTCTGGCTGTAACCATCACTGCTAATGCAGCTTTTTCGATACTCGGGTACCGCATCTCTGCTCCTTGTATCATCTTGCTTGTGTAATATATAGGTTTCTGAGTTAACCCCTCTTCTCTTAGGAGTACAGAATTGATGGATTCCGCTCCCACCGCTATATATAAATATAAGACTTCTTGGGGTAACAGCTTAGTAAGCAAAGGCAGTTCTGCCAGATGCTCCTTTAATTCTTCAAAGGCTTTCTGGCACTCACTAGTCCACTCAAACCTACTTCCCTTTCTCAAGATTTTGAAGAAGGGTAGGCTTTTGTCTGCTGATCGTGAGATGAAGCGACTCAACGCGGTGATTTTTCCATTGAGCCTTTGAATCTCCCAGATGTTTCGAGGAGGAGTCATATCTAGCACGGCCTGTACTTTGGCTCTGTTCACTTCAATCCCCCTGGGGGTGACCATATACCCTAGGAATTTCCCAGCCTGTACACCGAATGAACATTTAGCTGGGTTTAGCTTGAGGTGGTAAAATCTGGCAACAGCGAACACCTCTTCCAGATCTTGTATGCGATCTTGGGCTTCTTTAATACTTTTGGCCAATATGTCATCGACATAGACCTCCATGTTCTTGCTGATTTGATTCTTAAATATTTTGTCCATCATCCTTTGATAGGTAGCTCCCGCATTTTCAAGCCAAAAGGCATGCTTTGAAAACCAAACGTCCCAGCGCAGACCCTGAATGTAGCTTTTGGGATATCTGACGGGTTCATTTTGACCTGATGATATCCTTGATATGTATCCATCATAGACAGTAACTCACAGCCTGATGTGGAGTCTACCAGTTGATCAATTCTAGGCAGAGGGTAATGATCTTTTGGACAGGCTTTGTTAATACACATCCTCCAGGTGCCTGTGTTTCCCTTGGCTACCATTACTGCATTTGATAGCCATTCTGGGAACTGTATTTCCCTAATATGTTTGGCCTCCAACAGCTTGGCGACCTCCTCCCTGATGATTTTATCTTTCTCAGGGCCAAATTGTCTTAGCTTTTGCTCTACTGGTTTTACCGAGGGGTCTACATTCAGACAATGCAACGCTACTGCTGTATCTACCCCCACCAGTTCAGATGACCCAAAAGCGAAAACGTCTGCATTCTTTTGCAAACATCTTATTAGTTGCTCCGATATGTCCTGAGGCATCAGACTGCCAATTCTGGTGGTAAATCCCTTTCGATCTGGGATCAATTCTATTTCTATTAATTCCTCTGCAGGGATCATTAAGCTTTGCCCTTCTTTGACAATATCAGCTTCCTTGATCTTGTTTTCCTCTTTTTCTGGTTTGTGCCGAGGGGACACAAGTTCTGGGACAGCCCATTTTTTAGCTTCTCCCACTTTGACCGATTGGATGTAGCATTTTCGTGAAGTCATTTGACTCCCCGTTACCCGTCCTATTTGATTTCCCACAGGGAATTTCATCGCCAAGTGATACGTGGATACTATCGCTTGAAAAGAGTTCAGAGCAGCTCTTCCTAAAATGACGTTATAGGAGGACTCTTGATCAACTACCCAAAAAGTACTAAACCTTGATGCTTTGACATGTCCTTCACCTAAGGTGAGTGTAAGATCCACTGACCCTACTGTCTCAACAGGCTTCTGCGAGAAACCCTGGAGAGCTATTTTGACTGGTTGCAGAAGCCTCTTTTGGGGCATCTGATTGAGGCAATTCATAAGGATCACGTTAACGGGAGTCCCTGTGTCGATGAAGATTCTTCGCACTTGATACCCCTCTATTTCAGCTGCTATTACAAGGGCGTCATTGTGTTGATGTATGATGGCTTGGTTGTCCCTTGATCCGAAGGATATTCTTGGGATGATATCGCTGAGCCTCTACTCCCGAGGAGCATTGGAGACCCGGCCAGGTATCTTTCCTCGCTGAGCCTTTAGATCAGCTGTCATCTTTGCAAGGTTCTGCAAATGTTTGAAGATTTTCAAAGAATCAGCTTCGAATACTTCTTAAGTTGAGGCTTAACATAGATATGATTTGCTTCTAGCCAGCCCTATGTGATTGAGGACTGTCAATATTAGCTTTAGCATATACTACTTATTTATACAAGGTTTGTACAGGGTAGCTTCTGCCAATATGTGGCAGGGGCGAGTGGTGCCTATCTTCATAGAACTTATCGCGCGATGCCTCTTTTGATAGGTATCTGATTGCGATGAAGAGCCTTTGGCACGGTTTCCCTTACTATAGGCCCCAATACGTGGTACCTAATCACACAGGGTTCTATTGGGTGATGTTGTTTGTTTCTAACAACTATTTTTGTGATTGGTAGTTGTTTATGGTGATTTTAACAAATATTGCCTGCTTATTACAGGGCTTCTTAAAGGGTGGCTTCTGCCAGTACAAAATAGAGGTATATGACTTCTGCTTTCACAAGGCATGGTATTACAATGTCCATTTTCGTACAGCTTTCTAGATGAAGCTTTTTGATAAGGGTCTGACGATAGTATGGGCCTTTTAAAGCTCATGCAGTCGCTTATTTCGTAGCACTCACTGCGGGGTGCCTGATTGTGCAGGTCCTTACATATAATGCCTAACTATGTAGGGTTTTTTAGAGGGTACATACTGTGGGTGGTGCCTACTGTGTAGGGCTTTTGAAGATATGGCCTATTAGATAGGGCTTTGGGAAGTTTAGCCCATTATGTGAGCTTGTAAGAATATTGCCTATCTAAATAGAACTTATGAGTGGTGTTGCCCATTATATGGGACTTTCGAAAGGTCTTGCCCATTATATGGGACTTACAAGAGTGTTTCCCACTGAATAGGGCTTTTGTACAGTTTTTGCCCATTATATGGGGCTTACGATAGTGCTGCCTATTAAATAGGGCTTGATGGATGATATTTGCCTATTGCATAGGGCTTTCGAGGGTGTGCCTATTAGATAGGGCTTGTGCCGCCTATTGGATAGGGCTTATGCAAGTGTTGCCTATTGGACAGGGCTTCTGAAGATGTTGCCTGTTAGACAGGGCTTCTGAAGATGTTGCCTGTTAGACAGGGCTTCTGAGGATGTTGCCTGTTAGACAGGGCTTCTGAGGGCTCTGCCCACGGTATGGGGCTTATGGGAGGTTCTGCTTTCAGATGCAAGGCCCCTCTATCAAAGTGAATGGGGTGACCTTGTCATCCTCAGCTCTCCGCTTTTCAATGTTTTTACTCGGGTTGGTTCATGGCAATATAGGGGCATATAACTAGCTTGAGAGATGACGTTTCCTCTATAATTACCAATCCTTCATGACCCTTAAATTGATTTCACATTTTAAGGTAGCTAACAGAGTCGTAAACTCACCAATTTCAAAAGGTGAACTGAATGCGCTCTGAGATTGCTGCAATTTTTGGATTCGGCTTTCCCTTAGATTCTTCACAACCTTCAGATTTTAACAGATAAAACAATTCAGTTATCACAGTTTATATTGTGAGGAAAATGTGATCTCGAAATCACCTCCGATTCCTTTGACCTGCTGTTATAAACAATGCAGCTACAATGAATTCATGATATTCATGCTCAGATTTTCTAAGAATAACATCAAACTGACATTCAATATTCACTTATTCTATTGCCCCTATTCTCGAGCGTTTCTAGCAATAGGGGAATAACAGAGCAAGTTCCTAAATGTACCATTACAATCATCTAAAATTCCCAAGCTATTGCGGAGGGTGATGCTCCATACTCAACAATTCTAATAGCATTTGCAGATAGTGGATTCAAACTCACATATAAAGAAAAAGAACGAATATCTCAAACTTGAGTTTCCCTTTAGTAGGCTATCCATCACAATTTTTGATATACAGGGCGCACAATCTAAGAATCACGCTACATTCCACAGCTCATAATCATGAAAGGCTTACTAAAAATCAAGCAATAATATTTGCACCCCGATTTCTGCGGACTGAACAGCGAATACATCATACCCATTCACTCTAATGTCCAATTTTCTCATATTCTTCACATAAGGAAATGATAAAAGAAAAATCATCAGCCAGCATTATCACAGCAAGCTAGAATTTCGCATAAAACAGGGGAAATCGACATTTTAGACTCAATATTTTCCCACAGACGGCGCCAGTTGATAGATCCGGGTTGAAGATCCACAACGATTTAAGTGATTATTCATCATATTTTGCAAAGAGCATTCATGGATAAAGCATCATAGCGGTAAAGAGCAAGAGATTCACGCTTTTGAAAGGCTATAATCATATATTTTGTACAGAGCATTGTTTGCGTAGAAATAACGAGTAGTGATCAAGCTATATGCTTAAATAAAGGGTGCATTCAGCCATAAACTAGTAAAATCCATGGAGTTTAGCACACACTCAAGCAAATAATGAGGAAATGAAGTAGGGAGAAAGAGAGAAACACAGAGCTCGGAGCTCAGCTAAGCTTCGTTCCCTCTAGATAATGAGGGTTTTACCTTAGGCTCAAGGTAGTAGATGAAGGGGACTCTTTCCGATGTCGAGAAGGTGGAACGAAGGTGATCGTGGATGAGGCTTCCCGGAAGAAGGCCCCGGCAACCTTGACTGCTTGAGCTCGAAGGAGCCCGTGGAAGAATGTGTGAGTGAATGAAACAGTACGCAAAGAGCGTGTGTGTATGAAGACTTGAGTTGTGATGCGATAATGTATGGCAAAAGGGGTACCACTACTTGGTATTTATAGTTGTGAAGAGGGTGAAAAGGTGATCATTCATGCGGGAAGAGGACAGAAAGGGAATTTCTATGGAGACAAGATCCTTCTCTGCCATTAATTTTGTGGTCCTCACTCTAAAAGGGGTAGAGTCACACCGATCATGTGTTAGGCAGATCCCCGGGTTCTGGCAGATGCCGGCAGAAGCCGCACAGCTTCTATATGAACCATGACCTGCACAGGAGTCCTGTTGTAGGTAGAATTTCGTTCAAAACTCCGTAGCTTCTATGACATAATTATCCTTGTTAAGCCGGCCAGGTATGGCTTTAGAAAGGATGAGAGAGAGATAAGTATTTGAAAGATGGCATATTAACAAAAGCTGATATTTATCCCTATCAGTGATGATGATGATGAATGCTTTGTTGGGAGTCACCAACAAACCGAGGAACAACCAATGGTAGATCCTCAACCCGTTTCACTTTCTTTTTCTGACGATGAATGTGCAGATGAAGAAAATGAAGACCTATCCGAGGTTATGTCTTGGGAAGAAGTCAAGATACAGCTAGTGGAGTATGATGACCTCGTCGCTACATTCAAAGAGGTCTTAGAAGACAATGCAAAATTGATAGTGAAGAATGAAAAATTCAAACTGGCATTGGAAGAAAGATTATCTCCCTACGATGAGAAAAAAGGAAAGAGATATTGTAGCCCTAAAGTCAATGGTTGGCAAATTGACTTTAAGGGAAAAGGATGTTGAAGCAAGAGAGCTTGAAAATGATGAGTCTCTCAAAGTCAATGATGCAAAAATTCACAGCCTTACCTCAAAATTGGCTGACTTGGTGACACGACATGAACTCCTTATTACAAAAAAAGAAAAGCTTCAACTGATCACTTTGAGCCAGCTGAAGAAAAGTATGAAGAAATTGGAAGAAATCCAATCAATACAACGCAATGCCCATAATAAAGCTGGTCTCGGCTATGAAAAAGCCATAGGGAAGAAGCCCGGGGATTGTGAGGTCGTCATCATAAAAGCGCAATCCAAAGAGAAAAATGTCAAGAAAGCTCATCAAGCTTTGCCTGACAAAATGGTCAAGCCGAAGAATCCAGTTCGACAACCATAAGCAATTATATTGAAACAACATTAGACGACCGATCTACACCAAAAGGAGCAGCATGTTCCTAAAAAAAAGAGGCTAGACCTGCTCAGCAAAAGAAATAACATCGACATGCCCCTAAATATCAACAACAGGTTGTTCATCAAGGGCGATATCAAAACCAGCAATATCAAAAACCATATCACCCTCAGTTCTTATATCCTGAGTATCAAGGGTGTTATTGCCATTATCCTCAACAACCAAATTATCAAGACTGGCAGTATCAACCTAGATTTTATGAGGAGCCCTATTATTAGCCTCGCCTCCCTCACTTATCAAAACCCAATAAGAAGAAGGCTCCAAAGCCCAACACCTCCCCGGCCTCGTCCTCAGCCTTAGATAGAAGTAGACTGACAAAGCAAATTTGGGTCCCAAAGGTCGTCCCTGCAACCGACGTAGCAACCAATCTCAAATGGGTTGCTAAGCTTGATTAATTACAGGTTGGGAATGCTCAAGGAAGGATCCAAGCAGTGTGTAGTTGTATGGATCATTGAAAGTGGATACTCCAAGCACATGACGTGTGACAAAACGATACTATCAAGTTACAGAGAGCGAGACGGGCCGATGGTAACCTTTGGACGAAACTCGAAGAGTCACACATGAGGCCAGGGCGATCTCAAATTTAGTAAAACAACTATTTAGAATGTTGTTTCACTAAAAGGTGTTCGCAATAGAACGAAATCCTATCGTAGCACTAGCAAGTAAAACCCAATGTCGAATCTCGAAGGAAAACTTTGCAGGGCAATTAATTATGTAGTAAAACCTAATCTAGCCTAAATCTAGGAAAGCAAGTAAAGAAGATTTTTAGGGGTTTTTGTTTTAAATCCTAGGCAAATAAAATAAATCAAAGCAATAAATAAAAGCGAGTATATAGCTAATCTAAGAACGAGGAAATAAATCTAGAATTAAACTAAAGAAAAACGATTAATCTACCTAGGCCAGATAGAAAAGAAAGTAATAAAGGAAGCAACGAAGAAAACGAAAGCAAAGTGTTGGTCCCGGGAAAGAGTAATTGGTGTATGGGGGGGGGGGGGGGAATACACCAATAACCAACCGTTTTTGACTTTTATAAAATCAGGTCGATCTAAAGGTCGATTGTCAAGGTCGACCCTATCAGAGGCAGTTTGATCTATCAAGCTTGTATGGTATCAAGCTTGATTTATCAAACTGTTGTTAATGCGGAAGTTGGTGGAGGGTTATTTACTCTTTGAAAAATCTTAAGGCTGGTGAACAGTAGCAGGTTGATGCGTGATATGCAGGTTGATGCTAGTCAGTTTGATAATAAAATATAAGGGCGATAAATAAAGAGAGAGAGAGAGAGAGAGAGAGAGAGACACCGCGATTTAGCGTGGTTCGGAGAAGCCCTCCTACGTCCACGTCAGGTCGACTCGACCTGAGAATCCCTTTACCTTTGGATTCAACCTCTCTCTTATTTATACTGACTGAGTATCAGTTCTAGATACAATCTAACCTGAAAATATCTAGACACGAGTTTTGGGTCGTGACCCTTACAACCTTCGTACTGAAACGTACAAACAACCTTACGCCAATTACAGAGCTTGACAGAACTCTATAATGGCGAAGAACACAAACAAACTTTCTAACTTCGAACTAGTCGGAGAAGAAGTTATTGAACAATCGACAAGCAGCAGTGAACGCTTCGTCGTTGTGGTGTTTATCGGAATCGGAAACCTCTCTTCGTCAAGTGTTTGGGAAACTAATCGGATTTCGAACACTTGAGTGGATATGAACTTTGAGAGATTTGGGCAGAGATATGGCGTTGATAGCTTGTGTTTCCCGTGCTTGAATCCGAAAATGGCTGAAGTATTTATAGGCAGCTTTGAAAAACTAGCCGTTGGAGTCAGGCTGACGTGGCACTAGCCGTTGGAAGCTGAATCACTTCTAGCCGTTGGGAATATTCATCCTTGCTGGCACTCGACGTGGCAAGGATCAGGTCGTGACGCTCCATGAAGGCGGAGCATCGACCTTGATTGATAATCCAGCTCTTGAAATCTTCTAAGTCAAAGCGGGCTGGAAGCTTGATAAGGAAGGTCGATAGACAGGATGATGATCCAGCTCGATCCAAAACGAGGCAGGCCGTATAACGACCTTTCTCTTACAGGGAGGATCAAACTTGATTCTAAACTTTATAGGGCATCGACCTGCACTAACAGGTAGCAGGTCGATCTATCGGCCTTGACCCTAAACAAGTAAAATATGCCTAAGTGTGGTTTCGATAAACATCATCAAAATCAAACTGCAAGGGGTTGCCAACAATTTCCCCCTTTTTGATGATGTCGAAACCACACACTTTACAAATAATTCCTAAGATATAAATCAATGAAAGATCGATAACCATGAGGGTTGATAAGGAATTATAAGAAAGGCAGATAATAAAGCAAGGTAAATAAAGCAGTAAAGGCAGATGCCTGGACAAAGAGATATTGTCGTCAGGACGAAAGATGATTTTTGCTTCATTAAGCTCGATAGCAGAATACATAGAGAATTTACAACAGGCTGAGAGCATAAATGAATAACAAAAAATATTACAAAATCATCTAACTACATCTGCTGGATCTTGGCACGGGCTGCAATTCTTTCTTCCTGGACCTGCTCCCTCGACTTCGATTGCATACTTGCGTAAATTCCATCCCTGATGCGGCGAAAGGCGGGATAGGAATTTGACACGTTGACGTTCAGGCCGATGGCGGTCTGTGCGATGTATTGGTCGACTCGGGAGTAATCCAAATACCCCGAATCACCGAGAAGCAAGGGCGCAAAATATTGCTTTGCTGGCGCCCTTATCATCACACCGGCCTCTGCAGCTTTCTTCCGAAGCTCACCAATGAAATCTTGGTAAGGGAATTTAAGCATGTAAGCTGCATAGGCTTCATCGGCGTCGGCAGGAAGGGATGGGTCCTGGATCCAGTAATGCAGGAGGATGAAGCAACTGTTAAGCTCCCGCAGCAGGTTGTTCTGAGATTCGTCGAGCCATTCAATGACCTGCTGTTGAACTCCAGCATTCAAAACAAGGGCGGACTGGCTGATCCAGTCCATCTCCCTTTTCTTTCTAGCTTCAGCAGCCCGGCGTTCGGCCTTGAAACGCCGCTGCTCTTCTGGATTTGCGGCCTGCTCCGGCGTTGCACCAGCCAGAGTCATAGCAGAAATTAGCTCGGCCTCGGCAGCCAATCGAGCTTTGGCGGCGGCAGCCTCGGCAGCACCAAGAAGAGAAATTGGATCGGCCTGGGAGGCAACGGCCTGGGCAAGCTTCTTTTGAGGAGGAGGAGGAGGAGGGGCCACAGAAGTTGAAGTAGATTTGGATTTATGGGTCTTCTTCTTCTTCACGGCGGCGGCGGTTCTTTCTTCTTCCCCCTTTTCGACATCATCAGAAAGGGCTTTGATGAGGGAAAGAAGAGTCGCATCCTCCTCCTGCAGCTTGGTCACGGCATCCTTCAACTCCTGTTGACCATTGAGAATGGAGGAGATGGTGCCATGAATGGCGTTGATTTGATCGTTGGAGGTCGATGCCGAGTTGGAGACTGAAGAAGTCAGATTGGATACTCGCTCATTGACCTTGGCCAAATCTTCCAACACTTCCCCGATCTAGTCGCGGGACGCCATATTCAGTTCCTCGAGCTGGCCAGGCAGGAGCTTGTCAGTATATTCCTTCAGCAGCCTGACGGCAAAGTCCGTAACACGCTCCCTGGCAGCTTCATCGGCCTGGATCTTGGCATCTTTGACAATATCGACCCGGGCCTCAGCTACGGCCTTCTTGATCTGCTCGGGAAGGCTGGTGATGATGGACTCGAGCTTGGCAGAAATTGTATCAAGCACGACCTCCACATCAGCCTTTGAAATTTGGGAAGTCGGAGCAGCAGCTTCAAGAAGCTGATCACCACCCTCATTCCTGGATGGCGAATGCTCCGGAGTTTGAATCAACTCAAACTCGTCTCCAGCTTCTGCGGCGGAATTGTAGAGAGCACGAGAGTTGATGTAGAGGGGGCGAAGGTCGATGCCCAGAATTTTGGCCTCGACCTTCATGCGGCGCAGCACAAGAGATCGAAAGTTTGAGGCCGCATCCCCCACATTGAAGAAACCAAACTCCGCTTCCAGTGCCAACTCCTCGACCTTCAGGTCGTCGAGAGTAACGACCTGCAGCAAGGCCTCGAAGATGAAATAATAACTCGACTTACAATCCAGATAGAACTGGAGGCGAGTGGCGAGGTCGAGAGTCTTGGGGAGTTGGGCTATCCCTGGCATCAGGTCGATGACCATCAGCCTGGCCTCGGCCTTCATGGTGGCGACCTGGGAGTGAGCAGCAGACATCGGCTGCTCAGAAAATGGCTGGATTTGCAGCACGACGTCCTCCTCCACGGGCACGTCCCGAATGGGAGAAGACAGAGAGTCTTCAGCAGTGAGATCCTGGATCTCAACGGATCCAGCTCTTTGGACTGGGGGGGATCTCACTGGAGAGGGAACAACGACCTGCGGAGAGGATGCAGGGCGTTGCTTCGAGGCGGACGGCTCGGCGGCGGAACGAACTGGAGATGGAGTCCGTTCGGCAGAATGAGAGGGCGATGAAGAGGGTGATGGCTCCCTGTGAGGAGGTGCAGAAACCTCGAAATCTAGAGGGAGGATCTTGTGAAACGGCCTGGGTGGATCACCAGAGGCCGACTGCGTCCTCCGTGGAGGAGTCTTCTTCACAGGTAGAGCCTTCTTGGTAGGGCGAGAGGGAACCAGGTCGACATCGGCCTTCCTCTTCTTTTGGACGGGTCGATCTGGAATCCTCCAACCAACCTTGGATTGGCCGGTCTTGGCGAGATGCTCCCTGACTGAGTCTGGGGAGTTGAAATAAATCTGCGGCGCCACCCCAATCGCCATCTCCAGTTGGTGGAGATCTTTTGGAATAAACAGAGGGGGGAAGACCGGATCAATGGACCATTTCCTATTCTTGAAGTAGGAAATGATAATACAGGTGGCCTTCGTCCCAAGGCGAATCGGCCTTTTCTCGTTGTGGAGAGACACTTTCACTACGGCCTCTCCCTCCGTCTCGCAGACGATCTGCCTGGCCTCCTCCCAGAGCAGTGAAACCATCAATTTGGCCCAACTAATGGGCAGGTCGAGGATTACGGCCGTCAAAATCTGAAACTTGAACGGGGTGACCTGGTCGTAATTCCCGATGTGCCCTAGAAAGCACTTCTGGATGAAGTCCATTAGGAGGCGGTATTTGGGACGCAGCTCGTTCCTCTTGAAGGATGTCGCTACGTACTGCCTCTGCTCAATCAAGACACGGTCTGCAACCTGCTGCAGTTGGTCTCGAGAAATTTCCGAGATTTGCATCGTCCCTCCTTCACCAATACCGAAGGCAGCCTTCACTGCGTCAAGAATGTTGATGGTGACCATGGCTTTCTGGGTTCCGAGGGAGACTGTGTGGGAAGACACGGACTCGCCCTCGTTCCAGTTGTAGAAGAAGGCACATACTAGCTTGGGTAGACTCTTCGCCGGCCGGTGGGAGATAATCTGATGGAATGGGAAGCACTTCTCCACCAGGGCGAACATGGAGTCTAGATCGCGAAAACCGTAGTTTTCGCGCACCATGTATGGCTCGAACTTGATGCGAGCGGACAAATAGTCCTCGATTTCCGACCACTGCAATTCCTTTCGGCCGGAGGTTGAAACTTTTTCTGCCATTGTTTTTCCTGCAAGTTTTCGAGAGAAATTAGAAAAATAAGAACAGTGAAGAACTTGACAGAAAATAAAAACATAATCGGTGAAAAGAGTACAAACCACGGAGAGTGATTTGATGCAGATAGTGAGTAAGCAGAAAAACGAAGAACACGACGGCGACAGTTTAAATTTTTGCAGAGAATGAAAATTAGGTTTTTCGAAGAAGATGAAGAGAGTAAGTAAAGTTTGAGAGAAAACTGCATGCCATATATATAGAGTTTTCGAACGGTTGTGATCGTTCGAATTTGAAAAGGTGAAAATCTCTCTTTAATTTTCATCCACACGATGGGTGCGCGTGAAATGTGAAACGTTACACATTCGCGCGTGAGATATTGAAAACGTGCGATAACTTGCACTTTTGCAGAGAGAAGGCAGGGAATTAAATGCAGCCTCGGTCAATGTGTCAATATTTGACACTTGACTGGATGTTTTACAAAAATGGTAATCATTACTCCCTTTTTCCTCATTTTCTGCAAATTATCAGACTCTTAAATAATGAAACACATTGAGAAATAAATAACATTAATAAATGAAGAAATCAATGCGTATTAAAGAAGTTATAAGACAAAAGGGTGATACTGCCCTTTTGATTCTTCCTTCATAAATGCAGTTGCATTCAGGTTGATATCGGCCTGATGATATCGGCCTTGTGGCATAAAACGACGGCCTGTCGAAGTTGACGGCCTGGGGGGAAGACATCGGCCTGGCGAAATAAACGCCCTGGACATGTGATATCGGCCTGGCGGAATAAACGGCCTGGACTTATAATATCGGCCTTTGTTCCCCCTCAAATGATGGATCATTTTGGCCAAGTGTTCCCCCTCAATTGAGGAACACAGGTCGATCTGTTGAATAGCCGGCGGCCTGTTGATGGACACGGCCTGTTGATGGACACAGCCTGTTGACAGATACGGCCTGTCCAAATAGTAACTCCCTGTTCAAATGGTAATGGCCTGTTGAGAGTTGACGGCCTGTTCCCCCTTAATATCTGCCTGTTTGTAAAGAGACGGCCTGCTTGTTGGTCCCGATAGTTGGTCCCACACAAGCTTTTGAAAGATGTGGCAGGCTGATGAGGAGATAACGGCCTGTAGGCTTACGATCGGCCTGATGACTCAACATTTAATAACCCTAGCTTTCCACATAGCATTTTGAATCTTTCTTCGGCTAGAGGTTTGGTTAGAATATCAGCTCGTTGAATGTCAGTGTGTATCTTCTCAATAACCACGTTCTTCTTTTCCACGTGATCACGAATAAAGTGATGTCGAATATCCCCGTGTTTGCATCTTGAATGAAGAACTGGATTCTGAGTAATGGCGATGGCACTCGAGCTGTCGCAGAATATAGGCACTTCACTGACTTCAACTTCATAATCTTTAAGTTGTTGTTTGATCCACAAGATTTGTGCACAACAACTTCCTGCGGCCATGTACTCGGCCTCTGTGGTGGATGTGGCTACTGAAGTTTGCTTCTTTGAAAACCACGAAATCAGCTTGTTTCTGAGAAAATGGCAAGTACCCGAGGTAGATTTCCTATCGAGCTTGCACCCTGCATGATCAGAATCTGAATAACCTGTAAGCTGCAAATTATCATCAAAAGGATGCCAAAGACCTAGATTTGTGGTTCCTTTGATGTAACGAAGGATTTTCTTTGCTGCTTCCAAGTGTGATTCCTTTGGATTAGCTTGAAATCGAGCACACACTCCAACTGCAAAAGTGATGTCAGGTCGACTAGCAGTTAGATAAAGTAATGAACCAATTATACCCCTGTACTGTGTTATGTTGGCAGGTTTTCCTTCGGGATCCGGGTCGATCTTCCCACCAGAGAGCATCGGTATTTTGACAGGCTTGCTGTCTTTGACACCAAACTTGTCGACCAGCTCGTGTGCGTATTTTGTTTGGCTAATGAAGATTCCTTCATCGGACTGCTTGACCTGCAACCCTAGAAAGAAATTCATTTCCCCCATCATAGACATTTTATATTTTTCGGTCATGAGGTTACCAAATTTTTCGCACAAAATGGGAGATTTAGATCCAAAAATGATATCATCAACATAAATTTGTACTAAAAGGATATGTTCATTCACTTTGATAGTGAATAGTGTCTTGTCGACTGAACCACGCTTGAATCCTGATTCGATGAGGAAGGATGACAGCGTCTCATACCATGCTCGAGGAGCTTGCTTAAGACCGTAGACGGCCTTGTGCAGTTTGTAGACTTTGCTTGAATCACCCTCCTCGAATCCAGGAGGCTGTTCCACATAGACTTCCTCTTCGAGAACGCCATTGAGGAACGCACTTTTAACATCCATCTGGTAGACTTTGAATCGTTGATGAGCGGCATAAGCTAGAAACAGCCTTATAGCTTCTAATCTTGCAACGGGGGCAAACGTCTCATCATAGTCGATTCCTTCTTGTTGACAGTAACCCTTTGCAACCAATCGGGCTTTATTTCTGACAACTTCTCCAGATTCATCTCTCTTGTTCTTATAAACCCATTTGACTCCAATGACGCCCTGATGATAAGGACGATCAACTAGAGACCATACTTCATTTCTTTTGAATTCCTTGAGTTCTTCTTGCATGGCTTGAATCCAGTCAACATCACGAAGAGCTTCAATTGCATCTTTGGGTTCTATGCGAGAGAGATAGCAACTTAGAAGTGCGCTTTCACCAATCCTCCTTCTTGTTCGAACTCCTTGGTTTGGGTTCCCAACAATGAGTTCTTTCGGATGATCATCGATCCATCGTCTGCGTCGTGATCTTTCTTCATTTGAAATGATTGGTTCGGGCTCATTAATGGGTTCATCAAACTCCGAGTGAGTTGAAGGTTGATCAGTGGACACGCGCTGTTGCTCGGGATGTTGATCGGGCTGCTGTTCGCCCTGGATGTTGAGCTGCTCCATAGTGTTATCGAGCTGCTCGATTTGGGATGTAAGGTCGTGAACAGCATCAGTCTTGGGGACTGAGGGAGGGGGATCAGCCTGGTTATGTCCGGCTGATGTATTACAGCTCGAAGTATCATTTGCATCACTTCCCCCTTGCTGTGTGACCATAGGATCAGATTGAGCCTCTTCCTCCAAATCATTTGGAGTCCATACTAGCAGGTCGTCAATGGGTGAGTTAGACGGCCTGTTAGCAGCGGGCTGTTCTGTACCTGTACTTGATTCTCTGTACAGACAAGTAGATTCATCAAACACAACATGAGGTGTTACCTCCACAACTAGGGTTTTCTTATTAAAGACTCTATAAGCTTTGCTAACCTCTGAGTATCCTAAAAATACTCCTGGATCGGCCTTGCTATCAAAAGTCTTTAATTGAGATTTCCCATTGTTATGAATGTAACACAAGCACCCAAAAGCTTTAAAATACTTTAACCTGGGGAGCTTGTTGTTCCACAGCTCGTATGGAGTCTTTCCATGTCGGGTCGTGATGATCGACCTGTTTTGGGTGTAGCAGGCTGTGTTAACGGCCTCTGCCCAAAACTTCTTTGGAAGATTGGTTTCATCCAACATGGTACGAGCTGCTTCCTTCAGCGACCTGTTACGGCGTTCCACTACGCCATTTTGTTGAGGTGTACGAGCTGCTGAGGTTTGATGATGAATCCCACTCTTTGTGCAATATTCTTCGATCATTGCATTGATAAATTCGGTGCCTCGATCTGATCGAATGGAGATGATGGATTTCTCCTTTTGATTGCACAACTTGCTCAGCAACGCAGGTAGCTTCTCCAAAGTCTCCTTCTTTTTGTACATGAAAATAACCCACGTAAATCTAGAATAATCATCTATAATAACGAGAGCGTATTTTCTACCGTTTATACTCAAGGGAGTGACTGGACCGAAGAGGTCGAGATGGAGAAGCTCAAGAATTCGATTTGATGTTTGTGCCGTCACGCTTGGAAAGGATGATCTTGTTTGCTTTCCAGCTTGACAGGCTCTGCAGATGTGATCACGATCGAAGACTTGATCTGGCAGGTCATTCACCAGCTTGTTGCGTGCGAGCTTGTTGATGGCCTTGAAGTTCAAGTGACTCAACCTCTTGTGCCATAGCCAGCTTGTCTCGGAATCAGCCTTTGTGACCAGGCAGGTCTCTATCCAATCTGTCCATTGAACAATATAGAGTCTATCCTGCAAAATTCCGGTAAGAAGTGTTTCTCCTTCCTCATTTTTCACGAGACATTTGTTAGCGGTGAATTCTACTCGTTTACCACTCGAGCAGAATTGCGACACAGAAAATAGGTTATGATTAAGACCTTCAACATAAGAGACGTTAGTAATAGTTGTTTTACCAACTTTTAGATCGCCCTGGCCTCTAGTAAATCCCTTAGAATTTCCTCCAAAGGTTACAAGTGGCCCGTCTCGTTCTTGAAAGTTTGATAGTAGCGTTTTGTCACACGTCATGTTCTTTGAGCATCCACTATCAATGATCCATACAGCTCCACAAGCTGCTTGGCTCCTTCTTTGAGCCTTCCCAACCTGCAATTAGTTAAACTTAGCGACCCATTTGAGATTGGGTGCTACATCGGTTGCGGGTACGGCCTTTGGGACCCAAATTTGTTTTGCCGGTCTGCTTCTATCCGAGGCTGAGGACGAGGCAGTGGCGGTCTTGGGCTTGGGAGCCTTGGATTTCTTTGAGCGAGGGCGACGAGGCTGATAATACTGCTCTTCATGAAGACCAGGTTGAAACTGCCAGTCTTGAAAATTCGACTGTTGAGGGTAATGGCAGTGACAACCTTGAGGAGCAGGAAAGAAGAACTGAGGGTGATACGGCCTTTGATAGTACTGGCCTTGGTATCGCCCTTGATGAACAGCCTGCTTTTGATGAGAGGGGGCAGGTCGACGATGCTGGGCAGGTCGACTTTCTTTCTTTTGAGGAACAAGCTGTTCCTTCTTGTGTTGCTTTACAAGGATGGCTTGGGGCTGTCGAACTGGATTCTACAGCTGGACCATCTTGTCTGGAAGAGCTTGATGAGCTTTCCGAACACTCTTTGACTTAGGCTGCGCTTGCAGTCTTTGTCCTTGGTTTTCTTGGATTCTCCTTTGAATCCAATCCCAGAGTGATCACGCGGATTGCGTTGCATGGATTGGACCTCTTCTAATTTCTTTCCGCTTTTCTTCAACTGACTCAAAGTGAGTTGAAGTTTTTCTTCCCTTTTCATGAGGAGTTCGTGTCGAATTACCAAGTCAGC
Organism: Thymus mandschuricus; assembly: GCA_029379335.1. Taxonomy (NCBI): domain Eukaryota; kingdom Viridiplantae; phylum Streptophyta; class Magnoliopsida; order Lamiales; family Lamiaceae; genus Thymus; species Thymus mandschuricus. The sequence continues at coordinate 7,087,806 of CM057074.1, forward strand.
CAATTTTGAGGTAAGGCTGTGTATTTCGGCATCTTTGGTCTTGAGGGACTCGTCCTTCTCGAGCTCCCTGGAATCGAACTCCTTGACCCATAAAGTCAATTCTTCAACCTTTGACCTTAGGGCTTCAATCTCCCTTTCCTTTTCTTCATCGTAGGGAGAGAATCTTTCTTCTAATGCTAGCTTGTATTTTTCATTTTTGTCCAATAGCTCAGCATTATCTTCAACGACCTCTTTGAGTGTATCCACGAGATCAGCATAGTCGTCGAGCTGTTTCTTGATTTCTTCCCAAGACACAGCCTCGGATAGGTCTTCATCACCTTCTTCTGCACAATCATCGTCAGAAAAAGAAAGTGAAATGGGTTGAAGATCTACCTTTGAAGATCCCTCGTTTTGTTGGTGCTCTCCAACGAAACATTCTTCATCATCACTTTCGTCGAAAGCGATGTAACCTTCGTCATCACTTGACGAGCTATCCGAGAGGTGAGCTTCCTTTGTTTCTTCGGCAATCATTGCAGCTCGTTGATCTTTGAGCTTCTTATCGCGCTTTGCATGGAGCTCGTCTCTCTCGGCCTTGGTAAGATCCGGGCAGTCGGTCTTGTAGTGACCTGGCCTTCCACAATTGAAACAACCACCCTCGGGTGTGTTAGAGGAATTGAAGGTTGAGGGTTTACCTTCTCCCTTTTTGTCAGGGCGGTCGTGGTTGCGGTTTGAGAAGTTTCGCTTGTTGTCACGGTAGAATTTCTTGTATTTGACAACCTTTCCTAGGAGCTTCTCATTTCTCCTAGCAGCTAGAGCATAGTCGAGAGTCATCTTCTCGAATTTCTTGACGATGGATTCGTCAATCGGACTTGGGGTAGCAGCAGAGGCTGAGTCAGCCTTGAAAGCTACCTCCTTGTTCTTTTCATCAGCCTTCTTGCTGGTGGAAGGCTGTGTTGATCCATGGATGCGGATCATCTCATATTCATTTCCGACAAGAATGTCGAAAAGGTCTTCAGTGGTGAGGGAGTTGAAATCCGATCGGGCTGGATGCATGGCGGCGTATACGTGCCAATTTGCAGGAAGGGCACGTATCACTTTAAGATTCTTCTCGCGCTGCGTATATTTGTACGGGTTGATTGCAGCGACCTCGAGTATCTCGGTGAAGCGAATTTTCATCGCTTCAATGGTTTCACCCGAAACCATTTTGAAGTCATCGAACTTGCTGCATGCCATAGACAGCTTGTTCTCCTTCATTTCCTCTGAGCCAAGGCTGATGGACCGGAGGGTGTCCCACATTTCTTCGGCCGTTTCAAGATTTCGGATCTTGGCCAGGTAGACGCCCTTCACGGTGCTGGAGATGAGTCCCTTTGCGTAATCATCGAGGCCGGCCTCTTTCCTTTCCTCGGTTGAGTAGTCGCGAGGGTTCTTGAGGACTCTCTCGTATGTAGCCTCCCCGGGGGATGTTCCATCCACAATAATCTTCGCTGCATAAATGGGGGAGGGGCCATTCTCGATAATATCCCACATGAGGACGTGATGTGCCTTGAGACACATCTTGATTCGGAAACTCCAGTCTTCATAGCCTTGAATGGAGAAGTCTTCACACACCCTGAGAAGAGAAGCCTCCATAGCAAATAATATGATATGCGTGTATGAAAAGATTTTTCAAAAGGATCGGTTCAAAATGACCAAAAGTATGATAAAAACTTTTAGTATGCAAAGCAGCGGTCAAAAGAACCACTGCTCTGATACCACTTGTTGGTCCCGGGAAAGAGTAATTGGTGTATGGGGGGGGGGGGGGGGGGGGGAATACACCAATAACCAACCATTTTTGACTTTTATAAAATCAGGTCGATCTAAAGGTCGATTGTCAAGGTCGACCCTATCAGAGGCAGTTTGATCTATCAAGCTTGTATGGTATCAAGCTTGATTTATCAAACTGTTGTTAATGGTGGAGGTTGATTTACTCTTTGAAAAATCTTAAGGCTGGTGAACAGTAGCAGGTTGATGCGTGATATGCAGGTTGATGCTAGTCAGTTTGATAATAAAATATAAGGGCGATAAATAAAGAGAGAGAGAGAGAGAGAGAGAGAGAGACCGCGATTTAGCGTGGTTCGGAGAAGCCCTCCTACGTCCACGTCAGGTCGACTCGACCTGAGAATCCCTTTACCTTTGGATTCAACCTCTCTCTTATTTATACTGACTGAGTATCAGTTCTAGATACAATCTAACCTGAAAATATCTAGACACGAGTTTTGGGTCGTGACCCTTACAACCTTCGTACTGAAACGTACAAACAACCTTACGCCAATTACAGAGCTTGACATAACTCTATAATGGCGAAGAACACAAACAAACTTTCTAACTTCGAACTAGTCGGAGAAGAAGTTGTTGAACAATCGACAAGCAGCAGTGAACGCTTCATCGTTGTGGTGTTTATCGGAATCGGAAACCTCTCTTCGTCAAGTGTTTGGGAAACTAATCGGATTTCGAACACTTGAGTGGATATGAACTTTGAGAGATTTGGGCAGAGATATGGCGTTGATAGCTTGTGTTTCCCGTGCTTGAATCCGAAAATGGCTGAAGTATTTATAGGCAGTTTTGAAAAACTAGCCGTTGGAGTCAGGCTGACGTGGCACTAGCCGTTGGAAGCTGACTCACTTCTAGCCGTTGGGAATATTCGTCCTTGCTGGCACTCGACGTGGCAAGGATCAGGTCGTGACGCTCCATGAAGGCGGAGCATCGACCTTGATTGATAATCCAGCTCTTGAAATCTTCTAAGTCAAAGCGGGCTGGAAGCTTGATAAGGAAGGTCGATAGACAGGATGATGATCCAGCTCGATCCAAAACGAGGCAGGCCGTATAACGACCTTTCTCTTACAGGGAGGATCAAACTTGATTCTAAACTTTATAGGGCATCGACCTGCACTAACAGGTAGCAGGTCGATCTATCGGCCTTGACCCTAAACAAGTAAAATATGCCTAAGTGTAGTTTCGATAAACATCATCAAAATCAAACTGCAAGGGGTTCCCAACACAAAGAAAGAAGCATAAATAAATCTAGACATGATGAATTGAAATCTGGAAATTAAAGGCAAATAAATCTAACTTAAAAAGCTTTGAAAAACGAAAGAATTGAAATCGAAGGAAAACGAATCTAAACTTTAAACTACAAATCGAAAGAACGAAATTAAACTAAGGAATTTAAACAAAGCAATTAAGAAAACGAATCTAAAACGAAAGCAAGCAATTAAAGCAAGTAAACGAAAGCAATAAAAGAACTTACGAAAATTGAGACGAAGAACGAAGAACTTGATGTAAATTAAACGTCTTGAATTAAATTGCAATAACGAAGAATCCGGATCCGAACAATAGAAAGCTAATAAAAGTGTTTGAGTGCTGGAAACTAAAGCTAAAATACGCTAAAAGATGATACAAATTCGTGCACAAGGATGATATATATATACTAGGTAAAAACCTAGATGAAAAAGGAAAGATTTGCTGGCCGCTTTAGTTTGACGGCGTCCAACTTAAACTGGACGGCGTCCAGTTCTTGAGACTGTAAGAATTGGCTTCAACGCTGATTGTGGACGGCGTCCAGATGAATATTGGACGGCGTCCAGGTGCGGTTTGGACGGCGTCCAGATGATCTTGGACGGCGTACAGTTCTTCAAGCTGCACAAGTTTGCTTCAACATTGGACGCCCGTCCAGCCCTTCTTGGACGTGCTTTTGGACGGCGTCCAGATCTCCGGACTGCCCTCCTGCGTCCGATCATCGTCTTTTCCTTCCTTTTGACCCGTTTTCGCTCCTTTTCATCCATAATCACCTACAAGTCCCAAAAACTCCAAACAAACGAATCATAGCCATAAACACACACAAAGACACGAAAACATTACGAAAACGAACTCGAAAACACTACGAAAATCCTAACACTTACACACCAATCAAAATCCCCCACACTTAGACCTTTGCTTGTCCTCAAGCAAAACAAAATAAACAACAGACTCAAGTATTGTGAACTATATAGGCCTCAAAACTTTTTCGAAAACAAACTCTCATGATCATGATCAAAACTATGCACACAACCTTAGCATCAATCAACACAATCTACTCAACTAATTCAAAGTATGCTAATCCATCAAAGAACACTCTCCAACATGTGAAATTTCGTATATGAAAGTGAACACTCAACTCTCTCAAAGAAAAGATGTAATATAATGCACATCAAGAGGGTTCACTCAACATCAATGCAATGCAACACGTTTACCAAAAGCTTGCCTTCAATCTTAGCATCTCCACCTAATGTAATACTTACAAACTAGGATCAAAAAGGTCTTTATATAAGCTTGTAATGTAGGGACATTGGTTAAGGTAGGGAATATATAGGCTAAGTGACTCAAAATGCTCTAAATCATCAACCTCTTTTTCAACTCCAACCAAAGTATAGATTTTTATCTCCATCTTCTACCCTCCAACACACCAAATACAAACTCAAAGATGCTAAAATATCAACTATACAAATCAAAGCTAACTATCCCCTTATGCTTATTTTTTTTCTCTCTCTTTTTCTTTTCTTTTCTTTTTTTTCTAGAGCTCAACTAATAAATGTTCTTTCTAATGTTGAACAAAGGCTCTATATATATATATATATATATATATATATATATATATATATATATATATATATATATTCATCTCTTTTTTTTTTTTTTTTTTCTAAGCTCATAGGGATAGCTAACTACATTTAAACAAGCATCTAAAATTTCTTCTCTTTCTCTCCTTCTACACCACGACAAATATTTTCCAATTATCTCCTTCCATATCACCAACTACAACTAAGGATACCCATAATCATCCAAACCTCCTATCATCCGGTTTCACAAAGAATGGCTAATAAAGGCTCAAAAGGGGTAAACAAAGGATTATGAACAAGGTTAGTGTATAGGAATCATGTGGCTACGAAAGAATGGCCTAAGATCATCTCCTAGTTCGTAAATATACTAAGGTCTTGATGGAGAAACAAGGCAAGTTCTAGAAACAATGAAACATGCATGATCACTCAATCAAAGAATAGGCATAAATATGCACAAATAGCTCAATTCTCACGGGTTCAAACTAACTAGTTCCCGACATCATAGCATACATCAAATTCATCGAATAAAATGCGTCGCTTCGCCAAGGTTCCATGCATAATAAAGATCATGAATTTTTCCAAAAATCAACGCAATTCTCTATCATTGGCCAAGTCCACAATACTATCATCACATGCTCATTTGACTCAATTAACACCTAAGACTCAACAAAATTAAAAACTACATGCCAAAAGTTCAAAGACCCCCCCCCCCCCCCCCCCCACACACACACACACACACACTTAAAATCAAGCAATGTCCCCATTGCGAGAAAATAAAAAGGAAAGGGAAAGAAAGAACTTATCGCAAAATGACTAACAAATACTCAAAATCTCGAGAGACTCCAAGTATCACCTACATAACAAACACAAAAACAAATACCAAAGCGTAAAACCGAACAAAATAAAGAGAACAAAATAAAAGACAAAACCAAATGAAAAGACACAAAAATATGGCTATGGGTTGAAGAAACCTTGGAACCGTGGGTCATTCCATCGGGGATCGTAAGGAGACCACCAACGAGGGTCGTTTGGATCCGGTGGAGTGGAGGTAGAGGCAACCGAAAAATCGGTATACCTCGTCAAGTGACCCTCCATGTGGGACAACCGGCTATTCAAACCCGACACTTGGGTAGACAATGAATCGAAACGAGCAAACATACCTTGTTGAAATTCTGCCCAATACGGAGGAATCTCGGCCTCCATGGCCTGCCGGGCCCGAACACGATCGCGTCGTGTGTAGTAGCGAACTAAAGGCTCGTCATCTCCCGGGACCTCTTGGTGCTCCTCTTGCTGCTCTTCTTGCTGCTCTTCTTGCTCCTCTTCATCACCACCTCCCTCTTCATCGTCACCTCCGACCTCGTGAGCTTGCTCCTCCTCGTGTACAATCCCTCGTTGTCTAAGATTTCTGTAATGGGCTTTCACCGAAGGGCGCTGATAGGGTGTATTTTTACCTTATTTTTTAAGTGTTATATAATCGTTTTCTTGTCGTATTTTGATAGTTTAGCTCATGTTTTGTATTGTTTATGTTATTTCGAGCTAGATTACGCTTTTGGGTTGTTTTGAGTGTTTTTAGGGCTTTTATGTCGAGAAAACCCAAGATGAGATGAGAGACGACGAAACCAAGGAAGAGATGAAGTATTGATCCCAAGTTCTGACTTATCACGATTTTTTGGAAGAGTTATTCTGGAAAAGTGAAAGCATAGCATTTAATAGGAGTTCGATAGGAGCACGTAGGCGAAAACGGGGGTCAATTTGGAGTTCGGACGAGGAAGTTACGGCCAAAACAAGAAAGACGCGCGCAGTCCCAGCGAACCAGCATTGGAGCGCTCGCTCCAAGGTGTTGGAGCGCTCGCTCCGTGTCAGACGGGATTTCTTTTAAAAGGCAATTTTTGACTTTTTCTTGGTTTCCTTGTACAATTAGGTATTGGATGTAAACTTCTACCCTATAAATACCTCTAAACCTATCATTGTAAAGCCAACAACATAGAGCCAACATTAGTCCTACATTCTTTAGATTAGTTTTTATTCTTTTCTCCATACTTTTATACTTTAGATCTAGATTTATTTTATGTATGAAGACCATTGGAGATTGAAGATTTATCAAGATTCAAGAGTTTTTCTATCCCTTTCTTTTTACTTTATGTTTTTAATTATGTTTATTCTTCCTTCTACCTTTCTTTTAATTATGTCTAGCTAAATCCTTTAGTTGATTTTAGGGATTGAATGCCTAATTGAATTTATGTAAGTGTTCTTGTTTACAATTAGCCTTCCAATCTAGAAGCATGTTTCATGGTGCTTATTCTCATGCATGATTACTTGATCACTAATTGTGTATGCATAGTTATGTTTATATGCCTTGATTAGGATATTGCATAATAGATCTCATGAATACATGATATGATAGTTTGATTTGTCTTAATTGATAATTGAATTATTATATGTTCATATATAATTGATTTGGTGTCTTAGTTGAACCTAGTTGATTATATCCTTGATACTTGTTCTATTTGGCACTTGATTTTGATTCTTACAATTCGAAAGAATATTAGGATCTTGTTAGGTGACAACTTGCATTGCTTTAATTAGGGTGTAGGTTATTTTTGCATGTATCACATTTAGATTGGATTAAATTGGTTACTTGTACTCATTAATTGATTGCATATATTTGATTAGGTAGGCTTCCCTAGAATCAACACTTTTCTTTAATTGTTTACTTTCCTTATTTATTTAATTGCTTGTGTCCTAATTTGTTTTATTTGGCTAGCTATTTCCTTGTTTATTTATTTCCTTATATGTTTAATTGAGTCTTTTATTTATTTGCCTAGTTATAAATACCACAATCTCAATTTCTTATTTGCCTAGACATCAGTTTAATTCTAGAGTAGAGGTATTGTGTGTGGTTTCGGTATATCAATCCCTGTGGATACGATACTCGTACTTCTTTATACTAAACCTATTTTGTGTGGTAGAAAATAGTGCGATCAGCGCTCTCGCACAGGAACGAACTCGGTAGGGGAAATCATGAGATGGGCCTTGATGAAGTCGGAAGGGGTGATCTCTTGGCTCGGGGTTAGCCCTTCACATTCTGCAACGTTGACTCCGAAGTGGCGAGCTAGACCTGTGGCAATGTAAATCAAGGTAGGGTGTGCTCCCCTCTTGGTTTGCACGTTAGCCAACTGAGCCCAAATAAACGGGGCTAAACCAACACGAGTACCATCTCTAGCGCAAGTAAGCAAATAAATCTCAACAGCATTAACTTTACTATGTTCCTTCTTAGCAGTTATCATGCAAGACAAGAAACGATGAAGGATAAGTAAAGCATCATCACGAATAAATGCACTAGGAACCCCCGAAGCCTTATAATTTGCTACCCCCGACAGTTCATACCAAGCAGCAGCCACATCAAAGTTTGAAGGCACGAATTCAACCAAATCATCACCATTATGGAATCCAAAAAGACCTCATTCATAACATCCCTAGTGATTTCTACCAATTCACCATTAAAAGTACAAAACATGCATAACTCCCCTCCCTCATTCAACTCCAACCTAAAACTACAGCACATCTCCAAACAAAGGCTAGTATGGCCATCCCACGCATTCGAAACCAAAGTAGACAATCCTAAACAATTTACCCTCTAAGTGTATTCCACACCGGCAAATTACGAAGAAAATTCATACGATAATGTCTAGGAGGCCTAATATCAAATTCATGTAAACGAAGATAAAGATGAGTAGTAGCGATCCGTTCAGTGGGAAACGGAACGCCTCGGAGTATACCTAGTTGCTGCGGTTTGGCTCCGGTGGGTCGTTCGGCCTCGAGACGGTTGATCCGAGCGCTGTTGAACGCATTACCACGTGCCATGGTTGAAGTAGAAGGCTGGGGGATGAAGACGGGATGAGAACGGGTGAAAACGGGAACGAACCGCGCCGGAACAGAACGGGATTCTGGACGGCTTCCAGAGTCTGTTGGACGGCGTCCAAGTTAAAATCTGAGTGCGGCTGGCTTCGACGGCGCGACGAACGGCGGTGGCTGAGCGCTGTAACGGCGACGGTGTTGAACGGAGACGACGTTAGATGGCGGAGGATGGCTGTTGGTGGCGGCGGGTGAACTCGGCGGCAGCGAACAGCAGCAGCACGGGCGGAGGTGGCAGCAGCACAGGCGGCGGCGGCAGCGAACGGCGGTGCGGCTGCGGCGTTAAAGCGAGCGGCGGTGGCGACGAACGACGGCGAGATTGGCGACGGCAGGCTGGCTGCAATTTGCAATTGAGAGAGAGAGAGAGTCGTGAGAGAAGGGGATAACAATTAGGTCAGAAAGGAACTTATTTGAATTGAGAAATCTGAGAAGCCCGTTCAGGGTTGGATGGCGTCCAGAATAGGTTGGACGGCGTCCACCCTTGAGTAATTGGACGGCGTCCAATTCTTTAAGATGAGCTGGGGCGTGCCTTTCTGGACGGCGTCCAGAACCAAGTTGGACGCCGTCCAAAAGTCGAATCTGACCAAAAATTTTGATTTCGACTTTTCGTCCTCGTCTCGACCTCTCTTCACGCCAATCCATGTGTATTACTCCCTGCACGTAAATCCAAAAAAAAAAAGAAAACACGAAAACACGAAAATAACAAGAAAAATGAAACCTAAACTACATTTTTATATATATTTTTTTTACGTGGGTTGCCTCCCATCAAGCGCTTGTTTAACGTCATTAGCTTGACGTACCAAAAACTCATTCGGAAAGTGGGGGATCGGAGATGAGAATCGTCTCCACCGTTTGAGGCAATGTCGACCCTTCGATGTACGGCTTCAATCGTTGCCCGTTGACCGAGAAGATGTATCCCGAATCCTCGTTCTTGATCTCTACCGCACCATGGGGAAAAACTTGCACCACCGTGTATGGACCTCCCCACCTAGACTTAAGCTTACCCGGAAATAAACGAAGACGAGAGTGAAAGAGAAGTACCTTCATTTCGGGTTTGAACTCCTTGTAGGCTATGCGTCTATCATGTAGACGTTTCACCTTGTCCTTGTAGATCTTGGCATTGTCGTAGGCTTCGTTCCTTAGCTCGTCAAGCTCCTCCATTTGCAAAATTCTCCGATCGTGAGCATCGTCGAGGTCGAAGTTGATGCGCTTGAGAGCCCAATATGCCTCGAACTCGATCTCAACGGGCAAATGGCACGACTTACCATAGACGAGCCTATAGGGACTCATCCCAAGCACGCCTTTGTAAGCCGTGCGATATGCCCAAAGAGCGTCGTTCAACTTGTCGGCCCAATCCTTCCTTGATGGTTTCACCGTCTTCTCGAGGATCCCTTTGATTTGTCGATTGCTCGTCTCCGCTTGTCCCGAAGTTTGTGGATGATAAGGAGTCGCCACCTTGTGAGTGATGGCGTTCTTCTTCATGAGCTTGGCGAACAATTTGTTGCAACAATGCTTTCCCCCATCACTAAAGATCACACGAGGGAAACCAAACCTACACAATATATTTTCCTGCACAAACTTCAAGACAACGTGAGAGTCACATGTCTTCGTGGGTATGGCTTCTACCCACTTAGACACATAATCGACGGCAAGCAAAATATACTCGAATCCATGAGACTTGGGAAAAGGACCCATAAAATCAATTCCCCACACATCAAATACCTCAACCACCAAGATAGGATTCAAAGGCATCTCATTGCGCCGACTAATCGAGCCAACACGTTGACAACGATCACAAGAAAGGTAGAAGGCTTGGGCATCCTTAAAAAGAGTGGGCCAATATAGCCCACTTTGAAGTACCTAATGTGCAGTCTTTTGCCCACCAAAATGGCCTCCACTCGGTTCCTCGTGACAATGTCGCAACACCTCGGCTTGCTCGTGCTCGGGAACACATCTTCGAATCACCTCGTCCTTCCCCAGCTTGAATAAGTGAGGGTCCTCCCAATAGTATTGCCTACACAAACGAAGAAACCTTTTTCTCTTCTTGAGCGTTAAGGACGGGTTTAGTGTCCTTATCGGCCAAGTAATTAGCAATATCGGCAAACCACGGAGTAACATCCACTTCATTAACATTCTCAAAAGGAAAAGAATCACAAATATCATCAAGAGAAGCATAAGGGGGAGGTGAATCGAGACGAGAGAGGTGGTCGGCCACAAGATTATCACTACCTTTTCTATCACGAATCTCAATATCAAATTCTTGCAATAATAAGACCCGTCTAATCAACCTAGGTTTTGCTTGGGCTTTAGTCAAAAGATGTTTAAGAGCACCATGATCACTATAAATAATCACCTTAGACCCTATGATGTAAGATCTAAATTTATCTAAGGCAAAAACAACGGCAAGCATCTCTTGTTCGGTGGTGGTGTAATTCACTTGAGCCGGATTAAGAGTTAAACTAGCATAGTAAATCACCCGAAGCATCTTATCGACTCTTTGACCCAAAACAGCCCCTACGGCATTATTAGATGCATCACACATAATTTCAAAAGGCAATGACCAATCGGGTCCAACTACAACGGGGGCAGAGATGAGTTTTTCCTTCAAGGTGAGAAAAGCATGCATACAAGAATCATCAAAGCGGAAAGGCACATCTTGAGCAAGTAAACGACAAAGAGGTTGGCTAATCTTAGAAAAATCCTTAATAAATCGTCTATAAAAGCCCGCATGACCAAGGAAACTCCTAATACCTTTGACATCACTAGGTGGTGGCAATTTTTCAATTACCTCCACTTTCGCTTTGTCGACCTCTATACCCTTACTCGAGACTACATGTCCTAAAACAATTCCACTTCTAACCATAAAATGACTCTTCTCCCAACTCAAAGTAAGACCACTCTCAATGCATCTCTTAAGAACTCTCTCTATCTTCATCAAGCAATCATGAAAAGACGACCCAAAAACAGAAAAATCGTCCATAAAAATCTCTACAAAATCACCAATAAATTCCGAAAAGATAGACATCATGCATCTTTGGAACGTACCTGGTGCATTGCAGAGACCAAATGGCATCCTCCTATAAGCGTAGGTCCCAAAAGGGCTTGTGAAGGCCGTCTTTGCTTGATCCTCCGGAGCTATCGCGATTTGATAGTAACCTGACAAACCATCAAGAAAACAATAAAATTCTTGCCCGGCTAACTTATCAAGCATTTGATCAATGAAAGGGAGAGGAAAGTGGTCCTTTTGGTGGAAGCATTGAGCTTCCTATAATCGATGCACATCCTCCAACCGGTAACCGGGCGCGAGGCGACCAACTCGTCCTTCTCGTTCTTCGACACCGTGATTCCTCCCTTGTTTGGAACGACGTGCACCGGGCTAACCCACTCACTATCGGCGATGGCATAGATAATACCCTCCGCCAATAGCTTGTAGATTTCCTTGCGCACGACCTCCATGAGCATTGGGTTGAGCCTCCTTTGTCCATCTCGTTTGGGGCGGGCGCCTTCTTCGAGATTGATGCGATGCATGCACATGGCCAGGCTAATTCCTCGTATATCCGCCAAGCTCCATCCAAAAGCGAGCTTGTTCTCCTTGAGTATGCCCACCAATGCTCCTTCCTATGCAAGAGACAAAGAAGAAGAGATGATTACGGGTTTTTGATTTCCTCCCTCTAAAAATATATATTTCAAATGCGAAGGCAGCCTTTTCAACTCCAACGGTTCCGGAATCTTCGAGCCGGGCTCGGGATCTTGAGGTGGAAACGGTAGCTTGATTCCAATATCCCTCTCCATTCGCTCCCATTCCATTTGATCTCCGGATCCCCAACATACTTCCTCGGTCTCAAAATCCTGCACAAAAGAGCACTCGGCCAAGGCATCAACCTTATCGATGAAAGAACAATTATCAATTAAATTGACCGATGACATAGGCCGACTCTTATGCACAGAAAACGAGACATCCTCTCCTAAAATCGACATCTTAATCACACCATTCTTCACATCAATCAAGGTATTAGTAGTAGCCATGAAAGGACGACCTAGCAAAAGCGTGTGCTCAATACCATTCTCTTGTACCTCACCTATCTCTAAAACCACGAAATCAACGGGAACAATCAAACCCCCTACGCGAACAAGAATATCCTCAATAATACCTCTAGGGTACCTAATAGACCTATCCGCCAATTGAAGGCTCATGCGAGTGGGTTTAAGTTCTCCTAACTCTAATTGCTTAAAGATAGAATAAGGCATAAGATTAATACCGGCACCTAAATCTAGCATACCACATGCTTCCTTACCATTACCTAAAGAGATAGTGATAACAAAAGAACCTGGATCTCGTTGCTTAGGTGGAAGAGGGTGTTGCATAATGGATGTCGCCACCTCCGACACCGCAATCGTCTCCATCTCATCGAATGGCTTCTTCCTCGATGTCAACTCCTTCACGAACCTCACGAACGGCGGCACGTTGCGAATAACATCAAGGAGAGGCAAGTTCACGTCCACCTTTGAAAGAAGCTTATAAAGATCGGCGAATTGTTGATCCCGCTTCTTGTTCTTCACACGACTTGGATAAGGAATGGGAGGAAGATAAGGATTGGAAGTCTTGTGTAGAGGTGGGGATTCTTTCTCGGGCTCCTTCTCGGGTTCCTTGGGCTCCTTCTCAGGTTCCTTGGGCTCCATGCGCTGCTCGTCGGGGTTGGACGCCGTCCAACTTGGATCTGGATGCCGTCCAGATCCTGATTCTGTATGATTTGGAGGTTTCGCATGGGGTGCCCGTCCAGAAGGGGTGGACGGCCGTCCAGAGTTGGACGCCGTCCAACTTGGACGCCGTCCAACAGACTCTGGACGCCGTCCAAAACCTGATTCTGCCCGATTTTTGCCGTCGCTCCATTGCTTGCTCGGGCTCCATCTATCACTTGAATGCCCTTGAGGTGGCATATTAACACCGTTGTCCACCTGTCTTCCGCTCCGCAACACCGAAACCGCTTGAGCTTGATGAGGTGGAAAAGGAGGAACGTACGGGGGATATGGGGCTTGCACCTCGTTGGCTTGTTGGGGTTGAATCCCTTGACTCGGAATTCGCCCCGGTTGTTGCATCAAGTGCATGGATCCAGAAATTTGGCCAATGGCCGTCTCGAGCCGTTTCATGTTTGCATCAAGTGCATGGAGACGATCCTCATCGACGGGAGGCTTTTGTGGAGGTCCTTGAGGACGAGAATTTGGATACGGTGGTGGTGGAGTAGGAGTAGGTTGAGGAGGGTAATATGGAGGTGGTGGATAATATGGATTGGGGGAATATTGTGGTGGTGGATAATATGGTGGTGGTGGATGAGAGTAGTAGGGATTTGGTGGAGGAGGATAGGGGTTATTATATGGTGGAGGACGCCTATTTGGATAGGTAGGGGGGTTACCTTGCACTTGTGTCGGCCTTGGATTTTGGAAACGTCCATTGTATCCCCCTTGATACCCTTGAGGTGGAGGCACTTGAGGCGGGTATCCTTGAGAGGCGTACACCTCGGCTCCTCCTTCGTATGGAAATTCCCCCATGTTGTGGCACACCTACTTGATGTGTCCAAGCTCTCCACAAATCTCGCATTGGTCCGGCTTCCTCTCTTCCTCCTTCGGGGCCGGTGCACTTTGCTTAATCTTCAAATTCTCGAGATCCCTATACATGTCGGCAATTTGCTTCTTCAAATCGGGGCTCATCGAGATTGCACTCGCCTCCACTTTCCTCGGTCTAGCTGATTTTTGTTGAGAACTTGCAGCGAGCGTCTCGAAAATATCCTTCAACTCGTCAGCTGTCTTGACCGCTATGTTGCCTCCGGCCGAACTATCCACCATGAATTGGCAAGTTTGGTTGAGGGCGTCGTAGAAATATTGCCAAAGCAACTCCGGTGCCATTTGTGATGAGGGCATTGTTGAAGTAGCTCTTGGAACCTCTCCCATGCTTCGTGAAACGGCTCATCGTTGTCTTGGGAGAAATTCATAATCTTTGACCGCACCTCTTGAGTCTTGCGGTTCGGGTAGTACTTGAGCATGAACTTTTCGCACACCGCATTCCATGTGGCAAGAGAGTTGGCCGGGAGCACCAAATACCACGACTTTGCTCGATCCTTGAGGGTGTACGAGAAGCACTTCATCTTCAAGTTGTCCTCCGTGAGTCCCGAGAGTGGGAAAGTTTGCACCACCGTGCAAAACTCTCGGATGAACGTCAAAGCATCCTCGTTGGCCAGCCCATGGTAGGATGGAAGCAACGCCATGTGGTGAGGTGTAAGCTCATGATTCCTGACCGCTTCCGTCAGGACAATCGCCGAAGTGGTGGCTGTGAATGTGGGGCGAACAAAATCGCCCATGACTCTAGTTGCCATGGTTTTGGGCTCTGCAAACAACAAGACTAAACCAAAGTCTCGAGAATCGATCTCCTCCTTCTCCTTCGCGGCTAAGATCGCTTTCCTTTGATGGATGTTGTCGACGTAGGGCGCTAAATTTCTTTGAAGACTTCGACGACCATGCATAAACAACACTCAACAAAAGGGTTAAAAGCACCGAGTGGGAGAAATAAGAAAATCGAAGAAACACAAATAAAAATAAAACAAATAAAAATACTACACAATAAATCGCCTAAAGTTTTCCCCGGCAGCGGCGCCAAAATTTGTTTCACTAAAAAGTGTTCGCAATAGAACGAAATCCTATCGTAGCACTAGCAAGTAAAACCCAATGTCGAATCTCGAAGGAAAACTTTGCAGGGCAATTAATTATGTAGTAAAACCTAATCTAGCCTAAATCTAGGAAAGCAAGTAAAGAAGATTTTTAGGGGTTTTTGTTTTAAATCCTAGGCAAATAAAATAAATCAAAGCAATAAATAAAAGCGAGTAAATAGCTAATCTAAGAACGAGGAAATAAATCTAGAATTAAACTAAAGAAAAACGATTAATCTACCTAGGCAAGAATCGAAAAGAAAGCAATAAAGGAAGCAACGAAGAAAACGAAAGCAAAGAAAGAAGCATAAATAAATCTAGACATGATGAATTGAAATCTGGAAATTAAAGGCAAATAAATCTAACTTAAAAAGCTTTGAAAAACGAAAGAATTGAAATCGAAGGAAAACGAATCTAAACTTTAAACTAGAAATCGAAAGAACGAAATTAAACTAAGGAATTTAAACAAAGCAATTAAGAAAACGAATCTAAAACGAAAGCAAGCAATTAAATCAAGTAAACGAAAGCAATAAAAGAACTTATGAAAATTGAGACGAAGAACGAAGAACTTGAAGTAAATTAAACGTCTTGAATTAAATTGCAATAACGAAGAATCCGGATCCGAACAATAGAAAGCTAATAAAAGTGTTTGAGTGCTGGAAACTAAAGCTAAAATATGCTAAAAGATGATACAAATTCGTGCACAAGGATGATATATATATATACTAGGTAAAAACCTAGATGAAAAAGGAAAGATTTGCTGGCCGCCTTAGTTGGACGGCGTCCAACTTAAACTGGACGGAGTCCAGTTCTTGAGACTGTAAGAATTGGCTTCAACGCTGATTGTGGAGGGCATCCAGATGAATATTGGACGGCGTCCAGGTGCGGTTTGGACGGCGTCCAGATGATCTTGGACGGCGTCCAGTTCTTCAAGTTGCACAAGTTTGCTTCAACACTGGATGCCCGTCCAACCCTTCTTGGACGTGCTTTTGGACGGCGTCCAGATCTCCGGACTGCCCTCCTTCGTCCGATCATCGTCTTTTCCTTCCTTTTCGACCTGTTTTCGCTTCTTTTCATCCATAATCACCTACATGTCCCAAAAACTCCAAACAAACGAATCATAGCCATAACCACACACAAAGACACGAAAACATTACGAAAACGGACTCGAAAACACTACGAAAATGCTAACACTTACACACCAATCAAATGTCTCGAATGTTGAAGGTCTAAATCATAATTTATTATCCGTGTCACAATTTTGCTCGAGTGGTAAACGAGTGGAATTTACTACTTGCGTTGTTGAGCAAGCTGTGCAATCAAAAGGAGAAATCCATAATCTTCATTCGATCTGATCCAGGAACTGAATTC
Source organism: Thymus mandschuricus (assembly GCA_029379335.1). Taxonomy (NCBI): domain Eukaryota; kingdom Viridiplantae; phylum Streptophyta; class Magnoliopsida; order Lamiales; family Lamiaceae; genus Thymus; species Thymus mandschuricus. Next base: position 7,104,403 of record CM057074.1, read on the forward strand.
CTAAATGCAATGAGCGAAGAATAATGCAAAAAGAGTGGGATTCATCACCAAACTTCAGCTGCCTGTACACCTCAACAAAACGACACAGTGGAATGTCATAATAGGTCGCTGAAGGAAGCAGCTCCAACAATGTTGGACGAGACCAACCTTCCTAAGAAGTTTTGGGTAGAGGCCATCAACACAGCCTGTTACACCCAAAACAGGTCGATCGTTACCACTCAACATGAGAAAACTCCATATGAGCTGTGGAACAACAAGCTCCGCCGGTTATAGTATTTTAAATCTTTTGGGTGCTTGTGTTACATTCACAACAATGAGAAATCTTAACTATAAACTTTTGATAGCAAGGTCGAACCAGGATAATTTTTAGGATACTCGAAGATATTAGCAAAGCTTATAGAGTTTATAATAAGAAAACCATAACTGTGGAGGTAACACCTCATGTTGTTTTTGATATATATACTTGTCTGTATAGAGAATTTAGTACAAGACTAGATCACTCTAACACTAACAGATCGATCAACACCCCCATCGACAACCTGGTGGTGTGGAGTCCAGCTGATCTAGAGGAAGATGATCAATCTGATCCTAAGGTCTCACAACAAATGGGAAGTGATGCAAGTGATGTTCCTACATTGAGCAGTAATATATCAGCCAGAAATAACCAGCCCGATTCCCCTCCTTCAGTCCCCTAGACTGACGTTATTAACGACCTTGCATCGCAACTTGAGCAACTTGAAGTTTCAATGCAACAACCGAGCCTCAGCCCGAGTCTACTACTCAACCTTCTGCTCACCTCTAGTTTGAAGATCCGATTGATAAGCTCGAGCCTATTATTTTAAATATAGAAAGATCACGACGCAGATGATGTTGGGACCGGCTGCTTGAAAGCCGCCCCGACCCCCAGACCTTGGTTCGGTTGTGTTGATTCGATCGTGCACATAAGTTCAGGCAAGAGTTCGAGTACATACCTTACGATTATGGAGACGAAGAATCTGAGTCGTGTCTGATCGATCTACGGTTCTGATCTTCTAGGATGTGATCCCACACCTTGAAATCCGAGACTTGGTGGACGTCTCGAGATCACTGGAATCTCGATCTCCCTTACTCAGAAGCACTGGGCGGCCGACTCTATCTCTCTCTCACGCCTAGGGATTCGCGTGAATCCTTCTCCCAAATCTGGTGTGTGGTGGCTAGGGTTTATGATGAGAGACTTGAGTATTTATATGGTTCATAAATAAGGAGATATGATTCCTTATTTATCTCCAACCATATCTTTGCCATATCCCATATTTATTCCTTTCCATAACCTACAAATCTTATTCCTTAATTAATACGGAATTAATAAGGAATTAATCTGTTCCGTTATGCAACTGAATATCCGGAATTAATTCTAACAAATAGAATTTATTCTAATATCAGTAGAAGAATAAATAACTAAATATATACTAAATATATTTAGATATGATATTTATCCCCACAAGATTTAATTAAATAAATCTTATCTTATTAGATGTAATCTTATCCGTGAATAACTAAATAATAAATAATTAGATTTAATCCCACAGGATATAAATCTCAATTAATTTATTATCCATTCACCGGATATAAATATCATATACCGGGCCTGAGTACAATTATTGAGTCCAAACTCAATAATACTATTTAGATCGATTCCCGAGGTCTGTTTGGGCCATCCTAGGGATCGGATACCAGACAGAGTTGGGCCTTATCTAATTCGATATTTCCATGTCCACCCCTGAACATGTATCTCATCAGAACTATGACGCACTCCACTAAAGTGTCATAGCTGAATCACCGCTCTGTCCCAATTATGTAGATTGGGTTGGTATTTTGTTTAGTTCGACCCCCGTGTTTAAGACCTTCCATATCCGTTAATCAATTAGAGCTACCATGACTGCTCCTAATTGTTAACATCTATTCCTCAGGTAGTACCCGTTCACTCCTCATTATTATACCTGAACTTAATCAGCATGCATGACTTGATATAATAAACATTGTGAACTCCCTGAGGGGATATCGTCAGCCTGCACTCACACAGGACACGGCTTGTTGATAACACTTATTAGACACACTATGCATCTCCGTGTTACCCAAAGTACGACATGATTAAGATGAACTAACGAAGTTCATATCTTCATAAATCAAAGCAACGTCGAAGAATACATATACATCTAATAGTTTACCAAGGTTAAGATCGAAGCTAAAGCCTGAGATCTATAGCTCTTCACCTATATCACCTATGATACAGGGTCAGTATCAGAAGAGCGTTATCTCTGTTGATCCTCAATACGTTCCACCGTACCAGCATAACTAGTGATTGGGACTCATCACTACCATTAAGCTGCAGTCAAGACCGATAGCTCAGCCCAAGCTATCTCGACTGTGAACTGTTTATATCTCATCATTGTTAACGACCTTCGTGATCCCCTCCGAACTCAGATCGACACGTGGTCTAAAACATGAGATAATGGACTTTATTCTTGCTTATTCATATTCTTCCAGATAGGGATTGTTAACAGTGGACCGGTGTCGTAACCACTAAAACAACCGGTTTTGCTTTAGGTATACAACAACCCCAACAATCTCCCACTTATACTAAAGTAAAACCTTTTAGTATACCAACGCGTCTACAGGAAACCATATGACTTCATCCATGATCCATGTTAACAATCGTAATCGTTAACAACCATCACACACTTTTTCTCCCACTTATACTCAAAGATTTTACCTTGGAGTGGGAGGCTCACTAAGACATGTCAGCCACGTGCTACAGTATACCTGACATGGTGCACTTAGTGAAGGAACCGTCATCGTACATTCCTCTAGTGTTTCTATTTTCTCCACGATATCGCCTCTAGTAAGGTACTCACTATGTTGTTACCGGCATTTCCAAATCTCAGAAAATTTGTTACAGCACTTAGAATTCTCCAGGGGGTGTAAGAATTCTAACAAATTGAGATTACTGCCAATTCACGAAGACAAGCCTTGAATTATCTAGCTCCCTCTCAGCATTTCACTGCGTGAGAATCTTCAAGACAATTCTGCTTCTTGCGTGAATCCATAGTATAAGGTCGATGATGTCGTTTCTAGCCACCATTCGATTATCCGTGTCCACAAACATTATGGACTATATCCGTTACCATGCACACAGCACTAACATATATTTGGCTCCTTATGCAACACGCAGGTGTATTGCAAAGTTTGCCAAGACAGTAGCCTATGAAGAGTACTTGAATAATGTTGTACTATCCGCAGATATATCTAACATTACTCCTAACCTTCATTCTAAACTGTTCGGATAATCACCACCTATTGTGTCAGATAATACTTTCACATTGTCTCCAAGTGCTAGTAATATTATCTCACAATGTACAAGACAACCATTCCAACGTCTTTCGCAGATGAAAGATATACCATTTGTCAACACATTTCATAAAACGATTTTATATGTGTTGTTTGACAAATGAATGCTTAAAATCATTGAACTACACATTTCAATGTGTTTGACCCGAAACATAGAACTTTTGAGAGAATTCTTCCCTTTTCTCAAATTACATCCATGTTTCCTCATGTATGTCCTCAACGAATATGAGCATAAAGTCTTTCGAGTGTTAAACTCATAGACTAATCAATGATAGGCAACTGCTTTCATCTAATTAATCCTTTATTAGTCAACTTGGTTTGTTCATTATCCAAGAAAACTAGATTTCTTGATGAACAATTTACCATTTTCGAGACACACCCGAAAAAGCTCCCACTGTGACAAGGATCCTAAAATAATCTTGTGCAGATCCTTTTGGTTATCAGTCTTGTACTTCCGGCCTTATAATGTTCCAATCCACAATTTCTTTTTATTCTTGGACGTTAATCAAGAATAAATACTTGTCTTTCCTTGAAAAATAGCTACTCGTCCAACTAATTACTAAATCTATCATTGAAATTGCGACACATCGTGTGCAAATTATCCTTATTTCCGAACAGATTTAACCAATGAAACTTACAATTAGCATTTCCGTGGGAAAGGAAAACGCGATCGCAGCGCGAATGCTAATCAATTCATAATAAATCACAATGAAATCTATGACCAACATGAATGTTAATCACTTCATTTCAAATAAGGAAAGGAGAAAGATTTAGACATAGTGACGTAGTATTTTATTAAAAGACAATCTCGAACAAGAAGTACCACATTTATCATAACACATTTTGGAATATCCTTCAAAATTCACAATTATTACTCCCACTACGAATGATATATCAAAACAACCAGTATTAAAGAAGTAAATCCTTAATACAATGTAAGAAAATAATCATCCATTAATCATCCATTAATATCCAAAACATAAGTATCCTGCCAAAACAAGGCAACCAAATGTGGTAAAAGAGTAATAAACCAGAATCTAGTATCCAAAAACTAAGATAAAACGTAAGATAGAAATCTCCAAGTCTGCTAGACAACTGCATCAACTGAATGTTGCTTGTCGAGCTCAAGAACTTGAAGTCGTCCTACTCGTTCCTTGTAGTCGAACCTACAAAGATTGCAACAAACCACAATTAGTATCCACTAGTTAAATCCGTCCGTGAGGACTAAACTAGTATAATTTGGTTTTTAATGTTACAAGAGTCTGACATACCTCCATCTACCTTTAACTTCTTGTTCCTCCTCTGATAGAACTTTATAATCGGAGGTCTCTCCTTCCTGGCATCATTCACTTCCTGAGTAGGCTGATCGGAGTTCAGCTCATTCACATCGTGAACAAGACTTACAGACTCGGAATCGCCCACTTCCTTACCGGATTGATCAGAGTATAGCTCATTCACATCATGAACAAGTCCCTCAAAATCAAAATCATCAATCCTCAGTGACTGAAGGTACTCATCAATGATGGACTCGTTATCCCGGGCCGTAAAATGCCGATTGACATCGACATTCCTAATAGGACGATCCCAGAACTTCCTCTCCGCCTCATAAGCAGTCTGCAATATATCAATCCTCTCCACATCTACCACGAGTAACTCCCCAATGAGGGCCATTGGATCCTCGTGAACGATGTGGGTCGGGACGACCGCTTCTCTGAGAGCCAGGAACCAAGTCGGGAAACATGCAAGTAGAAGCTCACAAACAGTCTTTCCCGACATAACACCACCATAGAACACGTACATCCGTACAAGGTTTTTAAACCTCATGAGAAATCTCTTTAGGTTAGGGAAATCAGGGAAATCCTCGTACCTCAAGAAATCTATCTCTTTCCGTGCCAGGAAACCGAGTAGTCGAAATCGAAAGGAGTCCGGAACACCATCGGAATAAGCTAAACGACAAATCTTCGTGCGAATAGAATCAATAGACATATCTGAAATAAATAACAAGTAAACAACTTATAAGCGCAAATAATTTATGTTATCAATGTTAGAAACCCAATAATAACATTGAACCAACAAACGAGTAGCCCGATACTATTTACAAATAGTCCACTATAGGTGAATGCTATCCATAAAATTATCGACCATGACCGCAGTCTATTTTATTTCTTATCCCATCACACGGACCATAGTGAAACAAAGAAATAATAACCCGTGCCTCAGGACCCTGCTAAATCGAGAAGTGACCTCTATAGGAGGATTCATCAATAAGCAGCTAAACTACAACCATATTTTAATATTCCGAAAAATTAATTCTATTAAGAGTAACCCACCCGAGAAGGAGGAATTACCTTTATAAAATCATTTTTCCATATTATCAATTTTGAATTTAACCAATGAACCATAATCAGTGTCTCCTATAGGGAGGAAGACTCATTGTCAACGCGAACACTAATTATTTCATTTTAAATCAAATTATCCTTTTGAAGTCTAAACCAATGAAATCCATAACCAGCATCTCCTATAGGGAGGAAGACTCATCGTCAACGCGAATGCTAATTACTTCATTTTTAAACCAAATATGGAGGTCCTTTAAATCAATTAACAGATAATCGATTAATTATACCGCTTAGTCTTTTTAAGGGTTTGTGTGACAATTGTAGCACATAGACAATTAAGTCCTATCACATGATTTCTAAGCGCAAGTAATAAAACATGCTCGCATTGAAATCATTAAAACCGGCATGCTATGACCCCTATGCATGTTATTTCTATTACGCAAACAATGAAAAGCAACTATAACATGCAAAACATGCTGATCATCTTCATCGCGTAATTTAAATCCATCCATAGCATGCATAATAATTAAAACGAATAAATAGGCTGCCGACCGGGAATAGAAAGCCCTATCTATTACATTTAATTAAATAAAACCCCGGAACAAGCTCCGGTCTTTAATCTTCGATTTGGAAGTCGATCCCCGGTCTTCAAGTCCACCTTCCAAAAAGTGCTCGAAATAATTAGGGTGCGGAAAACCCTAATTACCAAAAAACTGTAAGCGAATTTATTTCGAAACGAACTAGGGTACGAAAACCCTAGCCGTCGACGATCATGCCTAGGTTTCGGAAAACCCTAGCCGTCGTCAACGTTATGGGCTGAATTGTCAAAAGACGAACAGCCCTCGTTCGAAATTCCGGCCACGCGCCGCCGCCGAGCCACGCGTGTAACACACGCGCCGCCGCGGCACGTGCCGAGGCACCGTCTCGGCTCCACGACAAGCCTGACGTGGCTGGGTCCGGGCTGGGTGCGTCCGTTGCAGCCCAGCCCGAGCCACTGCTCGTCACCGTCGCCCGAAATCCCATCGCCGTAGCCGTTTCCGCTGCACAAAGCAGCGCCGCCGCCGCGAGCCACCGCCGGTGGCTGGAACGCCACCGATCACTCCCACTGGCCTCGCCGGCGTCCCAGCACCACCAGAGGTGCTGGGTTCGAGCCCGGGCAGCCGTGGCTAGCTCCGGCAGCAGCGCGCGTGCAGGGGACAAACCCAGCCGCCGCTGCCGCCGTTGATCAACGCCACTGCCGCCGCCGCCGGTGGTCAGGGGACCACCAGACCTGCTGTCCACCTCCGTCCGTGCTCCCGTTGCCGTCGAGCCATCGTTGGGCCGCGGGCTTGAGCCCAGCAGCGCGCGAGCACGAGAACCCGTTAGGGTTTCGGCCGCCGCTGCTGCAACTCGCTGCCGCAGCCCCGCCGCGCCGCCGCTGGTGGTCCGGCGCCATCATGGCTCCGTCCCCAACGTCGAGCCGGGCGCTGGACCGCCGGTCAGCCACGGTTCAAGCCTTCAGCAGCGCTGGCAGGCCCGAAAACCCGTTAGGGTTTTCAGCCGCCGCGCTGCACAAGCCGTCGCCGCCGTCCGCCGCCGATTCGGCCGCCGCTGCCACTCGTTCCGGCTTCGCCTGAACCCTAGGATGAACCCTAGGGGTTCAGCCACCGTGAAAACACGAGGGGGCAGCCGCGCGAATCGCGGCAGATTACGCCGCCGCCGTCGTGCGTCCGACGCGCCGTCGCCTGCGGCCGTGGTTCCCTTCGTCTCTTGTTCGTTCCTCGGATCTCGTTCCTCAGCAATTCTCCGATTTACAGCATACAATACAATACGAAAATCGAAAAATACAAGAAAAACGAATCCTATTCTAATCGGCACCTTATTATCTCGCCGATTCAAAATAAAACGAACAACGATAAATCGAAAAACGATAAAACAACGCACGTAATTCCCGGACAGCAGCATGCACACATAATCATAATGACTCGAATGCATGAACATTAAATTCGACTCAACACAGAGCCGATCCAAAAACCTCGGGCTCTGATACCACTTGTTGGGACCGGCTGCTTGAAAGCCGCCCCGACCCCCAGATCTTGGTTCGGTTGTGTTGATTCGATCGTGCACATAAGTTCAGGCAAGAGTTCGAGTACATACCTTACGATTATGGAGACGAAGAATCTGAGTCGTGTCTGATCGATCTACGGTTCTGATCTTCTAGGATGTGATCCCACACCTTGAAATCCGAGACTTGGTGGACGTCTCGAGATCACTGGAATCTCGATCTCCCTTACTCAGAAGCACTGGGCGGCCGACTCTATCTCTCTCTCACGCCTAGGGATTCGCGTGAATCCTTCTCCCAAATCTGGTGTGTGGTGGCTAGGGTTTATGATGAGAGACTTGAGTATTTATATGGTTCATAAATAAGGAGATATGATTCCTTATTTATCTCCAACCATATCTTTGCCATATCCCATATTTATTCCTTTCCATAACCTACAAATCTTATTCCTTAATTAATACGGAATTAATAAGGAATTAATCTGTTCCGTTATGCAACTGAATATCCGGAATTAATTCTAACAAATAGAATTTATTCTAATATCAGTAGAAGAATAAATAACTAAATATATACTAAATATATTTAGATATGATATTTATCCCCACAAGATTTAATTAAATAAATCTTATCTTATTAGATGTAATCTTATCCGTGAATAACTAAATAATAAATAATTAGATTTAATCCCACAGGATATAAATCTCAATTAATTTATTATCCATTCACCGGATATAAATATCATATACCGGGCCTGAGTACAATTATTGAGTCTAAACTCAATAATACTATTTAGATCGATTCCCGAGGTCTGTTTGGGCCATCCTAGGGATCGGATACCAGACAGAGTTGGGCCTTATCTAATTCGATATTTCCATGTCCACCCCTGAACATGTATCTCATCAGAACTATGACGCACTCCACTAAAGTGTCATAGCTGAATCACCGCTCTGTCCCAATTATGTAGATTGGGTTGGTATTTTGTTTAGTTCGACCCCCGTGTTTAAGACCTTCCATATCCGTTAATCAATTAGAGCTACCATGACTGCTCCTAATTGTTAACATCTATTCCTCAGGTAGTACCCGTTCACTCCTCATTATTATACCTGAACTTAATCAGCATGCATGACTTGATATAATAAACATTGTGAACTCCCTGAGGGGATATCGTCAGCCTGCACTCACACAGGACACGGCTTGTTGATAACACTTATTAGACACACTATGCATCTCCGTGTTACCCAAAGTACGACATGATTAAGATGAACTAACGAAGTTCATATCTTCATAAATCAAAGCAACGTCGAAGAATACATATACATCTAATAGTTTACCAAGGTTAAGATCGAAGCTAAAGCCTGAGATCTATAGCTCTTCACCTATATCACCTATGATACAGGGTCAGTATCAGAAGAGCGTTATCTCTGTTGATCCTCAATACGTTCCACCGTACCAGCATAACTAGTGATTGGGACTCATCACTACCATTAAGCTGCAGTCAAGACCGATAGCTCAGCCCAAGCTATCTCGACTGTGAACTGTTTATATCTCATCATTGTTAACGACCTTCGTGATCCCCTCCGAACTCAGATCGACACGTGGTCTAAAACATGAGATAATGGACTTTATTCTTGCTTATTCATATTCTTCCAGATAGGGAAATATTCTTCCAGATAGGGATTGTTAACAGTGGACCGGTGTCGTAACCACTAAAACAACCGGTTTTGCTTTAGGTATACAACAACCCCAACAGATGATGGGTTGATGGTCATCCAAAAGAGCTCATTGTTGGGAAGCCAAACCAAGGAGTGCACACTAGGAGGACGATTTGTGAGAGTGCATTACTAAGCTACTATCTCTCTCAAATTGAACTCAAAGATGTCGTTGAAGCTCTTTGTGATGCCGATTGGATTGAAGCCATGCAAGAAGAACTCAACGAATTCAAGAGAAATGAGGTATGGTCTCTAGTTGATCATCATTATCATCAGGGGGTTATTGGAGTCAAATAGGTTTATAAGAACAAGAGAGATGAATCTGGTGAAGTTATCAGAAACAAAGCCCGTTTGGTTGCGATGGGTTACTGTCAACAAGAAGAAATCGATTACAATGAGACGTTCGCTCCTGTGGCGAGATTGGAAGCTACCAGGTTGTTCCTAGTCTATGTTGCTCATCAACGATACAAAGTTTACCATATGGATGTTAAAAGTGTGTTCCTTAATGACGTCCTTGAAGAGGAAGTCTATGTGGAACAACCTCCTGGATTCGAAGAGGATGATTCAAGCAAGTCTATAAGCTACATAAGGACGTCTATGTATTTAAGCAAGATCCTCGAGCTTGGTATGAGACGCTATCATCCTTTCTCATCGAATCAGGATTCAAGCGTGGAACGGTCGACAAGACGCTATTCACTATCAAAGTGAATGACCATATCCTTTTAGTACAAATTTATGTTGATATTATATTTGGATTTAAATCATCCATATTGTGTGAAAATTTTGGTAATCTCATGAAAGACAAATATAAAATGTCTATGATGGGAGAAAAGAATTTCTTTCAAGGGTTGTAGATTAAACAATTTGATGAAGGCATCTTCATTAGCCAGACGAAATACGAACACGAGTTGGTTGACAAGTTTGGTGTCAAAGACAGCAAGCCTATCAAAATACCAATGCTCTCTGGTGAGAAGATCAACATGGATCCCGAAGGAAAACCCGCCAACATAACACTGTACAGGGGTATTATTGGGTCATTACTCTACTTGACTGTTAGTCAACCTGACATTGCCTTTGCAGTTGGAGTGTGTGCTCGATATCAAGCTAACCCAAAGGAATCTATCTTGGAAGCTGCATAGAGGATTCTTCGTTATGTCAAAGGAACCGTTTTCGGTTTATGATATCCATGTGATGACAATTTGCAACTTACAGGTTATTCAGATTCTGATCATGCATGGGGTAAGCTCAATAGGAAATTAACCTCAGGAACTTGTCAATTCCTTGGGAACAAGCTGATTTCTTGGTTTTCAAATAAACAAACTTCAGTAGCCACCTCCACCACCAAGGTCGAGTACATGGCCGCAGGGAGTTGATGTGCACAAATCTTGTGGCTCAAACAACAACTCAAAGATTATGAAGTTGAAGTCAGTAAAGTGTCGATATTCTGAAATAGCTCGAGTCCCATCGCCATTACTTAAAATCTAGTTGTTCATTCAAGATGCAACCATGTGGATATTCGTCACCACTTCATTCGTGATCAAGTGAAAAAGAGAATGTGGTTGTTGAGAAGATCCACACTAACATTCAACGGGTTGATATCCTAACCAAGCCTCTGGCCGAAGAAAGATTCAAAATGTTATATGGAAAGTTAGAATTATTAAATATTGACTAGATAGGGTGTATTTTTACCATATTATCTAAGTATTAAATAATCGCTTTCTTGTCTTATTTTGATAATCTAGCTCATGTTTTGTATTTCTTACGTTATTTAGAGCTAGATTACGCTTTTTGGTCGTTATGAGTGTTTTAGGGCTTTTTGAGTCGAGGAAACCCAAGATGAGTTGAGAGACGACAAAACCAAGGAAGATGATAAATCATTGATTCTGAGTTCTGACATTTCACGATTTTACTGCATAGTTATTTTGAAGTAACAAATGCATAATATCGAAGAGGGGTTTGATAGGAGCACGTAGATGAAAACAGAGGTCAATTCGAGATGGGGGTCAATAGGACCTCTCGGAAATCCTCAAATTTTATATTTTTATTCTTTTATCCTATTCCTTGTACACTTAAGTTACCATTACGAATTCATACCTTATGTATACCCCAAAACTCATCATTGTATCTTAGATTTCATAGAGATTCATAGATCCATATATCATAGTCCATAGGATTCAATTCCATTCTAGATTTTAGATTTGTTTTTACATTTATGTATGAAGACCATTGAAGATTGAAGATTTATTCAAGATTCAAGAGTTATTCTATCTCTTTCTCTTTTACTTATGTCTTTACTTATGTTTAATCTTCCTTCTACTTTTCTTTTAATTATGTTTAGTTAATTTTCCTAGATTGACTCTAGGGTTTGTATATTTAATTGAATCTACATGAGTACTTTTTAGATCTATTTTAGCCTTCCACTTAGATTTATGTTTCATGGTACTTATTCTCATGCATGATTAATTGGTCACTAATTATGTAGGCATAGTTGTGTGATTTTTGCCTTTGCAGGATTAATTGCATGATTGAACTCTTGAAACATAATACGATTTAATTTAATTGTTCTAGCGGAATTTAGATTAATCGTAGGTTTTGCATGTAATTGTATATGTGTCGTAGCTGAACCTTATTGATTATATTTTTGATACTTGCGCTTGTACATTTAGTTTAATTATTATGAGACCTGGCGGTGATTAAGGTTAGAATAAGTGATTATCTTAGATTTTTCTTAGCCGGATTCTTTGATTATTATTAAGTGTATCGCCATCTACGTAGGATTAAATTGGTTAAATGGATTGATTGGTTATTTATGTATGTTTGATTAGATTTTACTACCCTAGGATCAATGCTTTCTCATATTTATTAGTTTCTATATTTTTTTATTAATTGATTTAGTATTTATGTTATTTTATTTGATTTAATTTTTTGTTTTAGATAGAAAATCCATTATTCTAAAGTTTTGTATGCCTAGACATCGTTGAGAATATCTAGTAGAGATAACTCCTATATTTTCAGATATCGGTCCCTGAGGATACGACCCGTGCTTTTCTTTACTACACTATTTTTGGGTAGTGAAAATAGTATCGATCATGGCTCAAAGGTTGATTCATAGTCAACAGGCCGGTAACAAGTCAACACAACGATCCAAGTTGACAATCCAACAACTCATTCGTCTACGACCAAATCAGGTCGATCCATTCAGCCCGATGCTATCGATTTTATATCGACCTGTGTTCCATGAACACTTTTACAAATGTTGACCTATTAAGGGGAAACAAAGGCCATTATCTCCTATCCAGGTCGTAGTCACTTATCCAGGCCGTCTCATTGAATCATTAGGCCATTCTCGTAACGCCCTATACATACAACGACCCGCACGCAATACTGCATTGATGAAGGGGGAATCAAAGGGACTGTAACACCCTTTGTTTTTTCTTTACCTTCTTCAATACGCTAATAAATTTTTAATAATTGATATTTATTTCTCCATGTGTTGCATGCTTTAAGTAACTGTTGTGTTGCAGAGAAATGGGATAAAGGGAGTAATCGTTACTACTTTTGTTCCCTTTCAAATTGATTGTCAAATGTTGACACATTGAAAAAAGTTGCATTTAATACGTGACTGACACCATTGTTGAAGAGGAAGGGATGCGCACGTTCCACATCTCACGCGTGGATACGAAACCTTTCGTATTCCATGTGCGCATGATTCCACGGTCAAGATTGAAGGGAGTAACTTTAAACCTTTCTAATTCGAGCAATCTCAACCCTTATAATTGTCTATATATATCATGAGATTACACTTTCATTTATTGTTTTCACTCGCTGCAAATAGTGCCCTAATTCTCTTGTTTCTCTCTGCAAATTTCAGCCATTATCACCACCATAAAAACCTTGTGTTCTTATTTCTTCTCCGTTTCAAATGGCAGAAACCTCCACCTCTGGCCATCCCGAGATTTCTTGGGAAGATGTCACCAAATATCTTGAGTCGCGCATAAAGTACAAGCCCTACATGGTTCGTGAAACTAATTTCGGGTTTTGCAATCTTGATTCCATGTATGGGATGGTTGAAGCATGTGCGCCTTTCCACTGGATCATCTCCACCAGGCCATCGAAGTTCATCCCCGCTATCGTCAATGCATTCTTCTACAACTAGAATATGGGAGAATCCATTGTAGACCACACCGTTTCTTTGGGAATGACTATCGTCGTCATCCATATCAACGTCTTGCTGGCCGTGAAAGATGTCTTCAACATCCAGGTCGATGGCACGATGGGTATCAACCAAATCTCAAAGTAGCAGCTCCATGTCGTCTACGATTGGGTCATGATCATCCAGGAGCAATACCATGAAAAAACCTTCAAGTGGACCGACACGCATCCCAAGCACAAGCTGCTAGTGGACTTTGTGCAGTTTTGCTTCCTTGTTCATGTTGGGAACCATGACCAAGTAACGCCCTTGAAGTTCCAAATTTTGGCAGCCGTGGTGCTCAACCTGCCAATCTGCTAGGGTAAGTTGCTGGTCTCCTTGCTTCGTGACGAAGCAAAGTTGATCGAGTACACTTTGGAGGGTGATGCCGTTGTTGAAGTTCACCTTTATTCAGAGAAGAGGCCGCTTCATTTTGAAACAAAGGTGACCACTATTGTTTCTTCATACTTTAAAGCACAGGAACTAGTCCGACGTGGATGAGTTTCCCTACAACTTCATCCCTAAGGACCTTCACCAGCTTGAAATGGCAATTGGGGTGGCGCCACAAAAATTCTATGTATCAGGCCGCACCTCATTCGAACTGGTGAGTCAAAAATTGGGTGGACGGTGTTTCCTCGTCCTATCAAAAAGAAGAAAGGGAAGGCCGATGACCTGCCAGTGCCTTCCCAAAAAACCAAAAAGACGCCTCCCCTAGGCCAATCAAGAAGCAATCCACCCACACAGCCGCTCTCAGGCCGTTCAAGCTGATCCTCCCCGTGGAGGTCTAGGAATCTGCCCCTGCCAGGATTCCCTCGCCCTCTCCATCGCCGGATGAGAATCCCTCTCCAATCCGTGATCCTGCAAGCGAGCCGCTCGCCTCACAACAACATCATGTCGGCTCCCCAACCTGCTCGCCTCCGCAGCCCGATGCCCTCCCCGCCCGGTGAGACAACGTTCTCCCGTGCCGGCTTGGTTGAAATTGAGGATTTTACCGAAGATGCCCTGCAGGCACCCTCTTCTCCTCAGGACTCCATTCAAATCCCGACCCCCATATCTCAAGTCCCTCTTATGGAGGAGCAGGACGTGTTCCTACCGATTCAGCCTCTCGTGGATAGACCTCTCTCCACGGCTGAGTCAATTGTGGCCTCTATGAAGGATAAAGCTTGATTGAAGGTAATCGAGCTGCTTCCAGGGATTGAACAGTGCCCCAAGTCCCTCAATCTCGCCACTTGCCTCCAGTCATATCTGGTTTGTAAGCCGAGCTATTATTTTGTTTTTGAGGCACTGCTGCAGATTTTCACCCTAGAAGACGATGAGGACGCAACCAACGACTCCCAATCCCTCGTGTTGTGTTGGGTGAAGGTCGAAGCCAAGATTTTGGGCATCGACCTCCGCCCTCTCTACCTCCACTCCAGGGCGCTCTACAATTCTGTGTTGGTCCCGGTTTGTTAATGGGAAAAATACGTAGAGGGGGGGGTGAATACGTATTTTGAAGTTTTTCAACTTCAAATCCCTTAACTCAGAGTAACA
Organism: Thymus mandschuricus; assembly: GCA_029379335.1. NCBI lineage: Eukaryota > Viridiplantae > Streptophyta > Magnoliopsida > Lamiales > Lamiaceae > Thymus > Thymus mandschuricus. The sequence goes on from CM057074.1 coordinate 7,119,595, forward strand.
AGTAAAGATCTCGTAAAAACTTAAGACCTAGCTGAAGCTAGATCTATAGTATGTAGCTTGCCTGCTTGACCGAAGTGAACACTTGATCAAGAGGGAGTCTTTACTCGTATATGCGGAATTTGGTGAGCTAAAATCTTCTCCTAAGTATTTAAAATATCCAGATTAAGTTGTTTAGATGCTAGTGCAATGGATAAACAAGATAAAGAGTTTAGGGTTAGAGAGATACGACACGAAGATTTATAGTGGTTCGGAGATAACGCTCCTACGTCCACTTTGTTGCACGACGGCAACTGTTCTCTTCACTCAAGAACTTGAAGGTTACGGGTCCTTCAAAAACCTGGTCAAGATCGGGCTTCACTCGCCTGGATCTGACGAACAATGCAGTGATTACGGGTTCACTACTAAGACCTAAACTGGACACGAAACTTCACTCGTTTCTGTCCGAACAACAGGGAGATTCCGGGCTCTCCTTACGGCCTAGTTTCGATCGAGCTTTACACAAACGATGTAAGTGTAGGCTTGGATCTCAACTCTACGATCGAGGCTTCTTCAATCGATGAAAGAAGGGCCTTGGATCTGGACAACCTAACGACACACTCAAAACCTAACAAATGAAGTATAGGGTTTTGGTTGACGAACACACTATGAAGAACTCTTTACAATAGATGCAAAGATTGGCTAGAGTTCTTCTTCTAAGCTTCGGATGAATGAAGTGGGCTTAGAATCTAAGTGTGAAGGCTGTGAAGACGAGTTCCGATGAACTGGAAACTCGGAGAACACTTGGAAACAAAAACTCGAAGATTTACTCGAAGGCTGGGAGTATTTGTTTGCTGTATACGCTCGAATGCTCAAGTAGTGTTCTCTCTTTTCTTCGTCTTCATCCTTCACTATTTATAGGCGGAGGGATGGCTGAGATCCGTTGCTTGGTTGGTGGCCTTGTCCCTCCTCCTCTCGACAGTACTTGCGCAGGCAGTAGCTTTTGCAGGATCCCAGTTTGTCTCTTTGCCGAAAATGGCTAAGTTACAAACTTAACAGTAACTGGGGCGAGCCAGTACTGCTGCGGCGCCTTTGTCGGCCTGGCAGTCAACTCTTCCGCTCCACTCCGCTTTCGACACGTGGAGATTTCGTAATTAATGCTACGATCTCCTGTTGACTGGAGTTCAAAATATGGGCGGGAGTTGCGCTGTCGCTTTCTGGTAGGTAGTGGCTTGCTTTGCTTTGAAGTTGTAGCGTCCGCTCCGAAGTGAGTCGCTTCAGGATCATACTGTAGTGGGTCGCTTTGAAAACAAAGTTTCGTAGTGACCGCTTTAATAAGCGTTGACCCACGTTGACTCGCTTCAGCTTTTCTTTGTAGCGCTTGCTTTGCTTCGCTTTGGTGGCTTCACTTTGACTCCACTGTAGCGGTCGCTTCGCTTCGCTGGTTTCGGTACGCTTCACTTCGGTTTGCCAGACTCGCTTCGCTTTGGAAGAACACACTCAAGCGAGTGGTCTTCACTTGAATTCCTGCAGTCTTTAGCTAAGCAAAATAAAGCCATCCTAACAGATTTAGGCTTAGAAAAATTCTAACCTATTATCTACATCAAAATGGGTCGCTTGGGAGTTGGACACTTGGGGTTTTGGGATCCAATCAAAATAAATGACTTCGTTTATCAAGTATCCCTTATAGTTCCCCCTTAACAAGTTGGTCCATAACAATTCCCAACAATTTCCCCCTTTTTGATGATGCCAAAACCCAAAGGCTAAGATTTAGAAAATTCCAGCCTATCTAACCGTGAAGGGAACTCCAAGCGACTGCTTCCTTTGCAGTTTCGTTTGTAATTTTTCTTTTAAGTTCCTTTCCCTTTTTTTTTTCGGTTAAATTATTTGAGTTTTGTAGCAAAAAGGTAAAGTCATTCACAAAGCAAGTAAATGACACGAGAAGAGACAGAAAATAAAATGAGATAGATGAACAAGAAGTTCACACACAAAAAGATATGTAAGGAACTTGAAACTCTGAGGTTTCCTGCAGTTCCTTTTCTGTCTCCTTCTTCTTCCTTCCGTCACTTCCTTTCTTTCTCCTTCTCTTCTTCCACCTTCTTCTTTTCTTCAACATCTGCCTCCAAATCCTTTGCAATCATTTCCTCTGGTATGACGTATGCACTGAAAACCTTCGCTTCCATCGAATCAACGCTGTGGATACTTGGCCTTCTCCACATCTCTTCCAGTTGGAAGGCTTCATCCACCTCAGCGTCAATGATGCTGCGATTGGGGATACTGGTGCCAGGTAGGAATGGCATAGGAAATACCTCCTTGGCTGGTACCTTGATGATTAACGGTGCGGGTTTTGCAAACTGTGCAAACACGAAGACCTCTTGCCTGAACTTCTCATCATAGGCACCAAGAAAGTTGTTGAGCGCAGTGACCCTCGAGCATTCAGTCTGCAATGGCACTACCTCCCAATAGTAGTATGCTTTGATAAATTTCTCCTTGTAGTATAGCCATTGCTCGAGTAGTTCGTCAGGAATGAACTGCTCGATCTCACAGGCATCAGGGTGCTTTTCTCTGCGCACAGCCAACTCTTCTTCCGACCGGCTGGACATCTGTTCTATGATCATTTTGAACTTCTTTCCTGACTCGCCGTTCCAGGAAGGAAGCTTCTGATTGAGTTGCTTCCGAATGTAGTTGCGTTCTTCTCTGAGAGGGTAGCGGCCAGAGTCAATCATTTCCTTTGCAGTCTTGTGAACTGTATCAATCATAGCCTGATCTAGGCATGCCTCGGATTCTTCTGGCGTGGTTGGAACAAGGATACTTCTGACCAAGACGGATTGGATGAGTTTCATCTCATTGAATTGTTTTTCAATCCGTTCGTCAATGATTTGCAGTTGTTTTGTCCTTATCCTCTTTTCTTTCTCTGCCCTTGAAACAACTACCTTCTCAACTTTGTGATGCTTGGTCGCTGAATCATCTTGCTTAGTTTCTGGACCAGTTTTCTTTGTGGTTGCATTGGAAGAGACATCTGTAGATGGAGTGGCTTCTGCAATTGCTGAAGTAAGTGCAGCACTTGAAGCTGGCGCGACAGCTGAAGTGGGTGCTTCGGCTGAAGTGGCAGCTTGAGAGCTTGAAGTACCTGCAAGAGTTTCCAAAATAAATTGGCGCTTCTTCTCCACCCAAGCCATAGCCTCACTCGCCTCTGCTAGCTTCCGCCTTTCCTCCTTCGTTAGCACAGTAACTGGGGGATGTCGAGCAATAGAAGAGGCAAGCACTTTATCTCCAAGTGGCTTGCGGGGTTCTTCAGGCTTTTTCATCAATTCCACCTCAGAGAGCTTTTCTTTGCCTTTCTTTGCAGACTTCGCCTCTCTCTCCTCTTCTCCAGTACGACCACTTTCCTCCAACAAACTTTCTGTTTCAACAGCTCCAATTACTCCACCTTGTGGCATCCCTTGTAACATCCCTTGTACCATCCCATCAATTTTCAGTACCATCCCTTCCCCCTTTTTGGCATCATCAAAACCAGGGGTAGGGACGATTGTCTTTCCAGTAAGGGACTTGTGAAGTACCTCAATCTTATCTAGTACAGCATGAAACATTTCTTCCGTTCGTGACGCGAAGACTTGCTCTTCCGCGATTGTCCTTCCAGTAAGCTCTCTCTTGTCAATGGCACTCTTTCCTTTGACCTCCTTCAATTGGGTTCGAAGTAAGTCAAGAGTCTTCTTGGTACTGAGGAGTTCACTTTCTTTCATCATCAATTCTCTCTCCTTGTTCTCCACTTTCTTTTTCAGCTCCTTTACTTCCTTTTCCAACGTCTCCTTCTCTTTACCAACTGTGACAAGCTTGGTATTCACCTCTCTCAAGCGGCTCCTTTCTGCATCACGCGAGCCCTTGAGATCTTTCACGAGTTTCACTTGAGCCTCCATTGCCTTCTCCTTCTCCTCCAACTCCATCTTCTGTTTGGTGATCTCGTCTTGCATACTTAAGATCTCTGCGTTCTTAACCTCCATTTCCTCTGCATGATCCCTCATCAGTTTCTTCTCATGAGTGGTTGGGGTGTGCTCAGGGATCTTAGCATTCGGATAGGCACGCTTTACTTTCGCGTCCAGCGTATCCCAGAAACTGGTTCCAGTGAGAAATGCATGAAAACCGCTCTCACCGATGAAGTCCAGAAGCTTTCCTTCCATCTGTATGAGGTCTTCCTTTGAGAAGGCCTCCAGAAGCTTGAAGACTTTGTAGAACTCTGTGCCGCGGTAGGTGACATATGTCAAGAAATCGACCATCTTGGTGAAGAAGTCACTTGACACTGGCACTGAAGGATATCGAGTTTTGAGGGTTTCAGCAGCTTGCTCTCTGTCTCTCTTGTATCTCTTGAGAGCATTCATCCGTGTGGGGGTTTTGGAGGTTTGGGACTGGGGAAAAATGGGAGTATGGGCGGTATCGGCTTTTCCCACCGATGTTGAAGGGGATTGGAATGGTGTAGCTTTAGTAGAATGGGTAGGTTTTGTGACTGGATGAGTTTGCTTGGTTTCAGTGTCCTCAAGCGGCTTCTCTACCGCCTCGCTTTCTTGGACAGATGAAGTGCTTTGCTTCAATTTCTTCTTCTTCCCTTGCTTTGCAGCCGCTTGCTTCAAGGGTGAAGCGGCTCGCTTCGTTCGGGGAGCTTCAGCTTTTGCTTTCACAACTTTGCTTGCTGCGGGCACTTCTACAACTAGAAGTCCCTTATCCATTGGAATTTTTGTTGACTTCCACTGTTCATAGAAGACTGTCTTCTTGCTGTATATAGCCATGTCTGAATCCGGCCATCTTATCTCCGGATACTTTAGCTCCAACGCGACTGACAGTCTTGAAAAGAATTTCAACTTTCCCTTGCGTAGAATCTTATCTGGAGTTCCTGGTACGAATGCAAAGTCTTCTGCAGCTTCGTGAATTTGCTTGAGAAGCCACCCATGCCAGTTGAATTTCATTCCTGTGAGGCTGTCGACGATCATGGTGGTGCCGATCATCTTCGTCTCTGACAGCGTGTCGAGGGAACCGACATAGCATGCAATGCTTCTCGTAAAGAGTTCGCAGATGAGATTGAACGGTTCCTTCAAATTTTTGCGAAAATTTGCCTCCTTGAAGTTCGGCTCTGCTCCGGCAACTTTAAATCGATCATACTGAACTTCGGCAGAAAGGCCTAAATCTAGCAGAGAATCTCCTCCTTCTCTTGGTAGATCGAACACCTTGATGAGTTCACTCATATCAACTTCCACCGGCTTCCTGGTTCGTGGATTGGTGAAGGAAGATGTATTCTGTTCCTTCTTCAGATTCAGCAGAATCTCTCCGATGGCTTTCGCCAGAATCTTCGTCGGAACCAAAGTTACGAACTTCCATAGACCGGCCGTGGTCACGGCTCTACGGAAGAAACCATCCTTCTCTATGACGATCGGGTCGAGATGGGGCTCGACGTTGATGTGATCGCCAATATTTGACATGAACTTCTCCATCGTTTCTGTACTCTTCTTCTTGCCCATGATAAATATGAAAGAAATTTGAAGAGAGTTTTTACGATGAAATAGAAAGGGGTTGAGACTCGTGAGTTGCAGAGGTTGCAGATCTAAGCACGAGAATGGAAAATTTTGAAGGCTGTGAAAGTTTTGCAGTTCTGCCTCGTTGCAAATATATATAGAGTAAGATCTTGGCTGATGTGGCAGGGGCATTCTGGTAAAATCACTCCTAGGGTTTTGTGCGTAGGCGGCGACCTCCGGTGATGGAACTGACGTGTCTGGAGTCATCACTGGAAAAGTGAACCGCCAAATCCGCTTGACGTGGCCACGTGGCTGTTGATGATTCGTCTCTCCAACAGTAGTCAATCCAGCGGTTGAGATTTCGAGACGGTTCAGATTCGACGGCTGGATTGAGTGCGATTTTTCCCGCTTTCCTCGGCTTTGACGTCCACGCGCCTGTCATTTCTTCTTCTACGCGCCACTGCATTAAATGCTTGGCAGAAAGTGAAATAGGCACTCGAGTGCAGACAGCTCATACGCTTCGCTTCGTATCCGCTCGCTTCAAGTGTAGCCACTTCGGCATTCACTCGCTTGCGGAGTACTCGCTTCACGTGACTGTTCCGCACTCGCTTGCGATGGCTAGCTTTGAGTGACGAAGCACTCGCTTGGCCATTTGAAGCGACTGGAATAAGAAATTAAATTTCTTTACTTAATTTAAAATGTTTCTGACTTACATACTTCGAGGATAAACAAGAGTGTTTTCCTCTTCGTATTTGTGTCAGATTCATTTCATGTTTTCCACGTAGTGAGTGAAGGTTTCAAGCACGCTTCAGCTCATTTAGTGTACTTAAAATTGAAATGCTTACCAGTCAATCTCACTTCGTAGGAGATTGATACCACACGTTGATTGATTGATTCCACTTGTTGATGACTGCTTGTGTTGATTCCACTTGTTGAAAAGTTTATCACTTGTTGTGTATCCCATCTTCTTGGTATTCGTCTTCATGGCATTCATCTTCCTCTACGAATTAGAGAGTCCTCCATCGAAGTGAATGAGGGAGGAAATGAATATAGTACACAAGCTTACTACAACCCAGAGGGGAGCTTCACGTAAGTGTACATATTCACGATGAATGGGGGATGAGTACAAGTCCTTATCTCAGAGCAGAAATGGACAGGATGACAATGAGAATGCTCTGACAAGACAATCTCGTATTTTACGCAGAAGCATGTCACCAGCCCTGCAACCTTTTGTAGAAAAAGGTAAACCTTCAAGCATCCTCCTATATGCTACAGAATGAACTTGCAGTCGACTCGCTTTGACCAAACATTGGGCAAATTGAAGCGATGCAAAGTTCAAGATGAGAGGGGAATGGATAGACATCCGGCAGCTCAACTCAGTGAAGAGTGAGTAATGAATGGATATTTATCCACGATGAAGGAGATGAGAGGACTTGCTCCTCTTCGGCGGAAAGTTGGGAAGAGGACACAAGGTCTAGGTGCCAGCCCTGCCTAAGCTTTCACCATTTTTACGTGGGAAGGCCCGATACAAGACCCCACAACCGTTACTAGAAACGGCACTTGCGAGTGTTTATACCCACTCGCTAGGAATCCTAGGCTAGGTAGCAGCTTTCCTTGCTTGCTTTGGAAGCAGCTTGCTCCGGGAGCAAACAATAGTTCCCCCTTAACCAATGGCTTAACAATTCCTGTAAGCGGGTAGGGAACGTCTTCCAACACTCCACCTTGCTCCACCTTATTTCTCCTTCTTCAAGCGAATGAGATCTTGAAGTGACTCGCTTGAGTTGGTGAAGATCCGAAGCGAGTGATTGGCGACCACTCCTTCGTGCATCCTGGATCTAGCATTCTTCACCAGGGTCTAACAACCCTAATTCCATGCATAGCTGATTGAAACGAGACTCAGCTAGAGGCTTGGTGAGGATATCTGCTCGCTGGAGATCGGTATGAATTTTCTCGAGCTTGATATCCTTCTTCTTGACATGATCACGAATGAAGTGATGTCGGATTTCCACGTGCTTGCATCTGGTGTGTAGCACTGGATTCTGCGAGATGCATATAGCACTGTTGTTGTCGCAGAAAATCGGAATTTCATTCGCTTCAACATTGTAGTCCTTCAACTGCTGGCGAAGCCATAGAATTTGAGAACAGCAACTTCCTGCGGCCATATATTCGGCTTCAGTCGTTGAAGTGGCTACACTCGTCTGCTTCTTTGAGAACCATGAGATCAGCTTGCTTCCCAAGAACTGACACGTGCCTGAAGTTGATTTCCTATCAATTCGGCACCCTCCATAGTCAGCGTCTGAGTATCCAGTGAGCTCCAGATTGTCCTCCGTTGGATACCACAGCCCCATATTGATAGTGCCCTTCAAATATCGAAGAATTCTTTTGGCAGCTTCAAGATGGCTGTGCTTGGGGTTGCTTTGGAATCGAGCGCAGACTCCGACTGCAAAAGCAATATCTGGCCTGCTTGCAGTGAGATAGAGAAGTGACCCAATTAGGGCACGATAATCTGTAGGATTCACAGATTTTCCTTCCTCGTCTGGCTCCATCTTCCAGTTGGTATTCATTGGAATCTTCACAGCTTTAGCATGCTGAATACCAAACTTGGCAAGCATGTCTCTAGTATACTTTGCTTGATTGATGAAGATACCATCATCCTGCTGCTTCACTTGAAGACCTAAAAAGCAGCTCATCAAGCCAATCATTGACATCTCATATTTGGTCCTCATCAGCTCTTCAAACTTCTCGCTAAGCGACTGATTTGGTGACCCAAATATGATGTCATCTACGTAGATCTGAACCCATAGCATATCTTCTCCATGGTTGATCGTGAATAGGGTTCGATCTATCTTTCCTTTGTGAAATCCATTTTCCACTAGGAATTGAGAAAGTGTATCGTACCAAGCTCTGGGGGCTTGCTTCAACCCATATAGAGCTTTCTTCAAGCGGTACACTTTGTCTCCTTGCTCGAAACCCGGTGGCTGCTCCACATACACTTCTTCCTTCAATTCACCGTTCAGGAACGCGCTCTTCACATCCATTTGATAGACTTTAAACTTCTTGGTTGCTGCATAGGCTAGAAACAATCTGATAGCTTCAAGACGTGCCACTGGAGCGAAGGTCTCGTCAAAGTCGATTCCTTCCTCTTGGCAGTAGCCTTTGGCAACGAGACGCGCCTTGTTCCTTACTACGTTGTGGTCCTCGTCCGTCTTGTTCTTGAACACCCATTTGGTGCCAATAACGTGCTGAAATTTGGGACGATCCACGAGGTACCATACGTCGTTTCTGGTGAACTGGTTCAGCTCTTCTTGCATGGCGATCACCCAATTTGAATCGGCTAAGGCTTCTTCTACGCTTGTCGGCTCAATGTTTGAGAGAAAGCAGCTGAACATGGCACTTTCTCCAAACACTTGTCTTCTGGTCACTACACCCTTGGATGGATCTCCAATGATTTGACTTGGTGAGTGATCTTTGAGCCACGCGCGCTTGGATCCGCCAGCTTCATCTTCATCGTCTTCCTTGTCACTCGCTTCACCATCTGGAGCGACTGGATTGGGTGCTTCGCCTGAACTCGCTTCAGGAGTCTTGGGGGCAGCTTCATCTTTTCCTTGGACTTTCTGCTCGCTTGAGCCTTTGATTTCTTCTTCATCCTCAAGTATGTCCCAAGTAAGAGTGTTAATGGGTTCCTTGCTTGACTTTTCGTCTTTAGATTGATCCTGTTCCTGTGGATGACTTAAAGAAGATTCATCAAATACGACATGGGGTGATTCCTCCACAATTAGGGTTTTACAGTTGAACACCCTAAAGGCTTTGCTTGATGTAGAATATCCTAAGAATATTCCTTCATCAGCTTTGCTTTCAAAGGCTTTCAACTGTGACTTCCCATTGTCATGGATGAAGACCCTACAACCAAAAATATGGAAATAAGATATGTTAGGAATTCTCCCTGTCCATATTTCATATGGTGTTTTGTCGTGCCGTTTGCAGAGAAGTGTTCGATTCTGCGTGTAGCATGCAGTATTGGCAGCTTCAGCCCAGTACTACATTGGAAGTTTTGAGTCTGCTATCATAGTTCGAACAGCTTCCTTGATGATTCGATTTCTTCTTTCAGCAACTCCATTCTGCTGTGGTGTGCGTGCTGAGGAGGTCTGATGTGCTATGCCATGCTCCGTGCAGTAAGCTTGAATGGTAGAGTTCAAAAACTCTGTGCCTTTATCGGAGCGGATGGTCACGATAGCTTGATTCTTCTCCACAGCCAATCGCTTGAGCAGTTGTGGTAGCTTGGTCAGAGTCTCCTTCTTGCTGTAGAGAAATACGACCCAAGTGTAGCGAGAAAAGTCGTCGACTACAACTAGAGTGTACTTCCTACCATTTATACTAACTGGAGTAACTGGACCAAACAGATCCATGTGAAGCAGCTCGAGCACTCGCTTGGAAGAGGCTTCTTCAAGACTGGCGAAGTGCGTCTTTGTCTGCTTCCCTCGTTGGCATGGTGAGCATGGATGGTCTTTGATGAAGACTTCATTTGGCATGCCTTGCACCAAACCCTTACGAGCTAAGCGATTGATGGCTTTGAAGTTAAGATGGTTCAAGCGTCTGTGCCATAGCCATCCAATCTCTGTAGCACTCCTTGCTACTAAGCACGTCTCCACTTTGCAGCTATCCCATTGTGCTATATAGACGTTCCTTTGTCTTATTCCAGTAAGCACAATCTGGGATGAAAGGTTGCTCTTTACTATGCACTTGTTGGAAATGAATTCCACCTTGTATCCTTTGTCACAGAACTGTGAAATGGATAACAAGTTGTGTTTCAGTCCTTCCACGTAGGAGACTTCTTCAATCGTGAGCTTTCCAACTTTCAGTGCGCCGTATCCTCTGGTGCTTCCTCGAGAGTTGTCACCAAAGGTTACGTGTGGACCCTTCTTCTCAATGTAGTCTTGAAGTAGAGCTTTCATGCCGGTCATGTGTCTCGAACATCCACTGTCCAAGTACCAGATTTGTTGACCCTCATTTGGCATGGGATCCACGGCGCCCACCTGCAATTAGACAGATTTTGGTACCCAAATCAGTTTGGGTCCTTGCAGGTTAGTTCCCTTAGGTACCCACACTTGCTTCACTTTCTTTTGAAAGGGAGCTTGTGTTTTGGGTTTCTCGACCTTCGAAAACTGTGACTTCTGCCTTAAAGCAGCTTCACATGTGCAGCAGTGTGTGCAGGAGGGGTAGCGGCTCGCTTCAGTCCTACCTATGCTCTTTCCACTTTGCTTAAATCCTGAAGCGACTCGCTTCGGATTAGCTTTGGGTTTAGAGACTGACTTAGGGTTTCTAGTCTGTCGAAGCGGCTCGCTTGGTTTCCTCAAAGCGGTCCAACTAGGGTTTTGACCCTGACTCGCTTGAGTAACCTTGGAAGTTCGAAGCGGCCTCTTTGGTCCTTCGAATTCTTCCCCCTCAATGTTAGTCCGGTTGGACCATCTCCAGTCCGGATAACGTGACACATAGACATTACTCCTTTTCTTGAAAGGGAGATCCTTTGTCTCTGGTGTCTTGGTCTGAAACTTAGAAGCTTCAACAGTTTTCCCACTACCTTTGGATTGGTAAACTTTAGCATGGTGAGTGCTAGGGACTGTTGAGTTTTGCTTACCCTTAGATTCTGCCCTTAAAGATATAGACATCTTCATTGGCTTCTTCTTAGGGTTTTCAGCCATTTTGCCTTTGTCTTTGTTAGTGGTCGCTTTGGATGCAGTGGGCATTTCCAAAGTGACTGATGGTGTCGTGTTTGAAGCACCAACAAAGACAGTTGGCTTGGAAGGTCCACCCTCATATCCAAGTCCTCCCTTTCTACCAAAAGGTAGAAGAGAACTTTCTAGTGCCTGTCTAGCATATGAAGCTTTGTTTAAGTTGGCAACTAGAGTGGATTGGGCTTCATACCTTCCCTCCAAGTTTTGATGTCTCGCGAAGAGATCCTCGAACTTACTAGTCATAGCCCTTAGATTAAGTTTGACTTGATCAAGCTCAGTGGCTAGCTTTCGGTTCTCCTTCTCGCTTTGAGACAGAGCTTGTTGCAGCACTTCGTGGTCACTTGACAGTTTCTGATGTTTGTCAAACAAACCACTCCATGCAGAGGAATTTGCTTCCTCTTGGTGTGTGTGTGCGAGTGTAATTGAACTGGGTGAGGGATAGATGAATACCTCTCCTGTTTCTTCATCGGTGAGCGCCATAAATCCAAGATCCTCTCCATCACTGGAGTTGGGATCAGTGAATGCGTCTGAGTCGCTTTGTGGATCTTCAGTTGAAGCGACCGGAGCTTCACTTGCTACAAGCGCTCGCCTTGGAGCATCCCTCTTTGCTTTGAGTTCTTCACGCTCCTTCGCACTCAGCTTTGGGCAATCGGATTTGTAGTGACCCATCTTGTGGCAGTGGTAACACTCCACTTCCATCATGTCTCTCGGGATCGACTTTGTCGTCTCTTCTCTCTTCCCTTTTCCTTCTCGAGCATCAGTGCTCCTCCCCTTGTACTGCTTGTAGAACCTTTTGTATTTGCCCACTCGAGAGTTCATCTTGTTGAAGTTCTTGGATAAGAACGCAATGTGTTCTTCCAACTCTTCCCTCGTCATCTTGGCTAGCGACTGCTCGCTTGGCCCTTCAGCAGCTTTAAAAGCTACTCCTTTTGACGTAGTGGGCGCTTCATCCTCTTCGTCGAGGTTCATTCGATTCAGATCGAATTCGTGAGCTTTGAGTTCGGAAAACAGTATCTCCGGTGTGAGCTTTGATAGATCCTTGGTTGCTAGATACAGCTCCTTCATTGTCTGCCACTTCCTAGTGAGAGCTCGAACAATCTTCAGGTTGACTTCCTTATCCGTGAGTTCCTTCCCAAGCGAGTTGAGAGTTGCAGTGATGTTGGTGACTCTCAGTTCGAAGGTGTCGATGGATTCTCCTGGCTTCATTATCAGGCTTTCAAACTCCCGCATTTGTACGGCAAGTTTGTTTTCTTTGATTTTGTCAGTGCCTTGAGAAATGAGAGCTAGGGTTTCCCACATCTCCTTCGCTGTTGCGCACTTCCTAATCCTTGGAAGATAGGCGTCCGACACGGTGCTCTGCATCGTGTGGCGTGCGATCTTGTCAAGATTGGCAATCTTGAATTCGTTGGGAGTGTACTCATCTTTGTCCTTGTCTACTAGTTGTTGTCGAACATGAGCTGCTCGTCCTTCCGCTGCTGGAACATCCACAGTGATGCTCTTCTTGATTGTGATAGGTCCATCTTCTATGACCTCCCACATGCGGTCATGGACGGAACATAAGAAGCTCTCCACACGGAAGCTCCAGATCTCGTAGCCTTCAATGGAAAACTGTGGAAGACTAGAAGCATTCATGGTAAACAGTTAGTAGTAATGCAGTATGCGTGGGTGAGATTTTGATGCACTTAGGAAATAGGATCCGGTTCAGTGAGACAACGTGAAGTGAGTGGGGACTCACTTCGGATATGCAAAGCAGAGGCTCGAAAGAACCGCTGCTCTGATACCACTTGTTGGTCCCGGTTTGTTAATGGGAAAAATACGTAGAGGGGGGGGTGAATACGTATTTTGAAGTTTTTCAACTTCAAATCCCTTAACTCAGAGTAACAAGTAAAGATCTCGTAAAAACTTAAGACCTAGCTGAAGCTAGATCTATAGTATGTAGCTTGCCTGCTTGACCGAAGTGAACACTTGATCAAGAGGGAGTCTTTACTCGTATATGCGGAATTTGGTGAGCTAAAATCTTCTCCTAAGTATTTAAAATATCCAGATTAAGTTGTTTAGATGCTAGTGCAATGGATAAACAAGATAAAGAGTTTAGGGTTAGAGAGATACGACACGAAGATTTATAGTGGTTCGGAGATAACGCTCCTACGTCCACTTTGTTGCACGACGGCAACTGTTCTCTTCACTCAAGAACTTGAAGGTTACGGGTCCTTCAAAAACCTGGTCAAGATCGGGCTTCACTCGCCTGGATCTGACGAACAATGCAGTGATTACGGGTTCACTACTAAGACCTAAACTGGACACGAAACTTCACTCGTTTCTGTCCGAACAACAGGGAGATTCCGGGCTCTCCTTACGGCCTAGTTTCGATCGAGCTTTACACAAACGATGTAAGTGTAGGCTTGGATCTCAACTCTACGATCGAGGCTTCTTCAATCGATGAAAGAAGGGCCTTGGATCTGGACAACCTAACGACACACTCAAAACCTAACAAATGAAGTATAGGGTTTTGGTTGACGAACACACTATGAAGAACTCTTTACAATAGATGCAAAGATTGGCTAGAGTTCTTCTTCTAAGCTTCGGATGAATGAAGTGGGCTTAGAATCTAAGTGTGAAGGCTGTGAAGACGAGTTCCGATGAACTGGAAACTCGGAGAACACTTGGAAACAAAAACTCGAAGATTTACTCGAAGGCTGGGAGTATTTGTTTGCTGTATACGCTCGAATGCTCAAGTAGTGTTCTCTCTTTTCTTCGTCTTCATCCTTCACTATTTATAGGCCGAGGGATGGCTGAGATCCGTTGCTTGGTTGGTGGCCTTGTCCCTCCTCCTCTCGACAGTACTTGCGCAGGCAGTAGCTTTTGCAGGATCCCAGTTTGTCTCTTTGCCGAAAATGGCTAAGTTACAAACTTAACAGTAACTGGGGTGAGCCAGTACTGCTGCGGCGCCTTTGTCGGCCTGGCAGTCAACTCTTCCGCTCCACTCCGCTTTCGACACGTGGAGATTTCGTAATTAATGCTACGATCTCCTGTTGACTGGAGTTCAAAATATGGGCGGGAGTTGCGCTGTCGCTTTCTGGTAGGTAGTGGCTTGCTTTGCTTTGAAGTTGTAGCGTCCGCTCCGAAGTGAGTCGCTTCAGGATCATACTGTAGTGGGTCGCTTTGAAAACAAAGTTTCGTAGTGACCGCTTTAATAAGCGTTGACCCACGTTGACTCGCTTCAGCTTTTCTTTGTAGCGCTTGCTTTGCTTCGCTTTGGTGGCTTCACTTTGACTCCACTGTAGCGGTCGCTTCGCTTCGCTGGTTTCGGTACGCTTCACTTCGGTTTGCCAGACTCGCTTCGCTTTGGAAGAACACACTCAAGCGAGTGGTCTTCACTTGAATTCCTGCAGTCTTTAGCTAAGCAAAATAAAGCCATCCTAACAGATTTAGGCTTAGAAAAATTCTAACCTATTATCTACATCAAAATGGGTCGCTTGGGAGTTGGACACTTGGGGTTTTGGGATCCAATCAAAATAAATGACTTCGTTTATCAAGTATCCCTTATAGTTCCCCCTTAACAAGTTGGTCCATAACAATTCCCAACATTCTGCCTCCTTTTTTAGGCGACGAGTTTGATTCTATTCAAACTCCGGACTCTTCACCACCTAGGAATGGGGGTGGAGATCAAGCTCTACAATCTCTCTCTCCCTCTCCATACCTCCCTCTCCATACCGTGTCGATGTCGCGGCCGGGCTCCAAACTATCTCTGCCAAATTATCCTTGCTTGACATTGATGTCACGGAGAGAATTTCACATGCCGTTGCTGAGGCCCAGGATGACATTATCAAAGAATCCAAGACCCAGGCCGTCGATGCTGCCAGGGAGTGAGTAACTATTTTTGCAGTTAATCACTTGAAGCAGTATACTGACAAACTCCTCCCTGCCCAACTCAACAGTAACAAAGTGGCATTCACTGACTCGGTCAACGAAGTTTAGGACGACGTGGTGAAGGTCGATGCGAGGTTGTCCGAATTCATTATCCAATTATCAAACTCCACGCCCGTCGTCAATGAAGACACCAATGCCATTGTTCAATGATGTTGTCGCCCTGAAGGAGGAGATGACCCCCCTTCGTTCCATCATCAACGCCCTTTCGAATGATGTCGAAAAGGGAGAAGGAGCGAAGATGGAGAAGGAGAAGCAATCACTCTCCTGCAAATCAAAATCCAAATCTCCGTATAAGTCGGCTCCACCTCCCCCCTCTCCTTCTCTGCCTCCCTCGAAGAAGAAGAAGAAGAAACCCACAGCTGATGCGCAAGCTCGCCGCAGCCAAGAGGCCGAGGTCATTGAGGCAGTGACCCTCGCCGGTGCCTCTCACGAGCAGGTCATCAACCCCATCCTCCAATGGTGTTTCATTGCCGAGCGCCGGGCTGAAGAAGCCAGGAGGAAAGCGCCAGAGGAATGGATTGGCCATTCCACCAACGAGCTCATTCTCGAGGCCAGTTCTCAGCAGGCCATGTACTTGCTCGACGTGAAGCAGAATGCCATGTTGACGGAGCTCACCAGTTGCTTCACTCTGCTTTTTCACTGGATCAAGGACCTCTCCCTTCCAGCCGAGGCTGATGCTACTTACGACGCCTACATGAAATTTCCTTACCATGAGTTCATTGTCGAACTTCGCAAGAGAGCAGCAGAGGCCGATGTGACACTCAGGGCGGCTGCCAAACAATATTTCACCGCCCCGGTGGTTGGTTCTTCCCCATATCTTAATTATTCAAGAATCGACCACTATGTCGCATTGACCGCCATCGGTCAAAAGGTCGACATTTCAAATACCAATCCCGAGTATTGTCGTATTAGGGATGGTATTTATGCAAGTATGAGGGTGATGTCGAGGGAGCAGATTCAGGAAGAGAGAATCGTAGCCCGTGCTCAAAGGAAACAATAGATTAGGTAATTTTGTAATCTATCCTTTTGTAAAATTCATTTATGTTCCTACCATAGCCCTGTATATCTCTTATGTAAATGTGCTAATGAACTGAATGAAGTAAAAATCATTTATTCGACCAGATGACAATACCTCTTTGTCCAGGCTAACTGTCTTTACTGTTTACTTTACTTATTTTTATTTAAATGTCTCTCTTATAATTCCCTATCAACCTTCGTGTTGATCAAGCTTATGATCTCATTATAAACTTAGGAATTATTTGTAAAGTGTTGGGTTTTGACATCATCAAAAAGGGGAAAATGTTGGGAATCCTTTGCAATTTGATTTTGATGATGTTTTTCGAAACCACATTTAGGCATTATTTTCACTTGTTTAGGGTCAAGGCCAATAGATCGACAAGGTACATGTTAGTGCAGGTCGAGTACCTTAAAGTTTGAGTCAAGTTTGATCCACCATGTAAGAGAAAGGTTGTTAATCGACCTTACTCATTAGGATCGAACTTGATATATGTAGATGTCTGTCGACCTTCCTACTCAAGCTTCCATCCTGCAAGTGATACGATCCTTGATGACCGATGGTAAACACACGCGGAAGAAACGAAACTAACTACGAATGGATATCCCAATACGTCAAAGGACTAAACCCTCCTAAGTACTATAGATAAACCGAAGTCTCTATAACCCAAAGAAACGGTCGCCAAGCCACACGGGGACGATGAATGACACACAACGAGGTTTGATTGACTCGCTGATTCGCCGGATAATGAATTCGTCTTGGAATAATCAAGAGGAAATTCGAAGAACTCTCAAGAGAGAATAAACTCACAATAATGTTAATGAATAATCTGATCTAATTTTCGTCCATGATATATGAGCCATATTTATAGGCTTCATAGAGTCCTAATTCCACAAGGAAACTAGTTAAAAACTTATCCTAAAAGATATCAAACCAAATCCTAGTCTAAAAAGGAATAAAATCACCAAAATAATGCTAAAAATTAACGACCAACTATACTACTCATAAAAAACGAAAATTAATAAAAATAAACAACTAAATAAACTACTAAATAATATCTTCCATCTTCAGCCCATATCATCTTTAATTCTTGGCCCATGAAGTGAATTCCACGATCTACGGGCTGCATCATTCCCCTCCTCTTGAAGAAGATTTGTCCTCAAATCTTGGTCGCCTCCTACAACAAAAGGAAAGAAATTATGCTTCTTCTTCGTCTCATCGAACAGCATGGACTCCAACTCTTTCAGCCCCTCCAACTCAATTCGATGTTCACTTCTTTTAGTTGATAATATGCCATGAAATGTATCTTTGGAAGAAACATCATCGAATGCCTGCACAAATGAATAAGTAGAAGAAAATAGACAATCAAGATCATTAATGGACGAAACATTCGCCTTCTTCCACTTTGCCTCCATGGACTTCTCCTCATTCACTATCCACTCCAAAGCACTACTCTGATCAAGTAGAGACTCATGCATCAATCCATACTCGTTTGTCTCTACTTTCTCTTCCTTGGACTTCACTATCTCCACCTCCTTTGACAGTTGCAATTGATCATCCTCATCCACTTGCGTTGGAGTAAGAGAAACAAACGACACTTCATCCTCGACATGAATGATGTTCTCTTGCTGCTCTCCATCGCACTCCTCATTTTGCACACTCTGATCAATATCATCAAATAAACTAAGAAGTGGTCCAGGAGGTGCTTCGATTTCTTCTACCTCCTCATTCAGTTTTTCCACATCATCTCGAACCGGAGTGAACGTACTCTTAGCATCTGACCTTGGCTTCACAAATGGACGTGTGTACTCCTTCGGTTGCTCTTCTTTCTCCCAAAAGCTTCTCTTCGAATATGAAACAGTAGTAGCTTGGGACTGCCTCCAACTATTTTGATTCCCACGATAGAATTGGAAAGGTGCAAAATGTTTCCTCATCACCGCCTTCATCTCTTTCCAAGTTATGATTGGCTCCACTCCATTCCTTCTTCTACTCTTAGCCAATCGATCCCACCAAGTTAGAGCATAGTCCGATAACAACCTGGATGCCAAGTTCACCTTCTTGAACTCAGAATAGTTATGATGACAAAAAGCTATCTCCATATTTCTCTCCCATTGAAGATACAACTCTGGATCATATTTCCCTTGAAAGTAGGTAATGTCCACTTCTTCGTCCTCACCAAGATGACCACGTTGGTTGTATTGTCGGACTTTTTCTTTGTAACGACCTCCACTCTTCGAACAAATTAACACCGACTCAGACCTCATCTCCTCGCCCCATTGTTTCACCATCGCCTCTATCATGGATTTCGTTTGTGAATCAAGCTCTTCATCCGACATACCTGCAAAAGGTTAGTAAAATAGGATCCTCACAACCTCACAAGCACTCGTGTATCACTCAAAGATAATTCACTCAACACTCGATATGATGGCTTTTACCCTCTTTTAATCTCACCTCTCCTGCCTTTTTCCACTCAATTCTCTCTTAAGAGGCTCAAATTCCCTTAATCTACCACAAAAATCACTATTAACGAACCAAGAGTACTGAAAGTAGGAAGGAAGGATGATCGGACTAAGAAAACCCTAAACCGAGACACGAAAAAAGACACGAAAATTTTACCGAAAACTTCGGCAGACGATTTGACCCTTTAAACGACCTTTTTTTGCAAAAATAATGGACCGATTCCGACGTAGTGGGAACCACCGTATAGATCTTTTCGAGAGCTTTCCGAAAAGGTATTATGGAGCAAAATCGGAGTTCGTATGCAAAAGTTATGGCCGTTTTAGTGCTGGCCGACGAAAAACACGAGAAAAGACGAAAACACACCGAAACGAATATATAACTGATATCCCAATGAAGAAACACGTAATAACCAACTCAGAAAACACAGTGACACACTAGGGCTTCGAATATATCCTTCTTTTTTTTTTTTTTTTTTTTCGAAACTTTTTTTTTTTTTTTTTTTGATCGAAACTTTTGCCCCTAATATGTCACGACAACGTGTAGAAGACTCACCTAAGACGTGTTATATAATATAAGGTATTTATATTCTGAGTATGTTTCCTATTCTTATAAGGAAAGAAATCTTCTACTCCTTAATGACCAAGAAAACAACTTTGACTAGGTATCAAAACGAATCTGAATACTTGACACGAAAAAAAAACTACAAGAACGACTCTGAAATTTTGACACAAACGAATCTGAATTTTTTTTTTTTTTTTTTTTTTTGACACAGGAACGAAATAGACGAATGAAGGAACAGAACAATACGAAGACTCAAAACGACACGAAAGACACGAACAGAAAGCAACACGAAGACACGAAAATCAAGACGAAAAGGATGATAGAACCTGGATGACGTAGACTCTGGCTCTGGTGCCAAATGATACGATCCTTGATGACCGATGGTAAACGCACGCGGAAGAAACGAAACTAACTACGAATGGATATCCCAATACGTCAAAGGACTAAACCCTCCTAAGTACTATAGATAAACCGAAGTCTCTATAACCCAAAGAAACGGTCGCCAAGCCACACGGGGACGATGAATGACACACAACGAGGTTTGATTGACTCGCTGATTCGCCGGATAATGAATTCGTCTTGGAATAATCAAGAGGAAATTCGAAGAACTCTCAAGAGAGAATAAACTCACAATAATGTTAATGAATAATCTGATCTAATTTTCGTCCATGATATATGAGCCATATTTATAGGCTTCATAGAGTCCTAATTCCACAAGGAAACTAGTTAAAAACTTATCCTAAAAGATATCAAACCAAATCCTAGTCTAAAAAGGAATAAAATCACCAAAATAATGCTAAAAATTAACGACCAACTATACTACTCATAAAAAACGAAAATTAATAAAAATAAACAACTAAATAAACTACTAAATAATATCTTCCATCTTCAGCCCATATCATCTTTAATTCTTGGCCCATGAAGTGAATTCCACGATCTACGGGCTGCATCAGCAAGGCCTTAGAAGATTTCAAGTGTTGGATCGTTAACCCAAGGCCGTTGATCCGCCTTCATGGATCAACACGATATGTTCCTTGCCACGTAGAATGCCAGCAATGACAATTCCTTCAACGGCTAGAAGTGGGTCACCATTCCAATGGCTAGTGTCACATCATCATGACTCCAACGACTAGTTTTCAAAATGCTTATAGATACTTCAAGAATAATCGGAATCAAGTACGGGAAACTCAAGCTATCAATGCAAATACTCTGGCGAAATCTCTCCCAAAGTTATTATCTTTTCACGTATACGAAATCCCACTAGTTTCCCAAACACTTGACGAATAGATATTTCCGATTACGATCACTCTCCGACGACGAAGCGTTCACTTCTGCTTGTCGCCGATCAATATATCTTCTTCTCCAACGTAGTTCGAAGTTAGAAAGTGTGATTGTGTTTTTCACCATTAGAGTTAGTCAAGCTCTGTGTTTTTGGTGAAAGGTCGTTTCTGTTACCATACGCAAGGTTGTAAGGGTCACGACTCAATACTCTTGTCTAGGTACAGTCAAGTTAGATTGTACTTAGAACTGATACTCAGTCAGTATAAACACGAGAGAAGTTGGATCCAAAGTAAAGGGATTCTCAGGTCGAGCTCGACCCCCCGTGGACGTAAGAGGGTTATCTCTGAACCACGATACATCGGTTTTCCTTCTCTCTCTCTCTTTAATTATCGCAATTTAGATTCTTTACAAACTGACGAGCATCGACCTGCATATCACGAATCGACCTGCATATAATTATTTAACTTAAGATTTTTCAAAAGAGTTAATCAACCTTCCACCAACTTCCGCACTCGCACAGTTTGATAAATCAAGCTTGTCTTCCAACGAGCTTTATAAATCAACACGTCTCTGATAGGACCGACCTTGACAATCGACCTTGATCAAAATGTGTTTTTAAATGTCAAAAAATAGTTGGGTATTGGTGTATCCCCCTGATCGCACTATTTTCAACCACACAAAATAGGTATAGTAAAGAACAAGTACGAGTATCGTTTCCACATGGACTGATATACTGAAATCACACAAAATACTTCATTGATAAGCTTCTGAGCTCTTGAAGGTGGGAAGAATTTGTTCAAGAATTTTGTGCACATCGCTCCAAGTCTTGATGTCTGACTTGTCCAATCCATCTAACCATTCTCTAGCATCGTCCTTGAGAGACCACACAAAAAGGCTGAGCTTGAGATAATCAGATGAGACTCCATTCGCCTTGTATGTTGCACAAATATCGAGAAACTGCTTTAGATGTGCATTCGGGTCCTCCATCGGTGTGCCTCCATACTGATTTGATTGTACCATATTGATGATGGATGTCTTAATCTCATACTACCTCCGTCCCGCCAAAGACGTTACATTTCTTTTTGTCAATTTCTGGCACATTTTTCCACGCTTCTTGATGATGCGTTTTAAAATAGATTTTTGAAAAAAAATTTCTTTTACAGGATACTATGATAGTTGTATTATCCCGAAAAAGAAAAAATTCTTCAAAAATCTATTTTAAAACACTTCATCAAGAAGCGTGGAAAAATGTGTCATAAATTGACAAAAAGAAATGTAAAGACTTTGGCGGGACGGAGGGAGTAGTTGTTAACATTCGTTGTCCCCCATCCTTTGTGATGAAATTGATCAACAACCGGCTTGAACCGGTCATTCAGAGTCCTCCCCGCCTGGTCTGCCATCGAATCATGATTCTTTGGTGAAGCTGGTGGTGAAGAGGGTGATGTTGGTGGTTTATTGACCTTGGCTTTCTCCTTTGTTTGATTCTTCTTCCTCAGTGAGCACTCGAGCTCCAAATTTATCGGAATAAGATTTATCCCTTTAGATCTGGTGGTCATGCACTACCTGAAAACAAAGAAAAGAAAAAGAAGAGATTAAATCAATAAACAAAAACAGAAAAATAAAAATGCCCAAATCACCTATTAATTCTATTTCAAAATATCTATATGAAACCTAATCAACCCCCGGCATTCGCGCCAAAATTTGATCGCACTATTTTCAACCACACAAAATAGGTATAGTAAAGAACAAGTACGAGTATCGTTTCCACAGGGACTGATATACCGAAATCACACAAAATACCTCGAATCTAGAATTAAACTAATGTCTAGGCAAGAAGAAATTAAATATGTGGTTTTCTAAAATCCTAGGCAAAGAAATTAAACAAATCAAAGAACTCAAATAAACAATCAAATAAGCAATTAAATCAAACGAAAGAAAACTCAAATAAGAAACAAGCGTTGATTCTAGGGAAGTCTATCTAATCAAATTTAAACAAACAAATAATTCAATTAACCAATTTAATCCAACCTAGATGCGATACACGAAATTAATCTAACACTCCGGTCAGGGCAGCATAGATCGTCACTCAATAAAATTCTAATCTCCTCCCGGTCTCGTAGAAATTAAATCAAGTGCAAAATAGATCAAGTACCGATAGATATAATCAACAAGGTTCAGTCACGACACCTATATCAACTATATGCAAGATCTATGACAATCTAACTTCGGTCAGGACAATTAAATTATCATAGTATGTATTCATGAGATCCATTATGAAACTATCCAGTCAAGGCATAAAAACATAATTAAGCATACATAATTAGTGGCCAGTTAATCATGCATGAGAATAAGCACCATGAAACATACATCTAGATTGGCAGGCTAATTGTAATTAAAAGAACTTACATAGATTCAATTAGACATACAAACCCTAAAATCAACTAAAGAAAATTAGCTAGACATAATTAAAGCAAACATAAACATAATAATTTGAAAGAACATAATCAAAAAGAAAAGTAAGAAGAACTTGGAATTTAATCTTGAACACGATGAAGAACTTGAATCTTGAATCTTGAATAAAACTTGAATAAACTCCAATGTCGATTACACGGACGAAACGAAAGCGGAAAAATAAAGTAAATAGATGAATGTAAGGTTCTATGATGATGTATGATGATAGGATTCACAATGCAAGGTCTAAGGAATATATATAGGTGAAATTTACAAGGAAACTTAGTCTAAAAAGGACTCTAAAATTCGGCCCATGTCACGCTTCTCGACCGACTCCCTCTCGACAGGGACATCCTCTCGATCGAGAGGTCTATCGAGATGCTAACTTCTGGCTCTCGATCGAAATGTAGAACAGACTTGATCCAGTGGCTTCCTCTCGACAACCCTCTCGATTGAGAGGCTGGTCGAGAGGCCTTCAACTCGACTCAAATCTTTGATTCTTCACTCAATTCTTCTCGTCTTATCTCGTCTCGGGTTTCTAACCTCAAAATAGGCCTAAAAACACCAAGAAACACCCACAAGCATAATATTGTCCAACACATGATAAAATCATACAAATCATGAACAATAACACACTAACGAGACTCTAAATTGATCCTTTTAGACTATAAAAAGTAGGTAAATTTCACATATATCACCCCACTCCCACCCCCAAATTAACTATTTTCCGGGACCAACATCTTATACGACCAAGTCTGTTGCAGTAATTTACTCAAAAAAAAAAAAAAAGTCTGTTGCAGTAATGAAAGATAGGAATGACTATCTCTATGGACTTTATCAAGATTCATATAGAAAATCTTGTCTTTGGAACTGTCATTCAGGTTGACAATTCAGAATTTGAGCTCTCTACTGTTTTCAGTCAACTGATAGTTTCCGCTTAACCCTTCAGGTTTATCTTCATTGTGACATGTTAACAGCTTCTTCCTAAATTTGGGAGCAAGAAGGGCATATTCTTTTATCATATATAATAGGTTGATCAAAATCTAGACCAGCTTTATCTCCACCGGCCTTGCCTTAATTGAGAATCTCATCAAGTTGATTAGTTCCATTCATTATCTTAAACATCTTCTTGAACTCACCAAACTCCTTGAGATTGTCATTTTTAAGGACATAACGACTGTGACTCTCCTCTAGAGTTCTGAGTTGATTGTATTGAGTCAACTTCACATCTTCAAGTTCTTCAATCAGAAGAGCAAGCTTTTGTTTATCTCCACAACTTCAGTACATTTATTGTTAATGTTGGTCCAAAAGGGAGGCACCCGCGTTGGGGGGTTGGGGGGGTCTTTTTATGTCAAATTTGTATAGTTCATGTATTTTGTACTCTCTTCGTCCTCCGTATTAGAGTGAGTATTTCACGTTTAGACGTCACCCAAATTAGTGAGATAGACTAAAATGAAAAAATTATCTAGTAAACTAACCTTCTTACCCTTGACATTTTATGTCTTACAATATTTTTATCTATTTTTTCCACTATAACCTACTTTTACTTTCTCTCTCTCCCCAACCTTTTCTTACTTTTTACAAAATCGTCTATTTTTTTTTCTTACCTCCTCTTTCCACACTCATTTGGGGATGGGTTTTAATTATCCATATTTCCTAATACGTTTATTAATGCAGCACTAATTTAGGATATAAAATTTAATTTTTCATTAAACTAATCATAACAATCAACGCTTGTATGACATCATCGTTCTTGTCACTTCCATATTCATAGCATTCATTACTTTCATCCTTGATACTCCCTCCGTCCCGCAGCAATTGTCCACGAAGGGAGAATATATGTAAAATATATAATAATTAAAGTAGACAAATACCATGTCCATAAAGGGGGAATATATGTGAGATATATAATAATTAAAGTAGACAATTGCCATAGGACAGGGAGAGTAATTGATTATTTTATATTATTATTGAGGTTATCATTTTCATTCAAAAAAATATGGTACTCTATCCACAAGAAATGGTACGTTTTTTGAAGTTTTTCTTTTAATAATATGCAGACCACGTTGGTCGACCCACACAATGACCAGCCACACTGCACAGTCCGGCTGGCCCAAGATTTGGCAAGTCTCCGTTAAACTTGCATAGCCGGCGAAATGAGAAACTGATCCGACACATTGTAAATCAACCGCAAAGTGTATTGACAAGTATCATTATATTCTTCCTTGAAGACACAAAACAGGGGGAATCTACAAAATTAACCTCAAATCACGACTCTAACAAACATGCAAATTGGTTAAATTAGACTTAGACTTCTCTGAAAACATTTACGCAGAGCTAGCTAATACACGTCCCATATACAATCTATGTGGCTCAAGGTCAAGGGAAAGTCAAACATCTATTTCTGTATGCCAACTAAAAACGATATTGACATCTACGGCCTAATTTTACATATGCAGCATAGGAAACTGAGCATTTGCACTCTCAATTATTCATGACAAATAAATCTATAGCACCAACTACCGGAGGAAGATACGGTCATTTATCAGCCAGAAACGAGTCTCTGATCACGGTTCAACCACGGTTGTGAATCCCTTGCAAGAAAAAAATATGTTTTCAGTTTTATGGTTAATTTGTTTGATGTGAAAGAAGAGACGTATCAGTCAATTGCACTTAGCCTCCAGTGTTTCTTACCTCTGTTTGCGCCTTTGTTGTGACTCTTGTGCCCTTTGTCATGTGAGGT
This sequence comes from Thymus mandschuricus, assembly GCA_029379335.1. NCBI lineage: Eukaryota > Viridiplantae > Streptophyta > Magnoliopsida > Lamiales > Lamiaceae > Thymus > Thymus mandschuricus. Next base: position 7,145,245 of record CM057074.1, read on the forward strand.
CGATGAGAGTTTTGAGATTACCAGCGAACTTTGCAAGCCTTCCAGAAGCTGGATAAGCAATGATTAAACAGAAAAACAGTCATCTTGCAGATACTCAAACCATGTTATATACCAACTTTACACTGCCTAAATCTTCCATCGTGCACTGCCTCAAAACGTTTTGCCTTGTTCATGTATTTTTTTATTTATTTGTAAAAAACGCATCATAAGCCATGATTTGGAAGTTATTCAGATTTCAAGTGAAAGATCAATAGTTTTAGTAATCCATATCATATAAATCGCTTGGCTGAAATAATAACATATAAAAATTAACTCACAGATTCTTTTCCAAGTCCTAAGTCCTATTGGGATCAAGAAAATTGTACCAAAAATTACTAGAATTCATAACTAAATACTCCCTCCGTCCCATTTAATTGTCCACAAGGGAAATGGCACAGTAACCAAGGCCATATGAGATAGTGGGGTTTATATTATATTAGTTGTGAGAGTAAAAGCTTTCCACTTTAAGTAAGTGGACAATTAAATGGGACATCCCAATAAGGAAACATGGACAATTAGCATGGGACGGAGGGAGTATAAGAAGGCTGATGAATGCTGAATGCATCTGAAATATGGCCATGCCTATGCACACTCTAATGTAATGTACTTCCAAAGCAAAGCCACAATCTTTACAACAGGCAACATATGGCATATATATGTGAAGCATACACATGAAATAAAAATATATAAAATTGTATCGCGAGAAGAATAAGTTACCCGAGATGTTGGCTGAATTCGGCGATTCGATCGGCGAGGTTCAGCTACTTCAGATATTAATCTTTCAGTTTCTTCGTCTTTTGGTGATTTTCTGCTAGCAGGGGCAAGCTTCCCTCTGTTGAGGCGCTCCGATCTAATATTTCTTACTACTTTCTTATGGTTTCCTGGCGGAAGAGCTTGAGAAGAGAATTCCATAGCTACTTGAGAGGATTGATCAACTTCAGCGAGGTTTTGCTCAGATGATTCATTGTCATCATTGCTTGACGAGCCCTTTGCTAAATGATCTGACGACGTAGTTTCACGAGCATTAAATCGTGAAGAGGTGGAGTCATCTCTCCGCACTAAAGTTCTACTTGGAATACTTGGTGGTTTACCAGACCTAAGGGGCCTTGGTTTAGGATCAGTGACTTGTTTCTCCTTGGAATCAAGTTTTGAACTATTTTTTAGTACTCGAGATCCTGATCCTTGAGGCATCAAAAACTTAGATAACTTCGCCGAATCATTAGGCACATTCTTCTTGGAGATCCTATCAGAAACATAATGTTTGCTTACTTCCATGAATTTTCTCTTCTTTCCAGGCTTAGGGACACCAAACACAACCCTGGGCCCTTCTTTCTCCAAACCAGACCTCATTGTCCGAGCCACATTCAGTTTACTCTCATCCCTTGTACTGCCAACATTGAAAACTTTTTCATTAGCAGACAAAGGCAATTTGGGTTCTTCATTTACCCCAACTTCTTCAAAATCAATGTTTTTAGCCATCTTAGCTTTCCCTTTTGCCTCGACACCAGTGCTTCCAAGCTTTGGTCGCTTCTCAACTGGTGTATCTCCCTGAAAAATAAGATGTACAGCTGAGTTGGAGGACAGAAAGAACACATGCAACGAACGGTAATAACATGGGCAAAGCAAAACATAAGACCTGGCAAGTGCTATCCTGCCCTGGTCTGTACCATTCAGTCCATTCACCATCACTCCAAACTAAAGACGGTCGAAGTTGCCATACTTTGACAGCTAATGACTCACCTTGAGCTACAGACACAATGGAAGGCATTAATTAAGCAAAACATTGAACCACAGTTATACATCAAAGAACAGCAACATTTTTGCATTAATACCAGGAAACTGGATACTCAATGAAGTTGCATCTCTCTTATTCTTTTCTGCAATAGTGCCTTCACGCCAGCTAGAGCAATCACCAATAGATGAAAAATTATGTAAACAACCCTCATAACAAATTAAAATACTCCCCCTGTCTCACCCTAAGTGACTCATTTTATATTCATATGTGAGGTATATATTAATAAAATGAGTCACTTAGGGTCAAACAGAGGGAGTATATATTAAGCATGTTCAAGCGATATATGAAAATACAAATGCAAACTAAACAAATGCAAGCCAGATTAATACAGCATCAAGTAAAAACAAAGTATAACATGAATTTAAGTTACAAATTTTGTAGGCGTAACTGATATAGATCAAAAGAAAACAAAGTATCATATTATTCTTTCAAAGTATACAGTCCGGCTAAAAGGCTTTTCAAACTCATCTAGATCAACTCGAAAGAAAAAAAAATAACTAGACTATATCACAATAGAGCTGGCTAACTGAAATAGAATCGTGGTTTGTATTTTGGTTTTGTTTCTCCTATATATGCATATTCATATTTTTGCTTTTCCGACTTAAATATTTTACGTCAAAAGAAAATGTGAATGATACAAGTATCTCCCTGGCACATAGATCTTTCACTTTTAAATGTGTTTATGAAGTCAGCAAACCCACAAGCAAACAGAAGACATGCATCAACAAGATCTCTCAGCAATTATTGGAACTTCATAATGTGCATATGACAGAGAAATCCAAGAATCAACTAGATGATGTCTTAATGGTATCAAGCTAGTCATCGGAAAAGCCAATTTGCTTACCAACCCTGCACCAATGCATCAACCCGGTCTCCAACAGACCAGGTATAGTCTTTCACTGCAGCACGGCTTCTCTTCCTTGTTCCTTCAAGCTGCATAATAGTCATAGGATGGGGAACACGTATTCTAGGAGCATCACCATCTTTAGCTTCTATTGATATCCACTCCTTGTGTTGTTCAGATCCTAAAAGGTGGAAAATATTCATGAATGCAAACCAAAAAATAGAAATTGACTACTCCACAAGCGCAAAGCCAGTAGCTAGAAGCAGAAGAAATAAATTGAAGCTATAGTTCTGTCATTCAAATCGGGGTTCCATGATAAAAGTGGCCAATGGACCTTTTCATTTTCATTTCTCTTAAACAGCGCTTCAGCTATACTTGCATCATTTCTTATTGTTGATGCACACACACGCACAAGCACACAAGCTAGACAGAAGTATAAATAAAGGCACGTCAAAAGAACCCTACAGCTATTTTTAAATCTAGGGTAACAGTGCCCATTATGAAGGCATGATTTTACTACTCTTTGACGTAAATAATAGCAAGTTCCTTACTAAGAGTACAAACATCAGTGCTGACCTTCATCAGACCGTTGTCCATCATAACAAACAAGTGCTTCACCATCCTTCAAACTCAGTACACTGGCAGGAAACCATGCCTTACTTGATTCACCACAATCTTTAAGAACCTGCAGTGTCGAAAAAAGATGATATTTTCGATTGATTAAGAACTTAAATTCATGCACAAAATACACAAATTTAAACATATCACCTATTTATGATTTATCATAGAACATGCAGTTATAGAACTGTTCAACAATAAGACCCTATATAAGAAAGGACAGAACAGAAGCATAAGAGATTTTAGTAAAAGCAAGATCGGAAACCTCGACAAGAGAACCCTCTCTCATGCTTGTTGTTAATATGTTTGATCCTGATTCAAAATCTGTATCAGAAACATGACATGTAGTTTTAGCTGAGTCCGACACTTTTCTGTCATTGTGAGGTTCAGAACCATACTCCCCATGCTTGTCGGGGGAAATAAAACTTTCCTTTAATGTGCCAGGATCACTGGTGTCTTTGGATAACTCTCTTTGAGTAGGAGGCATATTATGACTTCTAACACGTACATCAACAAGTCCCTCACATTGATTGTAAACAGTAGGCACGCTCGTAGCATTGATACTGATAGATGTGTTATTATTCGTGTCATTTGGTTTTGAACCAGGGATAGCAGCCACCTGTGGGACTTTCCAATAATTGCTAGGCCCCGATTCTGCTAGAGCACTCAAAGAGAAAGGATCACCCATAGCAATAATTTTGCCAGCATGCGCAACAGCCTCTGCAGCCAATTCAGCTGCCTTGAGAATGGCATCAAGATTTTCTGCATGCTTGGTAGCAGCTGAAGCAGCCTCAATTCTCTTCCTAGCAGCCTCTCTAGCGGCAGATATCACTAACCTAGGAGCATTATTTCCCGCCCCGACCCTCAAGATGGACGAAGGTGATGCATTAACCAAATTCATGGAATTATAAGCAAAATTAGAATCATACTCATTGGTTGTAGAAGTTACAGACTTGGTCAATGCTTCATCCGCCATTAGTTTGGCTTGCTCTGCAGCATCAGCTGCAATCTTAGCAGCTGCAGCTGCTGCCTTTGCAACAGATGCAGCAGCTGCTATAGCAGCAGCAGCAGATGCCAATTTAGACTCAGCATCTGATGCCAAGCCAGAACTTTTTTGCATATCCAACTGGCTCCACACACCTTCACAATGACTAATGGCAGCAGCAGCATGAACAGCAGCCTCCTGCGCTTGCAACTTAGCCTCCTCAACTTTGCTAAAACCCTCAGCTTTTAAAGCCGTACTATCTATGTATACATCAGCTTTACTGACATGACCACTAACAACTGACGGTGTCACCATAGGAAAAACCAGGTCGGAAGGCCCTCTAGGTGCAAAGCTAGAAGGTGTGGAGATGGCAACTGATGTAGAATAATAACTACCAACAACAGGTGTAGTCACTAAGCCTATTTGATTCTGAGCTATAAAAGGGGTCCGACTACAATCTTCAGCTGCGGAAACCTTGTCAGAAAATTGACTAGGTACTGCATAAGCAGATATGGTATCTGACAGAGGAGCAGCGGCAGCGATCTGTACAACATCCTCGGAACCAGAAGATTTCTTCCTCTTTCTAGATTTTGTGTCACTGGTCTGTCCACTTGATGCTTTAAGGTTTTTCAAGTCAAGTAAAGAAGCCCCAGCAGACACAGCAGTTGCTCCAGTATTAGTTGGAGTAGGAGGAGCGTTCTTCATACCAGAGGTAATAGACAAGGGTGGTTCCTTAACCACTGTTAGTTTTACTGGTTCTGCAATTGGGAATGCAGGATAACTGGTACTGATTTCAAAGGGAGAACTTTGTGAAGAGGCCAGCCATGGCACTGGGAAGGGAGCAGGTGGGGCCTGTGTCGGCCACGTCGAATGGGCAATGTAATTATGTATAGGTGGAGTCTGATAAGGATTTAAGGTATTAACAGCCTTATAATCTATCACAGCACATCTGGCCATACTTCCTGGTGGCAGAGCCTCTGCAGATGGGGTAGATATATTCCACAAGGGCGAGGAAAGAGGGATTGCAGGGTTAACAGGAGAAGTGATGGCTTTCATACTTATCCGGCCAGCCGTTGAAGAAAGAACATCACTTTGAGGAAAACCTTGTCTATGAGTCTGATCTGGGGCTTTAGCACCTGCGTCTTTAAATCCAGTCCATGATCAGGCATAGGTTAGATATGCCAACTCAAATAATAGGGTGCAGGATAAATACCAGAACGTGAGGGTACAGGGGTACCCATATTATTTCCCTGGGATTTTTGATTATGAACCCTTTCTGCACAAGCACGCCAAGACCGCTCCCACGCACTCCTGCCCCCATCTTCTTCCAAAAAAGGATTTCAGAAATTTCAGTTAGCCAGCAATAGTGAGTTCACAAACACACACACACACACACACACACAAGAGAGCAACTGACCAGACATACCAAAGGCTGAAACCATACACGCTTCATCAGGTGCTGCTCCTTGTCTGCAATCAAAATAGATATATTTTAATTATTTGCCAGCAACCAATTACACACATAAGCACAACAAATGATAACTTCATTATTCACAAATGTATACTCATAGAAAACTTAATCCACTAACAATCATTTCCTGTTATGTAGAGAGAGAACACTTACATAAGAGATCCATAAACAAAGATTTGTGCTCGGAGTTGCACTTGTTGCAAATCTGTAAAAGGCTGCTGAAAGAACGATGATGATGAAGCAGAAGTATTTAGATCAGGCAAGCTGGATGTAGGAATTGAGACAGGCCCCCTTGGCTTCACGCCGCTTTCAAATGTCATGAGTTGACCGGCCCCTAATGGACTTAAAAATGAAGATAATTTGTCCCCCTTCTCAGTCTGCTTCTGTGGAGTTTTTTCTTTAGCTAGATTTCCTTTTTTTGAACTTCCCTTTCCAGATCTATTTCCGCCGCGTCTTGATTTACGCTCGGATGGAGCTCCAACACCTCCAGATGAAGGGGAAAAACCAGGTGTTGAAGAACCAACATGAGACGTTTCAGTGATTGGATCTGTCTGGCAGCTAACAGATGCTGCTGGGATTCCTTCACCAGTCTTCAGTAGTATCCCATGGCAATAGCATAAGTCATTAAAAAAGGCATAAATGAGATAAAATAATTGGAAAATATGAGGTCAATGATCAAAACAGGGCCTAAGAATAATGTTACCAGCATTTCGCAAGATTGAAGTACAGGAAATGATTTTAAACCCCTGCCAGCATCTTCGGTAGATTGACTTCCCAAAGGTGTGGTGTCAAAAGTAAAGGTCTCATCTTCTTTGCACAGCTCATTTACTCCTGAAGTCTGAGATGTTTCATGCATTTTGCTAAAATTTTCATTGCCGGATTTCTTAAGAGATGCCTGCTTGTTTTCTTCACTCTGTGAAAGGTCAGTACTGCTAGCACCAGGAGCAGGAACCTTGTCAGATTTATCGATTTCTACGCCGCCGCTGGTAACTGCAATTATAAAATAGCAGAACTTTGTAGTTATTTCAGATATGGAAATATCAGCACACAAATAGATGAGTACTTAATCCCAAAACGCTTATTACAGAATAGAGTTTCTAGAAGAACAACCCAATTTACCAAAGCAAATAGAGTAATTTGCCTCAAGTTGCAGTGAAAAATATAAATAACCTACCCCTCCCCTGACACAAACCCAATAGGGAATAACTACGCAAAAAAACACAATAACCTCATCTTAGAACAATTTCAACATTCGAAGACAATATCACACCCACAACTTCATCATTTCTCAAATTGACAAAAGTTTAAAGTCTTATTATCTCAATTAAAATAACTTATCAGTCTAATCAGAGAGCTCATCATGCATCCCTCTACACGTATTGCAATATAATACTCCCTCCGTCCCTCAAGTGTGTGCCTTTATTTCTTTTTTCAGCCATCCCCCAAGTGTGTGCTTAGTCCATTTTTGGACACAGGCCCCACAAGAAACTTTACATATTCACCCTTAATTTACACATAAACTTACAAGAGGTGAAATCCTAACTTCACTATAAACACATAAACCTACTATAAAAGGTGCAACCGAAACTCTACTACAAACACATTCATTACAAAAATTAAAAACCTTGTCAAATCCTATGAAGCACAGGGACGGATGGAGTATACATTCCAAGATTTTAAATTAGCATAACTTGCTAGCTTATTATCCAACTTAACAATTATGTATAAACTTAAAGATCTATGCATGATCTTTCGTTTAAAATCCATCATCAATATGTTTTTATGGATATATGATGCTCTAGGTTTAAAAAATCAAACCGCATTAAAATATTAAACATTACACTCTATCCCTAAATGAGTACTATTTCCTAAATTATCGTGCCGAAAAATATGGCTCTTTTATAAGTGGTACAGAGGTAGTACAATATATAATCAATCTCAAATAGCTCCATGAGATCTTGTCTAGATTCTTCAATAACCAACCCTCTCACATGCGCACACACCTTCAACTCCATCCTCCTCATGTGACGTGTAATTGTGCCTCACATCCCATCTAGATCAAGACACCTATGACAAGGGATCCTATGCGTATTAGCTTGTATGTGAAGGTGTGGTACTGTGGTGCGGTATTAGCTAGTATTTGAAGGTGTGGTGGGGGCTTTCCTGAATATCCATATTCTCTTTAATCATTCTTTGCAAGAATGTTATCTTGTTTGGATGTGGTCTTTCCAAAGGCTAAAGAAGAACTTCAAAAGATGCATGAGATAGAGTTGACTTTTAGTTCCTTACTTGGACTGAAGATGTAAAGATGCAAAAAAAGTTGTGTTAGATGTTACTAGCGATTGGACTTGTATTTGTAGTTAGGTTGTACACACCCTTGTATTTTCTCATTCCTTTGAACTTCTTCTTTTGATTTATAGTCAAAATGTTTTCTTGAACCAAAATCTATATAGGGCATGAACACCTCTATTTAGTAACTGGTATGTCGAATCAAGATTGCTGGATTAAAAGTCCTCAAATAGTCAAATAATCAATTATTGTTACATTACGAAACATTGAGTAATATCTACTTCCTTCTTCAGCATTCCTCTTATGATACTTGAGAAGAGAAGTACAAATTACTTCAATCTAGTTTTGACAATACTCCCTCAAACCCATTTAAGTGTCCTAAGCCACCAAATTTTCAATAACCAAGGAAGTGCATAACTTTACCTTGTTTACACCTAATTATTACTACATTAAAAAATTTTAATGTAAAGAATTTGTAATGATATAAGGGATGAAAATTTGGTAATTTAGCCAAACTTCTACCTAGAAATATGTGATATAGGGGATAAAAAATTTAGTCCTCCGGAACACTTAAAAGGGGACGGACGGAGTAATTAGTACAATAGCAGAGATCTAACTCTATAAGGGAAAACCTCTTACACCTTCTGGTTTAATTATGTCTAGACAAGAATAGAGAATGTACAATCCAATTTTGAATTTCCTCGAAGTGAACAGCAGCACCCTAAATGAATCTAAATGTTTTATGAACTTTCATGAATAAGCACTGCATATACTAACAAAGCTCTTCCAAAATGACAGAAAACATAATGAAAGAACTTTCTGCGAGATGGCAATCGATACAGCACACTTCAACTATGGAAAGAAAAAAAACTTTTGAGAGGAGACCAGGCCCTCGATAAAATATGATTTCAAAACATATAATTACGTCACCTGTCAACTTTGAAGAATTTGCTGCAGTGTTTCTTTTTTTTTCTGCAACCGTTTGTTTAGAAAGTGCAGCTTCAGTGCCATCATCTTGAGTTACCACAGCATTACCCGTATGTTCAATAATTTCACTGAACTCCTTAGGGGCTTCATCAAGAACATTTACAGAGGAAGTCTCCAACACCGAAACAGTTTGATGGCTTGTCTTTATGTCTCCCGCTAAAGAAGCAGGAATTGCATCCTTATCAATTTTAGAAGCGGGGAAAAGCACATTTTCATCCAGTGACTCCTTTGGAGCTGAAGTACATGGTTGATTAGGAGCTTTGGACACAGTTTCCCTAATCAGATCCTTCTCAGATGAAGGTGCATTATGCTCATGAGAGTCAATGGATTGGTCGCCTTTAGCAAATGATGCTGCCAAGATGGTATCTTCAACCTTAGTATTTGCTACAAGGAAGTTTAACAGCGAGTAGGAACCAACATAGCAAAGTGAATGAAATGATAAAATTATAAATCATAATCCAAAAGCAAACGAATTAAATAAAAGGATAAGGAATATAACACAGCATTTTGGGAAAAGTACCGGGATAATTTCCAACAGATTTATTGGGGTTTGATCCAACAGTTTTCTGAACTTCAACACTTTCAAAACAAGTAGACGTACCAGCATCATCAAATACCATCTCATGTGAACCAAGTGGCACAATCTCAACTTCCTTTTCAAGGGCAGAAACATTTACACTTTCATGCGCATCAATCTGCATAGAAACAATATCTTTATTGCATGGCGATAAGCTCTTGTCTACTGATGGAAGATGCACAAATTCCCCATCCTCAACATTCTGTGTTGCAGGAATTTTTCTAGCATCTTCCTTAGCATCAGCAACTGATTTCTCAGAATGATCTCCAGACACTGTGGAGCATATAGATTTACCAGAATCATCTGATAGATCACCAGTCTTAGGGCCATGATCCTTCCCAGGAGAATCACCTAGTTCCTCATGCAATATAGTGGGAACAGGTGCAGTACATTGAGCCTCAAGAGCTTTGTGCCTTTCTGGTGATTGGATAAGAGGATCCTGCGTCATCTGATCACTACAATCGAGTGCAGGGGGGAAGGAATCACTGCCTCCAATATCAATCCCCTCAACACCTTCTTCTTCAGGCACAATAGATGATCTCTCGAGTATTGTGCTATTTCTTTCAGGCAGATGCTTAATCTTTGGACCAGAAGCAGTACAACATTGACTGCAATCTGCAGGTTCAACAACAAATGCAGCATTATTGCACCCATCATCTTTTGAAACGGATTCTTCTGTTACCTGGAAGCTAGACACTTCTACTGTATTTGTGGTGCAACTATCAACTGCATACTCTTCTTTCAGGGACAGCATCATTGTTGTGGTTTCTTGAGAAGAACGCTTCTCAAGTTCATCAGTTACAAGAGAAATCCCAGCCAGACTTGCATCAGCTTCTTTACATTCGCTGTCCTGCTCCTGAACATGATTAGAAGTACTTTTTACTATACAACTTGAACTAAAAATGGTACTGCTGATTTTATCCTGGTCAACTGACTGTCTATCATTAATATCAGAATTCTTAGAAAAGCTCTTAGAGTTGTCAATCTCTTTTTCATGAAATGGTAGTTCTTTTTGCATTTGATGGGACAGAGAGTCACCCATCAAGCCACAAGTTTCCCCTTGATTACCGTCAACTCTCTTCATTACAAAATTCGAGTTTTCAGTGGCCACAGTCATACTACTATCTTTGTTATCAATACCTACTCCGGGAAAAGAAAGTTTTGTCTCCTGAACCTGCAAAGTACATTCAGCACGTTCGCTTTCTACTGCTGGTGTTTGACATGAGGTCAAAGAAATTCCAACATTATCAGCTGGGGGAAATGAAGGAATCCCATCGTCAACATCATCAATTTTGCGAGCATCCCTCATATTGTTATCTACTTTTCTTGTGGAGCTACCCAACTGATTACCAGGATCTGATTCCTCAATCATATTTTCACCAGAAACCATTTCTTCCTGTCCAACTGCCTTTAATAACATTTCAACAGATTCAGATGATGTTGCTTCAGACCAGACATTGATATGCCTCGGCAAAGCACAAGATTCTGCTGCACTGGACCGAAACTCTATTCCGTTACCACCCCGAGAGAAATCCTCAATCCAATGGCTGTCTTCCTGACTTGAAATACCAAGAAAAACTTCGTTTTCAACTAAACTATCAAATCTCAAATGCCCGTTGAGATTGTCATCAAAATCAAACTTAGGAAGAGCAAAGGGTCGCAACACAGAAATTTTAGAGCTCTCTTCACCAGCTACGTGAAGATTATGGCCTTCATAGTCATTGTCATTGTAGTCCATCTGTATATCCCTAAAAAAAAATGAGTTCAAGAGCACTCGGAAAGCAATGTGAAAGCAACAATAACATTAAGAGGCTTTTCAGTAAACTAAAAAATAGTAGAAAACATGCACTGTTTAAATTAAGAGGATTATCTAACAAACAGTAAAACAAAGCCAATAGAAAGTACAATACAAATCTAAGCAATAGTGAACCAAGACTACATATTGCAATGTAATACATCTTCGCCAAATTATCCTGAAGTGATAATATTGCCAGAACAGGGCAACTTCAAACTGTAAACATATCATGAGAGAATCATGAAAAACTCTCTCATTTCTCTGAGCTCCTCCATGACAAAATTTTGAAATTGAATGAAATTACTATTTTCCATAACCATGGACCTTATAACAAAGCCCATACATTTGTTCACTTTTGTTCTAGAAACCCATAAAATTTTCACCTTGTACATTTAGTAACTTAATGATGCTTTGTAGAGGTAAAAATACAAAAGTTCTAAGCAGTGTTTTCATGTAGGATCACTAAGTCCCTCTCTTCCTTTCGCATAAAAAGATAGTCAACAGAGAAGAACTTTGGAGTGCAGATCAAAGCTTCCAATTGATAAAAAAAAGATGACCCTATAAAAGGAATTCTTCATATGGCATGCATTCCTAACCCAAACTTGCATGTAAGGAAACTCTAAATGCAATCATCCCATAATGTTTATACACCCGAAAAGCCAAAATCACATACTTCAATCAAAGTTAGAGAGAGCAAAAAATATATGTATATCGCAAACCCATAATAACCCAGTTGTTTAGGGTGTGATTAAACTAAAAAAAAAAAAATATCTAACGTAATGATTCCACGTTATAAACATAGAGTCACAAACCTCAAAAGGCCCTATAATAAAAGGAAATGTTATAATTCCCTTCATTTCTTCAATAAAACTAGCCCATTCTTTACCCACACCCATAGGAAAGCAACAGATTCCACCATTGAAAATCATTTTTACAGAGTGCACCCAGAATAATTTCGACATAGTCCTCAGCTCTCAAGCAGCCCAAAAAAAACGGAAAGTCCAGCCTATAGCTCGGTTTTCTCAAAAGTAAAAGCAGCAAATTCTAAAGCGTCGGAATATCTGATAGAAACAAAACGAACAAAAAAAAAAAAAAAAGAGGAAATGAAGAGTACCAGAAGAAGTAAGTGTAGAGACGCTACCTCCCTCCATCCGGAGAAGAAATCCAAACCGTTGATTCCACTCAACTCAACCCTAATTGAACGGCCACGCTCTCCTTCATAACCCTAGGCCAATAATCTCCGGAGGAAACCGTAAACAACCCAAACTCCCCTTCGAACTCGTCAATACTTCACGCCGCGGAGCTGCACGTGTCCGTACAAGGACATACAAAAAGAGAAGAGAGAGGAAAAGAGCGGAAGGAGAGGGAGAGAGGAGATTGGGAAAGAAAATGGTGCGTGAACAGTGTGTGTTAATTTCAGATGTTAGGCGAGGAAAGTGGTGAAAAAATATTGAACTTTGCTATTTTGGCAGAGTAGAGTGGAGAAATGAAGTGGGGATTAAGGGCATTTCGGGAGTTTCAAGTGAGACTCTGACGCGTAGGGGCAGGGAATATGTCTACGTGCAGGGCCGTCATTGGTTGTAGGAGAAAGGGAGCCAATGGCTTTTCCCCTCTTGTTTGAATTTTTTGTGCGAATGGGAGTCTTGAGTCACTGCCTGTGATGAAATGTGTGCGACTGTCGCTGTGCTTTGAACACGTATACAGTGTGAGGGTAAAATGGGCAATTCAAGAAAATCAAGTTCTGTTTTGCATGGTAGCTCAATGTGGCACAACAAAATTTGAGAGGGTTCAATTTTCCCAACAGCCTAATGAGGGTGGTCCGTGGATACGGCAATGGGCGGGTAATGTCTTATTAGCATATTCTTAGGCTACGTTTGGTAGACTAGTTGAACCAGGATAAGTTTAACCTCATGTTTGATAACTTTTAGTAGCCTATACTAATAATCCTTCCGGCCCACGATTAAATGAAAGTCGGGGCTTATTCTACTATACATGTGGGATAATTTATCTTAAATGAAAATGTCGGATAAGTATTACACATCGAAATTGTAAACAAGATGAGATGTAATTTACTACTTTACCATTTTCGTACAATTATACGCAAGGGAAATTAAACTTTATTGTAGCAAATTCATACAACCGAGCTAGCTAATTAATCGAAAGAGTTAATGTATAAAAGTAGTCACTTTCATTTAACAAACATAAAATCTACCCACCTTTTTTAAAACATATAAAAATTACTCATTTTTGACTTAAATGTACAATATTACCCTTACTTTTAAATTTAAGGGATAAACTTATCCTATATGTTAACATTAATTTTTTTTTTATCTCCTCTCTCCTCTCTACGTACTTTTCATTTTTTTCCTCTTTCAAAGCAATCGGGCCGGGCCAGCCCAGCCTGGCCTAACGGGCTAAGTGGGAAAAAATGGGCCGGGTCGGGCCAGCCCATAACTTTTCAGGCTTGTAAAAGTTCAGCCCAACCTGACCTTTTATGGGCCGTCGGGCTAGCCCGGCCCATCATTTTTTAACATATATGTATGAATAAAAGAATATTATACGCTTATTAATTTTTCTTTTTTAATAAATATTACACATTAAATTATGAGGCAAAAAAGAAAATACCCATTTTGACTTTGCAAAATCAATTTTAGGTATGGAATATAGTTTACAATAAAAATACCCATATTTTGGTATGGTGGACAATAATACCCTTACTTTTAGTACATGGTCACTTCCTCCTCCCCTTTCTTCTCCCTACACGTGTTTCCTCATTCATTTTTCTTTTTATTTTTATTTTTATTTTTTTTCTTTTTTCTTTTTTTGTTTTATTTATTTATTTATTATTAAATTATTTATTTATAATTTTTTTTTCGTTTTTTTTCCAGAAAATTTCAGTTTTTTTTTTTTTTTTTTTTTTTTTTTTTTGTATATTTCGATAAGTACAAGTACACAGTAAATTTAGGTTTTTTTAGTACTGTGTACCGGTACATGGTAAACCAAATAATACTTCTTATAGTACACAGTAAATTTAGGTTTTTTTGGTACTGTGTACCGGTACATGGTAAACCAAATACATCTTATAGTACTGTTTACTGGAAGTAGTAAACGAATAATATCAGATTGTACCTATATTACGAAGTACGTTCATGTTGTTTTAGTACTGTTTACCAGTAAGTGGTAAACGAATAATATCAAATTGTACCTATATTATGCAAAATTTACACACAATCTCCCCATAATCAAACTTCACGAATGCCCCCAGAAACGTATATGCAAAAACAAAGAAGTAAACAATAAGACCACAAGCCTCAAACAGCACCGCAATGCATAAGAATGTGCTCAGCTATGCCATCCAAGTCAAGCATGACATACTCCTCTTCCTCTTCATCTCCTTCTTCCATCTCTTCTTGCCCATTCTTTTCTAGTTCTGCCATTTCTTGAGATGATACCTTCTTTAGTACAGTATGTTCCTGCAATAAAAACCGAGTGAAGTTCACAACATAGACGAATCGAAACATAATCTTCATGAAGCTCTAGTAAAAACCACTAGTTCTAGTAAACCTCTTTAAACTAATGCTGAAACCAAAACTTAACACTATCTGCACCATAATCAATATGAACTCAACATCTTAAACTAACGTTCATGGCATTGATACAACTGGATTATACAAAAAGAGGGAGAAAAAGGGGATGCGGAGTGTAAGATTCATTTGTATTTTTCCTTCTGCAAAGCAAACTATAATGTAATTTTATTTGTTGACAACTTACAAGTAATACAGATACAGGCTTCCTCTAACTCTAATTAGTAGGCTATATCTCCCGGCATTACTCATTATTCAACGAGGAGGTGAAAATACAGATGCAGGCCTCCTCTAACTCTAATTACTCGAAGGAAACCTAACGAAAGAAGTTGAATTGCGCAGTAAAAGCATCAATTCATCATAAGAAATAAGTAATTTCCATTGTTCCTTGGGAGTAAATACAACATAGATGAATTAGTAAATCGATTTGGGGAAGAGAGTTACCACGATGGGAATAGAGGTCCAACATCTTGTAGGTGTAGATGTGATCACTAAGTGATGCACGAGGATCATGGGATCCAACGCCAAAGAAATATCTTTAGAATTATGGCTTGTGCTCTTAAGTGATATTAGACCCAACGCCAAATCGGATATAGGCCAACCATGAGGCAATTTTATGGAAGCATCAACCCCACCTACCACATGAGCTACTATTGTGTCTTCTCTGTCTAGGTACCCAAAGGAGTGTCTGAAAAAACACGGTGTAATAACTTGAAGAGATTATGATATGATATGGAAATCAAAAATAAACATGTTAAGCAAACCAACAGAAAAGCAAGGAATGGAGATCTGAAGGAAATAACAGCATAATGCTGAAATATAAATATTAACATTGTCCAAATTCAGCAAGATTAGTACTACTGCAACGCACAGCAAAATTCATCTAAGAAACACCGAAACACGTTTTATACTTTTTCAATTGCTTAACTAGAGAAATCAAACCCCCAAAACAAAACTGGCTTCGGAAATTAAGCATGATGTCACGGAATCGAAATCCAGAGTTTTCTAAACAAACATCTAAATATTTGAAGGTGGAGAAATGATGAAACTATATTTAGTTTTGGACCGTGATTCTACCTGAACTCGATGAACAATATGCACTAACTTATAGAAAAGCTAGTGGATTTCACATTCAACAATGATGAGCTTAAATTTCAGCAACCAGAAACTTCAAACTTCAGTTATATACTTCAATTGCAGTAGAAAAGGCAAAATGAACACACAAGCTCAGAAATATAAAATATTGGCAATTACTTACAGGAGCCAGCGGCGGAGGGGAAGAGATACAGCGTCGCCGTCGCCGGAAGGGAAAAATAGCGTCGTCGTCGATCAACCGGTTGGATTTGGCTGAAACTTTCAGCGAACCTTCCCAGATGCTGAGCGAGGTCCCCTGTGAAGTTTGGTTGCAATCGGCCGGCCGGATTCGCCGGAAATCGCAGAGCGGCGCCGAAACCCTAATTTGGGTCCGCCGGCGGATGGCTTCACAACCACCACCAACGTGTGCGCCTTGATGAGAGGATTACGAATCTGTGATTTTGATGGTAAGATTGGCCGCCGTCGTCGGTGAGAGAGAGGAAGAGAGTGTGAGAGAAAAGGAGGGAGAGAAGAGGAGAAGAACCCTCGTTTTTTTGCAGAGACTAAAAATAAAGCCGAGAGAAGATTTTAGTACAGCCAATAATAAAAATCGCAGATAGGGGTATTTTTGTCACCCAAACCAAAAATTGGGTGTTTTTATTGTAAACTATATTCCATACCTAATATTGTTTTGACAAAGTCAAAAGGGGTAAAAACATATATTATCTCTTAAATTATCTCTCAATTAATTAGATAATATACTCATAGGTTTTTTCATGTAAATGTATATATAAAACATGGATAAAATTCTAAAAGAACATACTAGCATAACAAAAAGGATAAAGGTTTATGTCATAAATCAAAAACTCAATTCCTACTACCTCAAAATTAACTCAAGTTCAACAAGCAAAAATTCAAAAGAAAAACTTAAGCAAAATATAATAGTAAAACTCAATGCTTAAGTATCACCGAATGATAAATTATGGAAATCTTCAAAAAATATATATGTGTGTTTATATTAGGTAGACGAATATATATATATATATATATATATATATATATATATATATATATATATAGTGTTTTCATAACGGGCCCTATTAGCACATGGGCCTCGGGCTTTTTTTGGCCTAAGCCCGTAAAGGCCCATCGGCCTGCCGGGTCGGGCTAATTAGGCCCGGGTTTTTCTGGGCCTCTATTTCTAGAGTTCAACTCAACCTAAACTTCGGGTAGGTCAGGCCGGCCCATTGGGTCGGGCCAAGTTTGACAACTCTAATTGAATATCTCTCACGCCCTCTCTCTCTCTCTCTCTCTCTCTCTCTCTCTCTCTCTCTCTCTCCCCTCCACCTTTTGGCTTGAGAAGGTATAAAATATTAATACATTTCGTACACACCTTATTTTCTATTTTGGTACGTAGTTCAAATTTCGTACTGGGTACAAAAGCGTAGCCAATTTTAAATCATGGTATGAATGATACCAAAACTATAAGTAAAGATTTAAACACTATATCAAGTGTATACTATACATACGAATAAATGACACATTTTTTATTTATGCATATGAATTTCGTATATGATTAAGAGGCATGATAGAGTTTAGATTTCCCATATATGGTTTAGCTTTTACAATCAGGGTTTAGTTTTTTTCCTTCATGGTTTAGATTTTTTCAAAATAGTTTAGACTTCTTCCACATGATTTCTCTAACAAAGTTTTAATTTTCCCCATAGGGTTACATTTTATCATTAGAGTTTAGATTTACCTAATAGAGTTTAGATTTCTCCAACATAGCCTAGATTTTATATGTGAGTGGTACGAAATATTACATTTACATACACACTTTATTTCGTATCTGATTGAGTTATCAATTTTTATCCTATTTTGGTACGTAGTTCGCATTTCGTACGATGTATAGAGGCATAACCAATTTTAAATCATGATATAAATGATAGCAAAACGATAAGTACAAATTTAAACATCGTACCAAGTTTACGACTATACATGCAAATAGATGACACATTTTTTGATTGTGCATATGAAAACTTGGTACGCAATTCTCATTTCGTACCGGATTAAAAGGCACGATAGGGTTTAGATTTTTCTAATTGAGTTTTTACCATTTAGTTTTTTCCCTTCATGGCTTAGAATTTTAGTACATGGTTTAGTTTTCACTAGTAATAAGTATGAATTCATCACTTTTGATAATTCTAATTTATATTTTTAACACAATATTTTTTTTAGATTACAAATAATTGTACGATATAACTAATTTTGTACTTAACGAGCCATAACTATTGTATGAAATCATCAATTCGTACCGAACAACCATAATTACAAGTATAGTGTGTCCACCAAACGTTGTCGCACTAACAGAATTGTGCAAGAATTGAAGATTTGCAGCAAAAAACATGTGCCCTAAGAAGCCGTCACATTCACGTATGACAGCCTACGCTAGAATCATGATAACAATTACATGAAATAACAATTCGTACGGAACAAGCAAAACACTCTTGCAATTTCCTTTCCATATTGTTCACACTATACTGTTGTGTATAAGAAATATGGTATGATTTTACACAATTCGTACACGACTGGTTCAATTTTTGCTAGTTCGTACATAAAACACATCAATATTGGAACACAAACTTTAAATTCTTTAACACAAAAAACATCTACACCAGTTACATGATATGAAATCATTCATGATACCATTCATGATACAAATTACATGAAATAATCATCTTATACCGAACAAGCAAACACCTTTGCACAATATACTAATGTTTATAAGTAAAATAGTATGATTTTACTAATTTTGTACTAAATCAACAAATAGCTGTTATGGGTTTTTCACTAATCTCGTACATATTGAGTCACAACCCCCTAAGTAAAAAAAAACACAAGTACTTTGGTACGATTTTACTAATTTCATACCAAATTAACGCAGAATAAAGAGAGAGGAAAGTGAAAATAGAGCAACTATATTTTAATTTTAGGAGGAGACAAAAATGGAGATGGGAGAGAAAACAAATGTATAGAGTATGTCATTAAATGAAAAGGAGGGGAGAGAAAGATGTTGATGTTGATGTTGATGTTGATGTGACATAAAAGAGAGAGGGTGTGTGTGTGTCGAACATGTGAAAAGGAGAAAGGAGAGAGGTGGGGAATGTGTCCTTTTATTGAAAAGTAAGGGTATTTTTGTCCCACTTTTAAATTAATGGGTAGTTTTTATGTGTTTTATAAATGGTGGGTAAATTTTGTGTTTACTATGTCATATAGGGTAATTTATTTTTGAGGAAATGTAGTGTTTTACCTATTTTGATAAGTGAATTCACACTTTTGTGCAAATTATAAGAAAACATCCAATATACCCATATTTTGCCATTGTGGACAAAAATACCCCTAGTTATATATCAATTCAAATTCATCTTCTTCATTTTGCACGCCTGTTTTCTTCTTCCTCTTATTTCTTCTTCCTTTTCTTCTTTCTTTCTCACGCCTGTTTTCTTTCTTCTTCCTTTTCTCTTCTTCCTCTTCTTCTTCTTCTTCTCGCGGCTGCTCGACTGCTTCTTCTCGGTGGAGGTAGGGTTCCGACGGCAACTGGAACTATTTGTCTCGTTTTCTTTTTCCTTTCTCCAGCGGCCATAGTCTTTCTCGCCGGACTTAGGGTTTCGACCCCGGGAATAAGTTATCTCATAAGCTCTGTCTTCCTTCCTCTTCTTCTCGCGGCTGCTCGACTGGTTCAGCAGCCGCATTCGACTGGTTCTCCGGCGACGGGATGCACTCATAGTTAGGGTTCCGAAAAGCTTGGGAAAGTCGGAGAAGATTGTCGGAGCTAGCCTGTCGGAGCTATGTGTTTCTGATCGGCAACGACGTACTGTTGGGGAAGATGTTTGTTGATTTTTATATTTCTCGTTTCTTTTGTTTCTGGGCGGGTTGATTTTTCTGCAAATTTTGTTTTGAAATTTTAAGGTTCCTCTGACAATTGTCAGAGGAACCTGTATATTCTTACTTAAATTCGTAAAGGTAGTATTAAATGCCAAGTAATAAGTGTTGTAGTTGGTTGTGAAAAATTTTAATACTTTCTTACCATCTAAGAATCTTACTCAAATTCTTACTCAAATTCTTACCAACTATAGACATTCTAAATAAGTTTACAACCATAATCTTACCATCTAAGAATGTTAGTCAAGTTCTTACAAACTAGTTTCAAAACTAACTATTTTTCTTACTTTTCTTATTAACTATATTCATGCTAAATAAACTTGTAATCATATTATAACCATATTCATATCTATTAAGCTTGTTACCATATTCTTACCAATTTTGTTTCTTACTGACTATTTTTTTTCATTTGACTGTTACTAACCCAAAAGGTTTTAATCATATTCTTACCAACTAATGTTTGTACTAAATTTTATAATCATATTCTAACCATATTCTAACAATATTCATAATAATTAACTTTGTAAACATATTCTTACCAAATAAGTTTCGTATTGTCTATTTGTTTTTTCATCTGACTTTTACTAACTCATATTCTTACTGCAATATTCGTGCAGGAAAATGCCCCCTCATGTGATTTTTGTTCATGGTGGTTCTTGGTTCAACAATATCTACAAAGGCGGTACCAAAGAGTACATACCCATGCCAGTTAGTGGATTAAGGTATATAGATTTGTTGTCGAAGATTGAAGATCGTTTGATGAAGGACCAATCAATGTATCAATTCGACGTAGTTGCATTAGTTAAAGATGACGAAGGTGGATTTATGAGATTTAAGTGACCGACGACTATGAGTGGTCTATCTTGTTGGATACGATCGAAATTCCAATTCTATATGTCGATGCTTCTCCAAAATGCATTCCATCCATGCCTATTCCTACAAATGATCTGCTTGCTTTAGACGTTCGTGGTTATGACTCATTGGCTTCTTCATCTGATCCCAAACGTGTATCCAGTCAGGCCAAGAATGCTGGTTCACCGGAACTAGCTTTGTTAGATCATGTTGCAATCCCTATTCGATCATATCACATTAACACTGACCAACTCAAGTCCGGGACATTTTTCAGGAATAAAGACAGCATGATTTCTGCAATACATTCTTACCATCTAAAAAACCATGTTGAGTTTCGTACCAATGTTTCAGATTTACGTAGATATCATGCGCAGTGTAAGTACGAATTAAGTTGTGTTTTCTCATTGCGAAGTAAGTCATTTGGGCGTATATGGAAAATATATGAGCATGTGGCCCACACTTGTATGAACTCTCCTGGGGTCGAGCCTAAAGTATCTTCAAGAGCTATAGCTGATTACGTTGCGCCTTCCATGACAGAGGATGGTTTCGTTTTGAGGCCACGTGATATTCAGGGTCAGTTTTTAAGAGAGTGTGGTGTTCGATTGAAATATTCAACAGCTTTAAAAGGCAAGAACTGAGCTTTGAAAAAAATATATGTAGATCATAAGAAGTCATTTCAAGTAAGAATTCATCAGTTCTAACCTTTTTTATATAATAGTATTTACCAATTACTTTTTTCATATCATTTTTGTCCTTTTTGTAGGGTGTTGCCAAACATCTTTACATGCTTGAGCATATGAATCCCGGATCTGTGGTTGATTTACAGACGCTTGAAGATTCGTCATTCCAGTATTGTTACTTTGCGTTAGCTGCCTCAATAAGGGCTTTTCGTGCTTGCCGTCCAGTAATTGTTATTGATGCAACACATCTAAAGGGAACATACAGGGGTGTTTTATTTGTTGCTTCTACTAAGGATGCAAATGAACAGATTGTGCCGTTGGCATTTGGTGTTGGCGACAAGGAGAATGACGAGTCATGGATATGGTTTCTCGATCATGTACGGAAGAGTTTTGGAACCCCGAAGGACTTGTTGATAGTGTCTGATCAACACGTTAGTATACACAACACCGTTGAATTTGTGTTCCCAGGTAAGATCATACATTACATTCTTACCAAATATAGTTATGAAATTGCTTTTTACATCATGTCATATGAAATAGTTAATTTCTTACTGTATAAGGTAAGATTATAATTACATTCTTACCATATATAATATCAATGTTTTTACATACCTGCAGGTGTCACACATGGTTTGTGCACATACCATATTCAGGGTAATCTAAAACCTTATGGTGTGGATGCCATTGAAATATTCCAAGCTGCTGCCAATGCATACAAGGAAGAAGATTTCAAAGAGATTATGGATAATTTGAATGAGTCATTTCCAGGTGCTTACTCAAAGCTTATGGGCATCGGTCCAAATAAATGGGCAAAGTGCAAGTGTCCAGTTCGTCGGTATGCATTTGGCACATCAAACTCTGTTGAATCGTTAAATGGGCGTCTGAAATGGGCTATGAAGCTCCCCATCACTGCCTTATTGGAATTTGCAAGTAATCTCACATTAGAATGGTTTTGTCAGCGTAGGATCAAAGCTGGTGAGAGGGCAAACGAGTTGTCTGAAAAAGCCGAGGAAAGATTGGGATTTTCAATTGCCAAAGGGAATTCGATGAGAGTTCAACCTTTATCTGATTTAATATTTAACATTATCTCTGCTTGTGATAGGAATATCGTGGATTTAGGCAAGAGAGAGTGCTCGTGCCAAAAATTTCAACTGGACCTTTTTCCATGCTCGCATGCTACCGCGGCAATTAGGTAACATTTATAACATTGCTAACCTAGTTGGTAAGAATACTGTTAAGAAATATAGTTAGAATGTACACTTATACTGTAAGATTTTACAAATCTCCGAATACATTCTAATTTCACAGGTATAAAAATGAAAATCCCATTGGTTATGTGAACGCCTATTATTCGACAAAGACGTTGCGTGAGATATATGCAGGAATAATCATTCCTCTACCCGATGTTAAGGATTGGCAGATTCCTGAGCCAATTGAGTCTAGGGCTATAGGTACCCCTGAAAATCCAAAGCAAGCCGGAAGGCCGAGGGAAAAAAGGATGTTACCTGGAGCGCAACCCTTACCACAAGGGGCAAGTGTAAAGCGACGTCGCAATCCCAAGAAATGCGGTATATGTGGTATTCTTGGGCACACTCGTCGAAAATGTCAAGATCCTCGTAGGTTTGAGTAATGTATGTAAGAATTATTTTTAATCTTACCTAGAACATAGTTATTTTTCTTTTGGATGTGCAAGGAGAATATGTGAACAAGCTTGTCACATATTTTGGTACGCACATCATTTTTGTGTAACCACTACATTTTATTATGGTTACTTTTTTTTGTGTTATATTGTTATATGTAATCTGATTTTTTTCAGATTAAACAAGTTCATTTTGTCTCCATTCGAAGAATCGGGCATTATCAATAATGTTGTAAGATTGTCAATAATGTTGTAAGATTGTATCGTGAATCTTACCATATCCAATAGGCTGTAACTCATACATGATAACATGAACAACAGTAAATAAGATTGTATCTTGAATCCTACCATCTTGATGTACAACAGAAGGTAAAATTGTATCTTGAATCATACCATCTATAACATGCATAAATTCATGCATGATAGCAGGAACAACAACAAGTAAGATTGTATCGTGAATCTTACCATGCATAACAGGCATAAAGTCATGCATGATAGCAGAAACAATAACAAGTAAGATATAAAAAAACCTTACCATCTCCAATAGGCAGAAACTCATGCATGATAACAGGTACATCAGGGATGTAAGATTGTATATTGAATCTTACCATCTTGATGTACAACAGAAAGTAAGATTGTATCGTGAATCTTACCATCTATAATAGGTAGAAACTCATGAATGATAACAGATACAACAGGATGTAAGATTGTATCTTGAATCTTACCATCTTGATGTACAACAGAAGGTAAGATTGTATATAGAATCTTACCATCTATGACAGGCATAAAGTCATGCATGATAGCAGGAACAACAAAAAGTAAGATTGTATCGTGAATCTTACCATCTCAAATAGACAGAAACTCATGCATGATAACAGGTACAACAGGATGTAAGATTGTATCTTGAATCTTACCATCGTGATGTACAATAGAAGGTAAGATGGAATAAAGAATCTTACCATCTATGACAGGTACAACAGGATGTAATCGTATATTGAATCTTAGCATCTTGATGTACAAAAGAAGGTAAGATTGTATCATGAATCTTACCATCTATGACAGGTATAAAGTCATGCATGATGGCAGGAACAACAACAAGTAAGATTGTATCGTGAATCTTACCATCTCTAATAGGCAGAAACTTATGCATGATAACAGGTATAACAACAAGAAAGATTGTATCGTGAATCTTACCATCTCCAACTTGCAGGAACTCATGCTTGATAACAGCTACAACAGGATGTAAGATTGTATCGTGAATCTTACCATCTTAAATAGGCAGAAACTCATGCATGATAACAGGTACAACAGGATGTAAGATTGTATCTTGAATCTTATGATGTACAACAGAAGGTAAGATGGAATCAAGAATTTTACCATCTATGACAGGTACAACAGGATGTAAGATTGTATATTGAATCTTAGCATCTTGATGTACAAAAGAAGGTAAGATTGTATCATGAATCTTACCATCTATGACAGGCATAAAGTCATGCATGATGGCAGGAACAATAACAAGTAAGATTGTATCGTGAATCTTACCATCTCTAATAGGCAGAAACTCATGCATGATAACAGGTATAACAACAAGTAAGATTGTATCGTGAATCTTACCATCTCCAACTTGCAGGAACTCATGCATGATAACAGCTACAACAGGATGTAAGATTGTATCGTGAGTCTTACCATCTTGATGTACAAAATAAGGTAAGATTGTATAAGTGAATCTTACCATCTCCAATAGGCAGAAACTCATGCATGATAAGACATACAACAAGATGTAAGATTGTATCTTCAATCTTTTCAATAATTATAACAGTTACAACAGGATGTACAAAAGAAGGTAAGATTGGATCTTGATCACCAATAATTATAATAAGTTATCACTGTACCCAAAAACTACCACGGTAACATTCGTAAGAATATACAAATTCTTAAGACATTTACCAAGTCGCCTACAGAAAAATATCATGTTTTCCCTACGACTAGGGCAGATCTACACACTTGATGGTTTGGATTAGTTTGCCTTCAATTTACAAAAAAATATTAAAACCATGTTTTCATGAAGATTTAGGAAGATCATCCAATATCATTGGAATTGTTGTGGCATTCGTGCTGTTGGAGTAAATTGTTTTTGCAACGTGGAAACGGTAGGCTTTAATCTCCTCCTTCGTACGAAGTGCATGAGTTGTGTCAGTCCTACCTATGAATCTCTCCACATACTTCAGGCAGCACAGAGCACTGTCCTCCTTGAATTTTGCATGGTATGCATTCCTACCTGAAGAGGGGCCGAAGATGATTTCCCACTGTGCATATTGTGGCGTACTCATGTTGTGCTTTTCGAAGTACCCTATTTTCTTCATCATCTGGGGCACCAATCGAGCCATCGGTAAGAATGTGTTTAGCCTCATTTTCTTATCTTCCTTATCAAATGTGAATGCTCTTGTATCATGAATGGTAAGAATCTGTTCTTCCATGTCGATCACCACTGTCGCCCAATCATTAATTCCTCATCATCATCTTCACGAGTAGATCCAAAGCTGCACACAACAACGACCTAGACCCAAAAAGTTATATGTATTGGACAGTACATATTCTCTATTATATGTCATAGTGTTCGTACCTTTTCGTATTCGATCCACTCCTTAACGTTCTCACCCCATGCTGGGTAAGACCCATTAGTAAATACGAGGAGCCTCTCCATTTGCTCATCCGGGATATTTTCTTCGACACTTGGGTCGAACAAATCATAGTTGTACTCCCCCGATTCAGGTTTTGGATGGAGTGTTTCAAACACACTCTCAACCTCACACTGCACAAAACATCAAAATCATATTTATTTTTTCAATACGATAAGGATGTATACCTTACACCAGTTTTACCATAATTTAATCCTTCTTACCATGAAAAAACAACATGTCACGCCAATACTTTGGTCAACTGTGCGCAACCCTGCAAGTGTTGGGTTTGAACAGACTACTCCAAGGTAAGAAGTCACGTGGTCCTCCAAAATTACGCTGCGTTCTTTTAGAATTTGCTCGAAAACCCCCCTGTCAACATCATCGTGCAAGCCTACGTTTCTCCTGTGTATGTGTTCATCTTTTTGCATTATGAAACACGTCAAGGTACCAATCCAATCAATACTATATATGCAAGCATGATAATAAACTCATTTGTAATGTTAATGCTAAACTTACAACTCATTTCCATCTTGTAAGAAAGTTTTGAATTTGTCGGGAGCTGGACGCCGGTCTTCCCTTAGGAATGGACTACGACACACTCGGGAAGGATACATGATCCTTGTCGGTCGAACGCTCTTTGTGTGCCCTCGCAAGACAGGGTGCTGTTCCACAGCTCCTACGATCTCAAGTTTATCGTACTCCCGATCTATCTGTGTGTCCGTCAAGAAACTATCATGTTCCAGAATTCCATGCCATTTTTACAAACACATTCTTACCACAAATACTACAATGAGCAAATACTACGAACACATTTTTTACAAACACATTTTTACAAACACATTCTTACCACAATTTTTTACAAACACATTCTTACCACATATCATAAAAAATTTGACAAATTTTTACAAACACATTCTTACCACACAAGAAATCACATTCTCATGGTTTGATTTCCGATAACAGTTTCTTACCACAAATACTACAATCTTACCAATCATCAATAAATTGTCACATTTTTAAAAACACATTCCTACCAAAGTTGATAAATCACATTCCTACCAAACTGTAAGAAATCATATTATCATGTAACAATTTTACATCATATTTTTTTACCATTAACAACACATTATTACAAGTAACACATACCTCTTTGATTTCGTCGTCCTTCGGATAACGTCTTTCCTTCACGAAGGAGTATTGAACGAACCGCGGGATCTGCGTATCCTTGCCCCTGAGGCCAACAACCTTACCAAAGGTTGGAAATGCCTCAAAAATCCAAGCCTGTTCACCAAAAAAAACATAATATCAAAAGTTAGATAAAGCACCTTTTATTAATTAATATAAACAAAAAAATAACAATACTCACACAAAAAGCCACTGTATTTCCCTTGATCCCGTAGTTCATTTTTGCTTTCCCCTTCTTGTCCTTCGGGATACCCCTTATAGCCTCTAGCAGCACCTGGTAAGATAGACTCCCCCATGGGAAGTTTTCCCACTTCTCCTCATTTTCAAGCAACACCCACATCCAAAGCGGTATTTTTTTTTTCGTCGTATCGACCCCAAGGGCGAACCCCAAGCAAAGTAGCAGCTTCGATATCTTCACCCAGTCTTCGGGCGTTGCCTCCACCTCTTTCCCTTTAAGTGTGAACGTTCTGTCTACGCAAGCAGTACGGACATCACAAAGGCGTGTCCCTGAGTTTGCCCCAAACAGTCGTTCGTAAGTAGAGTTAGGGGGCAGTGTTTGCTCTGCGTATGGATCGAAGGTGGAAGGTCCGAATTTCAGTCCACTGACCAAGGCGTATTCGACTATGGAGAACCTTAAAACTTTCCTCCCGAATTTGAAAAACAAAGATGTTGGATCAAAGTTAGGCTCTGGAACAACCTGGTCAGAAATCAAGAAAGTAAGTAAGAATCTTTTTCTACTAAACTAGTATTACCAATAGCATGGATTAATTTATGTATGATTAACGTAAGAATATGAAATCATTATACCTGGTGACAAACAACATAGTGCATCATTCTCCCGGATCGTATTGTTGACGGATCCAGCCTAGTGAATTGTCTCATACATGAATTTCTAACTTTGTTTGCATTTGCCACACTCAATTTCTTTGTCAGCAATGAATTAACATCCCCAGCCAACATTTCGTACCCTGCTGGAATAACCTTTCTAGTCATAGGCAGAAGCTCCAACCTCTCATACGTCCATTCGACCTACAACGTTTTTTATATCAGAGATTAGAAAATAATCCTCACATTCGTATCAAATAATCCTCACATTCTTAATAAACAGAAACATTCATCATACAATAGCAGATTCTCCTTACAAAAACTTAAACATTCTTACTAACAACATAATATCACCAGTTCTTACCAAGAAAAACCTACATTCTTACAAACAAAAACAGTATCTCCTTATAAAAACTTATACATTCTTACTAACAACATATGTAGATCATAATATCACCAGTTCTTACCAAGAAAAACCTACATTCTTACAAACAAAAACAGATTCTCCCTATAACAACTTAAACATTCTTACCACAACATATTTACATCATAATATCACCAGTTCTTTCTTAGAAAAAAATACATTCTTACAAACCAAAAACAGATTCTCCTTATAAAAACTTCTACATTCTTACTAACAACATATGTAGATCATAATATCACAAGTTCTTACCAAGAAAAACCTACATTCTTACAAACAAAAACAGTATCTCCTTATAAAAACTTATACATTCTTACTAACAACATATGTAGATCATAATATCACCAGTTCTTACCAAGAAAAACCTACATTCTTACAAACAAAAACAGATTCTCCCTATAACAACTTAAACATTCTTACCACAACATATTTACATCATAATATCACCAGTTCTTTCTTAGAAAAACCTACATTCTTACAAACCAAAAACAGATTCTCCTTATAAAAACTTCTACATTCTTACTAACAACATATGTAGATCATAATATCACAAGTTCTTACCAAGAAAAACCTACATTCTAACAAACAACATATGTAGATCATAATAACACCAGTTCTTACCAAGAAAAACCTACATTCTTACAAACATAAACAGATTCTCCCTATAACAACTTCAACATTCTTACCAACAACATATTTACATCAGAATATCACCAGTTTTTTCTTAGAAATACCTACCTTCTTACAAACAAATACAGATTCTTACAACCACGAAGAACATCGCCAATAAGAACAATTTTTTTTAGCAAAACAACCGAACATAAGCTTCCAGATTTTTACAAGAAAATTTGTGCAATCGAAGCTTGTTTTAATCAAAACAACCGAATATCCATTTTCATTAAAAAAACTTCCATATTCTGACCATTTTTTTGATAATGCACATATCATTTTCATTATCAATGACTATTATTACTGCTCATTTATCAAAACAGAACAACATTCAAATCAATTTACAAGCAAATCTATCCAAATTTTAACATGCATTACAAAAGGGGGGATGTTTGTACAGTCGATACTCAAACCCAGGAAGAAATCAAAACACCCAAGCAAGAACAAAGGTCGGAAAACAGTAAACCCTAGGTTTTGCACACCAAAATTCAATTTTGCTGTTCAGAACCCTAGTTTCTAACCTCTTTATCAATGAACGGGTAGCCGCTTTTCTTCCGGACCTTCGTCGTCTCCTCTGCGACGTGTTCTTCGGTTCTCTCCGGCGACAGCTCGACAATTTCAGCATTCCTCTTTCGTTTGCTGCCTCGAGTTCCGGTTGACATTTTTTGCTGGGATGATTTGTGCAGCGGTGTAATCGACAGGGATGGTGCTTGGAGAGATAGAACTGGAACAACAGAGAGGAGAGTAGAGAAGAAGAGAGGAGAGAAATGAAGTTCAATCGCCGGCGGAAATAATGAGAATGGGAGTGGGTAGTTGGGGTTAGTGGGGGAGGAGTTAAATCGACTCTCACGGTGCCCTAGGTGAGAATCTGATTTTTGAAATCAGATTTTCCTTCCAAAACTGATAACAGGGGTATCTTTGTCCCATTTGACAAAAAGTGGGTATATTGGTATTTTTATTATAGTAGGGTACATTTTAGTTTTTCTCTTAAGCATAATAGGTATATAGATTTTTGCCCCTTTATTTTTTGCCTCTAAACGAAATGTAGTTATTAAATTAAACATATTTTTAAAATATTAATAAATTAATAGTTATTAGTTTATCGAATATTTTTCTATATCAATGATTATTAGATTTTTCAAAAATTGAATTACAAATTGAATTATACTAATTGTTAAATCATCTTGTATTTTGTTCTTTATCTCGAAAAATAAAAAGAAAAAAAAATTTACCAATTATACAATTTAATTATTTTTTTTATATCAATAATTACAATTTGAATATGTAATAGAGTAATATTATTAAATTAACAAGGGTAGTTTTGTATTTTTCTACTTATGTAGGTTTTTATCTTATCTACCAAACACCCATATTATTTATATAACTTCTCATTAACTTCTAATGAATAGCAATTAAACATTAGATAAGATAACTAGTCTATGTTAGTGCTGCCCAAACTAATTAACCGGAACCGCCGGTTTTGAAACCGGAATCGGCAGTTCAGAACCTCCGGAGGAACCGGACTAACCGGCGGTTTGATTTCGGTTCTTGATACCTGGAAACGTGAACCGGCGGTTCCAAACCGCCAGTTTGGAATCGGGAACCGGCCAATTTTTAATTATTTATATATATTTTCTATTTTATAATTTTAAGTATAGTATTCAATAATGTTGAAAACTACATCCAATTATATACATGTTAGTTTTACAACCAATTCTACTATTTTTTTCAACGTGGGAGGAGTTTCCTATATTTATAGAGTGTTATCTTCTCTCAACTCTAGTAATTATTCGATGTGGGACAAGCAAATGTGTGAGATGTGCTCAAAGAAGAAGGAAGTATTTGTCCCACATTGAAAAAAATATAAGAGTTGAGATGAGGTAAGCACTCTTATAAAGTAGGAAACTCATCCCACATTGAAAAAATAAAAGAAGTTGGTGTGAAACTAACATCTATATAATTAATGTAATTTCTACCTTTATTGAATACTATATTTAAAGTTCAAATTATAAAATAAAAAAAATATTTATAAATAGTTATAATATCAACGGTTCCTCCGGTTCCAAACTGGAACAGAACCGGAACCGTGGCCACCACTAGTACTAATTAACTTAGTTTTACTTATCACTTCATACCATAACTAGTACTTATTAACGAGACAGTAACATTTTTGTTTAGGAGGAATGCTCCCCCACCGACCGTAGACATGCTTTCACGGATGACGTGACATTTTATTTATAATAAAATGATTAAAATATACCCTAACCCCTTAAAAAAGTAAACACTAGCACTGTAACATTAACGGTGGGCACGTTAAGCATACTCACAATGTGTAGGGGAGCATTTCTCTTTTGTTTAGAACTTAAAAAAAATTATTACAAAAAAATCAATAATTTAAATTGATAACGAAAATACTCCTATGCTTTTTTTTTTTTTTTTTGAGAAGTACTCCTATGTTTTTAGCACATGAGAACATATTATAGCTTTTTTCCCTCTATCTATATTCTCTTCATTTGCACACACTCTCTTTATTTTATACTTGATTTTGATACTTCCTCCGTCCTCGAAGTATACGTTTCATAGCAAACGATATGGTCTTTAATCTTGTTATAAGTGAGTTTATAGTAGAGTTTGTGTCTCACTTTTTGTAAGTTTTTGTAAGTCTATGTATAAGTTGAGGGTGAATATGTAAAGTTTCTTAAAAGACAATCGAGAAAATAAATAAAGGTGCATACTTGGGGTGGAGGGTAGATTTTAAAGAAATATTACTTGATTTATCATTGTCCTCGTATGAATTTCATGTTATTGGTACGGAAATATCATTAATTGGTATGGAATATGATATCCGTACCAAAAAGATGAAAGTAGATTCAAATACACAGTTAAAAGCAAATTGTGGTACAAACACATACAAATAGAGATAAATAGTATTCCCTCCGTCTCATTCATCTAGGGATAAGTTTTATTTTCGTCTGTCCTACTGACATAGGGTATAACCCACTAGCACTTTAACATTAACATTAAAATATACCCTAACCCCTTAAAAAAAAGTAAAATCTAGCATTGTAACATTAACGGTGGGCATGTTAAGTATACCCACAGTGTGTAGGGCAGCGTTTCTATTTTGTTTAGAACTTAAAAGAGATTATTATAACCAGGTGACTTAGCGCACCTGGCAACCGGGCTCCTCTCTTTAAAGAGGGACCCGTTCGATCCCTTGTGGGAGCGAATTTGGAGATATAAGGTGGCTTGGAGTATTTCTTGGAGTTTGGGATGGGAGCTTTGTGTACTAACATCTAATCTAACAACTAACATTTGCCCGATCAAAAAAATAAAAAAATAAAAAAGATTATTAAAAAAAATTAATAATTCAAATTGATAACAAAAATACTCCTATGTTTTTAGCACATGAGAACATATTATACTCCCTCCGTCCACCATTTAGTGACTCTCACTCTTGGGCACATGTTTTTTTGCATTTTGATGATAAATTACCTGAAATACGACAAGATCCCCAAGGCGTAATATAGTTCGAAAAGTCGTAAAACCATACAAAACACGAACTAAATCACTAAACGAGGCATAGAAACGACTCCTAAGCACTTATAAAAACATGTAAATTTCTATCCCATCAAAGACCCCTCTCGAACCCCCTATCAATCGAGAGGGGGATCGATACATTTTTGATGAAAACCTCTAGGAACCTATCGACACCCCTATCGATCGACAGGGGGGTCGAGAAGCATTGCCGTCAAGGATCTAGAATGACCCTATCGAACCCCCTATCGATCGAGAGGGGGGTCGATATAATTTGAAGACAAAGTCCCAGGAACCTATCGAACCCCTTATCGATCCAAAGGAGGGTCGAAAGGCTCCAGCATCTCGAACTCAAGAAGGACCCTATCGACCCCCATATCGATCGATAGGGGGGTCGATACCCTCCAGTTTCGCCGCTTCCACACATTATGTTCCAAAGGCCCCTTTTCCACAACGAACGGTCCACAACAAGCAAGACAAGAAGTACCAGAGGTTTATGGAAATCATTCAGAAGGTCAATATTAACATACCACTTCTCAACGCACTTCGAGACGTACATGCCCCACCATATGAAGTTCATCAAGGATGTCGTCTCAGGCAAGAAGAAGTGGGCCAAGTTCGTGACCATCTACTTGACGGAAGAGTGTAGCGCGGTGTTGCAGAAGAAGCTACCATTGAAGCAGAAGGATCCGGGGAGATTTACATTGGCATGCAAGATCGGAGATCAATTCTTCCAAATTGTTCTATGTGATCTTGGTGCAAGTATCAACCTCATGACCTTATCCATCTTCAAGAGGCTCAAGATTGGAGACATGAAGTCAACCACTATTACCCTTCTCATGGTGGATCGTTCGGTTTCTTATCCGAAGGGAATAGTGGAGGATGTGTTCGTTCAAGTTCAAAATCTTGTGTTTCGGGCGGATTTTGTAGTCTTGGATATTCCCGAGGATGTTAACCAACCATTAATCTTAGGACGGCCATTCCTAGCTACGTGGAGAGCTTTGATCGATGTGCAAGATGGAGACCTCACATTTTGGGTCAATGGAGAATAATTGAAGATTTCCATTTATGAATCTATGAAGAGGCCCGATGATCATCGTGAGGATATCTTCTCCATCCAAATCTTGACACCTCCTACTCCAGAAGAAGCTCTCAACCATTGCATCTCCAACTCTCTCTACTCAAAAGGAAGTTCATTACCTTGAGGAGGAGTCATTGAGGAGGAGAAAGCGATCTCTGCCCCAAAGGTGGAGCTGAAGCCATTAGCGGATAATCTCAAGTACCAATTCTTGGGAGAAGAGGAAACATATCTAGTGATCGTTTCTTCCCACTTGACAGAGACGGACAGGGACAAACTCTTGAGAGTTTTGAGTAAGCATAAATCTGCCATTGGATGGACGATTGTCAATATCAAAGGCATTAGTCATTCGCTTTGCATGCATAGGATCCTTCTCGAAGATGATCATCGTCTAAGAGTTCAACCTCAAAGGCGATTGAATCCAACCATGCGAGATCGTAAGGAAGGAATTCATGAAGTTGATCGACACCGGCATGATCTATGCCATCTCGGACAGCGAGTGGGTGAGCCCTACTCAAGTGGTTTCGAAGAAGGGAGGCATGACCGCGGTCAAGGATGAGAAGGATGAACTGATCGCGACAAGAATCGTCACAGGATGGAGAGTCTGTATCGACTACCGCCTTCTCAACATGGCGACAAGGAAGGACCACTTTCGTCTTCCGTTCGTGGATCAAATGCTCGATCGATTGGTGGGGCACGAGTACTATTGTTTTTTCGATGGATATTCGGGCTACAACCAAATCGCTATTGTTCCAGATGACCAACACAAGACGGCATTCACATGACCATATGGAGTTTTTGCTTACCGGAGGATGCCATTCGGATTGTGCAACGCTCCGGCCACTTTTCAAAGGTGCATGATGACCATCTTTGTAATAACCCGGATTTTTGAATAAAAGAAAATAGTTAAATAAATTAAATTTCGTTAGTGAATTAAGATTTCCCAAATAAAATGTTTAGAATAATAATAGATTAAATAAAAGTACTCCCTCCGTCCTCCATTTAGTGACATTGTTTTCTAGGCACAGGTTTTTTTGCATTTTTATGGTATAATAATAAATTAATGTGTTAAAGTGTTAAACTGGAATAATTGTGGGTCCATTTGAATTTTTTAATAGTATTAAAATGTTAAAATAATAAAAAGTAGATGTATAAAGTGTTAAAGTGATTGTGGGATCTACGTCCTAAAACGGAATATGTCAGTAAATGGAGGACGTCCCAATATAGTAATAATGTCACTAAATGGAGGACAGAGAGAGTATTTAGAAATGTAAGTAAATTTACTGAGCTTTCTTAAATAAAAGATTTTGGGATTTATTTATTTAAAATTCTCTAAACTTGATAAAATAAATAATTTTTCTTATTAAAATATGTTTTCCTTAAGTTTAAATAAGTAATTAGAATTGATAAAAGATTTCATAAATAAAAGCTTTAGTAATTTAAAATATTTAATAAAAGAATTTTAGAAATATTAATTTAATTATAATTCTTTAACTAAAATATTATATCTAGCTCAATAAAAAATCTAAAATATAATCTTAACACTCTTAATCTAGTTTTGACATTAAAATATTTATAAAAGAAATTAGGCATTTTTCGGATGAACGGTTAAGAAAACCCGTGTCACCATTTTTACATTTCTATCCATTTCGTTCCTTTAAAATTATTTGAGCCATTAAACAAACTCTAGAAATTCCTTAGCATATATTGTTGAGTTCAATATTTTATTAAGAGTCCATAAACACCTGAATTTTTAAAAGCAGAATCAGTTAACATAAAATTCATATTTTCGTCAAGGATGAGACATCGAACCAGGGACGGGATGACCCCTATAAATAGAGGCCTATCACCACCTCCCAGAAACGCATCATGGCCCCCATTTTTTATTTCTCCCCCCACCGACTCCCTCTCTCTTCCCCCATCTTCCCCAGCAGCCCCCTCTTCCCTTCTCCCTTCCCTACGCCTCCATCCCCCCCCCCCCCCCCCCCCCCCAATCCTCTCTCCCTTTCCCCACACTCAAGCAGCAACAGCTACTGCACCTTCCCCCTTCCTCCCCCGCTCTTCTTCACGTCATCTTCCCCTTTCCTTCACGCCGAAGGAAAAACTGATAAAGCCCCCTCACTTCGCCGATCACTCTCATACCGTCTTTCTTTTGTATCTTTATAATCGGTTATCAGAAAGGTATGTCGTTCGATTCTATAAACTCATGGAGAAGTAACGATCTTAGGGGTAGTGACCGATCGTCGCCACGCTAAAAACATGGATTTTCCACTCCTTTTGGGTGTATTTTGATGACTTTCACTAGTGTTTTCCATGTTTTAAGCTAACTTGAGCACTTATATCTTTTATTAAGTGTGATTGTTCTTGTTTGGCAACTTTTCATTTGGAATTATGGATTCATATTCAAGATTTTTAACCTTGATAATATTGTAGAGGAGAGTTTTAGGAGTCAATAGGCGAAAACGGCGGTCAATTCGGAGTCTGAACGAGGAAGAGTGGAGCGAAACGGCGAAGATGCGCACGACCGAGAGGCAACGCCGGGCAGCGCCGATCGCCCAGCATGCTCGCCGGTGCGGTCCACCAGAGCGGGCGCTTTAGTAAGGGGGTCCGACTGTGCGCTGCCGCCTACGGCTTGGCCTGCCGCGAGCGGGGCTCGTCCCGACCGCTCCTGTCCCATTTTCGTGTTTTCTACGCTTTTGCCTCCGAATTTCTTCCTAATTTCATTTTAACCTCATTTTCTCCTATTTTCACCCCCAATTTTAATTGCTACTTATTCCTTCTCTCCTGGAACATATAAATACCCATTTCAAACCTCATTATTCTTAGGTAAGCCTCATTAATTCACACACCAACACACTTTTTCACACACTAATCTCTACACTATTTTCTTCACCCATCATCATCATTCCATTTTTGGGGCTTCACTTGGATCTTGGAGAATTGTTGGAGGAGAGAGTCTAAGGAGAAAAAATAGATGATCAAGAGCATGGATTTGTACTAAACCCATTTTCCTTAGTCTTTTATTCATGTTCATCTTAGATTTGGAGTTTGTGCCCATCATGTGTTTGATTAGCTAAATTCTTTTATTCTAGGGATAAAGATAATTGGATTTGTAATGAATTGATCTTATTTCCTATTAATGCATGATTGATTTGATTTATCCACTTGTGATCTTATTTTGTATGGATGTATTGATGCTTGATCACCATTGATGCATGCTTTAGACATTGAATTGAGTATCGAGATATGAGATTCGATGTTGGAAACCGATCACAAGACATAATTGCTCGATAAACCGAGAGGGTGAGAGTAATTGTGTGGGCAATTGATCCTAGGAGCTTTTAGGAGTTAATAAGCTAGAGGTTGATAGGAGACTATGATAATGGCTTGTAATCTACGGTAGTTGTCGTCCGAGAGGAGACAAATACGACTTCGAGATCGCCCTAGATAGAGATAATTGATTAATGTATTGATAGATTTAGGCTAAATACATTGCAATCCATCGATTCCGGACCCCTGGAATAACTCTTCTCCATTGTTTCTTCATTCATTCACTTGCGTTTACTTGTTTACGTTTATGTGTTTTGCTTAATTGCATTTAGTAGTTTAGAAAACCTACTCAAAATCTCATTAGCTTAGATAGGTCGAAAGAACCTAGTACTAGTACTCACTATCTTTTCTTTTATTGGTCCTCGTGGAATACGACCTTACTTGCTCTATATTGTGATTACTCGTACTCGTGCGGTAGGTTAATATTTAGCCCGTCACCACGACCACCGAAGGACCGTCGCCGCCACTTCACCGTCACCACCCTTCATCCCATATTTTCTTTTTGGTTAACTATTTTCCCACACTATATGCTGTTGTGATCACGTCATTGCATGCATCATTTCTACGTAATTTGTTTTACTTTTAATCGGTCGGATTTTAAGTTATATCCCAAAAACACCCTGAGATGACGCTCCCTCACCCCTCTGCCTATTTTCACAACTTCCATGATCCACATTTTCCCTATCCTCCCTTTACTAAATATGTTCACGGCCTTGAACTACCCTATTGCATGTAAAAAGATTTCTCAATTTCAGTTATTTTTCATGTGTCGGTTTTTAATGGATAATTTTGTTTTCACCCTATATGATGTCCGTAAATTCTGAAATTTTAAAGAAAGGCCCCTGATAGTATATTTAACATGTCTGTAAAATTTCGTGTCAATCTGAATCAGCGTTTGCACGTAATTAAAGAAATCGTGTTTAAGTTCGTATTAGGTTATAAGTATAAATCCTTGCATGACTAATTTCTCATCACTACTCCCTCTAGAAAATTATTTTAAACAACTTTTCCTCCTACGCCAAAGTCATGTGATCGTCCGAAAATTTAATAATAATTTTTATTTATATTAATTTTTTAATAAAAACCTTACTTAAAGGTTAAGTACATAGGCTTTGGAATTTTGGTTAGATATTCCAAAAACACCTTAGTATCTTAAAAATTATTGTAGGAACAAGTAAAGAAGGACATAGAATAGGATTCTAAGTCAAGAGCACGTTTTACGATAAACGAAGTTAACGGTAAAGGTGGGGTTCTTATACCTTGATAAATATTATTCTCGAGCTAGTAAGCTCAAAATTCTTTATGCAGGCTTGTTTCAGGGGAGACTTGTGTTGTCTCTGTCTATTTGAGTTTAACGCTCTTATTAAATTACGATCGGACTCCTCGGCCGCACTAGGTGCTGGTGCCGGGAGAGTTGTACGCGTGCAGATCAAGTGATTGTGGGTTGACCCCACCACTTGTACCATAGAGAGGGAGGTTAACTCGCGATACCGTTATCGTAATTGGACGATTTTTGTTTAAGAGAGGGAGGTTATCACGACGGCCATAAGATCCTAGGGAGGTTATCCCAATGGGTCGATAAGAGTAACCAAATGACAGAGTAGATCCAAACTTTTCTTTCTCTTCTTCCTATTTACCCCTGTTTACCTGCATATTCTTTTCATGGCAATGAACCCACTGAGTACACTAGTACTCAGCCCTGCAGAACTTTCTTTGTTTTGCAGATTATGAGCTGGAGGCATAGACGGGCTGGGAGTGGAAAGGAGTGGAAGACGTGGAGAATCGAAAGACTCAAACTCTACTGTTCTTTTTCGATTGAACTCTCTGATAAGTCACTATCTCGTTTTACATCAATAGGAAGGTTGGACCTAATAAAACTTGGCCTAAAACACTTAATAAGAAAACTCTTTACTTGCTTTCATATTCTCTCGTCTTTCGTTTCTACATTTACTTTTTCATATTTCGCTTCCACTTCTACTTACGCAACTCTGGTCCTATTCAGAATATATATATCTATATATGTTTTTAGTTACATATTCATACTATGCGTCCTATAGACATTATCTATAACCATTACTTTTGAATGATCCAACTGTAGTGCGGTCTGGTCCGCCGTAGTTGTTACATTATGCAGATCTGACTGTAGTGCGGTCTGGTCAACCACTGTCGTTACTTTTCGTACCTTATACTTGGATCCAACGATGGCACGGTGTGGTCCGATCTCGTTGTTATGCTTTGAACTTAAAGAATCTTAAACGAATTAAACGATAATAAAATTGATAGAAAGAGTTAATTGTCGTTGAGAATGGCTTATTGGTTGCCCCAGCGAATAGATCCTGGTATAGGGAAGATGCTGCCCGAATCACTCGGCGATAAACGATATAAATGAGATTAACCCCTAAATGAGCCATTTTAACCCTAACCCTGTCCATCCAGGTACTTTAGACTACTGTAGTGAAATCGGGATATGACAATCTTCCATGGACTGATCGAGAACATCATGGAGGTATTTATGGAAAATTTTTAAGTTTTTGGCTCATCTTTTGCTCATTGCTTGGAGAATTTGTTTATAGTACTTCAAAGGTATGAGGAGATCAATTTGGTTCTCAATTGGGAGAAGTGTCACTTCATGGTGCAAGAAGGGATCGTGCTTGGCCACAAGGTGTCATCTCAAAGATTGGAGGTAGATCGTGCCAAGGTCGTTGCTATTGAGAAGTTGCCACCACCAACCAACATCAAATCAGTGAGGAGTTTCTTGGGCCATGCCGGTTTCTATAAGAGGTTCATCAAGGAGTTCTCGAAGATTATGAAGCCTCTTTGCGGACTACTCAAGAAAGATGTCAGATTCGTATTTGATGATGCATGTTTGTAGGCCTTCGAGACATTGAAGAAGGCGCTAGTTTCCACTCCAATCTTGATCTCACCGGATTGGAGTGCCCCATTGGAGCTCATGCGTGACGCAAATGATTGGGCCATAGGAGCAATTTTGGGGCAGAAGAGGGAAAAGCTTTTCCGGGTCATCTACTATGCGAGCAAGAATATAAACTCGGCCCAAAGGAACTACACCACCACCGAGAAGGAGCTACTTGTTGTGGTCAATGCTTTTGACAAGTTTAGACCCTATTTGGTGGGATCTCACATGATTGTGCACACAGACCATGCTGTCATTCGCTATCTTTTCAACAAGAAGGACTCAAAGCCGAGGTTAGTTCGTTGTTTTTTTTTTTTTTTTTTTTTTTTGATCTGGCAAATGTTAGATGTTAGAGTTCGTTGGATTTTACTTCTTCAAGAGTTCGATATGGAGATCAAGGATCGGAAAGGATGCGAGAATGTGGTTGCTGACCACCTTTCGAGACTCGAGAAGCCGGTAGAAGGAGAAGATGAGAGAATCATCATCAAGGAGAGTTTTCTAGAGGAGCAGATTTTTGAGGTCGTAGATCACACTTCATGGTTCGCCGATATTGTCAACTATTTGGTGATTCAACATTTCCGAAGGGGATGTCATCTCACCAAAAAAAGAAGTTCCTTCATGATGCCAAATTCTATTATTGGGAAGATCCATACTTGTATCGGAGGTGCGCGGATGGGATTATTCGTAGGTGTGTTCGTCAAACGGAGTGGATGAAGATTATTGAAGATTGTCATAGTGCTACGAATTGGGGACATTTTGCAGCCAACCACACCGCCCTCAAGGTATTCTATAGTGTTTTTTATTGGCCTTCGATTTATAAGGATTGTCATGCTTTCATCAAGACTTGTGATCGATGCCAACAAATAGGGAACATATCCAATAGAGTTGAGATGCCACAACGGACGATCACGGAGGTGGAGCTATTTGTTGTGTGGGGGATCGACTTCATGGGTCATTTCCCCAAATCTCAAGGATTCTCATACATCTTACTTGCGGTGGAGTAAGTCTCAAGGTGGGTCAAGGCCATTCCTACAGCCACCAACGATTCGAAAGTGGTGATTAAATTCCTCCAACGGAACATTTTGACTCGGTATGGAACTCCGAGAGCTTTGCTTAGCAATGGGGAGAGCCACTTCAACAATCGTTGGTTGGGATCACTATTGGCAAAATATGGAGTCAAGTACAAGGTTACATCGCCCTACCATCCTCAAGCCAATGGTCAAACCGATCTTGCTAATCGAGAGATCAAACAAATTTTGGAGAAGACCGTCACCAACAAGGAGTGGGCGAAGTACCTCGATGATGCATTTTGGGCTTATAGGACGACCTTCAAGACGTCGATTGGAAGATCTCCTTACCAATTGCTATTTGGCAAATCTTGCCATTTACCAATGGAGTTGGAGCTTAAAGCATATTGGGCGGCTCGAATGATCAATTTTGAGTTCAAAGAAGCCCATGGGCTGAAGGTGTGATGATTTGCTAGAGCTTGACGAATGGAGGAACGAAGCATTCGAGAACTCGAGGATCTACAAAGAGTGAGCAACAAAATTCCATGACTTGAGCATTCGAGATCGTAAGTTCGAGGTTGGAGATGATGTACTTGTTTTTAATTCTCGTCTTCGTTTGTTTCTAGGAAAGTTGCAAAGTAAGTGGTCCGGTCCTTTCTTCATCTACAAAGATTTGAGGAGTGGAGCATTCGAAGTGATGAAGAAAGATGGAGGAAAGTTCGTGGTGAATGGCCACTACCTCAAGCATTATTTCAAACCAGTAGCCTACCTCACCAAGGAGGCCATAAATCTTGAGGATCCAAACTAAACGAGGTATCGTCGGGCTAAAGACGTTAAACGTAGCACTAGTTGGGAGGTAATCCAACAATTGTATCTTGCTTTTAGTATGATTTTATTTTGAATTTTAGTAGTTTTTCGTATTTTTGGTGTCATACCCCTTAATGTACTAACAAATTTGTATTTTGAGTGTAGAAAAAAAAACCGAATATCAACCCTATCGATCGAAAGGGGGGACGAATGGACCGAGACCCTCTAACAGAAGACCCCTATCGACAGGGTTGCCAATCGATACCCTGGTCAATAGGATTTTTGAAAATTTTCCCAGAAACATATCGACCCCCTTCTCGGTCGAAAGGGGTGTCGATAGGCGTTGATCAATTTTAACGTATACCCTATCGACCCCTTATTGATCGATACCCCCTGCGCTCGGTCAATATAAAAGCATCAGTAGCACCCTATCGACCCTACTATCGATCGATAGGGGGGCGTTGACTGCCGCTGACCCGCGTTAACTAGGTTTGTTTTCTCCTACTTAAAC
This sequence comes from Thymus mandschuricus, assembly GCA_029379335.1. Lineage (NCBI taxonomy): Eukaryota > Viridiplantae > Streptophyta > Magnoliopsida > Lamiales > Lamiaceae > Thymus > Thymus mandschuricus. Next base: position 7,187,378 of record CM057074.1, read on the forward strand.
ACAAACACACACGATTTCACACACAAATACATCTAAGTTTCGGCCAAAAGCTCTCAAACACTCCTAACACTCAATTCTTCTTCGTCAATCCATCCAAGGTACTCCATTTCTTACTTCTAATTTCATAGTTTTGAATTCCCTACATGATTTTGCACGTTTTGACCGATTGAAATTTGTTTTTGATGGTTGAATCATTGGATTAAGAATTAGGGATAGAAATTGGGAATTTCAATAGAATTCATGATTTGGATTGATTATTTTCATGAATTGGATCCTATTATGATTGAAAGTATGTATACATGTAAAATTTCGAATGAGTCATTGAATTTGTCTATGAATTTTGATGAATTTGTTAGGAATCAAATGCATATATGGATAGATTAATTTGAATGTTGAATTGAGTTATTTTAGTGGTATTTGTTGACTGATGATTGTATGTTAGGTGATTGTGATTGTTGTAACTTGTAAGTATTAGTAGATAATGGGGGAGAGAATGAAAGATTGAAGTTTGGGGGAAAGGGTGATATATTCGTGCTTCTTCACTGCTTTTGTAGGTACTAGATGGCTCGTGATAAAGGCAAAAGTGTTGCTTCGAGTTCCTCCGGAAATGGGAAAGGCAAGGAGAAGGGCCGACAAAGGACCTCCGGCTTCGAGATGCCCCAAGGTTAGGATTGTTACATCAAACTTAGGGGCCAAGGCGTTCAGGATAAAGCTTGCCACTCCGAAAGTAAGGAGGAGATGGTCCCACCTCGTGCAACTCAAGCACAAACATTGCCGGTTCCTACACCACGACACGATCAATGCAATGGGGATAGTTGACGAGATCGTGGCAATGATGCAACAAGGAGACTTCACAATGATTTTCCAAGGGAACTATCTCACGTACCATGCTATCACGATGGAGTTCCTCTCTACATTGACGGTGGAGCGCAATAATCTCACCCCGAGTCTACTCTGGTTCCTATTGGGGAACCAACCAAGGGAGTTGACAATGGACCAATTAAATGAGATCTTCATGGGGTAGATGGCCATTACATCGGAGACCACTCCTTCAACGCACAACACATGTGGGAGAGGATCGTCGATTTTGATGAGGAGCGGTTGAAGTACTACAGCCCAACATATACAAAGGCTTCTTCCTTTCGGATTCCCACATTCCGATATTTCCACTAGCTAATCTCGAGCACCATCCACTCTTTCCATGACTCCGGCATCTTCGTATCAACCGATTTCCATCTATTGTGGGCTAGCCTCCGAGGGGTAGAATAAGATGTGACCCTCTATCTTTCGGACCACATGGAGAATCAAGCTTACATCTACGGCGGATAAAAGATTGGAATTGGAGCATTTGTCACTCCAATTACTAACCACTTTGGAGTGCAAATTCGAGAGGATCCGGTCTCCACTTCGATTTACTTGGACCGGAAGACGCTCCAACAAGCGGTCATCTTATCCTTCGATCGAGCGGGCTACTACTTCAAGTTGCATGGACTACGAGGAGTTCGACTATTCCCCCTCCCAATGCCTACTTCATAACGGTTATGGGAGAAGGAGATCGACAAAGGGAGAATTGAAGAATGGACTCGCCCGGCCACATGGAGCTCACTTGGGTAGAAGGAAGTCAAGCACCACAAGGAGGTGGAAATCAAGCCCAAGGAAGAACAGATATGTGTACACTAATCTTACCTTGATTAGTGTACATATAGTGATCGTGAGTCATCTAGCGGGTTGGCTGATCAAGGTATCGTTAGAGTGGCCACTCTTTCGATTACCACAGAAAAGAACAGATGTGGTAGATTATAAAAGAACGTAGCCATGCAGGTAATTTAAGAAGTATGAGAACTATTTTCCTAAGCATAGGATCTTTCAGATAAAACACCTACGACTTATCACGATGGCTTGACACTATATTGTAAGTTTTCGGCAACGTGTTCACTGAGTACTTTGTACTCAGCCCTGCATATATTTCTAAATGTGCAGGTTGAATAAGATGGAATGGAGAGCCGGTGGGAGTTTGTTGTTCGTAGTTCAATTAGTATTCAATAAGACTCTTGGTAAAATACATGTCTTCATACATGTATTTTCAGTAAGACTTCCGTTGTGTATTCTGATAAGTTTCGAGACATGTATTCAAGTTATGTACTAGTGTCAAACAAATATCTTCTCATTCCTAAGGCTTATAGCCATATGAGATTCTATGAAGTTCCCATGGATTTGAGTTAATCCTTGTTTATTTCATTCCCCTTTCTATCCCGCTTCTTTAATCCCGTCCCTAGTCACGAGTTCCCGGCTTAACTATCCTTAGCGAAGTCCGGTCGTGACATCAACCAATTTCAACAATTTGAGGATGAACACCTCTATAAGGCATGGGGAAGATTCAAGAAGATGTTACGTGCATGCCCTAATCATGGCCTTGAAAATGAAGATCAAGTAATCCGCTTCTATCGCGGATTGACGAATTTATGCAAGAAGCAGCTCGACTATGCATCAAAAGGAGGTTTCTTAAACAATGATGTGGACGTTTCTTTAGAGATCATTGAGCTCACAGTCAACACTAGCTATGAGGATGCAACTGATAGAAGACTTGCAAGAAGGGAATGTGGGGGCTTTTCGGACATATCGGTTGTTGGTGTTGTGTGTCTATTGGAAGGGAGTGTTTCGGAAGGCAATGTCTCCGGCGGGGCTTTTACAGCCCTACCAATTCCGAATTTTATTTGGGAAGATCTATCTATGGATTTTATTACAGGTTTGCCAAAGTCGCGTGGTTATTCGATCATTATGGTGGTGGTGGATAGATTGTCGAATGGCCCTTAAGCCACCTATATCAACGCGTTTGGTGGCTGAATTGTTTGCACGAGAGGTAGTTCGGTTTCATGGAATTCCACGCTCGTTAGTAGCAATCGTGATCCAATCTTTGTTAGTGCATTTTGGAAAAAGTTATTTATACCTTTGGGTACTCAGCTGAAATTCAGCACCGCTTATCACCTAGAAACTGAGGGCCAGACTGAAGTGTTAAATCGTGTGGTGGAGACGTATTTGAGATCTTTCACTTCTGAGCAGCCGAAGCAATGGGTGCGCTGGTTACCATGAGCGAAATATCGGTATAATATTGCTTTCCAAACAGCTGCACAAATTTCTCCATTTGAAGTAGTGTATGGTCGTAAGCCGCCTACTATTCAGTGTTTCATACCATGAGAATGCCGGGTGGCTGCAGTAGCAGATGAGTTGGAGAGTTGGGATGCGATCCTGATTCACTTGAAGGAGAATCTAGGAAAGGCGCAACAACAAATGTCTAAGTATGCTAATAAGTGTCGTAGGCAAGTGGAGTTTGCAGTTGGGGATCGAGTTTCCTTGCAGGTGCATCCTTTTCGGCAGACTTCTATGTTGGTCCGACATCATAAATTGGCATCCAAATTCTATGCGCCGTTTGAAGTGGGGAAGCGTGTGGGCCCTATGACATATCAGTTGAAGCTTCCAGTTTCGAGTTGAATTCGTTGTTCATGTCTCTCAACTTCGCCGAGTTGTGGGGGAGCATCCAGACGAGAATGAGTTACTAAAGAGTCTTGAGTTGCCTATAAGTCTGATTTTTGAGCGTTAAAGAGTCTTGGATAGTCGAAAAATCCAGGACGATGGTAAGGAGCATGAACAAGTGCTTACTAAGTGGGTTGGCAGCCGGTAGAGGAAACGACTTGGTTGGATGTGGAGTCATTTCAACAACAGTTTCCTGACTTCAACCTTGAGGACAAAGTTCTTTTGAAGCGGGAAGAATTTGTTAAGGAGCAGAATGGCGAAGAGGTGGAGTTCGTCAAGCAGGATGAGACTCAACCTTTCCTTGTCTATAGAAGACACGTTCGAGTTTAGGCCTTTGGGTTGAAGATTATCATTGTTATTTACTTTGTTTTATAAATTATTAATTTGATTATAAGTAGGATATGATTTGATAAGTTTAATTAGGATAGGAGTCAAATTGTTTAATTATGGTAGGATTAGGATTGTTATAGTACTAGTATAAATATTGTTTGGTAGAGGTTTAGATTTTGATTATTGAAGTTATTGAGTTTTGAAACCAAAGGCTGATCTTAGATTATTCGTTCAAGTTTTTTGTTTGAGTTTTTTTGTTCCTAAACAGCCGGCGTGGAGGAAGCCTAAGATTATTTTATTTTTTTTAATGTTTTCTAGTGGTCTACACGACACCCGAAAATTGCTGGAAAAGTTCTCACCATCGTCGTATATTCTCGCCGGCGGAGTGGATTTTCCGGCAAGACTTCTCCAACGGGTGGGGGCCAAAAATTGTTTTTTATTTATTTATTTTAATTTCACTTACCTTATGTGTATCGTAAATTAGCGTTTGAATACTCTTTTTCGGTGGTGGCTCAGTGTCGACGACAGCAGCGACTACGTGCATGTGCATGAGAGTGAGGCGTGTGCGTCGGAGGAAGGACATCGTTTAAACATTGCCGGTTAAAATGGAGGCGGCTTGTCGAAAGGGAGCGTGGGGGTGGGTAGACCCGAAAGAAAGAGAGAGCGTGGAGGACAGGATGACCGTCGGCATAGTGTTAGGGTTAGGGTTTAAAGGAGATGGGAAATAATTTTTTGTTTTGTCGTTTACTGCACCTTTTCTAATTGAAATAATCAATTTCCTTTAGTAAAAAAAAAAAAAAAAACATCACAATTTTCAATACATTTATGATTTATCTATCAAAACGGAAGAAAACGGTAAGAAAGTTGGACACATGCGGAACCCATCTCTATTATACTATAAAATGGGGATTAGTTTATATACAAATTAAAAAGGGTCTTTTACATCAAAATTTTAAGAAGGGACATTTTCAATTTCCTCCTTGTATTTCTTGCCTTGGCATATGTGTGTATCTAGAGTACTATGAATTTGAAGAGAGAAAAACATGGATGTTGGATTAATATTCAAGAGAGTAGGTGCTGAGATGGATGTAATTAGCTTTGTTGGCGGAGGTTGAGAGGGCAGGCAGGCGTTCAACTCCTCGTCCTCTCCTCCTTTTGTCTCTTATTGTTTGCTGTCAGCTGTACTCTTCTGTCATTGCATGCACTCACCGTGCGCGTATCGTTTTTTTCCTATATATATTTATTAGTACGCCCTTCCTCCACAACATGGCCTCTTCCTCTTAATTATTTCTCCCCCCTTCTCCTCTTCTAAAAAGCGGATTTTACTTGCTTGAAAGGCCCGCCATTTTTCGATTTATAGCAAGGTAAGATCCTGAACAATATATATACTCCCTCCCTCTGTTTTTTATGAAATGACCACTTATACATTTTGGGGCATGTTATTCGAAATTGTCAGTTTCCTATTTTGGCCCAACAAACTCGTGTGCACACCTCAGTAATCCCTTAATATATTACCTTTATATACTAAATCCTCATTTTAAATATGTGGACCGCCACTACATATAATAAACCTCAATTTTCTTAATACACGTGCCCAAAAGAAAGTGGTCGTTTCAAAAGAAACGGAGGTAGTACTACCTCCGTCCCAATCTATTAGTCTCATTTGCCATTTTTGTTTGTCCCACTTATTAGTCGCATTTCCTAAAATGGTAAAAAATACTTGGTCACAATTCACTCTCTCTCCTCAAAATTAATTGCAACCACATATTCTACACTCACTCTCCACTCACTTGGTTCATATGCCGAAAGCAAATGAGACTAATAGATTGGGACGGAGGGAGTATTATTTTAAGTATTAATAGAAAATTTAACGAGCTCACTTAGTGACGGAGTCACCTTATGTCAGTTATGGGCTTAAGTCCATCCCATTTATTTTTATTTTTTTTTAATTTTAGTTCTTGTATTCTTGTTGATTTTTTTCTTGTAAGCCCATCTCAACGGTGAGAAAAATGAGTAATTCTTGTCTCTCTATGTCACTAGCCAATCGAGCCCCTACCATTAAAAAAATATGGCTCCACCACTATCTTCACCGCAAATGACTCAAATTTAAAATTTTCGAAACGTAACCCCTACCGTTAATACAAGATACACGTCGTGAACAATTTCCATGACTGTAGATGTACATAATATAAGAAACCAAAGCGAAATTTCAAGTTAAAAAACCTACCAAATTTTTATTTGAACTGTTTTTGCATGTGATGATGCTACTTCCTTTCTGTGAATGGAGCAACTTAAAGTTATATTTTTATATGTTGCTATACGACAGAAATCAATACCTACATCGGCCAGCTTGCTGCAATGGATATAGACAAAACTACTGCAGCTCTAGAGGCCATTAACAATGAAACTATCGATTTGGTAATACTTTAGTTTCCGTCATTGTTCTCTATACTATCCTGCCTGCGAATTTTAGAAATTTATATATATATATATATATATATATATATATATATATATAGGGGGAGGATCAAATGAAAACCTGATATTTGGTGAAATATGAAAACCGATATATACCGTCGATCTTGATAATCCAATGGATGATATTTGGACACATCATTACTTTTGTAACTGTTTTTTAAAATTATTTTATTGTTTTATTAATTCAAGACGGGGGTAAATAAGTAAAATGATTTAGAATTGAATTAACAGATCCCATAAAATGGGGATCAAGTAACTACAATATCAGTTATAATTGGTAACTGATTTAAAATTTCTCCCGTAATTCAAGGGTGTATGTAAGTCAGTAGTGGTCGAATTCTTCCAATTATTAAAAAAAAAAAAAATCCAATTATTTTTATTATGCCGACAATTTAACTTAACGATATGGTGTTTGAATTCACTTAATTTTTTTTTTATATAGTTTTTGTTGCATTAGTAGGTTGTATTTTCGCTGCATATTTTCTTATTTTCCGTTGCATTTTTTTGATGCATTTTTTGTTTATTAATTTTCATGCATTTTCCCATTTATCGTTGCATTTTTCTTAATGAATGATGCATATTTTTATATTTTTCGTTGCATTTTCCCTAATGAATGATGCATATTTCTATGTATTTCATTGCATTTTTTTATGCATCTTTCTTGTTTTTTATTATTGCATTTTTTTTAATTATCGTTGCATTTTTCTATCCACCCACTCATAAAATAAAGATTGACAAAAAAACATCGATATTAAAATTATATTAAGAAAAATTACTCTTACGTGCTAACTCAATTTAATTTTTATGTTGTTTGACAAAAGAATAAAAAAGACTTTTTTTTTTCCAGATTTTCTAAATTTATGGATAGATACGATTATTCCCTAAAAAACTGCAATACATGATTAATAATTTTTATTGTTATGACAGTCTTGCCCTTGAAATTTTGATTAAATGCATGGAACAAATTTAAAAATATATTTCAGTTATTATTGTTAGTCTAATCTCAACCGTTGATTGAACCTAGATCTATGGTATAGATAGGTTTCTATATTTCACACTAAGAGTGGTTTTCACCATATTCTAACCCTATATATATATATATATATATATATAGAGAGAGAGAGAGAGAGAGAGAGAGAGAGAGAGAGAGAGAGAGAGAGGATGAATCATATAAAAATAAGTCCTGGTGTGAGAAATAGGAATAGATCTGAACCATTGATCTTAATTTGATCTATGTTTGTAAATGATTTAAGCATGGTTATAAGATATTATAAGCATGAATTTGTACATTAAAAAGCATAATGGTGTTGTAAGCATAAATATATATTGATTTAAGCATGATTTTATATAGTACTTCCTCCGTCCCAGGATTCTCGCCCCATTTCTTTTCAGCATTTGTGGCAAGCGTTTTCGAGCGTCTTGAAGACGAATTTCAAAATATCTTTTTAAGTAATTTTTTCTTTTACGGGATACCTATCTTTCGCATTTTAGCACGCCAGGATATATATATGTATATGTATATTGTTATTGTTATCCTTCATCCGTCTCACTTTCAAAACTCATGCACTCCCTCCGTCTCACTTTACTTGACTTACTTTTTCTAATCGATCGGGACGTCCCACTTCAACTGGTTTATTTCTTAAAATGGAACAAATTAACTCTTACTTTTATATATAGATTTTTTCACTTTTAACATTGCGCATAAGATCCCATCCCAAAACGAAACAAGTCAATTGAAGTGGGACAGAGAAGTATATACTGAATTGGCCGGCTTGTCCACTCTAATGTTTCCTAAAAATGAAATATTTAAGCCTTCAATTTTAATGTCAATCTTTTACTTTACAATTTTAACATTGCATGTTCGGACCCAAATCTCGTGCCGAAAAAGCAACATGACTATTGAAGCCAATTGAAATGGGATGAAAAAAGTGTTTTAAATCTATACCTGTATAAGAAAGAGTTTTATTTTACAAAATATAGATGACCTATTATGAGGAATGATCCCCTACCCAACGTGGACATTTTTAATGTGCCAACGAATGACGTGTCTTACTATTAATAGAAAAATATTTAAATATATACCCTAACCAATTTTTAAAAGTAAACCCTACCCCTGCCACATTAAGAGTGTTCACGGTGGGTAGGGGAGCGTTTCTCGACCTATTATATCCTCTATTATAACTCCTTTCATCCCACTTCACTAGTCATATTTTTTTTCGGTACGAGATCTTATGCACAAATGATAAAAGTGAAAAACGTGGGAGCCTACAATAAAAAGTAAGAATTAATTTCTTTTCATTTTAGGAAACATGACTAATAAAATGAAATGACCCAAAATAATAAACAAGATTAATGAAATGGGATAAAAGGAGTATTTAATTTATTCAAGGGCAAAAACGTAACTAAGAGAATAGATTTTGGTGGCAAGGGTATAAATAGTAAATAAGATATATAAAATTAAAATTTTCTATTATCAATATAGTTAACTAAATAATAACGGTCATACCGTTAATAAATAAATAACACTTTTCTTTCACTAAATATGATAATGAATTGCGATTCATTAAACATGTTATATTCATTAATTTGATTGATTTTTTTGTTAGGATTTCTTCTTTAAACATGTTATATGCCATCTTAAACTTAATTAAACGGGATGATGGAGTATTATTAAATCAATATTGTATATCTTACATCTATCAGTGTCTCTCTCACGCAGGAGAATATCCCTATAGAAGAAGTTCTAGACAAGTTGAAATGCACAAAAGAGGGTCTCACCTCTGATGAGGTGCAGAAACGCCTTGAAGTGTTCGGTTACAATAAACTTGAAGAGAAAAGGGTACAGATCATCATTGTTGTGCATTAGTCGGTTTATTTCCTATGCTTATAAACTGATGTAATTCATATTACGTATGAAACCCTTTTTTTTTTTTTATACATTAAAATGTGAAACATGGGTACATTTTATCACTGCCTGAAATCTTTTGCTTAACTAATGTAAAGGAGAGTAAAATACTCAAGTTCTTGGGTTTCATGTGGAATCCACTCTCATGGGTTATGGAAGCAGCGGCTATAATGGCTATTGCTATTCCTCATGGAAAGGTAAATAGCATGAACATCCACGTATAAAATTAAATCAAATTTTATATATATGTTATGATACTTGAAATTTTTTTATATTGTAGAAACACAGTGTGGATTATAGCGATTTCATTGGAATTCTGGCTCTTCTTATTGTCAATTCAACAATTAGTTTTATTGAAGAGAACAATGCTGGAAATGCAGCTCAAGCTCTCATGGCACGATTGGCCCCTAAAGCTAAGGTACGTAAGACATTAATGCTGCATTTTTTCGACGATTTCATAGTAGTTTGCACTACTTTGTTTTCAGTTGGCTTCTTGTACGTACATATGTGGATATATTATGGTTTAGGTTTTGCGAGACGCAAAATGGAACGAGGAAGACGCAGCAGTTTTAGTTCCGGGAGATATTATTAGCATTAAGCTTGGAGATATAATTCCGGCTGATGCAAGATTATTGCAAGGAGACCCTTTGAAGATTGATCAGGTCTCGTCCCACTACACTTGTCGATGCTATATTGTTCTATTTATAATCAAATTACATTTCAAACTTTCTTATGACTTCTTACAGCGAAAGATTGATCAATGAATGCCCAACTCAGCAAATGAGTAATGAATGGACTAGAATATTTTTGCTTGAATTTATTTTAACAAATCATCAGCCTATATTAGATTTGACTTTATAAATAGATGATATGTTATCCCTACGCAGAATTGTTTGTTTGCTTGAATGTTGAAAATAAGCAAGAAATCTTGAGTGTTTGATAATCTTAATTTACATTTTCAGTCAGCTTTAACTGGAGAGTCTCTACCCGTAACAAAGAATCCGGGAGACGGAGTGTATTCAGGGTCGACATGCAAGCAGGGTGAGATTGAAGCAGTTGTGATTGCCACAGGAGTCCATACTTTCTTCGGTAAGGCAGCTCATCTTGTTGAAAACACCACCCATGTTGGACATTTTCAGAAGGTATCCTTCCCCTCTCTCTCTAGCTCTCTCTCTCTCTCTCTCTTTCTCTCTCTCTCTCCAAATATATGTTGATGCTTTATTAATTAAATTAGGTGTTAACTTCAATTGGGAACTTTTGCATTTGCTCAATTGCAACTGGCATGCTAGTTGAAGTCATTGTACTGGCATGCCAAAAGAGGAAATTCCGAGATGCTATAGAGAATCTTCTTGTACTATTGATCGGCGGCATCCCAATAGCAATGCCAACAGTTCTATCTGTTACCATGGCTATTGGCTCCCACCGCCTTTCACAACAGGTATATAATGTCTAACAAATGATTTTATGATTAAATTTAAGGACAACTACTAAAAAGTTGCAAACTCTTTATGATTGAAGGGTGCCATTACAAAGAGAATGACAGCAATTGAGGAAATGGCAGGGATGGACGTCTTATGCAGTGATAAAACAGGAACTCTAACTCTTAACAAACTTACTGTTGACAAAAACATTGTTGAGGTAATATTGTTTCTTTATCCAAACATAAGACTAAAACGAAGTCTGGCTTGAGTTGAATTCTTTCTAGTTTTCCATTGTTGTATCCAAATAGGCATCAAAAAATTCCGTCGATTAACGTTTTGATAATCCTCCAGGTTTTCTTGGAAGACGTTGACAAAGATATGGTCGTCTTGATGGCTGCAAGAGCCTCAAGGTTGGAGAATCAAGACGCTATTGATTGTGCAATAGTTTCTATGTTAGATGATCCAAAAGAGGTAACTTAGTTCATGTTTTCAGACTATATCTTCAATTTACTCTAGATTTGAAACTTATTTAGCCTCTTAACTGGAATTTTCGGAAGGCACGAGCTGGTATAACAGAAGTTCACTTCCTACCCTTCAACCCGACTGACAAGAGAACTGCACTCACATACTTAGACAGTGAAGGTAAAATGCACAGAGTCAGCAAAGGTGCTCCTGAGCAGGTATCCAATACTGAACCACCAAACAATTTGTTATGTTTTTTCGAGAGATGGTTTCGAACTTTATACACTATAACCTTGCAGATTCTCAATCTTGCATATAACAAATCAGAAATTACGAAAAGAGTGCACTCTATAATAGATAAATTTGCTGAGAGAGGTCTCAGATCGCTTGCTGTTGCTTGCCAGGTGATTATTACATTCCACTCAATTGTGATCCATCTAGCTTATTTTTTAGAAAAGTGGATTTTGTAACGATGAAGTCGTATCATGCAGGATGTCCCAGAAGGAACGCGAGAAAGTTCGGGTGGTCCTTGGAAATTCGTTGGCCTTCTGCCTCTATTTGATCCGCCCCGACATGACAGCGCAGAGACTATTCGGAAAGCTCTTGATCTTGGTGTTAGTGTTAAAATGATCACAGGTTTACATCAATCTTCTTCTTCAAGCATACATTTTGGCAATATTACAGATTTTGATAATATTTTATTTAAGTGAATAAAGCTCATAAGGCCGTTCAAGGACCTTAATTAGAAGGGATAATCAATATTGAATCTCAATGGGAAAACGATTCAGGTGATCAACTTGCCATTGCTAAGGAGACGGGACGACGACTTGGAATGGGTACGAACATGTATCCTTCATCGTCATTGCTCGGAGAGCATAAGGACTCATCCGCTGCTGCTATACCAGTTGAAGAGCTCATAGAAAAAGCTGACGGATTTGCGGGGGTATTTCCAGGTAACCATCTTACAATTAAAAAATATAACCTCTATCCCTCGAACATGGATCATGTTAGGAAATTATTATATAAATGAATAGGTTTTACACCACATCACTGAAAGTTATAACTTTTCGATGAGAGATGAAAATTTTGCAGTGGTATCTAACTAGAAATAATTGCACTTTTAGATAAGATGAAATCCTTTTAACTTTGTCCTCTTCAAGCAAAACAAAAAAGAAAAAAGCCCTCTCTCATAACTTGCAATTTTCTGGTAAAGCAACCACAAATACAAATCTCACAAATATAAATACAAATACAAATCTCTCAAAACAAATACAAATAATAAAAAAAAAAAAAAAAAAAAAATTGACACTATATCTTACAGTTTGTTATGAGAGCTTGAAGTTTAAGTACTTATGTGGATTGTGAAACGACTAATATGTACTACCTCATGTGTCTCGCTCATAATTAATGTGGCCTTTCTTTTGGGCACGAAGATTAAGGGGCAAAATATTTTGCTATGATTTGAGTGTCAATGTATGTTATTAGTTACTATCTCTGTCCCACTTCAATTGTCTTGTTTCCTCAAAACGAAATAATTAACCCTTTAATAACAATGTGAGCTCTTTACTTTTAGCTTTGAGCATTGTACTTAAAATATTGTTCCCAAAAGCAATGAACTATTGAAGTGGGATTGAAGGAGTATTAAAATTTTATAATGTTCATGGATAATAACATGATTCAACGTCAATGGAAATGATTTTTTCATTCTTGTGAATATGTTATTTATTAAATTTTCAATAATATTAAAATTAAAAATTTTATTATAGAAATAATAACCATTCAAATTTCAAAAATGATTTAACTTCCCAAATTTAGATTTATCTCGAACATAATTTGAATTTCGAAAACTATACATACGTTGAAAATTATTTAAATTTGCAAAAATGATTTAATTTTGAGGTTTCTGATTTATTAAAAAAATAATTTAAAATTTCAAAAATTGTTTTGTGCCTTCTTTATTTTATTTTACTTAGAATTAAATTTAAGATTATAAGGATATATAGTTAACTTAACTAAAAGTCCCCTTATCATTTTTTATTTAGGAAAAATGACATTTTCATTGGGATAACCAAATATGAGATGGGTTAGTTTAGATGGGGTGGAGAAACACTACATAATGATAACCTAGTGAAATTAAGATTTGTTTCAATACCTGATTTATGAATCTATTCTCTATTGCAGAGCACAAGTACGAGATTGTGAAGATATTGCAGACCAGGAAACACATTTGTGGGATGACAGGTGATGGAGTGAACGACGCACCGGCCCTCAAGATTGCAGACATTGGAATTGCAGTGGCCGATTCAACTGATGCTGCTCGCAGCGCCTCTGACATAGTCTTAACTGAACCAGGCCTTAGTGTCATCATTAGTGCTGTCTTGACCAGTCGTGCCATCTTTCAGAGGATGAAGAACTACACAGTAACTTTAAACTTATTCCTTATAATACATGCAAATAATAATTATAAACAAATCATGTAATGACTTTGATCTTTATCTGTTTGTCAGATATATGCAGTTTCCATCACCATACGTATCGTGGTAAGCTTATCTATTAGAAGTCATGAATACAAGTTGGATATGTAATGACAAACTTTCCTACTCAGATGGGATTTATGTTGCTCACAGCATTTTGGAAGTTTGACTTCCCCCCATTTATGGTTCTTGTTATTGCAATTCTCAATGATGGTAAGAATTAATTCACTTGGGATTATTCATAATGATATCTAAACATACTCAATAAAATTTTTAAATATTATTTGCGATAGGCACAATAATGACGATATCAAAAGATAGAGTGAGGCCGTCTCCACTTCCTGATTGTTGGAAGTTGAGTGAAATATTTGCAACAGGGATTGTTCTAGGAGCTTACCTTGCTCTAATGACAGTCATTTTCTTCTATTTGGCCTACGAAACCACCTTTTTTGCGGTAAATACATTTTTTTTCATCAATGAGTAAGATGGGAGCTACAATACATGTAATTGTGCTATTTTTTTGTATAGAAACATTTTCATGTGGAAGATTTCAGTAAGCATGCTGGTGAGCTAATTGATGAAAGTTCAAAAGAATTAAAAGATAAGTTATCATCTGCTGTTTATCTTCAAGTGAGCACTATCAGCCAAGCCTTGATATTCGTCACCCGATCAAGAGGATGGTCGTACACGGAGAGGCCCGGTCTTCTTCTTGTTGCTGCCTTTATCATTGCACAATTGGTTAGAAAACATTAGAATTTAATTTTGCTATTTAATAAAATCATAAAGTTTATAAAACTATATATATATATATATATATATATAATACAATATAATATAAGTTTTATAATTGTATAACATTGACACGAGCAGGTTGCAACATTAATATCTGCGGAGGTGACATGTGATATGTTTGGAATAAGAAAAATTGGGTGGGGCTGGACCGCCGTGATCTGGTTATATAACATCTTGTCATACATGTTTCTTGATCCTATTAAATTTGGAGTGCGTTACGCTCTTAGTGGGAGAGCTTGGAATCTGTTGCTTAACCAACGGGTTTGTTCAAGTTACTTTAATTGTATCCTTCATTACATATTATTTCTTTCTATCTAAATGAATTGCACATTTGTGCTTCATGTAGACTGCCTTCAACTCCCAAAAAGACTTTGGGAAGGAAGCTCGGGAAGCAGCTTGGGCAGCAGAGCAGAGAACCATCCATGGTTTGCAATCGATGGAAACCAAAATGTTTAGTGAGAAACACAATTCCAGGGAATTGAACATCATGGCCGAGGAAGCTAAAAAACGTGCAGAAGTTGCAAGGTATTCTTCCATCATGCTTGTTAGTGTGGGATCTTGATGCATGAAAACATCATGCCAACAGGGTGACCCGCTGGTCAGAGCAAAGACGCAAATCTATCATGCCCAATAAAATGTGCCCTAGCATGGGCAATAATTTTTTTTTTTTATAGCAACCATTTTCTAGCAACATTTTCCGTTATACTGATAGATCTATGTTTATGTGTTGATTTAGGTTAAGAGAGTTGCACACACTCAAAGGGAAGGTGGAATCATTTGCCAAGTTGAGGGGGCTAGACATTGATGTCAACCCACACTACACCGTTTGATCATCTGCTATCAACATTCTATTATCTTGATAACCTCCCGGTTTGTATTTTTCATCGTGTAATGTAATAGAGTTGTATTTATTTAATCACAGTTTCAAACAATCCGCAAAAACACTCAATAAGATCACATGCATGATGATATATATACTTGCATGCATACTTTTAAATTGACAATTCAAGTATTAAATGAATCCTCCAATTTAATTCGCGGTACATTTAACAAACTTAGTGTAATTTGACAAAAGGATTGGCCAGAGCAGATAAAGGTTACAGTTAGAGCCAATGCAGCTAAATGCAGACGATTCAGTTAAGCTTATTGCGAAGACTTTATAATCTCAAAATAAGAATTCTCACATGCTTATAAGATGAAATTTTCAAAGATTGTAATATATTGAAGTGTATCGCTAATTGATCTTATAAGACTGTAACAAAGTTTTTTACATTATAATTTATTTTCGTTATGTAATGACCAAAAAATGACATCAATTTTTGAACTAATTCTTTCAATTTATTTGCTTTACATTATCTAACATAACGCACTAGTTGTTGAGAAAAATCAAATTAAATTTTAATTTGCACATAAATATTCAAAAAATAAAATTTGAAAAACATGAAACTATAAAAATAAATTCATAAATAAAATTTGTAAGGAAAAAAAAGGTAAAAACTGAAAATGTCTATCTCTTCTTTGCAGAGAACCTTTGAAATAAATTCATAAATAATTTGGGGGTACATGTGACGATTAAGTTTTACTTTGCAGAGAACCTTTGAATTTATAAAAATAAATTCATAAATAATTTGCAGAGAACCTTTGAAATTGTACATGTGACGATTAAGTTTTACTTTGGGGGTACTTTCATCCACACACCATTATTTCAATTTTAAATTATGTCTCTAACAATGATTGAGTTGCCTTACATCATCCGTGACTTTTCTTTCTCAACTAGCATTACCAAAACCTACTAAGATATTGTCTTGTATATTTCAGTTTTTTTTGTAGTAAAAGAGTTAGTATATCATCATTATATTGAGAAATTCTATTAAGGTGTAAAGGTACTACCGCAACTGATAGAGTAACTTACAAGTCGTAGCGGGATCCACCATATTCTATTTCTTTCTTTATTTTGTTTCCAAAGTTCATAGCCTTCAATTTTTATAGGAAACTTTTAGTTTGTGGCCTAAACTTTTGCTCCAGTTCCAAATATGTTCCCACCTTTAAAATATGAAAAAAAGGCCCGACCTTTCACCAAAGTTGCAGATGTATTAACCACATTTACGGGATCAACTTAGTGGCGTGAAAGGCCCTATATCCATAGTCTATAGTGTAGGAGTAAGATTAACTAGAATTAATGAAAGTGTTGAGAACGAAAAGAACATCCGACAAAAAAAAGAAGAGCATATCTAATATTACAAAGGGGTGTTTGGCTTATTAGTTAGATGTATTATTAGTTATATGATCTTACGTTTATTAATTTAGTATGTTTCTTGTAATTTAAGTTTGGACTTAGTTCTCTTCTTAGGTTTCGACAGTTTAAGGTTTGAGAATTAGGTTTCCTCTTTGTATAAATACTTGTACACTTTCAAGTTTATTGTGTGTGAAATAATATGCTATTTTCACCACTACTCTCTATATGGTATCAAGATCTGTTTTAGGTTAACACCAATTCGATCCTCCTATATTGTTGCCTTCTGCCGCTTCCGCCACCACCATGGCCGCCGCCACCAACCCTGAAACACCCATCTCCTAAACTCGAATATGTAAGACCCTTTGAAACTCACAAGTTCCAGCTATACCTCCTGAAAATTTTAGTTTCATTCCTCGTCAGATATGACCTAATGGGTTATGTCGATGGTTCGAAACCCTGCCCTTTGGCCACCGTTCCAGCCAACAACCATTGCCATTTTCGCCACCGCTGTTGCCGCCCCTATAACAAATCCAGCGCACTCTCTTTGGATCTATCTGGATCATCTAATTTTGAGTGCTATCATCTCAATTCTTTTTATGTACTCCCTCCGTCCTCCATATATTGACATAGTTTTATGGGCACAAGTTTTTTTTGCATTTTGATGGTATAACAATAAATTAATGTGTTAAAGTGTTAAAGTGGAATAATTGTGGGTCCATTTTGAATTTTTTAATAGTATTAAAATGTTAAATTAATAAAAAGTAGATGTATAAAGTGTTAAAGTGTTAAAGTGATTGTGGGGTCTACGTCCTAAAACGGAATATATCAGTAAATGGAGGACGTCCCAATATAGTAATTATGTCAGTAAATGGAGGATGGAGGGAGTATATGATTTCATTCATTGCAACGACAAAGACGTCACGTGATGCTTGGTTCACCCTTACCAACACCTACGGCAAGTCGTCCCGAGGTTGGATTCTTGCTCTCAAGCGACTTTATAATCCTCTGAAGGGATCCAAATCCATCTTTAAATTCCTCCAAGAAATCAAAGGTGTTGTCGACAAACTATTCCTCATTGGTGTGACGAGTGACGCTGAGGATCTCGTCCTTAAGATACTCAACGGCCTTGACCACTCTTACCATAAAATTTCCAGCGCCATCCAAAATCATAAGCATCCCATAGACTTTAATGAGTTTCATGAGAAGCTTCTTAGCACTGAGACCCAGCTGCACAACTGCAGTCTCGCAGCTACAACTCCACATCACAGTCGACAATGACGTTCCACACTATTGCTCCCGAGAACAAACAGATTCAATATGTTATCTCTCATCCTCCGAGCAACAACAATACCTCTCGTAAACCCAACTCGGGGCCATGTCCTTGCATTGGCAAGTGCCAAGCTTTGTGGTGAGATGGGCCATTCTGTTTGTCGGTGTTCGTCCTTCACATACACAGCGCACTCTCGGAGCCGAGTCGCGCTGCTTATGGCTGCTTGACTCAGGCGCCTCACATCATATCGCTACTGATTTGGAAAATATATCTCTCCACTCTCCATACACATGACCTGACTTAGTTTTAATCAGTGATGGTAACAGTCGTTCTATTACGAACACTTGATCTCTATTACTTCCGCACTCCAGTTCTCTCACCTTTTCCAAATCTCTGCATTTTCTTAATATGTCTCATAATATTTTATCAGTACCTCGCTTGTGTTCTGGAAATTTGATGTTGTGATCTCTCCTTCTAATTTTTTGGTGAAGGATTGAAGCACGGGGGACGTTCGCCCGCGTGGCCAGCGCGTTAATGGGTTGTACTACTGGCCGTCGTCCTTACCTACTCCCACAACCCTTACATCCATTATGCAACCCTTGTCCACATGGCATGATCATCTCGGTCATCCCTTCTCTTAGATTCTAGATCATGTAGTTTCTGTGTACAATTTGAGTACTCTAATGTCTCCGAACTTTCCTTGTAACTCTTGTAAATGTGTATAGAGTCACTAACTCACTTTTTGTGATTCTTCAATAAGATCAACAACCCCTTTAGAGGTCGTATTTTTTGATGTCCAAAGTTCTCCTATTTAATCGCATGATGACTATAAATATTATGTAATTCTTGTGGATTACTACTCTCGATATATCTTGCTCTATCCCGTAGAGAGAAAAATTGATGTTTTGCCACATTCATTGCGTTTCAAGCTTTAGTTGAAAAATATCTGACAATCCATCAAGAAGACAGTAAATTCCTGCCCAACTAATTTATTAAGCATTTGATCAATAAAAGAAAGAGGAAAATGGTCTTTTTTTATGGAAGCAATATGTTGGGAACCCTCTGCAGTTGTTTTGACGATGTTTCTTAAAACCACACTTAAACACATATTTTATTAAGTAAGATAACAGGCTATTCTATCCAGCTAGGATAGTGATATGCTAATCCCTTTCATATCTTAAGTATGTTCTCTGAAAAGGACTAGGTTGTTGTCTATAACGGTCTCTCCTATTAAAGAGTTCAGCGAGCTTGTTGTTATCTTATCTTAGCAGGTACTTCAGCAAGACCTCAAGCTCAAACATCTAGCTGCTAATGCTACCTCTATAGAGATGATGGAGGCAGAGTGGCCTACCTCACCACACAGCTGGCACTTTCCCAAGTACGGACGAGGGCTGGAGTTGGACGCACCGCGAGGTTGCTGCTTCGGATCAGAGGCAGGTTGCTGTTTCTGGGCAGATTGCTGTTTCTGCTTAGAAGGCTGAGCATTGTAGGGCGAGTACGGCGATTTGGAGTAGAAGGCTGTTGCCGGCGTCTGCGTAGAGAGAGAGACACGAGCTTCAAGTTGAGCCTCGGTACTAAGAAGCTTCTCATGAAGTTCTTCGAAGCCAATAGGATGTTCACGAGCTTGAATGGCTCCCGATATCTCGCGGAACGAGTCATCGAGACCATTTAGAACTTTGAGCACGAGGTCCTCAGCATCCGTGGCGACACCAATAAGGGCAAGTTCATCAACGACGCCTTTGATTTCTTGTAAAAACTCAGTTACAGATCTCGAGCCTTTGGTGCTTCCTCGAGAGTTATCACCAAATGTAACGTGTGGACCCTTCTTCTCAATGTAGTCATGAAGTAGAGCTCTCATGCCGGTCATGTGTCTTGAACATCCACTGTCCAAGTACCAGATTTGATGACCCTCACTTGGCATGGGATCCACGACGCTCACCTGCAATTAGACAGATTTTGGTACCCAAATCAGTTTGGGTCCTTGCAGGTTAGTTCCCTTAGGTACCCACACTTGCCTCACTCTCTTTTGAGAGGTAGCATGTGTCTTGGGTTTCTCGACCTTTGAAAACTGTGACTTCTGCCTTGAGGCAGCTTCACACGTGCAACAGTGTGTGCAAGAGGGGTAGCGGCTCGCTTGAGACATACCAATGCTCTTACCCTTTTGCTTATATCCTGAAGTGGCTCGCTTCGGATTAGCTACAGGCTTAGAGACTGACTTGGGTTTTACAGTCTGTCGAAGCGGCTCGCTTGGTTTCCTCGAAGCGGTCCAACTAGGGTTTTGACCCCGACTCGCTTGAGTAACCTTGGAAGTTTGAAGCGGCCTTCTTGGTGCTTCAAATTCTTCCTCCTCAACGTTAGTCCGGTTGGACCATCTCCAGTCCGGATAACGCGACACATAGACATTACTCCTTTTCTTGAAAGGGAGATCCTTTGTCTCTGGTGTCTTGGTCTGAGACTTAGAAGCTACAACTGATTTTCCTTTGCCTTTGGATTGGTAATCTTTAGCATTGTGAGTGCTAGGGACAGTTGGTCTTTGCTTGCCCTTAGGTTCTGCCCTTGAAGATATAGACATCTTCATTGGCTTCTTCTTAGGGTTCTCAGCCACTTGGCCTTTATCCTTGTTGGTGGTCGCTTTGGATGCAGTGGGCATTTCCAAAGTGACTGATGGTGTCGTGTTTGAAGCACCAACAAAGACAGTAGGCTTGGAAGGTCCACCCTCGTATCCGAGTCCTCCCTTTGTACCAAAAGGTAGAAGCGAGCTCTCTAGTGCCTGCCTAGCGTATGAAGCTTTGTTCAAGTTGGCAACTAGAGCGGATTGGGTTTCATACCTTCCTTCCAAGCTTTGATGTCTAGCGAAGAGATCCTCGAACTTACTAGTCATAGCCCTTAAGTTAAGTTTGACTTGGTCAAGCTCAGTGGCTAGCTTTCGGTTCTCCTTCTCGCTTTGAGACAAAGCTTGTTTCAGCATTTCGTAGTCGCTTGACAGTTTAATGTGCTTGTCAAGCAACTCACTCCATGTCGAGGAATTAGCTTCCTCTTGGAGAATGTGTGCGAGTGTAATTGAGCTAGGTGAGGGATAGATGAATACCTCTCCGGTTTCCTCGTCGGTGAGCGCCATGAGTCCAAGATCCTCTCCATCACTGGAGTTGGGATCTGTGAATACATCCGAGTCGCTTGAGACATCTTCAGTTGAAGCGACTGGCTGCTCACTCACTACAAGCGCTCGTCTTGGAGCATCCCTCTTAGCCTTCAGTTCCTCTCGCTCCTTCGCACTCAGCTTCGGACAATCGGATTTGTAGTGGCCCATCTTGTGGCAGTGGTAGCACTCCACATTCATCATGTCGCGGGGGATCGGCTTTGTCGTCTCCTCTCTCTTCCCTTTTCCTTCTCGAGCATCAGTGCTCCTTCCCTTGTACTGCTTGTAGAATCTTTTGTATTTGCCCACTCGAGAGTTCATTTTGTTGAAGTTCTTGGATAAGAACGCAACATGTTCTTCCAGCTCTTCCCTAGTCATCTTGGCTAGCGACTGGTCGCTTGGCCCTTCAGCAGCTTTGAAAGCTACGCCCTTTGATGTTGTGGGAGCTTCATCCTCTTCGTCGAGGTTCATTCGATTTAGATCGAATTCATGAGCTTTGAGTTCGGAGAACAGAATCTCCGGTGTGAGCTTTGATAGATCCTTGGTAGCTAGGTATAGCTCCTTCATTGTCTGCCACTTCCTCGTGAGAGTTCGAACAATCTTCAGGTTCACTTCCTTGTCTGTGAGTTCCTTCCCAAGTGAGTTGAGAGTTGCAGTGATGTTGGTAACTCTCAGCTCGAAGGCGTCGATGGACTCTCCTGGCTTCATTATCAGACCTTCAAACTCCTGCATTTGTACGGCGAGCTTGTTCTCTTTGATCTTGTCCGTTCCTTGAGAAATGAGGGCTAGGGTTTCCCACATTTCTTTGGCTGTCGCACACTTCCTGATCCTTGGTAGGTAGGCATCCGACACAGTGCTCTGCATCCTGTGGCGTGCGATCTTATCAAGGTTGGCGATCTTGAAGTCGTTGGCATTGTAGTCGTCCTTTTCTTTTTGACATACTCTTGCCTAACGTGAGCTTCGCGGCCTTCGGCGGCTGGGACGTTCACAGAGATGGCTTTCTTGATCTCGATTGGTCCATCTTCAATGACCTCCCACATCCGGTCATGGATGGAGCACAAGAAGCTCTCAACGCGAAAGCTCCAGATCTCATAGCCTTCAATGGAGAACTGTGGAAGACTAGAAGCATTCATAGCAAACTATTAGTAGTATATGCAGTATGCGTGGGTGAGGTTTTGATGCACTTAGGAAATAGGATCCGGTTCAGTGAGACAACGAGAAGCGAGTGGGGACTCGCTTCGGATATGCAAAGCAGAGGCTCGAAAGAACCGCTGCTCTGATACCACTTGTTGGTCCCGGTTTGTTATAGGAAAAATACGTAGAGGGGGGGGGGGGGGGGTGAATACGTATTTTGAAGTTTTTCAACTTCAAATCCTTAACTCAGAGTATGAAGTAAAGTGCTCTTTTGAAATACTAAGACCTAGCCGAGAGCTAGATCTAAGCAATCACGATTCTCTTGACCTAAGCTTAAAGCTTGATCAAGAGTGAGACTTTACTCTTGGTGCGGAATTCGGTGAGCTATTATCTTTTCCTAAGTAATTAAAAACGTCCAAGTTATGTTTGTTTAGATGCACGTGCAATGGATAATCAAACAAGGAAATATAAGAGTTTAGAGTTAGAGAGATACGACACGAGATTTATAGTGGTTCGGAGATAAAGCTCCTACGTCCACTTGTTGCACGAAGCAACTGTTCTCTTCACTCAAGAACTTGAAGATTACGGGCTCTTCAAAAGCCTGGTCGAGATCGAGCTTCACTTGCTTGGATCTGACAGACGCTGGGTGATTCCGGGTTCACACCAAAAACCTAAACTGGACTGGAAGCTTCACTCGCTTCAGTCCAAACGACAGGGAGATTCCGGGCTCTCATTACAGCCTAGCTTCGATCGAGCTTTACACAACGATGTAAGTGCAAGCTTGGATCTAGACTCTATGATCGAGGCTTCTACAATCGATGAAAGTAGGGCCTTGGATCGAAACAACCTAACGACGACGAACTCAAAAACCTAACGAAGATTTAGGGTTTTTGGTTTACGATGACACACTATGAAGAGCTCTTTACAATAAGTGCAAAGATGGCTAGAGCTCTTCTTCTAAGCTTGGATATGGAATGGGCTTAGACTCTAAGTGTGAAGGTTGTGAAGACGAGTTCCGATGAGACTGGAACTCGGAGAACACTTGAAACAAAGACTCGAAGAATGCATTAAGGCTGGGAGTGTTTGTTTGCAGTAGACGCTCGAATGCTCAGGAAGTGTTCTACTTCTCTTCATCTTCATCCTTCACTATTTATAGGCGGAGGGTTGCCGAGATCCGTTGCTTGGTTGATGGCTTTGTCCCTCCTCCTTTCGACAGTACTTGCACAGGCTGGCTGCTTTTCAGAAGCGCAGTTTTGGCTTTTTGCCGAATTTGGCTAATTTCCTATTTTAACAGTAACTGGAGCGAGCCAGTACTGTTGCGGCGCCCTTGTCGGCCTGGCGGTCAACTCCGCTGCTCCACTCCGTGTTCGACACGTGGAGATCTCGCAATTAATGCGAAGATCTCTAGTTGACTGGAGTTCAAAATCGGAGCGGGAATTGGGCTGTCGCTTTCTGGTAGGTAGTGGCTTGCTTTGCTTTGAAGTTGTAGCGTCCGCTTTGATTTGAGTCACTTCATAGTCTTTCTGTAGTGAGTCGCTTGGGAAGTAAAGTTCCCTAGTGACTGCCTTGGAAAATGTTGACCAGAATTGACTCACTTTGACTTTGCACTCGTAGCGCTCGCTTCGCTTCGCTTTGGCAGACTCGCTTTGAATCTACTGTAGCGCTCGCTTTTCTACGCTTTCCTTCGGCACTCTTCACTTCAGCTCGCTAGACTCGCTTCGCTTTGGAAAACACACTCAAGCGAGTGGCCTTCACTTGAATTTTCTGCGATCTAAAATCTAAGCAAAATAAAGCCATCCTAACAGAGTAGGCTTAGAAAAATTTTCTAACCTATTATCTATATCAAAAAGTGGGTCGCTTGGAACAGAACGCTTGGGGGTTTTGGGATCAAATCAAAACAATAAAATGTCCCTTATAGGTTCCCCCTTAACACTTTGTTCTTAACAATTCCCAACATAAACTCAATTAAAAATAATTAAATAAACTTATGAAGAACTTGAATGAAGAAAACTTGAAGTACTTGAATTGATGAACTGAATGTCTTGGATCCAAAACGAACAACGAAATGGAAACGAATCTAATAGCTAACATGAAAAACTAAAGCTAAAAGTAAGATAAAAGTGTATTCAATTCGTCCTAAACCCCTCCTTGTATATTAGGTACAAAAACCTAATCTAATAAGGAAACAATTCTTCAAAGATACGTTGTTGTGGACGATAGCCCACACGTGGGCGCTTGTCCACATGCAGAATCTGTAAAATGAGACAAAAACTCATGGGCGATCATCCACATACATGTTCCGAATTTTCTAGTTTTTTCACTCTCAACCCTTTTCTTCTCACTTCTTCTTGAATTCCGCCATTTATCTCCTACAATCACCAAAACCCCAAACATCCCAAATCATAGCCATCTAAAGAAGAAAACAAACAAAAAAAAAAGAAAGAAAAGAAAAGAAAAGAAAAGAAAAACGGACCTGAGACACTAATAAAAATCACACAAATAAACACCAAACAACAGACGATTTTTAGAATCACAAGAACTTTCTGTAAGCATATGATCTTTTAAGAAAAATCCTTATGACTTACTATGGATGGCTTGACAATTATATATGTATGTTTTCGGTAATGTGCCCACTGAGTGCTTTTGTACTCAACCCTGCATATATTTCTAATGGTGCTGGTTGAACACTTTTGTCTTCAAGAGTCAATTATTTTATTTTAATAAAGACTCTCGGTAATGTATGTGTTCATACACCCATTCTGTAAGACTTCTACTATTGAATTCAGATAAATTCTAGTCAAGTATTCGAGTCATGTAGTTGTATTGAACGTTGTATTGAACATGTGTCCTTCTATTTCTTTGAAGGCTGAGTGTCACACGCTATATAATTCACATCCTTTGTTTGATCGGTAAATTATTGCATTAATATTTCAACCCTTTTTTGTCCCGCTTCTTTCACGTCATCCCTAGTCACGGTTTCTCGGCTTCACTATCCTAATAGAAGTCTGGTAGTGACAGATTTAATATATTTATCCTAGAAGAATTTAAATTAGTCGTAGTCTTTGCATGTAATTGATTTAGGTATCGTAGTTGAACCTATATTAATTATATTTGTAATACTTGAGCTTACGGCAACTAGCTTAATTTCTTATGATATCCAGCGATATACGAGTTTAGACTAGCCAAATATCTAGATTATACTAGCGGAAAACTTATGTTCCATAAGTGAGTATTTCATCTGAGTTGGATTAAATTTGGTTAATTAGATTATTTAGTTCTTTGTCTAAATTAAATTAGACCATACTTCCCCAGAATCAGCCCTTTTGTCATTTTTGATTTAATTCTTTTTAGATTCGTTTTTACTTAGATTCGTTTTTATTTAATTATTTATTATATTTTATACTCCCTCTGTCCCTTTGGAGTTGTTACATTTCTTTTCAGCATTTGTCTCAAGCATTTTCGAGCGTCTTGATAATAAGTTTCATAATATCTTTTTGTGAAAATTTTAAATTTACGAGATACTACAAGTATTTTAGTATCTTATAAAAGGAAACAATATTTAAAAAGCTATTTTAAAACTCATCAATAAAATTCTCGAAAACGGTTGGGACAAATGTTAAAAAGAAATGTAACAACTCCAAAGGGACGGAGGGAGTATTTATTATTTGCCTAGGATATTAAAAACCAAAACCCAAAATTCTTTGTGCCTAGACATTTGTGATAATCTATAGTAAATGTAATTTGTGTATTTTCGGTGTATCAGTCCTTGTGGATACGATACTCGTACTTGCTCTTTATTATGCTATTTAGTGTGGTGAAAATAGTGTGATCATCAATGTATCGCCCTTAACACTAATCAAGATAAGAAATTATGCCTAAGTGGTGTTTTCGATAAACATCATCAAAACCAAACTGCAAGGGGTCCCAACAATTCCTTTTAATTCTAGGACACGCAGCTTGCCTAATTACCTTTAGGGCCTATTTGATTGGCCAGTATTCTGCTCTGGGAAAGTAATATGATTCTTGATTGTTAAATTTCAGTGTTTGGTACTGCAAGGAAAGTAATCAGAATCTAAAATTTTAAATTTCCTTGTTTGTTTCAATTTTAATGAAATTGGGGAAAGTAATATGAATCCTAACATTTAGGAAAGTTCAAAATTCCTGAATTCTTATTCCTACCCTAACCTAGTTATTACTTTTCCTTGAAAACAATTTATATGAAACTATAATTAAGAAACGCCGTCTTCAAACTCTCTCTCCCGTCTCTCTCACGGTACGTCTCTTCAACTCTGTCGTGGTATCTCTCTCTCTCTCTCTCTCTCTCTCAAGGTAAGATTGTCTCTGTGCGTCCAATTGTTGATGATTTCGTATGTAATTTTCGGACAATTAATCGTAACAATCCGTAAGGTCCAACCAATTCATTGGAACTGTGCATGAATCTATTTATAAGTACATTATTAGCGGAATTAGTAGTAGCTTCTCAACTGTCAGTTGAAATAATTAAAGTCAATTCATTCTCTAGTCTATGTTCAGTGTTGGGAAGCGGCATGGCATGACTTTGCAAGTGAGATAGTTATTTTCATGCATGTGATTTTTAATTCATGCTTTGATAATTTATAAGTGATTATCTCTTGAGAAGGAAAGTTGGAGAAAAGTCGATGATGGCTTCAAACAATTTTTTTTTTTTTTTTTTTTTTTTTTTTTTTTTTTTTTAACTCTATGCAATGTGTACATGCGTAAGAAGTATTTTGGCATGATCTGTTTTTCCCTTTATTTTTCAGCTCATATATTTTGTTGAATTTGTGTTTGCTTTCATGATATTGGTAGATTTTATTATATGGTGGTTTAATGTGACTCAGGTGATGGATTTATCACAATTCATCGTCACTTTTGATTAATCTTTTTATAATTTGTTATGGTTTTGGTTTAATAACGAGGATATTCATTATTTTAGATGGTTCGTGGTAAAGGCGTCAATCATGTATGGTCAATTGAAGAAGATAAAATGTTAGTGGAATCAATGGTTGAGTTGAAAAGAAGTGGAAAATGGGACAGTGAAAGTGGAACTGACTTGAAAAAAGGTTATCAAAAAGAGTTGGAATGAATGTTACATGAAAAGTTACCGGATCACGGACTTAAAGAAAAACCACATATCGAGTCTCGTTGTAAATTAATGAAAAGATAATATCATGCTATCTACGACGTGCTGACCAAAGGAGAATTAAGTGGCTTTGGTTGGGATGACGAGATAAAGTGTGTTACTGCAAGTGCAGATGTGTGAGATGATTATTTGAAGGTAAAAGTTATATACATATATATAATTTTGTTTGTATTTTATTTTATTATTTATTATTTATTAATGATGCTTGATAAAATTATATATTATAATTTGTTGCAGAAACGTTCAGACTGTACTTTTATGAGAAACAAGCCTTTTACTTATTATGATCAATTATCACTTGTTTGGGGTAAGGATAGAGCTACTGGACAAATTGGTGAAACTACAGCTGATGTGGTTGAAAACTTAGATACAGAGAAAAGCATATATCAAGGAGATGAAGTATCAAATGAGAATAGTAATCAAAGTATACCACCCAGAGCTACATCTCAAGGAGAAGGAACTTCAAATACACGCCGCAAAAGACGGAGAAGTACGGATGGGTTGGTTGTAAGTCTGGAGCGATGACCGATGCACTTACTGCTCACATGGAGAAGTCTAATGATCAAATGGCTAAGTTTGTGGAAAGATTTGCTTGAATTTATCAACGGAAGATGGAGAATCGCGATTAACTTAACAGTGAATTGAGGAAGATTAATTTTAACAAATTCACAGAGGCAGGTGGCTGCAATGAAACTTGTTCGTGATCCAGATTTATTAGCTTACTTTTTTACTCTAGAAGATGATGCTGAGAAAGAGACATTTCTAGCGGAATTACTTGGATAAATTGTATTTTGTCAATTTGTTTGGAACATATTAGTTTAAGATTATTTGTTAAGTTATTCGATTCATTAAATAAAACCAGGAACAATTTAGTTTAATATTTTTTGTTAATTTTTTTCATTGTTTTTTATATTGATTATGTTGGATAACTAATGCAAATTATATAGTTTTAAAATTCATTCTTTTATATTTCATTATTTTATAATCTTTTTTTTTTTTTTTTTTTTTTTAATTTATACCAAACATATTTTTATGAATTTATCAATATAATATTAGAGGGGAGTAACAAAATGAAATTGAACAATATAATTGATAGGGACTAATATCAGCTTTGGCACGTGGCGTTCTTCAATGCTGACTAGACTATCCTTCCAAGAACCTTAGATGACCTGCTCGGTACAAATGTTTAGGCTCGCGCAGAGGCTATAAGGTTCTGGGCAGATCCTGGCTTATGCAGAAGATGTCTCGGTTCCGCTGGCATCTGCTAGGATTCAAGGATCTGTCTAACACACGGTCCGCATGATTCTACATGCCTTAGGGTGAGGACCACTAAATTGATGACGAAGAGAATCTTGTCTCCTTAGAAATTCCTCTCTTGTCCTCCCCTGGTACGAGCATTCACCTTTTTGTCCTTTCAACATCTATAAATATCGAGTGATCACACCATTTCAAGCACCTCAACTCTTCATACATGCACTATTCTATTCATACTCTCACTCTCGCAAACTAGAGCTAACGGAGTCCTTCTTCAAGGATTTCTTTTCTCTCATCACTCCCATCTGCATTTCCGTCGGTGAAAAGGGCACTCCTAACAACTCAAGCCGAAGGTATAATTCTTGTTGCCTAGAGAGGACGAAGCATGAAGGCGCCTTGCGTTCTCTACTTCGCCCTCTCCTTTCTCTCTTGTTTTACTACCTAAATGAGCTCTACGTTCCATGAATTTAACTGATTTTATGGTTAGAAGCACCCTTTGCTTAATATTTAGTTTGATACTCTCTTTTACATCCAATGGACGATGCTCTGTAGAAGATGACTTGTTCAAGCTAATGAATCGCATAAGTCTCTTGCTTATTGTTGTTGTAATCCTTGACACGTGAATACTCCTCACAAACTTGATGAATAATTACACAATTGTTGTAGATCTTCAACCCAGATCTATCAACTGGTGCTGTCTGTGGGAAATTTTGAGTTTAAGGCGTTGATTTCCTTTCTTATACGCATATTTTTAACTTGATTTTTGTAATGTTGTTGAAGCTTTTGAGTCTGAGATGTTAATTTCTTCGGTATCATTGGAATTCTAGCTGGTTGCGGTAGTTGTTGGGATTATATACTGAAAAGCATACTTTTTTATGCTGAGTTGTATTGTACTTCTTCCTGTTTTATGAAATAAATAAAGTCATATGTTTTTGCATATTTATTCGTGTTATGGTTATGCAAAATATCGTCCTGTAGTATATATTATAGATAATATGGTGTGGGCTCACACGGAAGATCATATTATCACTTTCTTATATACTTAAATAGTGTTCGCAACCTAAGTAATTGTGGACAAATTACTTGTTAAGGTTGTAGTATAAGGCTTGATATTAGCTGATCTTGGCTAAGTAGCTTATACTAATGCATCCAGTTGCATTGAACAGGATCGCGGTGAGATAAATCCTTTTGTACTGATTTAATAGAAGGATCAAAGATCTCAGACGATTATTATTTCTTAATTCTTGTCATATAATATTGAATTATATATTTATGATAATTATTACTTTGATTTATCAATGAGTGAGAGTTATTACAACTCAAAGCATCTCGATATCTTGGGTAATGATATTATAAATATGATAATTAATATTAATGCTAGAAATCGTGTCTCGGCTGAGTCCGAGTTGATGATGTCCCCTTGAGGCGCTCCAAAGATTATTATATTAAACCCTGCAGGTGGATTAAGTTCCGATATAATAATAAGGTCGAGCGGGTACTACTCTCGGAATAAGATATTAATTAATAGAGCTATCAGTAAGCTTAATTAATTAATGGACATGCGATATCTTTAACACGGGAAATAATATAATCCAAAAAGGAGCCCGGTGCGTAATAATTTGGGAGATGGACGGCAGTGCAATATTATTTCTATAGTGGAGTGAAATAATATTTATATAATTAAGTAAAGTATTCGGGCCCAGAGAATACTTGGGTTATTAATTATATTGGGAGGCCCAGTCCATATCCTCCTTAAGATCTCTAGTGTAGCCCAACAGAAGCAGGCCTGGCCCAGTAAGAGAAACCCTAACCCTAATCTGCCTCTATATATATAGATGGAGATTAGGGATTCCGTCATACATGAAATAAGATTCACATACGAGATTCTTGTGACGGCTAGGGTTTTACTGCGAAGGAGAGAAGAAAGATTTCCGTCCATCCAGAATTCTTCTCTGTGCTCGGAAATACTCTAGAAGATCTCGAGGTTTACGAGAAGAGCTAGATCTCGTGTGCAGAGATCTAGTGCGTGGAATACTTCACCAAATATCATTATACCGGCTGGATCTGCCCCGACAAGGTATGCAATCTAGATCTGTTTCCGCTTTAGGATCTAGGAAATTGCATGATATGTGTTTGTTTAATTGATTAACATCCGAGCGATCTTCACGGATCCAACAATTGGTATCAGAGCCAACTCGGCTCTGTTAATTGATTAATCAAAATATATATTTCATATTATTGTATTGGATGCGAATTTTGTGTGTTTGCAGAGATCCAATTATCATGGTTAATATGAATGTTTTTCGGTTTTAATTATATATTAAAATCGGTCTGTTTGTGGCCGCGTTTGTAAAACACGAGGGTTGATCGTGTTAGATTAGGTTTTATTTTTCGTTTTTCCATGTAAATTCGAGTAAAATTCCTATCTATGTAACCGATCAATTCCGGAGGAGAGGTGTCGAAGAACACGTCGGAAATCGAGGCGGAGGCGGCGGCTCGACGGCGGCGGGCGCAACTCGCTAGGGTTCTGCCCTACGCGGCTGTTGCTGCTCGGCCTCGCCGGTGGGAGCCACTGCTCGACCCCCTCGACGACGGGAGCAGATCGGAGGAGGGAGCAGCGGCGGCACAGCGCAACGGCGGCAGCGGAGACGCTGCTACCCGACGGCAGCGCGAGCTAGGGTTCGTGCAACCCTAGCAACTCGCGGAGACTGCTGCTCGCGCACAGCTACTGGCTGGCGTTCTCCCTGAACGCCGGCGACTCCCTGGCGTTAGACGGCGGCGTGGAAGGCGGGGGAAAGGTAGCGGCAGCTGCTGCTTTCGCGGCAGTCGCGCAGCGACTGTGCAGCGGCGGCGGTGGCGTTTTTACTGCTGCTCCTTGTCTCTCCGGCGACCGACGGTGGTGGCGTCCAGTGGGAGACCTCCAACGAGGTCCCCTCCAGCTCCATGCAGCGGCGGCTCGGCGACAGCAGTGGTAGAGGCGACGGCAGCGGCGGTTTTGGTGGCTAGGGTTTGCGGTTAGGGTTCTCTCCAAACCCTAACGGGCCGAAACCCTACGGGCCAATTAATGGGCCCGTTTTCTCGTGAAGATCAGCCCGTTACTTGAAGAATCAAGATTTTCAAGCTCGTTCGAAGATAAATGAAGACCATGATGATTGGATAATTTATTTTATTTCCATGGTTATTTTATTTCGATGTGATGGATGGCATGTTGTTTAATTATTCGCGATAATTGTTTATGTGCTATGCTTGAAAATGGTAAAAACCTTGATAAAAATTACTAAGTGTGAGAAAATTATCGTTATTTTTCGATTAAGTTCAAAAAACTATGATAATTCTAGCCTCCATAATTGGTTTAAAATAATGAAGTAATTAGCATTCGCGTTGACGATGAGTCTTCCTCCCTATAGGAGATGCTGATTATGGATTTCATTGGTTTAGACTTCATATAAGATAATTTGATTTAAAATGAAATAATTAGTGTTCGCGTTGACAATGAGTCTTCCTCCCTATAGGAGACACTGATTATAGTATTCATTGGTTAAATCAAGTTGATAATATTGGAAAAATGTTTTATTTAGGTAACTGCTCCTTCTGGTAGAGTTACTCTTTATAGAAATCATTTTTGGAAATATTAAATTATGGTATTCACTTAGATGCGACTTAATTAATTATTTCCCTATAGGAAAGGTAATTAATTATTTTGCATGGCTAGGAGGACCAACTATTAACTTATCAATCAGAAGACTAAGGTTGATTGGATAATAAGTTAAAGATTTTAAGATCTACTTAAGGTATTATATGTACTGTCCACCTATAGTGGCTTATATGTAAGAACTTAAGGTGTTGGGGGATGCTTTTTATATTGTTTCAAGGCTTATCAATATAATCTGCTTCAAAATTTTTATATGACTGTTTATGTGATATTTATTTATTTATTTCAGCTTCACTATGTCTCTTAATCCGCTTGCTACGATTCTCAAAGAGAATAAACTCGAGGGTTCCAATTATATTGATTGGAAAAGAAACTTGGATATTGTTCTTACTGCTGACGGACACAAACATGTCCTCATTCAGGCTTGCCCCCCTGAACCTACTGATGAATCCACGCCAGAACAGCGTGAGGCTTATACCAGCTGGAAAAGGGCTGATGAGATGGCAAAATGCTATATACTGGCTTCTATGTCAAGCATTTTGCAGCATCAACATCAACATGTCCGAACTGCAGCTGATATGATTTATACCCTTACGGAAATGTTTGGGCACCATGGTCGCCAAGCGCGTCAGAAAGCTATGAGAGCTATTATGACTATGCGCATGGGGAATGGTGATTTTGTTAAGGAACATGTTCTAAAGATGATCGGTCATCTCAATGAACTTGAGGTCCTTGGTGCTGAGATCGATGGGGAAACCTAGGTCGATATTATTATTGAGTCTCTCCCCAGATCCTTTGATCAGTTTCGGATGAACTACAACATGAATCAAAAGTTGTACACGTTATCCGAATTACTCAATGAGCTTGTGCAAGCTGAGGAAGTTCTTCGGGTTGAACCTCAGGTACATGTGACCACTGTTTCTGAACCTTCTAAGCCGAAAGGCAGAATTAAGAAGAAGAAGAAACAGGTTGGCCAAGCTCAAAATCGAGCAAGTCAAAGAGTGGGAGGACCTTAGGGAGGGATAAAGAAGCCTAAGGGGAAGTGTTACCGTTGTGGAGAGAAGGGACATTACAAGGCGGTTTGTCCTCAGTTAAGAGGCAATCCTAAAGGTAAATCTTGTGCATTAGTAGTTGAAGCTTGTTTAGCGGCTCGTTCTACACATACTTGGGTTGTAGATACGGGAGCCACTGATCATGTATGTTTTGACTTGCAGGGGTTCTCACAAACCCGAAGACTTAATGCAAGGGAGATCACCGTCACCATGGGGAATGCTACGCACGTGGCGGTTTCTGCAGTGGGAGTTGTCAGTTTACCGTTTTGGATAAAACATTGGTTTTGAGAGACGTTTTGTTAGTACCTGGTTTTAAAAGGAACCTTATTTCGGTTTCCAAATTGTATTTGGATGGATATTCGGTTACTTTCAGTTTGAATGACGTTACTATTTTTCGTAACAATGATGTCATTTGTTCGGGTATTATGTCTAACAATCTCCATACCATTAACTGTACTGTACCTGCTATTTACAGCACATCATCGAGTTCAAAGAAACGTAAAGTTTCTTCAGATGTGAATCAAACACTTCTCTGGCATCTGAGGCTTGGTCATATTAATCTCAAGCGAATTCAAAGGTTGGTGAAAGACGGTCCCTTGGATAAACTCCAAATAGGACCGATACCAACTTGCGAATCCTGCTTAGAGGGTAAGATGACGAAAAGGATTTTCAAATCCAAGGGCAACAGATCAGAGAATGTGTTGGACTTGATTCATACGGATGTGTGTGGTCCAATGTCTATTCAGGCTAAAGGTGGTTTTGAGTATTTCATCACTTTTATTGATGATCACTCAAGATTTGGATACGTTTATCTGATGAAACGGAAGTCTGAATCCTTTGATAAATTCAAAGCATTTAAGGCAGAAGTTGAGAATCAGCATAATCAATCCATCAAATCCATTCGATCTGATCGAGGTGGAGAATACCTTAGCGCTGAATTCTTGGAATACATGTCACAAGCCGGGATTACATCCCAGCTTACTGCGCCAGGAACACCACAGCAGAATGGTGTGGCAGAACGCAGGAACCGAATCCTACTGAACATGATTCAGTCGATGATGAGCTATTCTGAGCTACCTACTTCACTTTGGGGCTATGCCTTAGAAACAGCGGCATATATTCTAAACCTAGTTCCCTCCAAATCAGTACCTAAAACACCCTTGGAGTTGTGGTCAGGCCGAAAGGCTAACCTTGAACACATTCGGATCTGGGGTTGTCCTGCACATGTGTTGCGCAAGGATGCTGATAAGTTGGAGTCGAGAACTGAATTACGGCTGTTCATAGGGTACCCCAAGGGTACGAGAGGTGGATTGTTCTATAGTCCAAGGGACCAAAAGATCATTGTCAGCACCAATGCTCATTTCTTGGAAGAAGAATATATGAACAATCACAAACCCATGAGTGAGGTCATCCTAGAAGAGATGAGGGATACAAACCCGCCTGAACCACCCGTACTAGATGCAGCACCATCAACTGCACCACGTGTTGACACTAGTACACAACCTCAGAATATGCCTCGTCGCAGTGGGAGGGTCATCATCCAACCTGAAAGATGGTTGTGTTTGGGAGAGTCTTCGGACAACTTACCTGGTGAAGATGACTCAGACCCCTGGACATACAAAGAGGCAATCCAAGACAAAGATGCACAGCTTTGGCAAGTTGCAATGGATTCGGAAATCGAATCCATGCATGAGAACGATGTGTATGATGTTGTAGAACTTCCTGAAGGGGTTAAACCCATCGGGTGTAAGTGGGTCTACAAACGTAAGAGAGGACCTGACGGAAAGATTGAAACTTTCAAAGCTAGACTTGTGGCAAAAGGTTTCACTCAGAAAGAGGGTATCGATTATGATGAAACCTTCTCGCCTGTCGTCATGCTTAAGTCGATCCGGATTCTCTTGGCCATTGCGGCCCATATGGATCTGGAGATTTGGCAGATGGATGTCAAGACTGCTTTCCTTAATGGTAGTCTTGATAAACCCATCTACATGCGCCAACCAGAGGGTTATATTGCCGAAGGAAGTGAGCATCTTGCGTGCAGGCTTAAGCGACCCATTTATGGACTTAAGCAAGCTTCTAGGTCTTGGAACACACGGTTTGACGAAGTAATCCAGTCATATGGATTCACGCAGTGTGTATATGAGAGTTGTGTTTATAAGAAGTGTGAAGGAAACGACTTGGTGTTTCTAGTACTGTATGTGGATGACATTCTATTGATTGGCAACAACGTAGATATGTTATCGGACGTACGGATGTGGTTGTCCAGGCAATTCAAGATGAAGGATTTGGGAGAAGCAGGACACATTCTTGGGATCAAGATCTTTAGAGATCGTAAGAAGAGAATGCTGTGTCTCTCCCAAGCAACCTATATAGATACGGTTGCAAAGCGCTTTAGCATGGAGAATTCCAAGAGAGGATCTCTCCCTCTCCAGAGTGGAATCCATCTATCAAAGGATATGTGTCCGAAGACACAAGCTGAGATAGATGACATGAAGGGAGTTCCGTATGCTTCGGCAGTTGGAAGCCTCATGTATGCTATGCTTTGCACTAGATCGGAAATCTGTTATGCTGTGGGCATGGTTGCCAGATATCAGTCTAACCCAGGAAGAGGACACTGGACTGCTGTAAAGAATATAATCAAGTACCTGAGAAGGACTAGGGATTATATGTTGGTCTTTCAGTCTGACAGTCTACATCCTCTGGGATACACTGATTCTGATTTCCAATCAGATAGGGATTCTCGAAAGTCTACCTCAGGATGTGTTTTTACACTGGGAGGTGGAGCCATATATTGGAGGAGCGTAAAGCAGAAATGCATTGCTGACTCCACAATGGAGGCTGAGTATGTGGCAGCCTCGGAAGCAGCCAAAGAGGCTGTATGGCTCAGGAACTTCTTGTTGGATTTGGATGTGATTCCGAATTTGCCTCAGACGTTCACAATTTATTGTGACAACTCTGGTGCAGTGGCAAATTCAAAGGAACCACGAACCCATAAGGCCAGTAAACACATTGAAAGGAAGTACCACCTCATACGAGAGTATGTGAAAAGAGGAGAGGTCGTGGTGTCAAAGATTGCTTCGGAGGATAACCTGGCTGATCCTTTCACGAAGGCCTTGTCTATCAAGGTGTTCGAAAGGCATGTTGGAAGCATGGGAGTTCGTTGCATGACAACACTGCTTTGAGTATAAGTGGGAGAGATATTTAGTGTAGTAGTATACTTGAAAGCATGATTTTGAGTATAAGTGGGAGATTGTTGGGATTATATACTGAAAAGCATACTTTTTATGCTGAGTTGTATTGTACTTCTTCCTGTTTTATGAAATAAATAATGTCATATGTTTTTGCATATTTATTCGTGTTATGGTTATGCAAAATATCGTCCTGTAGTATATATTATAGTTAATATGGTGTGGGCTCACACGGAAGATCATATTATCACTTTCTTATATACTTAAATAGTGTTCGCAACCTAAGTAATTGTGGACAAATTACTTGTTAAGGTTGTAGTATAAGGCTTGATATTAGCTGATCTTGGCTAAGTAGCTTATACTAATGCATCCAGTTGCATTGAACAGGATCGCGGTGAGATAAATCCTTTTGTACTGATTTAATAAAAGGATCAAAGATCTCAGACGATTATTATTTCTTAATTCTTGTCATTTAATATTGAATTATATATTTATGATAATTATTACTTTGATTTATCAATGAGTGAGAATTATTACAACTCAAAGCATCTCGATATCTTGGGTAATGATATTATAAATATGATAATTAATATTAATGCTAGAAATCGTGTCTCAGCTGAGTCCGAGTTGATGATGTCCCCTTGAGGCGCTCCAAAGATTATTATATTAAACCCTGCAGGTGGATTAAGTTCCGATATAATAGTAAGGTCGAGCGGGTACTACTCTCGGAATGAGATATTAATTAATAGAGCTATCAGTAAGCTTAATTAATTAATGGACATGCGATATCTTTAACACGGGAAATAATATAATCCAAAAAGGAGCCCGGTGCGTAATAATTTGGGAGATGGACGGCAGTGCAATATTATTTCTATAGTGGAGTGAAATAATATTTATATAATTAAGTAAAGTATTCGGGCCCAGAGAATACTTGGATTATTAATTATATTGGGAGGCCCAGTCCATATCCTCCTTAAGATCCCTAGTGTAGCCCAACAGAAGCAGGCCTGGCCCAGTAAGAGAAACCCTAACCCTAATCTGCCTCTATATATATAGATGGAGATTAGGGATTCCGTCATACATGAAATACGATTCACATACGAGATTCTTGTGACGGCTAGGGTTTTACTGCGAAGGAGAGAAGAAAGATTTCCGTCCATCCGGAATTCTTCTCTGTGCTCGGGAATACTCTAGAAGATCTCGAGGTTTACGAGAAGAGCTAGATCTCGTGTGCAGAGATCTAGTGCGTGGAATACTTCACCAAATATCATTATACCGGCTGGATCTGCCCCGACAAGGTATGCAATCTAGATCTGTTTCCGCTTTAGGATCTAGGAAATTGCATGATATGTGTTTGTTTAATTGATTAACATCCGAGCGATCTTCACGGATCCAACAGTAGTATGGTTATGAATTTTCTCTGTTACTTCCTTGCGCAAGTGACACCCGAGAGAGGGATGGTGGAATGAATGTATATATATTCGGTGTTAGTTAAGTAGTCTTCTTAGAAAACTTGGATATGAATATTGTGAATTAATTTCAGTTAAGTCCCCCATGATATTGAGCCGTGAAATCGGAGGCAATCTTAGGATTATGTTCTCCTCATAATATAAATTGTGATAACTGAATTGTTTTCTGTGTTTAGTCCGAAGGTTGTGAAGAATCTAAAAGAAAGTTGAATCAAAATTGCATCAATCTTGGAGTGCATTCAGCTCATCTCTTATAATTGGTGAGTTTAAAGTTCTATTAAAAATTGCAAAACATAGAATTAACTCGTGGGTTATGAGGGATTGGTAGTTACAAAGGAAGCACTACGGCTCCGATCCAGTCGTAGGCCCCTGAATTACCATGAACCGAAAACACACAGAGTAAAAACACTAAAAACAGAGAGCCGAAAATGACGAGGTCACCCCCCTCGCCCTGATGAGGGGGCCCCACATTTGAAGGCAGAATCCCCCTAAAAAGCCCTATATGATAGGCAACACCCTCGTAAGCCTTATTCAATAGGCAGAACCCTGAAAACAAAGCCCTATCTAATAGGCAACATTCTCGTAAGCCCTATCTCATAGGCAAAATCCTCAAAAGCCCTATCTAATAGGCATAAACCTCATAAGCCCTACACAGTAGGCAGAACCCTAAAAAAAGCCCTATGAAAGTAGGCACCATACAAAAAGCCCTACATAGTTAGGCATCATACATCAAGCCCTTTGAAAGTAGGCACCATACAAAAAGCCCTACATAGTTAGGCATCATACATCAAGCCCTATGAAAATAGGCACCATCCGCTAAGCCTTATATAAACAGACACTACCCTTTAAACCTTGTATGATCAAGCAACATCTATAAAAGCTTGTACGAATGACTTCTAATCATAGAAGATCTGTCAGAAACAAACAGCATATGCTTAAGCCTTATTTTAAAGGTATCTGGAACTAATGCTCTGAAAAATCTTCAAACATTTGCAGAACTTTGCAAAGATGAATACTAGCTCAGATGCTGCTTCGAAAGAAGCCTGCCAAGCTCCTGGAAACTCAGAAAATTCTCTGCCCAGGAATAGGGGGAAGGACACTGTGGCGACAGAAGCCAATGTCAATGAGGAAACTCATTTTTCCCCAACTATGCTCCTCCAGATGAAAGTGCTTATAGAAGGCGTAGTCGAAGGGGCCGTTGAAAAAAGGCTCCATGTTCTGGTGGGAATGAACTCCAAAAGCGCGAATCCTCTGAGTGAAACCCAAGAGGGGGGGGGAAGTAAAAGCACCCCCCGGGTACACCAGCAGAAGCCTGTAACCCCAAGCATAGCCCGAGAACTGGCTACTAAACTGCCATCAATAGCTGCAGGACAAGAGGAGAGATTCTTCACCGACTGGGAATCCCCCAATGAGGAAGATCCTAAGGAACATGAGGACAACCTCGCCAAGGACATTGACAATGCATGGGCCAAGAAATATGCCCAGCAACAAGAACAAA
This sequence comes from Thymus mandschuricus, assembly GCA_029379335.1. NCBI lineage: Eukaryota > Viridiplantae > Streptophyta > Magnoliopsida > Lamiales > Lamiaceae > Thymus > Thymus mandschuricus. Next base: position 7,226,821 of record CM057074.1, read on the forward strand.
TGAAACTCCTGGTAGAAGAGGTGGAAAGGTTGAAAAAGCAGAAGCAAGCCCCAAAGAGGGCCTCGAAAGAAACAGAAGCAAGCGAAAGAGGAATTTGCTATGTAAATGAAGAAAGGAACCTGAAGCATGTTCCAGACCAAAAAAGTGGAGGACACAAATCGGAGCTTTTCTCCGTATATATCGACGAGAATAGCTCATTCTCGGTAGATATCCAAACAGATCATGTCCCTAACAACTTCAAGACAATCTCCTGTGAATATCAGGGGAAAGGTGACCCCGAAGAGCATCTGATGAAATTTGAAAGCCTATGCCTTCTCCATCAGTATTCGGAATGTGTCAAGTGTAGAGTATTCCTCACAACCCTGTCTGGGACTGCTCAACACTGGTTCAAGCAGTTACCGAGAGCTTCTAATTCACTCCTTCATGGATCTGAGGAAGGTTTTCCTACTGCAGTTTGTTAGCGCTAAGAGGACTACTCGAAATTCCTTACACCTGACGACTATTAAGCAAGGTGCCAATGAAAGTTTGAGGGACTATATGACGTGCTTCAATGAGGTTGTCCTGGAAATCTCAGGAGTAGAGCCGAAGCTGAAGGTGCATGCCTGTGTGGATTGTTTAAAGCCAGGGTAGTTCTCTGCCTCTCTCATTAAGAAAGAAGCTACTTCTTTCGAAGAACTGCTGATAAGAGTCCAAAAATATATCCATATGGAAGAGGCTCTGAGCAACAAGAGGGCTGAGCTTGCCTCTCAAAAGGAAAAAAGACCAGAAGAAAGGAAAAGGCTGGCTCCAAATGCTAAGAAAACTGATAAGAATGAACGATTCTTGAGATCCTTTACTCCACTCACTAAGCAGCCTGTTGAACTGCTGGAAGTAGTCATGAGAAAACCGGGGGTCCAGGTCCCCGTGGGACACAGGCAGCCGCCTAGGAACCCACCCTCTGAAAAATTATGCAAATTCCACAATGACTTTGGTCACATGACAAACAACTATAGAAATTTGAGAATTGCTATCGAAAAATTGATCCAAGAGGGGGAACTCTTGGAATATGTCAAGAGAGAGACAGAACTAAACAAAAAGCGCAAAGAAGCTCATGAGAAAACACCTGATGCTAGCCAGGGATCAGAACCCAAAGGTGTCATTAAAATGATATATGGAGGACCGACCGTAGGGGACTCCAACAGAAGCAGAAAGGCATCTGCTAGAGAACTGCACATGCATGAGAGACATGGGTCTGGAAAGTTGAAAAGGGCTTACCTGCACCAGAGATCTCGTTTGGACCAGATGATAATCGAAATGTGATCCATCCACATGATGATGCACTAGTCATCACGGTGGAAATAGAAAGATACCAAGTCCAAAGGGTCTTCGTGGATACAGGAGCTGCGGTTAACGTAATCTTTGAAAGTTGTTTCAACCAAATGAGCCTCCAGAAGCCTCTAAATGGTGTGGTCACGGCTTTGCACGGCTTCTCAGGAGATCCAGTAATGTCATTGGGCTCAATTGATCTAATGCTCACTCTAGGTGAAGGACTCACGCGGGTGTCAAAGCCAGTCACTTTTTTGGTGGTGCAACAGAGATCTTCTTACAACATTATCTTGGGGAGAACCGCGTTGAATCCTTTCCAAGTTGTGGTCTCTACTTATCACTTGATGATGAAGTTCCCGGTGGGAAGCCGGATAGGGCAAGTGTCTGGGGATCAGGCAGTTTCACAAAAATGTTATATTCAGTCAGTACAGGCGGGATAAGCAAAGAAAAGGCCAATGACAGAACTGGCTAATGCCAGCAGCAATAAAGAGCCCGATAAAAAGAAGCTTAAAGCAACAGATGTTGTGGAGGGCGATCAAGATCCCCACCTCGCAATGGAACAACTTATGATTGCAAACGACGATCATGAAAAATATGAAGAGACTACCCTAGAGGGGGAAAAAGCTAAAGAGAATAAGCTCGCGGAAGAAATGAACAACAACGGGACATTGATGCCAAGTCTAAGCACTGATCCCTCAGCAGAACCTATTGGAAACTCGAATCAGCAATCAATCAACCGAAATGATGAAAGTAAGGAACCTGGAGCTGAAGTGGTTAACATGGGTAGTACCCCAACTGCGAAATGAAGTTGGGGAGCCTTAATAGCCAAAGCCAGGGCAAAAGTTAGAGAGGCAACTGAAATTTCAACTCTGGAAAGCATCAAGGAAGCTAAGGGCGAAGGCAAAGAGAAGCATTGCTAAAGCCGAGGAAAATTAGACATGCCATTCTAAGAAGAAAGTGAAGACAAAGCTAGTTACGCTCCTTTATTTATGTTATTTTTCTTATTATCTCCAGTCTATGCGTAAGAAAGAACAAATTATATTTGTGATTTTAAATGATCGTTTCGTAGAGGACATCACGAAGGAGATATAATTCCTTCGATTCCTTATACCTCACCTGGGGGGGAGTAGGGGATACCCTATATCCCGACACCTATATTTCATTACCTTAAAATGCTTTGGTGCAGCAAAATGCTTTGATGCAACAATCAATATCAAGAGAAATACGGCAGTAAGAAGCGAGATGAAGAGTCATATAAGCATGAAAATGGAAACATGTTTAAGGCAAGGCCTTAGAGAGCGCCTAGCCAAAGACAGGAAAAATGTAATATTGTTTGGTGCCTCATCGGTACGATCACAGGGCCATAAAAAGTACCCCATCAGAAACACAAAAAAGTAAATTTGTTTTGAAATATCCAACCAAAGACAATATGATTAGAGAGAAGGATCGGAAGCGGAAGCAGAATCCTCAGAGCTGGAGGAATGAGAGGACGAAGCTTGATCCCTAGAAGTGGGAGAAGCCATAGCCGAGGGCACAGGGAGTTCACCCTGGGATTGATCTATTGAAGCCCCTTGGACACCTCTCCCCCCTATGCCGCCTGCTGCTATTACCGGAGTAAGAGCAGAGGAAGTAGCCTCCCCGCTAGCAGATAGTCCTAGAGCATTTTTCTCTCTCAGCTCCTAGCAAGGAAAAAGAACCGCTAAGTAAAAATGATGAACAATAAATAAACAAGCCTTACCATAAGAAAAAGAAAGTGCACCTCGCCAAAGGCTTTATGCATGGACCTCATAACTATAGTGTTAAGAGGAAGAGAGAGGAAATGGGGGAGTATCCCAGGAAGGGAGGTTCTTCGAGGACTCAGCAGGCTGGCAAAGGACCTAAGACGCTTCTCTCAATACAGGCATGAATCAGGGCTCCTTAGCAGACAGAAGGCGACTCCTCTTAAGGGTCTCAGGCTCTGTCTCAAACATCCTCACTATAGGCCTCGCATCGATAGCAGCCGCCTGCTCGGGGAGACCCAACTGTTGGCAGCATTCGAAAATAGCAGCAGCGGTCCATTCAGTGAGAGGATCTATCATCTGAAGCCAGAAATCAGGCGTATGAAGGTATGCCTCCGGCAGATGCTTTATCAGAGAGTCCAGGAAGGCTTGACCATAAGGGGTCATTAGCAAGTTAGCTTTGCAATCCCGAATTCCAGAGGAAGTACCCTGGTTCAACCCCACTCTCCTCCCTTGAGTAAAAGAGGAGGCCTGAGCACGCTCCAGTTCCCGTTCATGAGCAAGCAACAGTTGTTTTACCTCCGTTGTATAAGCCTCTTGCAGTTTCATCACCCGGTCCGAGGAAGCCTTCAGAGCCCCCTCAAGCTCCCCCACTCGTTCAGAAAGAGAAAGTACGCGCTGTCCGAGGGCAGAGCAATGCTTCTCTCTATCTCGAATAAATCCCCAGAGTTGATGAACCTCGGCTTGAAGTTGCTCCCTGCTCTTCTCAGATTGAGAGAGATGCTCTTGCAGTTGTTTTAGACTCAATGACTGGGCATAGGAGGGGCCCTCCAAGACTTTACCTTTCTTTGCAACCAGAGAAGAAGAAAAGTCGCTTTTCCTTTTAGGAGAAGAAGAAGGAAGCTCTGGGTCAGCCAGCGAAGGGGTGTAAGCATCTATGTCAATAAAAATAGGGAGAGATGAAGTTGGTTGGCTAGAAGTCGTCGGAGGTGGAAAGAAAGGTTTCAAACGAGGCGCAATAATTGCATTCTCCTGAGGCCCCTCCCTAGAGGGAATATGACTTGTAGGCTCCCCAATCGGCTGGGCGGGTTCGCCACTCGCCAAAGTAATAAGGGTAGGGTCGCTGGCTTTCGCCTGCTCCACCTTCTTCAACAGTTTCTCGCGAATTTTCTGCCCTAGGTTTTGCTTGGTAGCATCCATGACTGCAAAAAAAATATATAATAATAATAATAATAATAATAATAATAATAATAATAATAATAATAATAATAATAATAATAATAATAATAATAATAATAATAATAATAATAATAATAATAATAATAATACACAGACAAAATTCGGGTAAGCAAAAGGGAAGGCGAAGATCTCAAATTTTCTTCTTAAGAGAATGCCAAACGAATATGAACAAATCTAATCTCAAGAAACTTCCGGAACTACCCGCTGGTTCCGACATTGAAACCCCTGTTACATTCTCACAAAAACTGAACCTATAATGGAGAAAGCCGAAACCGATGATATCCCTTGCAAAAAACAAGAAGAAAACAAGAGGAAAACAAGAGGCCCCTTAACCCCAAAACCCTTGGAAAATAGTCTACGGAAAGGTAGAAGGGGATAACGGGATAGTAAGGAAAATACCTGAAAGCGGAAGAGAATGGAATGATCGCTTGAAACGTGAGGCTAGTCGGAAAGACGAGAGCACTGCTATTTTCTTTGAGAAGCAATATGGAAAATGAAAGGGAGAAAGGGGAAAAAGAAGTTAAAAAGTTAAGGGAAAAGAGAGTGAAGTGTACCCCACTCACTGCTCCACATCGGCCTATAAAAAGGAGGTGATGCATTTTTGCCTATAAATAATAATGAATTTTTAAACAAAAAACAGTAACAACACATCTTTTGGGAACTCGTCTACTATAATAAATGGTTACTTTTGTCACATCCCCGCCCTAAGAGGGAAGGTAATGATGAGCAAAGAAAATAGGCACAACTTTTTACCCTCGGGAAATCAACCGTTGTACCAGTCTTCTACATGACAAGACATTTGCAGCATCAGCAAAGAAGCAGTCTCCCGCCAAAACGTCTGGCAGAAGCTAACAATGCACGCTTCTGGACCTGGGGGGGAGTAGCTGATAGGGACTAATATCAGCTTTGGCACGTGGCGTTCTTCAATGCTGACTAGACTATCCTTCCAAGAACCTTAGATGACCTGCTCGGTACAGATGCTTATGCTCGCGCAAAGGCTATAAGCATCTGGGCAGATCCTGGCTTATGCAGAAGATGTCTCGGTTCCACTGGCATCTGCTAGGATTCAAGGATCTGCCTAACACACGGTCCGCATGACTCTACATGCCTTAGGGTGAGGACCACTAAATTGATGACGAAGAGAATCTTGTCTCCTTAGAAATTCCTCTCTTGTCCTCCCCTGGTACGAGCATTTACCTTTTTGTCCTTTCAACACCTATAAATATCGAGTGATCACACCATTTCAAGCACCTCAACTCTTCACACACGCACTATTCTATTCATACTCTCACTCTCACAAACTAGAGCTAACGGAGTCCTTCTTCAAGGATTTCTTTTCTCTCATCACTCCCATCTGCATTTCCGTCGGTGAAAAGGGCACTCCTAACAACTCAAGTCGAAGGTATAATTCTTGTTGCCTAGAGAGGACGAAGCATAATGGCGCCTTGTGTTCTCTACTTCGCCCTCTCCTTTCTCTCTTGTTTTTCTACCTAAATGAGCTCTACGCTCCATGAATTTAACTGCTTTTAGAAGCACCCTTTGTTTAATATTTAGTTTGATACTCTCTTTTACATCCAATGGACGATGCTCTGTAGAAGATGACTTGTTCTAGCTAATGAATCGCATAAATCTCTTGCTTATTGCTGTTGTAATCCTTGACACGTGAATACTCGCCACAAACTTGATGAATAATTACAGAATTGTTGTAGATCTTCAACCCAGATCTATCAATAATGTTATTAATAATTCAGTTTTAAAATATTTCATGAAAATGCAGTTGAATAAATGTTTAACATAAAATCCTTACTATTTTCCTGGTAGCATCCAAACACTGGATTTCAAATATTTTGGATTTAAATTCTGGATAATCTTATTCCACGTAATCTGATTCCTTGGAACTTTACTTTCCCTAATTTATTTTCCTAAGAATCACATTCCGAAAAATCATATTCCCTGACAACTTTACTTTCATGCCAACCAAAGAGGCCCTTAGAGGCAAACATGTCGTACTTGCAATGCTACGTGGAATCCCCATTCGTCGCGACGAGGTACACGCTCAATGCGGTATCTATCTATAAGCCTCCATATAAGGGTTCTTCGTGTAGTATGGTTCCACATACATCAAAATGGATTGACCACTCTTCCTATATTCATCAATAATTATAAAGTTAATAAGTATATATACGATTAAGAATTTAATATTGAATACTTACTGAATTGCAGCAATGGCGTGTGAACACGGTAATCCATCTAGATCAAATTGACGACACGCGCACGATCATAATTGCAAATCAACCATATATGTAAATCGACCAGTGTCCACTCTATAATTCCCTTCATCGATATAGGCAACATTGTACGTATGAGATCTCCTTTTTGAAAAATTGATCTTTCGTAGTGCTTCAGGCAAGAGTGGGCCTTCACATTCCTGTGCCTCTTGACGCCTTTCGTCGAACCATTTTTCAATGGTGTGTCTTATTGCCTCGATCAGAGAACACATCGGTAAACGTCTTGCCCACAATAATCTATAATTAAATGACTCTGTTGCATATGACATATGAAAATTGTAACGTTTGATGGGACACATCGATTTTGCCCATTTTTGTGGGCCAATGGACATCAACTTCTCGTAAGCAGCTAGCTTATGTTTCCAAATGTTGGTCATGTGTGCTTTGAAAACATCTTGCTTATATGCATAAGATGCTCTTTGATAGAGCCTCTAATGTATTTTCTGAATCCCCTCAATGTTTGAAGGATGTGAAAGTAACATAGTGCGTGTGTTGCATCGAGAAATACTTATCTCACAGCATTCACAATGGAATTGAGGGCATCGAAGACAATCAATTGTTCTTCTTTGCACCCATATGATGTCCTTCTCACATGGGAGAGAAACCAAGTCCACAATGCGTCATTCTCAATCGGCACTACCTCGTTGGCTAATGGATATAGTCCCTCATTGGCGTCCTTTGCGACTGTAACAACTAAATACCACGATTCTTTCCTTTCAGATGAGTGCCATCCACTACAATCACTAGCCTAAGACATAAAGGGTAGGTCAGTCGGGGTTAGTCATCTGATATGAATCGTCCAATCCACCGTATATAATCTCTATCGTAGCGTGGTGTGCCTTCAACACTTGGTGGTCCTTGATTTTGATCCCATAATCACGGAGTAGGTTCTCCTTGATGGTATTAGGCTCCATGATTTCACACTCTTGACGAATCTTCTTAGCTAAAAATGATGCAATCACTTTATATTGGACCTTAGACGGAGCGTCGTGGTCCATTTAAGCATGCATGTATGGACTGCATTAAAATGATTCACATGCCAAGAAGATCCCTTACTAACGGCTCGCTACTTGAAAGGGCAATCATCGTCAAATTTGCAACACCATACAAGCCGACCTCAATCCGAACGTTCAACAGTGTATACGACACCTTGGTCAATAAACCTGAGGGCTCTAATTAGATCCACTTTATTATTGAAATAGGCACTTGCAGCCAACGCCTCATTATCATTCGGATCTTCTTCACATGCCACAAGTGTGTTGTAAGTATCAATTGGTATTGCATGAACTAGCCAATTATTTAGCTCGTCAATCGACAATGGCTCTTCTTCCTCATTCTCAAGTTCTTCCCCAGTCGAATGCACTGAATCCAAAATTTTGGCCATCCCACCTTCCCTCTGATCCATGTGGCAAACTCGGCGAAGGTAAACTTCTGTACATTTGCCTCTGTTTCATCTTTCGAAGCCTCTAGATCAGATTCAAGCAAATAATCTTCACTGTTGCTATCATCATCATCGGATTCTAGATGGTGGCTATTCGAAATTCAAATCGTGATAATAGGAACGGGAATACAAGTTTTCATCCCCACCTAACCAATCAGTTGAAGTCATCTGCCAAATTTGTTCTAAATCCCCATCATACTGCGTGGACAGAGTGTCGTGCTCAAATGAAGTCGTCTCGTGGACATCAAAAGAATGAACATAAGAATTATGTTGCGAAGTACCAACACCAACATCTATACTGTTATGAACAACATATATGGTTTGATACAATTGGTGCACGAATAATTGCTCGAATTCTTCATCAATAACTAAGAGATATTTCTTAAGACGTCTGCTTTGAGTATGCGATAGATAATAAAGCTCTTGAGGTGGCCTCAAATATGCAACTTGCAATACGCTATCAATGTTGTACCGCATGTTATAGATACGGGTTGAGTCGATATACTCGTTTCTTGTTCGCTTCCCCCAACATAATCACAACCGGCTCATTCTCCATCAAATTTAATGATTACATACTTCCACAAATCCATATCCACCTATTATATGAAAAATCAGTAAATATATGATTAATTAATAGCAAATCACAACTAGAAAAATACATATTTCGAACGAAAATTTATATTCCCTTCGTAAAACACGTTTATGTAAACCACATGAGAGCATATATTATAGTACTACGGCCGTAATTTAATTTATCTCTGTTGGTCCCGGGAAAGAGTAATTGGTGTATGGGGGGGGGGGGGGGGGGGGGGGGAGGGAATACACCAATAACCAACCATTTTTGAATTTTATAAAATCAGGTCGATCAAAGGTCGATTGTCAAGGTCGATCCTTATCAGAGACAGGTTGATCTATCAAGCTCGTTTGGGAACAAGCTTGATTTATCAAACTGTGCTTATGCGGAAGATGGTGGAGGTTGATTTACTCTTTGAAAAATCTAAGGTCAATACGGAAATGCAGGTTGATGCTTGATATGCAGGTTGATGCTCGTCAGTTTGATAATGAAATGAAAGGGCGATAAATAAAGAGAGAGAGAGAGAGAGAGAGAGAGAGAGACACCGCAATTTAGCGTGGTTCGGAGAAACTCTCCTACATCCACGTCAGGTCGACTCGACCTGAGAATCCCTTTACCTTTGGATCCATCCTCTCTCTTATTTATACTGACTGAGTATCAGTTCTAAATACACTCTAATTTGAATATATCTAGACACGAGTTTTGGGTCGTGACCCTTACAACCTTTCGTACAAAACGTACAAACAACCTTTCACACACTACAGAGCTTACTAACTCTACAATGGTGAAACACACACAAACTTTCTAACTTCGAACGAGTCGGAGAAGAAGTTGTTGAATCAACGACAAGCAGCAATGAACGCTTCGTCGTTGGGCTTTTATCGGAGTCGAAAATCTCTCTTTGTCAAGTGTTTGGGAAACTAGTGGAATTTCAAACACTTGAGTGGATGAGAACTTTGAGAGAGATTTTTGCAGAGTTTGGCGTTGATAGCTTGAGTTTCCTGTGCTTGAATCCGATAATGGCTGAAGTATTTATAGGCAGTTTTGAAAAACTAGCCGTTGGAGTCAGGATGACGTGGCACTAGCCGTTGGAGGCTGACTCACTTCTAGCCGTTGGGAAAGTTCGTCCTTGCTGGCACACTACGTGGCAAGGATCAGGTCGTGAAGCTCCATGAAGGCGGAGCATCGACCTTGATATGATAATCCAGCTCTTGAAATCTTCTAAGTCAAAGCAGGCTGGAAGCTTGAGAAGGGAGGTCGATAGACAGGAAGATATGCCAGCTCGATCCGAATGAGGCAGGTCGATAAACGACCTTTCTCTTACAGAGTGGATCAAACTTGCATTTAAACTATAGAGAGCATCGACCTGCACTAACAGGTAGCAGGTCGATCTATCGGCCTTGACCCTAAACAAGTAAAAATGCCTAAGTGTGGTTTCGATAAACATCATCAAAATCAAACTGCAAGGGGTTCCCAACAATTTCCCCCTTTTTGATGAAGTCTAAACCATACACTTTACAAATAATTCCTAAGATATAACAATGACAGATCGATTAACCATGAAGGTTGATAAGGAATTATAAGAAAGGCAGATAATAAAACATAACGTAAATAAAGCATTAAAGGCAGATTGCCTGAACAAAGAGGTATTGTCATCAGGTCGAATAGATGATTTTTGCTTCATTCATCTCGATCGCAAATATACAGAGAGTTTACAAGACAGGCAGTGAGCATAAATGAATAACAAAAACAAATACAAAATCATCTATTTTTACTTCTGCTGGGCACGGGCTGCTATACGCTCTTCCTGGATCTGCTCCCTGGACTTGGCCTTCATACTTGCGTAAATTCCATCCCTGATTCGGCAATAGTCGGGATCGGAATTTGAGATGTTCTCATTCAGGCCGATGGCGGTCAGTGCGATGTACTGGTCGATTCGAGAGTAATCCAAGTATCCCGAATCACCGATTAGCAAGGGCTTGAAATATTGCTTTGCTGGAGCCCTTATGATCGCACCAGCCTCTGCAGCCTTCTTTCGAAGTTCACCAACAAAATCTTGGTGAGGAAATTTGAGCATGTAGGCTGCATATGCGTCATCGGCATCTTCAAGAAGGGAGGGGTCATTGATCCAGTAATGGAGGAGGATGAAGCAGCTGTTGAGCTCCCGCAGCAGGGCGTTTTGATTTTCATTCAGCCACTCAATGGCCTGCTGCTGGACTCCAGCTTCCAAAATGAGGTCGGAGGCCGACTGGCTGATCCAGTCCAACTCGGCCTTCTTCCTTGCTTCAGCAGCCCGGCGTTCGGCAATGAAACGCCGCTGCTCTTCTGGATTTAAGGCCTGCTCCGGAGTTGCACCGGCCAGATGCATTGCAGAAATCAATTTGGCCTCTTTTGCCAGCCTAGCTTTCTCAGCAGCGGCCTGGGAGGCGGCGGCCTGGGAATCAGGCTTGGAGGCAGCGGCCTGGGAAGCAGTCTTCTTTTGCGGCGGAGGCGGAGGAGGAGGGGGAGGAGCCAAGGAAGATGAAGGAGTTTTGGATTTGGAGGTCCTCTTCTTCCTGGCGGCGGCGGCAGCGGCTCTTTCTTCTTCCCCCTTTTCGACATCATCAGAAAGGGTCTTGATGAGGGAAAGAAGTGAAGCGTCCTTCTCCTGCAGCTTGCCAACGGCCTCTCGCAGCTGCTGGTGCCCATTCAGCAGGCTAGTGAGAGTATCCAGGATGCCGTTGATTTGCGTGTTGGAGGCCGATGCCGAATTGGTGATTGATGTAGTCAGGTCGGTCACACGGTGATCGACCTTGGCCACGTCCTCCAACACATCCCCGATCAGATTGCGGGACGCCATGTTGAGTGCCTCGAGCTGGGCCGGCAAAAGTTTGTCAGTATATTCTTTCAAATGATCCACGGCAAACTTCGTGACCCGCTCCCTGGCAGCATCATCGGCCTGGGTCATGGCCTCCTTCAAAATGTCGACCCGGGCCTCCGCAATCGCTTGCTTGATCTGCTCCGGTACGCTGATGGCGAGGGACTCGAGCTTGGCAGAGAGAGTATTGAGCTCGGCCTCAACATCAACCTTTGAGAGTTGGGGAGATGGAGCAGCATCCGCAGCGGTCAGAGCTTGATCACCACCTTCATTCCTTGGTGGCGATTGCTCCGGTGTTTGAATTGCATCAAACTCATCTCCAATATCGGCGGCGGAGTTGTAGAGAGCGCGAGAGAGAGTGTAGAGGGGGCGAAGGTCGATACCCAGAATCTTGGCCTCGACCTTCATGCGTCGTAGCACAAGAGATTGAAAATTTGAGGCCGCATCCTCCACACTGTAGAAGCCGAACTCTCGCTCTAGCTCCAATTCCTCGATCTTGAGCTCTTCGAGGGAGGCAACTTGAAGCAGGGCCTCGAAAACATAGTAATAACTCGACTTACAAACCAGATAAAACTGGAGGCGAGTAGCAAGGTCGAGGGACTTGGGGAGTTGAGCAATCCCCGGCATCAGGTCGATAACCTTCAGCCTGGCCTCTGCCTTTATGGAAGCCACCTGGGAGTGAGCAGCAGATACAGGCTGCTCAGAGAATGGCTGGATTGGCAGCACGACGTCTTCCTCCAAGGCCACATGCCGGAAGGGGGAAGGCTGGGGATCATCCTCCGTGAGATCCTCGATCTCCACGGATCCAGCACGTCGAACTGCGGGGGACCTCGCTGGAGAGGGAATGACAACGACCTGCGGGGAGAGAGATGCAGGTCGATGCTGCGAGGCTGATGGCTTGATGGCGGAACGGACTGGAGAAGGAGTCCGTTCGGCTGAGGAGGAGGGCGATGGGGAGGGCGATGGCTCCCTGCGAGGTGCAGACTCCTCGAACTCCACTGGAAGAATCCGGTGCAACGGCCTGACCGGATCTGTGGAGGTCGATTGCGTCCTTCGGGGGGATGACTTCTTGGCAGGGGGAGTCCTCTTTACAGGGCGAGAGGGAACCGGGTCGACATCGGCCTTTCTCTTCTTTTGTACAGGTCGAACCGGAATCCTCCAACCGACCTTTGATTCCCTGGTTTTAGTGAGGTGCGCCCTCACATGGTCTGGCGACCCATAGTAAATTTGCGGCGCAACACCCAACGCCATCTTCATTTGGTGGAGGTCTTTTGGAATAAACAGATGGGGGAAGGTCGGCTCATCAGACCACTTCCTATTTTTGAAAAAGGAAGTGATGATGCAGGTAGCCTTCGTTCCAAGGCGAATCGGCCTCTTGTCATTGTGGAGTCGAACTCCCACCATGGCCTCACCATCCATTATGCACTCGATCTGCCTGGCCTCTTCCCATAGCAGAGAGACCACCATCTTTGCCCAACTGACGGGCAGGTCGAGAATCACAGCCACCATGATCTGAAACTTCAGCGGCGTGCCTGGTCGTAATTCCCAATATGCCCTAGGAAGCACCTCTGAACAAAGTCCAGCAAGAGGCGGAATTTGGGGCGGAGCTCGTTCCTCTTGAAGGAGGTTGCCACGTACTGCCTTTGCTCCATAAGGACACGGTCTGCAACTTGTTGCAACTGCTCGCGGGAGATTTCCGAGAGTTGCATCGTCCCACCCTCTCCGATGCCGAATGCGGCCTTCACAGCGTCGAGGACGTTGATGGTGTGAACGGCCTTCTGGGTTCCGAGGGAGACGGTGTGGTCGGAGATGGTGTCGCCCATATTCCAGTTGTAGAAAAAGGCGCACACAATCTTGGACAGTTGCTTCGGCGGCCGGGTGGAGATAATCCGGTGGAACGGAAGGCACGTCTCCACCAGGGCGAACATAGAATCCAGATCGCAGAAGCCGAAGTTCTCACGAACCATATATGGTTCGTACTTGATACGAGACTTCAAGAAGTCTTCGATTTCCTCCCACTGCATTTCCTTCAACTGTGTAGATTTGCCTGCCATTGATGTTGATTTTCCACGGTCGGTGTTTTTGTGCAGAGAGTGAGAAGTAGAGAGTGAAGAAATAGCAGTGAATGTAAAATCACGACGGCGGCTGTTGCTTTTGCAGAGAATGGAAAATTAGGTTTTGCAGAAAAAGTGAGGAGAGAAGAGAGTAAGTAACGTTTCGAGTGAAAACTGCATGAAATATATAGACAATTTTAACGGTTGAGATCGTTTGAATTTGAAAGGGTTAAAGTTTTCCCTCTCAACCACGTCCGCACTATTAAAGCGCGTGGAATGTGAAGCGGTTCACATCCGCGCGTGAGATAAGGGAAACGTGCGAAAAATGACATTTTTTCAGAAAGGGGGCAGGGAATTAAATGCAACATTGGTCAATGTGTCAATATTTGACACTTGACTGGATGTTTTGCAAAAATGGCAATCATTATTCCCCTTTTCCTTATTTTCTGCAACACAACAGACTCTTAAATAATGTAACACGTTGAGAAATAAATAACAATAATAAATAGAGAATTCAATGCGTATTTAAGAAGTTAAGAGACAAAAGGGTGATACAGCCCTTTTGATTCTCCCTTTGATTCCCCCTTCATTAATGCGGGTTTGTGTTTAGGTAGACAGCGGCCTGAACTTTTGAGAACGGCCTGAACTTGTGAGAACGGCCTGAACTTGTGAGAACGGTCTGAACTTGGCAGGTATCGACCTTTGTTCCCCCCTCAAATGATGGATCACTCGAATAAGTGTTCCCCATCAATTTGAGGAATCCAGGTCGATCTGTTGATTTTAGACGACGGGCTGTAGATTGGGGACGGTCTGTCATTTGACTATCGGCCTGTCGAATGGATGACAGTCTGTTTGAGATAAACGGCCTGTTGATCTGCGAACGGCCTTATGACTGAAGCGGCCTGTTCAAATAGTAACGGCCTGTTGAATATCAGTGTGTATCTTCTCAATAACCACGTTCTTCTTTTCCACGTGATCACGAATAAAGTGATGTCAAATATCCACGTGTTTGCATCTTGAATGGAGAACTGGATTTTGAGTAATGGCGATAGCACTCGAACTGTCGCAGAATATAGGCACTTCACTGACTTCAACTTCATAATCTTTGAGTTGTTGTTTGATCCACAAGATTTGTGCACAACAACTCCCTGCGGCCATGTACTCGGCCTCTGTGGTGGAGGTGGCTACTGAAGTTTGTTTCTTTGAAAACCATGATATCAGCTTGTTTCCAAGAAAGTGGCAAGTACCCGAGGTTGATTTCCTATCGAGCTTGCACCCAGCATGATCAGAATCTGAATAACCTGTAAGCTGCAAATTATCATCACAAGGATACCAAAGACCTAAATTTGTGGTTCCTTTGATGTATCGAAGAATTTTCTTTGCTGCTTCCAAGTGAGATTCCTTCGGATTAGCTTGATATCGAGCACACACTCCAACTGCAAAAGTGATATCAGGTCGACTCGCAGTTAGATAAAGTAATGAACCAATTATACCCCTGTACTGTGTTATGTTGGCAGGTTTTCCTTCGGGATCCGGGTCGATCTTCCCACCAGAGAGCATCGGTATTTTGACGGGCTTGCTGTCTTTGACACCAAACTTATCTACCAGCTCGTGTGCGTACTTTGTTTGGCTAATGAAGATTCCTTCATCGGACTGCTTGACCTGCAACCCTAGAAAGAAATTCATTTCCCCCATCATAGACATTTTATATTTTTCTGTCATGAGGTTACCAAATTTTTCGCATAAAATGGGAGATTTTGATCCAAAAATAATATCATCAACATAAATTTGTACTAAAAGGATATGTTCATTCACTTTGATAGTGAATAGCGTTTTGTCGACTGAACCACGCTTGAATCCCGATTCGATGAGAAAGGATGATAGCGTCTCATACCAAGCTCGAGGAGCTTGCTTAAGACCGTAGACGGCCTTGTGAAGTTTGTAGACTTTGCTTGAATCACCCTCCTCGAATCCAGGAGGCTGTTCCACATAGACTTCCTCTTCGAGAACGCCGTTGAGGAACGCGCTTTTAACATCCATCTGGTAGACTTTGAATCGTTGATGAGCGGCATAAGCTAGAAACAGCCTTATAGCTTCTAATCTTGCGACGGGGGCAAACGTCTCATCATAGTCGATTCCTTCTTGTTGACAGTAGCCCTTTGCTACCAATCGGGCTTTATTTCTGACAACTTCTCCAGATTCATCTCTCTTGTTTTTGTAAACCCATTTGACTCCAATGACGCCCTGATGATAAGGACGATCAACTAGAGACCATACTTCGTTTCTTTTGAATTCATTGAGTTCTTCTTGCATGGCTTGAATCCAGTCAGCGTCACGAAGAGCTTCAATGGCATCTTTTGGTTCAATTCGAGAGAGATAGCAGCTTAGTAGCGCACTTTCACCAATCGTCCTTCTTGTCCGCACTCCTTGGATTGGGTTCCCAACAATGAGCTCTTTTGGATGAGCATCGATCCAACGTCTGCATCGAGCTCTTTCTTCGTTTGAAATGATTGGATCGGGCTCATTAATGGGTTCGTCAAACTCCGGGTGACTTGAAGGTTGATCAGTGGGCACGTGCTGTTGCTCGGGCTGTTGATCTAGCTGCTGATCGGTCTGGATGTTGAGCTGCTCCATTGTGCTATCGAGCTGCTCAATTTGGGATGTAAGGTCGTTAACAGCATCAGTCTGGGGGACTGAGAATGGGGGATTAGCCTGGTTAGGTCCGGCTGATGTATTACAGCTCGAAGTATGAACATTACTTGCATCACTTCCCCCTTGCTGTGTGACCTTTGGATCAGATTGATCCTCTTCCTCTAGATCATTTGGAGTCCATACTAGCAGGTCGTCGATGGGGGAGTTAGACGGCCTGTTAGTAGCAGACTGATCTGGACCTGTACTTAATTCTCTGTACAGACAAGTAGATTCATCAAACACAACATGAGGTGTTACCTCCACAACTAGGGTTTTCTTATTAAAGACTCTATAAGCTTTGCTAACCTCCGAGTATCCTAAAAATACTCCTGGATCGGCCTTGCTATCAAAAGTTTTTAATTGTGATTTCCCATTGTTATGAATGTAACACAAGCACCCAAAAGCTTTAAAATACTTTAACCTGGGGAGCTTGTTGTTCCACAGCTCGTATGGAGTCTTTCCATGTTGGGTAGTGATGATCGACATGTTTTGGGTATAGCAGGCAGTGTTAACGGCCTCTGCCCAAAACTTCTTTGGAAGGTTGGTTTCATCCAACATGGTACGAGCTGCTTCCTTCAGCGACCTGTTACGGCGTTCCACTACGCCGTTTTGTTGAGGTGTGCGAGCTGCTGAAGTTTGATGATGAATTCCACTCTTTGTGCAGAATTCTTCGATCATCGCATTGATAAATTCGGTGCCTCGATCAGATCGAATGGAGATGATGGATTTCTCCTTTTGATTGCACAATTTGCTCAGCAACGCGGGTAACTTCTCCAATGTCTCCTTCTTTTTGTACATGAAAATAACCCACGTAAATCTAGAATAATCATCTATAATAACGAGAGCATATTTTCTACCGTTTATACTCAAGGGAGTGACTGGACCAAAGAGGTCGAGATGGAGAAGCTCAAGAATTCGATCTGAAGCTTGTGCCGTCACACTTGGAAAGGATGATCTTGTTTGCTTTCCAGCTTGACAGGCTTTACAAATGTGATCGCGATCGAAAACTTGATCTGGCAGGTCGTTCACCAGCTTGTTGCGTGTGAGCTTGTTGATGGCCTTGAAGTTCAAGTGACTCAACCTCTTGTGCCATAGCCAGCTTGTCTCGGAATTAGCCTTTGTGATTAGGCAGGTCTCTATCCAATCAGTCCATTGAACTATATAGAGTCTATCCTGCAAAATTCCGGTAAGAAGTATTTCTCCTTCCTCATTTTTCACGAGACATTTGTTAGCAGTGAATTCTACTCGTTTACCACTCGAGCAGAATTGTGACACAGAGAATAAGTTATGATTGAGACCTTCAACATAAGAGACGTTAGAAATAGTTATTTTACCAACTTTTAGATCGCCCTGGCCTCTTGTGTGACCCTTCGAACTTCCTCCAAAGGTTACAAGTGGCCCATCTCGCTCTTGATAATTTGATAGTAGCGTTTTATCACACGTCATGTGCTTTGAGCATCCACTATCAATGATCCATACAGCTCCACGAGCTGTTTGGCTCCTTCTTTGAGCCTTCCCAACCTGCAATTAGTTAAACTTAGCAACCCATTTGAGATTGGGTGCTACATCGGTTGCGGGAACGGCCTTTGGAACCCAGATTTGTTTCGCCGGTCTGCTTCTATCTGAGGCTGAGGACGAGGCAGTGGCGGTCTTGGGCTTGGGAGCCTTGGATTTCTTTGAGCGGGAGCGGCGAGGCTGATGGAACTGCTCTTCATGAAAGCCAGATTGATACTGCCAGTCTTGAATGTTTGACTGTTGAGGATAGTGGCAGTAACACTCTAGATGAGCAGGGTAGAAGAACTGAGGATGATACGGCATTTGATAGTACCGGCCTTGGTATCGCCCTTGATGAACAGCCTGCTTTTGATGAGAGGGGGCAGGTCGACGATGCTGGGCAGGTCGACTCTCTTTCTTTTGAGGAACAGGCTGTTCCTTCTTGTGTTGCTTTAAAAGAATGGCTTGGGGCTGTCGAACTGGGTTCATCAGCTTGACCATCTTATCAGGCAGAGCTTGATGAGCTTTCCGAACACTCTTTGATTTTGACTGCGCCTTCACGAATTTGATCTCGCAGTCTTTGTTCTTGCTTTCCTTGGATTTTCCATTAAATCCAATACCAGAGTGATCGCGCGGATTGCGTTGCATGGATAGGACTTCTTCCAATTTCTTTTCGCTTTTCTTCAACTGACTCAAGGTGAGTTGATGCTTTCCTTCTTTTTCCACGAGGAGCTCGTGTCGAGCAACCAAGTCAGCCAACTTGGATGTAAGGTTATGAATTTCGGCATCTTTGGTTTTGAGAGACTCGACCTTCTCGAGCTCCCTGGTATCGAACTCCTTTGCACGTAAAGTCAATTCTTCAATCTTTGACTTTAGGGCTTCGATCTCCCTTTCCTTTTCCTCATCAGAGGGAGAGAATCTTTCTTCTAATGCTAGCTTGTATTTTTCATTCTTGTTCATCAGCTCAGCATTATCTTCAACGACCTCTTTAAGTGTATCCACGAGGTCGGCATAATCATCGAGCTGTTTCTTGATTTCTTCCCAAGACACAGCCTCGGATAGTTCTTCACCTTCTTCTGCACATTCATCGTCAGAAAAAGAAAGTGAAATAGGTTGAGGAACTACCTTCGAAGATCCCTCAGTTTGTTGGAGTTCACCAACAAAGGACTCTTCATCATCACTTTCGTCGAAAGCGATGTAGCCTTCGTCATCACTTGACGAGCTGTCGGAGAGGTGAGCTTCCTTTGTTTCTTCGGCGATCATGGCAGCTCGTTGTTCCTTGAGCTTCTTATCGCGCTTTGCACGGAGCTCGTCTCTCTCGGCCTTTGTCAGATCTGGACAATCGGTCTTATAGTGACCCGGCCTGCCACAACCAAAACATCCACCCTCGGGTGTGTTAGAAGAATTGAAGGTTGAGGTTTTACCTTCTCCCTTTTTGTCAGGGCGGTCGTGGTTGCGGTTTGAGAAGTTTCGCTTGTTGTCACGGTAGAATTTCTTGTATTTGACAACCTTTCCTAGGAGCTTCTCATTTCTCCTAGCAGCTAGAGCATAGTCGAGAGTCATCTTCTCGAACTTTTTGACGATGGATTCGTCAATCGAGCTTGGGGTAGCAGCAGAGGCTGAGTCGGCCTTGAAAGCTACCTCCTTATCATCCTTTTCATCGGCTTTCTTGCTGGTGGAAGGCTGTGCTGATCCGTGGATTCGGATCATTTCATATTCATTTCCGACAAGGATGTCGAAAAGATCTTCGGTGGTGAGGAAGTTGAAGTCCGAACGGGCTGGATGCATGGCGGCGTACACGTGCCAATTTGCAGGTAGGGCACGCATCACTTTAAGATTCTTCTCGCGCTGCGTATATTTGTGAGGGTTGATTGCAGCGACTTCGAGAATGATTTCAGTGAAGCGAATTTTCATTGCTTCTATGGTTTCACCTGAAACCATCTTGAAGTCATCGAACTTGCTGCATGCCATGGACAGCTTGTTCTCCTTCATCTCCTCTGAACCCAGGCTGATGGACCGGAGGGTGTCCCACATCTCTTTGGCTGTTTCAAGATTTCGAATCTTGGCAAGGTAGATGCCCTTCACGGTGCTAGAGATGAGTCCCTTTGCGTAGTCATCGAGACTGGCCTCCTTCCTTTCCTCGGTTGTGTAGTCGCGAGGATTTTTGAGGACTTTTTCGTATGTGGCCTCCCCGGGGGATGTTCCATCCACGATGATCTTCGCTGCATAAATGGGGGAGGGGCCATTTTCGATGATATCCCACATAAGGACGTGATGTGCCTTGAGACACATCTTGATTCGGAAGCTCCAGTCTTCATAGCCTTGGATGGAGAAATCTTCACAAACCCTGAGAAGAGAAGCCTCCATTGCAAATAATATGATATGATATGAATGAAAAGATTTTTCTAAAGGATCGGTTCAAAATGACCAAAAGTTTGATAAAACCTTTAGTATGCAAAGCAGCGGTCAAAAGAACCACTACTCTGATACCACTTGTTGGTCCCGGGATAGAGTTATTGGTGTATGGGGGGGGGGGGGGGGGGGGGGGGGAATACACCAATAACCAACCGTTTTTGACTTTTATAAAATCAGGTCGATCAAAGGTCGATCCTTATCAGAGACAGGTTGATCTATCAAGCTCGTTTGGGAAAAAGCTTGATTTATCAAACTGTGCTTATGCGGAAGATGGTGGAGGTTGATTTACTCTTTGAAAAATCTAAGGTCGATACGGAAATGCAGGTTGATGCTTGATATGCAGGTTGATGCTCGTCAGTTTGATAATGAAATGAAAGGGCGATAAATAAAGAGAGAGAGAGAGAGAGACACCGCAATTTAGCGTGGTTCGGAGAAACTCTCCTACATCCACGTCAGGTCGACTCGACCTGAGAATCCCTTTACCTTTGGATCCAACCTCTCTCTTATTTATATTGACTGAGTATCAGTTCTAAATACACTCTAATTTGAATATATCTAGACACGAGTTTTGGGTCGTGACCCTTACAACCTTTCGTACAAAACGTACAAACAACCTTTCACACACTACAGAGCTTGACTAACTCTACAATGGTGAAACACACACAAACTTTCTAACTTCGAACGAGTCGGAGAAGAAGTTGTTGAATCAACGACAAGCAGCAATGAACGCTTCGTCGTTGGGCTTTTATCGAAGTCGAAAATCTCTCTTTGTCAAGTGTTTGGGAAACTAGTGGAATTTTGAACACTTGAGTGGATGAGAACTTTGAGAGAGATTTTTGCAGAGTTTGGCGTTGATAGCTTGAGTTTCCCGTGCTTGAATCCGATAATGGCTGAAGTATTTATAGGCAGTTTTGAAAAACTAGCTGTTGGAGTCAGGATGACGTGGCACTAGCCGTTGGAGGCTGACTCACTTCTAGCCGTTGGGAAAGTTTGTCCTTGCTGGCACACTACGTGGCAAGGATCAGGTCGTGAAGCTCCATGAAGGCGGAGCATCGACCTTGATATGATAATCCAGCTCTTGAAATCTTCTAAGTCAAAGCAGGCTGGAAGCTTGAGAAGGGAGGTCGATAGACAGGAAGATATGCCAGCTCGATCCGAATGAGGCAGGTCGATAAACGACCTTTCTCTTACAGAGTGGATCAAACTTGCATTTAAACTATAGAGAGCATCGACCTGCACTAACAGGTAGCAGGTCGATCTATCGGCCTTGACCCTAAACAAGTAAAAATGCCTAAGTGTGGTTTCGATAAACATCATCAAAATCAAACTGCAAGGGGTTCCCAACAATCTCACTTTAAAATATGTGGATATGTATGCATGAATCTCATTTATTGCAATCTAATACTTATTAAATTTATTTATTCAACCTATACATATCCATGTGTTTATCAGCATACCATAAAGAAGGGGGGAAATCTATATCAAAATTCAATGCAACAAAATTTCATTCTTTAGTCATTAAATATTCAAAATAACATAGCCAAAACAATGTTAAATATATGGTAATAATACGCGACATGAAAAACTAGCTACATGAATGGAATTTGAGAAAAAGTTATGTGATTGCGTGAAAAATTAAACACATTGTTGTAAAATGTTGTAATAACAAACATACCTTTTAAATTAAGATCAATGAGGTCTTGCACATAAATATGAAAAAATCTCGCGTACAAATTTCTCTTTTCTGGTAACAATAGCATAAATTCTATTGTTCCAGCCACATTTGCAATCTATGTTTTTCAACCAACAACGATTTTAATCTCAACTTTTCAGTAGTATTTCACTCTCAATATGCAACTACATATGTTTCAGAAACTCTAATGTGAAATGAATTTAAAAGATGCATGAGGCATTAATTCACTCACCAATCCAACTTGGTTTAATTTTCCGACTGAAATCCGAACATGTCTCACATGCAAACAGTGGGAAATTCACATGCGAATAACAGTAGGAAAATAGGACTTTCCGGTACATGCCTAGAAAGAGTTCAAGACTCATCATCTTTTTGACCAATCATCATTGACATAATTCTTACATTATTGCACAATACTCCAAATAATTGTACAATACTCCCTCCGTCTTTAAATAAGTGTCCCGAGCCACCAATTTGAAAAAACCAAGGAGAATGCTAAAATGACACTTATGCCCTTAAAATCCTTGATTATTTATTTATTTATTTTTGTCTTTCTCCCACTTTTAGATTTTCAAGAAGGGTAGTTTTGGTACTTTTGTGTAATTTTTGCTTGGAAAAATGTGATAGGACACATATTTAGGGACAAAATTTTTGGCGGCTCGGGACACTTATTTAAAGACGGAGGGAGTATGTAAGAAATGTCACTTTCATCATCAAACCCCAAGTTAACATGCACCATCACACACCTCTTTCACTTTGACAACTTTTTGAGGGGTAAAATAGGGAATTCATGTGTAAAGTGAGTAATTTTGCATAGCGCCCGATAATTTATATAAATTGTTGGTCCCGGGAAAGAGTAATTGGTGTATGGGGGGGGGGGGGGGGGGGAATACACCAATAACCGACCGTTTTTGACTTTTATAAAATCAGGTCGATCTGCAGGTCGATTGTCAAGGTCGACCTTATCAGAGGCAGTTTGATCTATCAAGCTCATATGGTATCAAGCTTGATTTATCAAACTGTTGTTAATGCGGAAGTTGGTGGAGGTTGATTTACTCTTTGAAAAATCTTAAGGCTGGTAGAACAGTAACAGGTTGATGCAGATATGCAGGTTGATGTTAGTCAGTTTGATGATAAAGTATAAGGGCGATAAATAAAGAGAGAGAGAGAGAGAGACACCGCGATTTAGCGTGGTTCGGAGAAACCCTCCTACGTCCACGTCAGGTCGACTCGACCTGAGAATCCCTTTACCTTTGGATTCAACCTCTCTCTTATTTATACTGACTGAGTATCAGTTCTAGATACAATCTAACCTGAAAATATCTAGAACGAGTTTTGGGTCGTGACCCTTACAACCTTCGTACTGAAACGTACAAACAACCTTACGCTTTTACAGAGCTTGACTAACTCTATAATGGCAAAAATAAAAACAATCTTTCTAACTTCGAACAAGTCGGAGAAGAAGTTGTTGAACAATCGACAAGCAGCAGTGAACGCTTCGTCGTTGTGGTGTTTATCGGAATCGGAAACCTCTCTTCGTCAAGTGTTTGGGAAACTAATCGGATTTCGAACACTTGAATGGATATGAACTTTGAGAGAGATTTGGGCAGAGATATGGCGTTGATAGCTTGTGTTTCCCGTGCTTGAATCCGAAAATGGCTGAAGTATTTATAGGCAGTTTTGAAAAACTAGCCGTTGGAGTCAGGCTGACGTGGCACTAGCCGTTGGAAGCTGACTCACTTCTAGCCGTTGGGAATATTCGTCCTTGCTGGCACTCGACGTGGCAAGGATCAGGTCGTGACGCTCCATGAAGGCGGAGCATCGACCTTGATTGATAATCCAGCTCTTGAAATCTTCTAAGTCAAAGCGGGCTGGAAGCTTGATAAGGAAGGTCGATAGACAGGCTGATGATCCAGCTCGATCCAAATGAGGCAGGTCGATACATCGACCTTTCTCTTACAGGGTGGATCGAACTTGATTCTAAACATTAGAGGGCATCGACCTGCACTAACAGGTAGCAGGTCGATCTATCGGCCTTGACCCTAAACAAGTAAAATGTACCTAAGTGTGGTTTCGATAAACATCATCAAAATCAAACTGCAAGGGGTTCCCAACAATTTCCCCCTTTTTGATGATGTCGAAACCAAACACTTTACAAATAATTCCTAAGATATAAAACACTGAAAAATGGTATCAGAGCTTGATCATTTTTAATCATGAAGATTGATAAGGAATTATAAGAAGGCAGATAATGACATAAATAAATAAAGCAGTAAAGGCAGATGCCTGGACAAAGAGATATTGTCGTCAGGACGAAAGATGATTTTTGTTTCATTAAGCTAGATAGCAGAATACATAGAGAATTTACAACAGGCTGAGAGCATAAATGAATAACAAAAAATTACAAAATCATCTAACTACATCTGCTGGATCTTGGCTCGGGCTGCTATTCTCTCTTCCTGAACCTGCTCCCTTGACTTCGACTGCATACTTGCATAAATTCCATCCCTGATTCGGCGGAAGTCGGGATCGGAATTTGAAACATTTACGTTCAGGCCGATGGCAGTCTGTGCGATGTATTGGTCGACCCGGGAGTAATCCAAATACCCCGAATCACCAAGAAACAAGGGCGTGAAATATTGCTTTGCTGGGGCCCTTATCATCACACCGGCCTCTGCAGCTTTCTTCCGAAGCTCACCAATGAAATCTTGGTAAGGGAATTTAAGCATGTAAGCTGCATAGGCTTGATCGGCGTCGGCAGGAAGTGAGGGGTCCTGGATCCAGTAATGCAGGAGGATGAAACAACTGTTAAGCTCCCGCAGCAGGTTGTTCTGAGATTCGTCGAGCCATTCAACGACCTGCTGCTGAACTCCAGCATTCAAAACAAGGGCGGACGGGCTGATCCAGTCCAACTCCCTCTTCCTCCTTGCTTCAGCAGCCCGGCGTTCGGCCTTGAAACGCCGCTGCTCTTCTGGATTTGCGGCCTGCTCCGGCGTTGCACCAGCCAGAGTCATAGCAGAAATTAGCTCGGCCTCGGCAGCCAATCGAGCTTTGGTGGCGGCAGCCTCGGCAGCACCGAGAAGAGAAATTGGATCGGCCTGGGAGGCAACGGCCTTGGAGGCAACGGCCTTGGAGGAGACAGCCTGGGCAGGCTTCTTTTGAGGAGGAGGAGGAGGAGCCACGGAAGTTGAAGGAGTTTTGGATTTGGAGGTCTTCTTCTTCTTCGCGGCGGCGGCGGCTCTTTCTTCTTCCCCCTTTTCGACATCATCAGTAAGGGCTTTGATGAGGGAAAGAAGAGTCGCATCCTCCTCCTGCAGCTTGGTCACGGCATCCTTCAACTCCTGTTGACCATTGAGAAGGGAGGAGATGGTGCCGTGAATGGCGTTGATTTGATCGTTGGAGGTCGATGCCGAGTTGGAGACTGAAGAAGTCAGATTGGATACTCGCTCATCGACCTTGGCCAAATCTTCCAACACTTCCCCGATCTGGTCGCGGGACGCCATATTGAGTTCCTCGAGCTGGCCAGGCAGGAGCTTGTCAGTATATTCCTTCAATAGCCTCACTGCAAAGTCCGTGACACGCTCCCTGGCAGCTTCATCGGCCTGGATCTTGGCATCTTTGACAATATCGACCCGGGCCTCAGCTACTGCCTGCTTGATCTGCTCGGGAAGGCTGGTGATGATGGACTCAAGCTTGGCAGAAATTGCATCAAGCACGACCTCCACATCAGCCTTTGAGACTTGGGAAGATGGAGCAGCAGCTTCAAGAAGCTGATCACCACCCTCATTCCTGGATGGTGATTGCTCCGGAGTTTGAATCAACTCAAACTCGTCTCCAGCTTCTGCGGCGGAATTGTAGAGAGCACGAGAGTTGATGTAGAGGGGGCGAAGGTCGATGCCCAGAATTTTAGCCTCGACCTTCATGCGGCGCAGCACAAGAGATCGAAAGTTCGAAGCCGCATCCCCCACATTGAAGAATCCAAACTCCGCTTCTAGTGCCAGCTCCTCGACCTTCAGGTCGTTGAGGGAAACGACCTGCAGCAGGGCCTCGAAGACGTAATAATAACTCGACTTACAATCCAGATAGAACTGGAGGCGAGTGGCAAGGTCGAGGGTCTTGGGGAGTTGGGCTATCCCTGGCATCAGGTCGATGACCTTCAGCTTGGCTTCGGCCTTCAAAGCAGCGACCTGGGAGTGAGCAGCAGACATCGGCTGCCCAGAGATTGGCTGGATCGGCAGCACGATGTCTTCCTCCACAGGAGCATCCCGAATGGGGGAAGACAGAGAGTCTTCAGCAGTGAGATCCTGGATCTCAACAAATCCAGCTCGCTGGACTAGGGGGGACCTCACTGGAGAGGGAGCAACGACCTGCTGAGAGGATGCAGGGCGTTGCTGCGAGGCGGACGGCTCGGCGGCGGAACGGACTGGAGATGGAGTCCGTTCGGCTGAGAGAGAGAGAGCGATGAGGCGGGCGAAGGCTCCCTGCAAGGTGCTGATTCCTCGGTTATGGGGAGAATCCTGTGAAGCGGCCTGGGCGGATCACCGGAGGCCGACTGCGTCCTCCGTGGAGGAGTCTTCACAGGAAGAGTCTTCTTGGCAGGGCGAGAGGGGACCAGGTCGACATCGGCCTTCCTCTTCTTTTGAGCAGGTCGAGGTGGAATCCTCCAACCGACCTTGGATTCGCCGCACTTGGCAAGATGCACCCTGACATTGTCTGGGGAGTTGTAATAGATTTGCGGCGCCACCCCAATCGCCATCTCCAGCTGGTGGAGATCCTTCGGAATAAACAGAGGGGGGAAGGCCTCCTCATTGGACCATTTCCTATGCTTGAAGAAGGAAATGATAATGCAGGTGGCCTTCGACCCAAGGCGAAGCGGTTTATTATTGTGGAGAGATACCTTCACTACGGCCTCTCCCTCCGTCTCGAGGATGATCTGCCTGGCTTCATCCCACAGCAGGGAGACCATTAACTTGGCCCAACAAATGGGCAGGTCGAGGATTACGGCCGTCAAAATTTGAAATTTGAACGGAGTGACCTGGTCGTAATTCCCGATGTGCCCTAGAAGGCACTTCTGCACGAAGTCCATCAGGAGGCGGTATTTGGGACGGAGCTCGTTCCTTTTGAAGGCTACTGGAACGTACTGCCTCTGCTCGATCAGCACTCGATCTGCAAACTGCTGCAGATGATCTCGAGAAATCTCCGAGAGCTGCAACGTCCCACCATCCTCAATGCCGAAAGCACCCTTCACGGCGTCAAGAACGTTGATGGTGTACATAACATTCTGGGTTCCGAGGGAGACGGTGTGGGAGGACACGGAATCTCCCTCGTTCCAGTTGTAGAAAAAGGCAGCTACAAACTTTGGAAGACTCTTTGCCGGCCGGGTGGAGATGATTTGATAGAAAGAAGAGCACTTCTCCACTAAGCCGAACATAGAGTCAAGATCACGAAAACCGAAGTTTTCGCGCACCATATAGGGCTCGAATTTGATGCGAGCCTTCAAGAAATCCTCGATTTCTGACCACTGCATTTCTTTTTGACCGGAGGTTGAAACCTTTTCTGCCATTGTTGTTTTTCTGCAAGTTTTTTTTTTTTTTTTCGAGAAGTTAGAAAATAAGAAAATAGTGAAGAACTTGACAGAAAATTAAAACATAAATGGTGAAAAGAACACAAACCACGGCGAGTGATTCGATGCAGAGAGAGAAAGATCAGAAAAGCGAAGAACACGACGGCGGCAGTTTAGATTTTGCAGAGAGTGAAAATTAGGTTTTGCGAAGAAGTATGAAAAAGGTAAGTAAGTTTTGTGAAGAAACTGCATGATATATATAGGAAATCGAACGGTTGAGATCGTTCGAATTTGAAAGGGTTTATGTTTTCCCTCTTACCCACGTCCACACGATTGAAGCGCGTAGAATGTGAGGCGTTTCACATCCGCGCGTGAGGTAAGGAAACGTGCGAAAATGTGGCGCTTTTTCAAAAAGTGGCAGGGAATTAAATGCAATCTCGGTTAATGTGTCAATATTTGACACTTGACTGGATGTTTTACAAAAATGGTAATCATTACCCCTTTTTCCTTATTTTCTGCAAATCAACAGACCCTTAAATAATGTAAAGCATTGAGAAATAAATATTAGCAATAAATGAAGAATTCAATGCGTATTGAAGAAGTTATAAGACAAAAGGGTGATACTGCCCTTTTGATTCTTCCTTCATAAATGTAGTTGCATTCAGGTTGATATCGTCCTGTTGATATCGGCCTTGTGACAGAGAACGGCCTGTCGAAGATGACGACCTGGGGAAGACATCGGCCCGACGAAGTAAACGGCCTGGACTTACGATATCAGCCTGGTGTTCATCGGCCTTTGTTCCCCCTCAAATGATGGATCACTTAAAAAAGTGTTCCCCCTCAATTTGAGGAATACAGGTCGATGTGTTGAATAGTCGACGGCCTGTTGATGGACACGGCCTGTTGATAGACACGGCCTGTTGATAGACACGGCCTGTTGATAGACACGGTCTGTCGATAGAGAACGACCTGTCGATAGAGAACGACCTGTCGATAGAGACGGCCTGTCCAAATAGCAACTCCCTGTTCAAATGGTAACGGCCTGTAGAGTAGTTGACGGCCTGTTCCCCCTAAATGTCTGCCTGTTTGTAAAGAGACGGCCTGCTTGTTGGTCCCGATTGTTGGTCCCACACAAGCTTTTGAAAGAGGTGGCAGACTGATGAAGAGATAACGGCCTGTAGGCTTACGATCGGCCTGATGACTCAACATTTAATAACCCTAGCTTTCCACATAGCATTTTGAATCTTTCTTCGGCTAGGGGTTTGGTTAGAATATCAGCTCGTTGAATGTCAGTGTGTATCTTCTCAATAACCACGTTCTTCTTTTCCACGTGATCACGAATAAAGTGATGTCGAATATCCACGTGCTTGCATCTTGAATGAAGAACTGGGTTTTGAGTAATGGCGATGGCACTCGAGCTGTCGCAGAATATTGGCACTTCACTGACTTCAACTTCATAATCCTTAAGTTGTTGTTTGATCCACAAGATTTGTGCACAACAACTTCCTGCGGCCATGTACTCGGCCTCTGTGGTGGAGGTGGCCACTGAGGTTTGCTTCTTTGAAAACCATGAAATCAGCTTGTTTCCGAGAAAATGGCAAGTACCCGAGGTAGATTTCCTATCGAGCTTGCACCCTGCATGATCAGAATCTGAATACCCTGTAAGCTGCAAATTATCATCACAAGGATACCAAAGACCTAAATTTGTGGTTCCTTTGATGTAACGAAGAATTTTCTTTGCTGCTTCCAAGTGTGATTCCTTCGGATTAGCTTGAAATCGAGCACACACTCCAACTGCAAAAGTGATGTCAGGTCGACTAGCAGTTAGATAAAGTAATGAACCAATTATACCCCTGTACTGAGTTATGTTGGCAGGTTTTCCTTCGGGATCCGGGTCGATCTTCCCACCAGAGAGCATCGGTATTTTGACAGGCTTGCTGTCTTTGACACCAAACTTGTCGACCAGCTCGTGTGCGTACTTTGTTTGGCTAATGAAGATTCCTTCATCGGACTGCTTGACCTGCAACCCTAGAAAGAAATTCATTTCCCCCATCATAGACATTTTATATTTTTCGGTCATGAGGTTACCAAATTTTTCACACAAAATGGGAGAATTAGATCCAAAAATGATATCATCAACATAAATTTGTACTAAAAGGATATGTTCATTCACTTTGATAGTGAATAGTGTCTTGTCGACTGAACCACGTTTGAATCCTGATTCGATGAGGAAGGATGATAGCGTCTCATACCAAGCTCGAGGAGCTTGCTTAAGTCCGTATACGGCCTTGTGCAGTTTGTAGACTTTGCTTGAATCACCCTCCTCGAATCCAGGAGGCTGTTCCACATAGACTTCTTCTTCGAGAACGCCATTGAGGAACGCACTTTTGACATCCATCTGGTAGACTTTGAATCGTTGATGAGCGGCATAAGCTAGAAACAGCCTTATTGCTTCTAATCTTGCAACGGGGGCAAACGTCTCATCATAATCGATTCCTTCTTGTTGACAGTAACCCTTTGCTACCAATCGGGCTTTATTTCTGACAACTTCTCCAGATTCATCTCTTTTGTTCTTATAAACCCATTTGACTCCAATGACGCCCTGATGATAAGGACGATCAACTAGAGACCATACTTCATTTCTTTTGAATTCATTGAGTTCTTCTTGCATGGCTTGAATCCAGTCAGCATCTTGAAGAGCTTCAATGGCATCTTTGGGTTCAATTCGAGAGAGATAGCAGCTTAGTAGTGCGCTTTCACCAATCGTCCTTCTCGTCCGTACTCCTTGGTTGGGTTCCCAACAATGAGTTCTTTTGGATGAGCATCGATCCAACGTCTGCGTCGAGCTCTTTCTTCATTTGAAATGATTGGTCGGGCTCATTAATGGATTCATCAAACTCCGGGTAAGTTGAAGGTTGATCAGTGGACACGCGCTGTTTCTCGGGATGTTGATCGAGCTGCTGTTCGGCCTGGATGTTGAGCTGCTCCATTGTGTTATCGAGCTGCTCGATTTGGGATGTAAGGTCGTGAACAGCATCAGTCTTGGGGACTGAGGGAGGGGGATCAGCCTGGTTAAGTCCGGCTGATGTATTACAGCTCGTAGTATCATTTGCATCACTTCCCCCTTGCTGTGTGACCCTAGGATCAGATTGATCCTCTTCCTCCATATCATTTGGAGTCCATACTAGCAGGTCGTCGATGGGGGAGTTAGACGGCCTGTTAGCAGCGAGCTGTTCTGTACCTGTACTTGATTCTCTGTACAGACAAGTAGATTCATCAAACACAACATGAGGTGTTACCTCCACAACTAGGGTTTTCTTATTAAAGACTCTATAAGCTTTGCTAACCTCTGAGTATCCTAAAAATACTCCTGGATCGGCCTTGCTATCAAAAGTCTTTAATTGAGATTTCCCATTGTTATGAATGTAACACAAACACCCAAAAGCTTTAAAATACTTTAACCTGGGGAGCTTGTTGTTCCACAGCTCGTATGGAGTCTTTCCATGTCGGGTCGTGATGATCGACCTGTTTTGGGTGTAGCAGGCTGTGTTGACGGCCTCTGCCCAAAACTTCTTTGGAAGATTGGTTTCATCCAACATGGTACGAGCTGCTTCCTTCACTGATCTGTTACGACGTTCCACCACGCCGTTTTGTTGAGGTGTGCGTGCAGCTGAAGTTTGATGATGAATCCCACTCTTTGTGCAATATTCTTCGATCATCGCATTGATAAATTCGGTGCCTCGATCTGATTGAATGGAGATGATGGATTTCTCCTTTTGATTGCACAGTTTGCTCAGCAACGCAGGTAGCTTCTCCAATGTCTCCTTCTTTTTGTACATGAAAATAACCCACGTAAATCTAGAATAATCATCTATAATAATGAGAGCGTATTTTCTACCGTTTATACTCAAGGGAGTGACTGGACCGAAGAGGTCGAGATGGAGAAGCTCAAGAATTCGATTTGATGTTTGTGCCGTCACGCTTGGAAAGGATGATCTTGTTTGCTTTCCAGCTTGACAGGCTCTGCAGATGTGATCACGATCGAAGACTTGATCTGGCAGGTCGTTCACCAGTTTGTTGCGTGCGAGCTTGTTGATGGCCTTGAAGTTCAAGTGACTCAACCTCTTGTGCCATAGCCAGCTTGTCTCGGAATCAGCCTTTGTGACCAGGCAGGTCTCTATCCAATCTGTCCATTGAACAATATAGAGTCTATCCTGCAAAACTCCGGTAAGAAGTGTTTCTCCTTCCTCATTTTTCACGAGACATTAGTTAGCGGTGAATTCTACTCGTTTACCACTCGAGCAGAATTGAGACACAGAGAATAGGTTATGATTAAGACCTTCAACATAAAAAACGTTAGAAATAGTTGTTTTACCAACTCTTAGATCGCCCTGGCCTCTCGTATATCCCTTAGAATTTCCTCCAAAAGTTACAAGTGGCCCGTCTCGTTCTTGAAAGTTTGATAGTAGCGTTTTGTCACACGTCATGTGCTTTGAGCATCCACTATCAATGATCCATACAGCTCCACGAGCTGCTTGACTCCTTCTTTGAGCCTTCCCGACCTGCAATCAGTTAAACTTAGCAACCCATTTGAGATTGGGTGCTACATCGGTTGCGGGAACGGCCTTTGGGACCCAAATTTGTTTTGCCGGTCTGCTTCTATCCGAGGCTGAGGACGAGGCAGTGGCGGTTTTGGGCTTGGGAGCCTTGGATTTCTTTGAGAGAGAACGGCGAGGCTGGTAGAACTGCTCATCATGAAATCCAGATTGATACTGCCAGTCTTGATAATTAGACCGTTGAGGATAATGGCAGTTACAACCTTGATGAGCAGGGTAGAAGAACTGAGGGTGATACGGCCTTTGATAGTACTGGCCTTGGTATCGCCTTTGATGAACAGCCTGACTTTGATGATAGGGGGCAGGTCGACGTTGCTGGACAGGTCGACTCTCTTTCTTTTGAGGAACAGGCTGTTCCTTCTTTTGTTGCTTTATGAGGATGGCTTGAGGCTGTCGAACTGAATTCTTCAGCTTGACCATCTTATCTGGGAGAGCTTGATGAGCTTTCCGAACACTCTTTGATTTTGACTGCGCCTTCACGAACGTGATTTCGCAGTCTTTATCCTTGCTTTCTTTGGATTTTCCATGGAATCCAATACCAGAGTGATCGCGCGGATTGCGTTGCATGGACTGGACCTCTTCTAATTTCTTTCCGCTTTTCTTCAACTGACTCAAGGTGAGTTGAAGTTTTTCTTCCTTTTTTCACGAGGAGTTCGTGTCGAATTACCAAGTCAGCCAACTTTGATGTAAGGCTGTGTATTTCGGCATCTTTGGTCTTGAGGGACTCTTCCTTCTCGAGCTCCCTGGTATCGAACTCCTTGACCCGTAAAGTCAATTCGTCAACCTTTGACTTTAGGGCTTCGATCTCCCTTTCCTTTTCTTCATCGTAGGGAGAAAATCTTTCTTCTAATGCTAGCTTGTATTTTTCATTTTTGTTCATAAGCTCAGCATTATCTTCAACGACCTCTTTAAGTGTATCCACGAGATCGGCATAGTCGTCGAGCTGTTTCTTGATTTCTTCCCAAGACACAGCCTCGGATAGGTCTTCATCACCTTCTTCTGCACAATCATCGTCAGAAAAAGAAAGTGAAATGGGTTGAAGATCTACCTTTGAAGATCCCTCGTTTTGTTGGTGCTCTCCAACGAAACATTCTCCATCATCACTTTCGTCGAAAGCGATGTAACCTTCGTCATCACTTGACGAGCTATCCGAGAGGTGAGCTTCCTTTGTTTCTTCGGCAATCATTGCAGCTCGTTGATCTTTGAGCTTCTTATCGCGCTTTGCACGGAGCTCGTCTCTCTCGGCCTTGGTAAGATCCGGGCAGTCGGTCTTGTAGTGACCTGGCCTGCCACAATTGAAACAACCACCCTCGGGTGTGTTAGAAGAATTGAAGGTTGAGGGTTTACCTTCTCCCTTTTTGTCAGGGCGGTCGTGGTTGCGGTTTGAGAAGTTTCGTTTGTTGTCACGGTAGAATTTCTTGTATTTGACAACCTTCCCTAGGAGCTTCTCATTTCTCCTAGCGGCTAGAGCATAGTCGAGAGTCATCTTCTCGAACTTCTTAACGATGGATTCGTCAATCGGACTTGGGGTAGCTGTAGAGGCTGAGTCGGCCTTGAAAGCTACCTCCTTGTTCTTTTCATCAGCCTTCTTGCTGGTGGAAGGCTGGGTTGATCCATGGATGCGGATCATCTCATACTCATTTCCGACAAGAATGTCGAAAAGGTCTTCAGTGGTGAGGGAGTTGAAATCCGATCGGGCTGGATGCATGGCGGCGTATACATGCCAATTTGCAGGAAGGGCACGTATCACTTTGAGATTCTTCTCGCGCTGCGTATATTTGTAGGGGTTGATTGCAGCGACCTCGAGAATAATTTCGGTGAAGCGAATTTTCATCGCTTCTATGGTTTCACCCGAAACCATCTTGAAGTCATCGAACTTGCTGCACGCCATAGACAGCTTGTTCTCCTTCATTTCCTCTGAGCCAAGGCTAATGGACCGGAGGGTGTCCCACATTTCTTTGGCCGTTTCAAGATTTCGGATCTTGGCCAGGTAGACGCCCTTCACGGTGCTGGAGATGAGTCCCTTTGCGTAATCATCGAGACCGGCCTCTTTCCTTTCCTCGGTTGAGTAGTCGCGAGGGTTTTTGAGGACTCTCTCGTATGTAGCCTCCCCGGGGGATGTTCCATCCACAATAATCTTCGCTGCATATATGGGGGAGGGGCCATTCTCGATAATATCCCACATGAGGACGTGATGTGCCTTGAGACACATCTTGATTCGAAAACTCCAGTCTTCATAGCCTTGTATGGAGAAGTCTTCACATACCCTGAGAAGAGAAGCCTCCATAGCAAATAATATGATATGAAATGAATGAAAGATTTTTCTAAGGATCGGTTCAAAATGACCAAAAGTTTGATAAAGAACTTTTAGTATGCAAAGCAGTGGTCAAAAGAACCACTGCTCTGATACCACTTGTTGGTCCCGGGAAAGAGTAATTGGTGTATGGGGGGGGGGGGGGGGGGAATACACCAATAACCGACCGTTTTTTACTTTTATAAAATCAGGTCGATCTGCAGGTCGATTGTCAAGGTCGACCTTATCAGAGGCAGTTTGATCTATCAAACTCGTATGGTATCAAGCTTGATTTATCAAACTGTTGTTAATGCGGAAGTTGGTGGAGGTTGATTTACTCTTTGAAAAATCTTAAGGCTGGTAGAACAGTAACAGGTTGATGCAGATATGCAGGTTGATGTTAGTCAGTTTGATGATAAAGTATAAGGGCGATAAATAAAGAGAGAGAGAGAGAGACACCGCGATTTAGCGTGGTTCGGAGAAACCCTCCTACGTCCACGTCAGGTCGACTCGACCTGAGAATCCCTTTACCTTTGGATTCAACCTCTGTTGGGAACCCCCTGCAGTTTGATTTTGATGATGTTTATCGAAACCACACTTAGGCATATTTTGCTTGTTTAGAGTCAAGGCCGATAGATCGACCTGCTACCTGTTAGTGCAGGTCGATGCTCTTTAATGTTTAGAATCAAGTTCGATCCACCCTGTAAGAGAAAGGTCGATGTATCGACCTGCCTCAATAGGATCGAGCTGGATCATCAGCCTGTCTATCGACCTCCTCTATCAAGCTTCCAGCTGACATTGCCATAGAAGATTTCAAGAGCTGGATTGTCAATCAAGGTCGATGCTCCGCCTTCATGGAGCGTCACGACCTGATCCTTGCCACGTCGAGTGCCAGCAAGGACGAATATTCCCAACGGCTAGAAGTGAGTCAGCATCCAACGGCTAGTGCCACATCAGCCCGACTCCAACGGCTAGTTTTTCAAAACTGCCTATAAATACTTCAGCCATTTTCGGATTCAAGAAAGGGGAAACACTAGCTATCAACGCCATATCTCTGCCCAAATCTCTCTCAAAGCTCATATCCATTCAAGTGTTCGAAATCCGATTAGTTTCCCAAACACTTGAAGAAGAGAGGTTTCCGATTCCGAAAAACACCACAACGACGAAGCGTTCACTGCTGCTTGTCGATTGTTCAAACAACTTCTTCTCCGACTTGTTCGAAGTTAGAAAGCTTGTTCTTATTTTCGCCATTATAGAGTTAGTCAAGCTCTGTAACAGCGTAAGGTTGTTTGTACGTTCTAGTACGAAGGTTGTAAGGGTCACGACCCAAAACTCGTGTCTAGTTACTCTCAAGTTAGATTGTAGCTAGAACTGATACTCAGTCAGTATAAATAAGAGAGAGGTGGATCCAAAAGAAAAGGGATTCTCAGGTCGAGTCGACCTGACGTGGACGTAGGAGGGTTTCTCCGAACCACGCTACATCGCGGTGTTTCTCTCTCTCTCTTTATTTATCGCTCTTTCATTTCATTATCATACTGACGAGCATCAACCTGCATTACACGAATCAACCTGCTATCCATATTCAACCCTAAGATTTTTCAAAGAGTAATCAACCTCCACCAACTTCCGCATTAACAGTTTGATAAATCAAGCTTGATACCATACGAGCTTGATAGATCAAACTGCCTCTGATAAGGTCGACCTTGACAAACGACCTGGAGATCAACCTGAATTTTAAAAGTCAAAAACGGTTGGTTATTGGTGTATTCCCCCCCCCATACACCAATTACTCTTTCCCGGGACCAACAAGTGGTATCAGAGCAGTGGTTCTTTTGACCGCTGCTTTGCATACTAAAAGTTCTTTATCAAACTTTTGGTCATTTTGAACCGATCCTTAGAAAAATCTTTTTCATTCATCCATATCATATTATTGTGCTATGGAGGCTTCTCTTCTCAGGGTATGTGAGGACTTCTCCGTTCAAGGCTATGAAGATTGGAGCTTTCGAATCAAGATGTGTCTCAAGGCACATCACGTCCTTATGT
This sequence comes from Thymus mandschuricus, assembly GCA_029379335.1. NCBI lineage: Eukaryota > Viridiplantae > Streptophyta > Magnoliopsida > Lamiales > Lamiaceae > Thymus > Thymus mandschuricus. The sequence continues at coordinate 7,263,105 of CM057074.1, forward strand.
GGGACATCATCGAGAACGGACCCTCCCCCATTTATGCTGCGAAGATTATCGTGGATGGAACAGCCCCCGGGGAGGCTACATACGAGAAAATCCTTAAGAATCCTCGCGATTACACAACTGAGGAAAGGAAGGAGGCCGGTCTCGATGACTATGCAAAGGGACTCATCTCCAGCACCGTGAAGGGCGTCTACCTGGCCAAGATCAGACATCTTGAAACGGCCAAAGAAATGTGGGACACCCTCCGGTCTATCAGCCTTGGCTCAGAGGAAATGAAGGAGAACAAGCTGTCCATGGCGTGCAGCAAGTTCGATGACTTCAAGATGGTTTCGGGAGAAACCATCGAAGCGATGAAAATTCGCTTCACCGAGATTGTTCTTGAAGTGGCTGCCATCAACCCATACAAGTATACGCAGCGCGAGAAGAATCTCAAAGTGATACGTGCCCTCCCTGCAAATTGGCACGTATACGCCGCCATGCATCCAGCCCGATCGGATTTCAACTCCCTCACCACTGAAGATCTTTTCGACATTCTTGTCGGAAATGAGTATGAGATGATCCGCATCCATGGATCAACCCAGCCTTCCACCAGCAAGAAGGCTGATGAAAAGAACAAGGAGGTAGCTTTCAAGGCCGACTCAGCCTCAGCCGCTACCCCAAGTCCGATTGACGAATCCATCGTCAAGAAGTTCGAGAAGATGACTCTCGACTATGCTCTAGCCGCTAGGAGAAATGAGAAGCTCCTAGGGAAGGTTGTCAAATACAAGAAATTCTACCGTGACAACAAACGAAACTTCTCCAACCGCAACCACGACCGCCCTGACAAAAAGGGAGAAGGTAAACCCTCAACCTTCAATTCTTCTAACACACCCGAGGGTGGTTGTTTCAACTGTGGCAGGCCAGGTCATTACAAGACGGACTGCCCGGATCTTACCAAGGCCGAGAGAGACGAGCTCCGTGCAAAGCGAGATAAGAAGCTCAAAGATCAACGAGCTGCAATGATCGCCGAAGAAACAAAGGAAGCTCACCTCTCGGATAGCTCGTCAAGTGATGACGAAGGATACATCGCTTTCGATGAAAGTGATGATGAAGAATGCTTCGTTGGAAAGCATCAACAAAACGAGGGATCTTCAAAGGTAGATCTTCAACCCATTTCACTTTCTTTTTCTGACGATGATTGTGCAGAAGAAGGTGATGAAGACCTATCCGAGGCTGTGTCTTGGGAAGAAATCAAGAAGCAGCTGGATGATTATGCCGATCTCGTGGATACTCTCAAGGAGGTCGTTGAAGACAATGCTGAGCTATTGGATAAAAATGAAAAATACAAGCTAGCATTGGAAGAAAGATTCTCTCCCTACGATGAAGAAAAGGAAAGGGAGATCGAAACCCTAAAGTCAAAGGTTGACGAATTGACTTTACGGGTCAAGGAGTTCGATACCAGGGAGCTCGAGAAGAACGAGTCCCTCAAGACCAAAGATGCCGAAATACACAGCCTTACCTCAAAGCTGGCTGACTTGGTAATTCGACACGAACTCCTCGTGAAGAAGGAAGAAAAACTTCAACTCACATTGAGTCAGTTGAAGAAAAGTGGAAAGAAGCTGGAAGAGGTCCAATCCATGCAACGCAATCCGCGCGATCACTCTGGGATTGGATTTAATGGAGAACCCAAGAAAAGCAAGAACAAAGACTGCGAGATCACGTTCGTGAAAGCGCAGCCTAAATCAAAGAATGTTCGGAAAACTAATCAAGCTCTCCCTGATAAGATGGTCAAGCTGAAGAATCCAGCTCGACAGCCCCAGGCCATCCTCATAAAGCAACGAAAGAAAGAACAGCCCGCTCCTCAAAAGAAGGAGAGTCGACCTGCCCAGCAACGTCGACCTGCTCCCTGCCATCAAAATAAGGCTGTTCATCAAGGGCGATACCAAGGCCAGCACTATCAAAGGCCGTATCACCCTGAGTTCTTCCACCCGGATTATCAAGGGTGCTACTGCCACTATTCTCAACAGTCAAATTTTTCAGACTGGCAGTATCAACCTGGGTTTTACGAAGAACGATATTATCAGCCTCGTCGCCCTCGCTCGAAGAAAACCAAGGCTCCTAAGCCCAAGACCCGCTTCTGCCTCGTCCTCAGCCTCGGATAGAAGCAGATCGGTGAAGCAAATATGGGTTCCAAAGGCCGTTCCCGCAACCGATGTAGCACCCAATCTCAAATGGGTTGCTAAGTTTAATTAATTGCAGGTTGGGAAGGCTCAAAGAAGGAGCCAAGCAGCTCATGGAGCTGTATGGATCATTGATAGTGGATGCTCAAAGCACATGACGTGTGACAAAACGCCACTTTCAAACTATCAAGAACGAGACGGGCCCCTTGTAACCTTTGGAGGAAATTCTAAGGGATTTACAAGAGGCCAGGGCGATCTAAGAGTTGGTAAAACAACTATTTCTAACGTCTCTTATGTTGAAGGTCTTAATTATAATCTATTCTCTGTGTCGCAATTCTGCTCGAGTGGTAAACGAGTAGAATTCACCGCTAACAAGTGTCTCGTGAAAAATGAGGAAGGAGAAATTCTTCTTACCGGAATTTTGCAGGATAGACTCTATATTGTACAATGGACAGATTGGATAGAGACCTGCCTGGTCACAAAGGCCGATTCCGAGACAAGCTGGCTATGGCACAAGAGGTTGAGTCACTTAAACTTCAAGGCCATCAACAAGCTCGCACGCAACAAGCTGGTGAACGACCTGCCAGACCAAGTCTTCGATCGTAATCACATCTGCAGAGCATGTCAAGCTGGAAAGCAGACAAGATCATCATTTCCAAGCGTGACGGCTCAATCATCAAATCGAATTCTTGAGCTTCTCCATCTCGACCTCTTCGGTCCAGTCACTCCCTTGAGTATAAACGGTAGAAAATATGTTCTCGTTATTATAGATGATTATTCTAGATTTACGTGGGTTATTTTCATGTACAAAAAGAAGGAGACATTGGAGAAGCTACCTGCGTTGCTGAGCAAGCTGTGCAATCAAAAGGAGAAATCCATCATCTCCATTCGATCAGATCGAGGCACCGAATTTATCAATGCTATGATCGAAGAATATTGCACAAAAAGTGGGATTCATCATCAAACTTCAGCCGCACGCACACCTCAACAAAACGGCGTGGTGGAACGTCGTAACAGGTCGCTGAAGGAAGCAGCTCGTACCATGTTGGATGAAACCAATCTCCCAAAGAAGTTTTGGGCAGAGGCCGTCAACACAGCCTGCTACACCCAAAACAGGTCGGTTATCACGACCCGACATGGAAAGACTCCATACGAGCTGTGGAACAACAAGCTCCCCAGGTTAAAATATTTTAAAGCTTTTGGGTGCCTGTGTTACATTCATAACAATGGGAAATCCCAATTGAAAACTTTTGATAGCAAGGCTGATCCAGGAGTATTTTTAGGATACTCGGAGGTTAGCAAAGCTTATAGAGTTTTTAATAAGAAAACCCTAGTTGTGGAGGTAACACCTCATGTTGTATTTGATGAGTCTACTTGTCTGTACAGAGAGTCAAGTACAGGTTCAGATCAGCCCGCTACTAACAGGCCGTCTAACTCCCCCATTGACGACCTGCTAGTATGGACTCCAAATGATTTGGAGGAAGAGGATCAATCTGATCCTAGGGTCACACAGCAAGGGGGAAGTGATGCAAATACTAATACGAGCTGTAATACATCAGCCGGACTTAACCAGGCTGATCCCCCTCCCTCAGTCCCCAAGACTGATGCTGTTCACGACCTTACATCCCAAATTGAGCAGCTCGATAACACAATGGAGCAGCTCAACATCCTGGCCGAACAGCAGCCTGATCAACAGCTCGAGCAACAGCATGTGCCCACTGATCAACCTTCAACTCATCCAGAGTTTGACGAACCCATTAATGAGCCCGAGCCAATCATTTCAAATGAAGAAAGATCACGACGCAGACGATGGATCGATGATCATCCGAAAGAGCTCATTGTTGGGAACCCAAACCAAGGAGTACGAACGAGAAGGACGATTGGTGAAAGTGCACTTCTAAGTTGCTATCTCTCTCGCATAGAACCCAAGGATGCCTATGAAGCTCTTCAAGATGCTGACTGGATAGAAGCCATGCAAGAAGAACTCAATGAATTCAAAAGAAATGAAGTATGGTCACTAGTTGATCGTCCTTATCATCAAGGCGTCATTGGAGTTAAATGGGTTTACAAAAACAAGCGAGATGAATCTGGAGAAGTTGTCAGAAACAAAGCCCGACTGGTAGCAAAGGGTTACTGTCAACAAGAAGGAATCGACTATGATGAGACGTTTGCCCCCGTTGCAAGATTAGAAGCTATAAGGCTGTTTCTAGCTTATGCCGCTCATCAACGATTCAAAGTCTACCAGATGGATGTTAAAAGCGCGTTCCTCAATGGCATTCTTGAAGAAGAAGTCTATGTGGAACAGCCTCCTGGATTCGAGGAGGGTGATTCAAGCAAAGTCTACAAACTGCACAAGGCCGTCTATGGTCTTAAGCAAGCTCCTCGAGCTTGGTATGAGACGCTATCATCTTTCCTCATCGAATCAGGATTCAAGCGTGGTTCAGTCGACAAGACGCTATTCACTATCAAAGTGAATGAACATATCCTTTTAGTACAAATTTATGTTGATGATATTATATTTGGATCTAAGTCTCCCATACTGTGCGAAAAATTTGGTAACCTCATGACCGAAAAATACAAAATGTCTAGGATGGGGGAAATGAATTTCTTTCTAGGGTTGCAGGTCAAGCAGTCCGATGAAGGAATCTTCATTAGCCAAACAAAGTACGCACACGAGCTGGTTGACAAGTTTGGTGTCAAAGACAGCAAGCCAGTCAAAATACCAATGCTCTCTGGTGGGAAGATCGACCCGGATCCCCAAGGAAAACCTGCCAACATAACACAGTACAGGGGTATTATTGGTTCATTACTTTATTTAACTGCTAGTCGACCTGACATCACTTTTGCAGTTGGAGTGTGTGCTCGATTTCAAGCTAATCCGAAGGAATCTCACTTGGAAGCAGCAAAGAAAATTCTTCGATACATCAAAGGAACCACAAATTTGGGTCTTTGGTATCCTTGTGATGACAACTTGCAGCTTACAGGTTATTCAGATTCTGATCATGCAGGGTGCAAGCTCGATAGGAAATCTACCTCGGGTACTTGCCATTTTCTCGGAAACAAGCTGATTTCTTGGTTTTCAAAGAAGCAAACTTCAGTAGCCACCTCCACCACAGAGGCCGAGTACATGGCCGCAGGAAGTTGTTGTGCACAAATCTTGTGGATCAAGCAACAACTTAAGGATTATGAAGTTGAAGTCAGTGAAGTGCCTATATTCTGCGACAGCTCGAGTGCCATCGCCATTACTCAAAATCCAGTTCTTCACTCTAGATGCAAGCACGTGGATATTCGACATCACTTTATTCGTGATCACGTGGAAAAGAAGAACGTGGTTATAGAGAAGATTCACACTGACATTCAACGAGCTGATATTCTAACCAAACCCCTAGCCGAAGAAAGATTCAAAATGCTATGTGGAAAGCTGGGGTTACTAAATGTTGAGACATCAGGCCGATCGTAAGCCTACAGGCCGTTATCTCCTCATCGACCTGCCACATCCTTCAAAAGCTTGTGGGACCAACAATCGGAACCAACGAGCAGGCCGTCTCTTTACAAGCAGGCCGATATTAAGGGAGAACAGGCCGTCATCTACTCAACAGGCCGATACCATTGAACAGGGAGACACTATTTGAACAGGCCGTGTCTGTCAACAGGCCGTGTCTGTCAACAGGCCGTGTCCATCATCAGGCCGTCGACTATTTAATAGATCGACCTGCATTCCTCAAATTGAGGGGGAACACTTATCCAAAGTGATCCATCATTTGAGGGGGAACAATGGTCAATGCCTGTCTCCAGGGCGTTTATTTCGCCAGGCCGACACCTCAAGTCCAGGCAGTTCCAACTCGCCAGGTCGATGTCATATGTCCAGGCCGATATCACAAATTGAGGCCGTTCATTTAGACAGACCGATATCATCAGACCAATATCAACCTGAATGCAACTGCATTTATGAAGGAAGAATCAAAGGGGCAGTATCACCCTTTTGTCTTATAACTTCTTTAATACGCATTGAATTTTTCATTTATTAATGTTATTTATTTCTCAATGTGTTTCATTGTTTAAGGGACTGCAAATTTGCAGAAAATGAGGAAAAAGGGAGTAATGATTACCATTTTCTCAACACATCTAGTCAAGTGTCAAGTTTTGACACGTTGACCGAGGCTACATTTAATTCCCTGCCATTTTTCTGTAAAAGTGCATATTTATGCACGTTCCAACCTCTTCACGCGCGGATGTGAAACGTTACACATTCCACGCGCCCACGATCGTGCGGTTGAGGATTAATACTGCAACTTTAACCTTTTCAAATTCGAACGATCTCAACCGTTCGAAAAATCTATATATGTCATGCAGTTTTCTCTCAAAAACTTTACTTACTCTTATCATCTTCATCTACTAAAACCTAATTTTCTCTGCAAAATTTTAAACTGCCGCCGTCGTGATCATCGTTTCTCTGCTTCTTCACTCTCTGCTTCGAATCACTCGCAGTGGTTTGTGTTCTTTTTACCATTTATGCTTTTAATTTCCTGTCAAGCTCTTAACTGTGTTTCTCTATCTTTTCTCGAAAAACGATTGGTTCTCTTTCTAATCTCTTTTGGAAAAATTTGCAGAAAACAACAATGGCAGCAAATATTTTACCCTCTGGTCGTAAAGAATTGCAGTGGTCAGAAGTAGAAGAGTTCTTGACGGCTCGCATCAAGTACGAGCCCTACATGGTGCGTGAAAACTTCGGTTTTCACGATCTCGACTCCATGTTCGCCATGGTGGAGAAGTGCCGTTCATTCCATCAGATCATCTCCACCCGGCCGGCGAAGAATCTCCCTAGGCTTGTGGGTGCCTTCTTCTACAATTGGAATGAAGGAGATTCCGTATCCACCCACACCGTCTCTATTGGAACCACGAAGTCCGTGGCCACCATCAACGTTCTTGATGCTGTGAAAGCGGCCTTCGACATTGATGAAGAGGGGACGATGCAACTCTCTGACATTTCTAGGGACCAACTGCAGCAGGTTGCAGATCGTGTCCTAATCGAGCAGAGGCAGTTCGTGCCAGTCGCATTCAAGAGGAGCGATCTCCGCCCTAAATATCGCCTCTTGATGGACTTCGTGCAGAAGTGTTTTCTGGGGCTTCTCGGGAACTACGACCAGGTCACCCCTTTCAAATTCCAGATCTTGGCGGCCGTAGTGCTCGACCTGCCTGTCTGTTGGGCCAAATTGTTGGTCTCCCTGCTTTGGGATGAAGCCAGGATGATCATCTGCGAGACGGAGGGAGAAGCCATTGTAAAAGTATCTCTCCGCAACGACAAGCCGCTTCGCCTTGGGACAAAGGTGACCTCCATCATCATCTCCCACTTCAAGCAGAGGACGTGGTCCAAAGATCCGGACTTCCCCCCTCTGTTTATTCCAAAAGATCTCCATCAGCTTGAGATGGCGATTGGGGTGGCACCGCAAATCTACCACAACTCCCCAGACTCTGTCCGGGAGCATCTCGCCAGAACCGGCCATTCCAAAGTTGGTTGGAGGATCCCAGATCGACCCCTTCAAAAGAAAAGGAAGGCCGATTTCGATCTGGTCCCCTCTCGCCCTGTCAAGAAGGGCCAGCCCGTTAAGAGGACTCCCCCTCGCAAAATGCAGTCGGCCTCCGGTGATCCTCCCAGACCGATGCATAAAGTCCTTCCCGTGCAGCTCGATGAGCCTGCTGCTCGCACGGAGACTTCGCGCTCTCCATCGCGCTCTCCATCAGCCGAACGGACTCCATCTCCAGTCCGTTCCGCCGGCGAGCCGTCCGCCTCGCAGAAACGGCCTGCATCTTCTACGCAGGTCGTTGCTCCCTCTCCAGCAAAGTCCCCTCGTGTTCAACGAGCTGGATCGGTGGAAATTGTTGACGTCACCGAAGAAGAGGTGGAGCAAGACACCATCCTGCCCTTCCAGCCTATCCCCGAGCAGGCCGTCTCTCCTGCTCAAGCAATGGTGGCTTCGAAGAAGGCCGAAGCCAGGCTAAAGGTCATCGACCTGATGCCAGGAATCGATCAACTCCCCAAAACCCTCGACCTCGCTGCTCGCCTCCAGTTCTACCTGGATTGTAAGTCGAGCTACTACTACGTATTCGAGGCGTTGCTACAGGTCGTCACTCTCGACGACCTGAAGGTCGAGGAGCTGGCTCTTGAAGCGGAGTTCGGTTTCTACACCGTGGGGGATGCGGCCTCCAATTTTTGCCAGCTGGTGCTTCGCCGCATGAAGGTCGAAGCCAAAATTTTGGGCATCGACCTTCGCCCCCTATATGCGCACTCTCGTGCCCTGTACAACTCCGCCACCGAAGCCGGAGACGAGTTTGATCGGATTCAAACTCCGGAGCAATCATCACCCAGGATTGAGGGTGATGATCAGCCTCTAGTTGCTGCTGCTCCGTCTCCAAGAGTCAATGTGGAGGCTGCGCTGGATGATATTTCTGCCAAGCTCGAGTCAATCATCACCAGCCTCCCAGAGCAAATCAAGCAGGCCGTAGCTGAGGCCCGGGCCGACATAGTGAAAGATGCCAAAGCCCAGGCCGATGAAGTTGCCAGGGAGCGTGTCACTGATTTTGCAGTGAGACTTCTGAAAGAATATACCGACAAGCTCCTACCGGGCCAGCTTGATGAGCTCAACATGGCGTCCCGTGACCAGATCGCGGAGGTATTGGAGGATTTATCCAAGGTCGATGAGCGAGTAGACAACCTGAATTCTGCTATCTCAAACTCGGCATCGACCTCCAATGACCAGATCAACGCCATCCACGGCACCATCTCCTCCCTTCTCAGTGGGCAAATGGAGTTGAAGGATGCTGTGGTCAAGCTGCAACAAGAGGATGCGACTCTTCTTTCCCTTATCCAGGCCCTTTCTGCTGATGTCGAAAAGGGGGAAGAAGAGAGAGTCGCCGCCGCGAAGAAAAAGAAGGCCCCGGCCCCAAAATCCAAGGCTCCTCCTCCTCCTTCTCAAAAGAAGCCCTCCCAGGTCGTTGCACCCAAGGCCGCTGCCTCTCATGCCGATCCTATCTCCCAGCTTGGTGCGGAGCAGGCTGCTGCCGCCAAAGCTCGATTGGCAGCAGAGGCAGATCTCATTTCCGCCATGGTGCTGGCTGGTGCTACGCCGGAGCAGGCTGCAAATCAAGAGGAGCAGCAGCGCTTCAAGGCAGAGCGCCGTGCTGCTGAGGCTAGAAGGAAGAGAGAGATGGACTGGATCAGCCAGTCCGCTCTTGTTTTGAATGCAGGAGGATTGCAGCAGGTCGTTGATTGGCTTGATGAATCTCAGAACAACCTGCTGCGGGAGCTCAATTCGTGCTTCATCCTCCTGCACTACTTCATCAAGGACCCCTCCCTGCCTGCCGATGCCGATGAAGCGTATGCAGCCTACATGCGCAAGTTTCCATACCAAAAATTCATTGGTGAGCTCAAGAAGAAGGCTGCAGTGGCTGGTGTGACGATAAGGGCCCCTGCTCAGCAATATTTTACGCCCTTACGTCTTGGTGCTTCGGAGTATTTGGATTACTCTCGAATCGACCAGTACATCGCCCAAACTGCCATCGGTCTAGGCATCAACGTATCGAATTCCGATCCCGACTATCGTCGTATCAGGGATGGAATCTATGCGAGCATGCAGACGTTGTCAAGGGAGCAGGTCCAAGAAGAGCGCTTGGCAGCCCGTGCCAAGATCCAGGCTATGTAGATAGATAATTTTGTAATTGTTTTTCATTTATGCTCTCAGCTGGTTGTAAACTCTCCATGTATTCTGCTAACGAGCTTAATGAAACAAAATTATCCCTCGTCCTGATGACAATATCTCTTTGTCCAGGCATCTGCCTTTACTGCTTTATTTTAATTATGTTCTTATTTGCCTTTCATTTAATTCCTTATCAATCTTCATGATTGAAAAATGTTTAAGCTCTGATACCATCTTTCAGTGTTCTATCTTAGGAATTATTTGTAAAGTGTTTGGTTTCGACATCATCAAAAAGGGGGAAATTGTTGGGAACCCCCTGCAGTTTGATTTTGATGATGTTTATCGAAACCACACTTAGGCATATTTTGCTTGTTTAGAGTCAAGGCCGATAGATCGACCTGCTACCTGTTAGTGCAGGTCGATGCTCTTTAATGTTTAGAATCAAGTTCGATCCACCCTGTAAGAGAAAGGTCGATGTATCGACCTGCCTCAATAGGATCGAGCTGGATCATCAGCCTGTCTATCGACCTCCTCTATCAAGCTTCCAGCTGACATTGCCATAGAAGATTTCAAGAGCTGGATTGTCAATCAAGGTCGATGCTCCGCCTTCATGGAGCGTCACGACCTGATCCTTGCCACGTCGAGTGCCAGCAAGGACGAATATTCCCAACGGCTAGAAGTGAGTCAGCATCCAACGGCTAGTGCCACATCAGCCCGACTCCAACGGCTAGTTTTTCAAAACTGCCTATAAATACTTCAGCCATTTTCGGATTCAAGAAAGGGGAAACACTAGCTATCAACGCCATATCTCTGCCCAAATCTCTCTCAAAGCTCATATCCATTCAAGTGTTCGAAATCCGATTAGTTTCCCAAACACTTGAAGAAGAGAGGTTTCCGATTCCGAAAAACACCACAACGACGAAGCGTTCACTGCTGCTTGTCGATTGTTCAAACAACTTCTTCTCCGACTTGTTCGAAGTTAGAAAGCTTGTTCTTATTTTCGCCATTATAGAGTTAGTCAAGCTCTGTAACAGCGTAAGGTTGTTTGTACGTTCTAGTACGAAGGTTGTAAGGGTCACGACCCAAAACTCGTGTCTAGTTACTCTCAAGTTAGATTGTAGCTAGAACTGATACTCAGTCAGTATAAATAAGAGAGAGGTGGATCCAAAAGAAAAGGGATTCTCAGGTCGAGTCGACCTGACGTGGACGTAGGAGGGTTTCTCCGAACCACGCTACATCGCGGTGTTTCTCTCTCTCTCTTTATTTATCGCTCTTTCATTTCATTATCATACTGACGAGCATCAACCTGCATTACACGAATCAACCTGCTATCCATATTCAACCCTAAGATTTTTCAAAGAGTAATCAACCTCCACCAACTTCCGCATTAACAGTTTGATAAATCAAGCTTGATACCATACGAGCTTGATAGATCAAACTGCCTCTGATAAGGTCGACCTTGACAAACGACCTGGAGATCAACCTGAATTTTAAAAGTCAAAAACGGTTGGTTATTGGTGTATTCCCCCCCCCATACACCAATTACTCTTTCCCGGGACCAACAACCTCTCTCTTATTTATACTGACTGAGTATCAGTTCTAGATACAATCTAATCTGAAAATATCTAGACACGAGTTTTGGGTCGTGACCCTTACAACCTTCGTACTGAAACGTACAAACAACCTTACGCTTTTACAGAGCTTGACTAACTCTATAATGGCGAAAATAAAAACAATCTTTCTAACTTCGAACAAGTCGGAGAAGAAGTTGTTGAACAATCGACAAGCAGCAGTGAACGCTTCGTCGTTGTGGTGTTTATCGGAATCGGAAACCTCTCTTCGTCAAGTGTTTGGGAAACTAATCGGATTTCGAACACTTGAATGGATATGAACTTTGAGAGAGATTTGGGCAGAGATATGGCATTGATAGCTTGTGTTTCCCGTGCTTGAATCCGAAAATGGCTGAAGTATTTATAGGCAGTTTTGAAAAACTAGCCGTTGGAGTCAGGCTGACGTGGCACTAGCCGTTGGAAGCTGACTCACTTCTAGCCGTTGGGAATATTCGTCCTTGCTGGCACTCGACGTGGCAAGGATCAGGTCGTGACGCTCCATGAAGGCGGAGCATCGACCTTGATTGATAATCCAGCTCTTGAAATCTTCTAAGTCAAAGCGGGCTGGAAGCTTGATAAGGAAGGTCGATAGACAGGCTGATGATCCAGCTCGATCCAAATGAGGCAGGTCGATACATCGACCTTTCTCTTACAGGGTGGATCGAACTTGATTCTAAACATTAGAGGGCATCGACCTGCACTAATAGGTAGCAGGTCGATCTATCGGCCTTGACCCTAAACAAGTAAAATGTGCCTAAGTGTGGTTTCGATAAACATCATCAAAATCAAACTGCAAGGGGTTCCCAACATAAATTAAACTTGAACTCATAAATAATATATTTTTTAAGTTCAAAAGATATAAATTATGAACATAGAAGAATCTCTTAGAAGAAGAGGAATGATGTGCTACCTCCCATACGTGCGCACGTCATGTGGTGATGGCGTGGCACTGCCACGTAAGCGTGCGCACGCCGGGTGCTCAACGTATGCTGATGCGGCCCGCCACGTAGCGTACGGCGTACACTTCGGTGTACGCCTGCGCATACGCGTGATGAGAACATCATACACCACGTGGCGAATTCCGATTGGCGCTTCTTCTTTTTTCTTTTTTTCCTTTTTTTCTTTTCTTACGCTTTCTTTTCCTTTTTAATTCCGATTTTTTCGTTTTTTTCTTTACTTTCCTTTTTTTCATTCACTTATTTATTATTTTATTTTTCTTTTCTTTTTTTTTCCTATCTTTTATTTTCTGATTTTCTTTCCCTTTTTGTTTTCCTTTCTCTTTTTTCTTTATTTTGTTTTGGTTTATTTTATTTAAAATCTCGTATTCAAATGACGAAAAAATTAAAACGAAACAAGAATTTAAAAACAATTAAAAATGTCCAATCAACATAGTTCAGTCAGCATACACCGTACTCTAATGCACTACTTTTCAGTATCTTCCGTACTCAGTCCTAGTCAGCACACTTTTTGTCTAGCATACGCCGTACTCCCATACTCTGCCTCTGATGCTCTAATTGTGCTAACTTTTGTAAGCATATTCGTCATTTTTTCCTTTCGACATTATTTTGTTCGATTTTTCCAATTGTAATATATTCTTGACTTTATAATTAAATTAACATTGAAATAAAAAAAAATATATATATATATATATATATATATATATATATATATATATATATATATATATATATATATAGGGGACGGTTCATATGGGAACCCTTTTATTGGTGAGAACTAGGAACCAATCTCATCCCTTAATTTATAGTAGATCAATGGCCATAAATTGAACCTCATAATCAGGAATACACTGTTTAAAAAATAGATAAGGGTTATTCTCGTCTATTTCATTAATTCCAAAACTGTTGCATCCCTATAATTATGGAAATAAGTATTGGACGTGGAGATCAAATATCATTCACTTTCTTTTATTTAATTATTAATTGTGGTTCTTTTAGCGATGCATTTATTTTTATTAATATACAATTCTTCTATAACCAATAAATTACAATATAATGCATATAAAAGCATGAAAAAGGAGCAGGCAAATACACATAACTATACATTACGAAATGCTTAATTAATTGTGTATAAATGGATTTTCATGTTATTACGATGCTTATTACTATTTATTTAGACCTTGTTAACTTTTTATTTGAATAGGCAGTTTATAATGTAATATAATTTATTAAAATTTCGAATACATGTTGTTTTGATGCTTATTTTATTATATCTCAATGCTTATTACTTAATACTACATTGCCTTTTTATTACATCATTTGTTGATTATTTTGCACATTTTGAAATGCTTAATACATGTACTTGGAATACTTATTTATGTTCATGTGATCCTTATCATTTATATATCTAAAAAAGGAATATATCGGTAAGTATAAGAATTGTGCTATCATAAATCATAAAATAAGCATCCAAAGAGGCTATTTTTGCATTAATTAAAACTAAACCTTGTCAATGGAAACTAATGGAAACTAAACCCTATCTGAAAAAAATAAACCCTAGGCTTTAATTTTCTCCCTAGGGGGTCACTTTTTTTTTTTCCATTAGGGCTTAATTATTCTTGGCAAGGTTTATTATTTAATTATCAATAGTTCGTATCAATGCTTGCAGAGGGATATATATAATTTTTTCTTAATTGTTTTTAGCTTTTTATAATTTATTTGATACTTAATTATGATTCATATTTGTCTTACTATTTTCTTAGGGTTATGGAGTTTAGAGTCTAGGTTTTAATTTTAGGTTAAGGGGTTTTAGGGGGTAGAGGGTTTAGGGTTGGTTTAGTTTATAGATAATGGATTTTTTTTTAGATTTTTATTATGTATTTCATGCTTAAATATCATTCATATTTGTCTTACTATTTTTTTTATTGTTTAAGGTTTACAGGTGTTTGTGGTTTAGGCTTTTAGGGTTTAGGGTTTAGAGTTTAGGATTTAAGGTTTAGGGTTTAGGGTAGGATTTAGGGTTTAGAGCTTTCGGGTTTAGGGTTTAGTTTATAGATAATGTTTTTTTTAGCTTTTTATTATATATTTCATGCTTAATTATCATTCATATTTGTCTTACTATTTTTTTAAAAAGCTAAAAAAAAAAAACATTATCTATAAAATAAACCCTAACTAAACCAGAAAACCCTAAACCCTAAACCCTAAGCCTTTAAATCCTAAACCCTAAACCCTAAAAGCCTAAACCACAAACCCCAAAACCTGTAAACCTTAAACAATAAAAAAATAATAAGACAAATATGAATGATAATTAAGCATGAAATACATAATAAAAAGCTAAAAAAAAAAACATTATCATCTATAAACTAAACCCTAAACCCTCTACCCCCTAAAACACTTAACCTAAAACTAAAACCTAAACCCTAAACTCCATAACCCTAAGAATTTGTAAGACAAATATGAATCATAATTAAGTATCAAATAAATTATAAAAAGCTAAAAACAATGAAGAAAAAATTATATATAACCCTGCAAGCATTGATACGACTCTTGCTTAATTAACAATAAGTATATGCTTCATACATTGAGTCAAGTTGAGAGAGCTAAAAACAATTAAGAAAATATTATCTATAACCTTAAAAGCATTGATACCATTCATGCTTAATTAACGATAAGTGCATGCTTCATATGCAAATAAACAAAATGTGACTAAGTAATGGATATTAGATGATTAAATATTTTAAATAGGATGTTTAGTTGGTAACTAATTAAACCCCAATTTTTTTATATTAATTTTATAAACCCGACATCAATATGTATAAATATAATTTATGTATAAATAGTTATTATAATATGCTTACAAAATAATTATTATTAATTGATGCTAGAAAAAACATGGAATTTAAGCAACATGAAAAAACTAAACAATGAGTACAAAAGAGAAATTATAAACCCTCAACCTAATATACCTTTTACGAGAAAAATCCATTGCATGAGATGAAAAAAAAATAGATGTGATTGTTTAAGAATCGGGATTAAGCCATGTTAATTTTATGAACACGATGACCAATCTCTTTGATGCTAAGCATTATACGAGAAATATATGAACTAGGAAAAAGTATTTTCAATAAAAATGTCGGATGTAAGTGAGAGTGAGAGAAGGTGGTTACCATAAATTTAGGAAACTAAAAAATTGTGATTACTCTTTTACCCTTCTATTGCCGTAATTAACGAAAATTATGGAATTTAAAAGTAAAATCTCTACCATTGATCAACTAAAAATGAGTGGAGTAGATTGGTTCCTAGTTCTCACAATCTCAAAGGTTCTCATATGATCCAATCCATATATATATATATATATATATATATATATATATATATATATATATATATATAAATCAAAGCTTTATTTCATTTATTAATTATTATTCACCTTTTGAATTTAGAAGGAGAAACGAACAAATCGAACTTTAACTTGTATATTTATTTCATGGCAAAAATGCATATAAATACATGAACTTTGCTTGAAATCCAATTTTCACATGAACTTTCAATTTTTTCTGTAAATACACAAACTTTGGCTTGTGTTCAATTTTTCCATACTCTACAATTTTCCCCAAATTAAAAGTGACGTGGCATCTACGTGGCACCCGAAACTATACACGTATGCACACCGTCAACATCGTATGCAAAATAAATTTTTTAATTCAAAATATATATTATTATTATAGTAATTTTACAATTTATTTTCTAAAAAAAATAAAAAAAGTTTAAAATTCTAGAAACAACGCCAAAAAACCGACACAGCCCGCCTTCCATCTTCTTCCTCTGCCGCCGGCATTGCGACTTGCCGGCGCCGCCTCCAATTTTCCTTTGTTTTCGAAAATTTCCAATTATCAATTTCTCTTAGAAAGCCCCAAAATTTCTCACCGTCTTTCTCCTTATATTCTCAATTCCCGGTGACTTCCGTTCTCTCCCTCTCTCTCTCTCTCTCTCTCGACAGCCACCAACATTGACCCACTCGCAACGTCGTTGCGGACCGCACAACGGTATCACGCACACTCGTCCGGAGCAGCACCACAGTGCCGTCGCGCACAACGTGAAATTGGAGGCGACGCCGACAAGTCGCAGTGCCAGCGGCTGAGGAAGAAGATGGAAGGGGGGACTGTGTGTGTTTTCTGGCGTTGTTTCTAGAATTTTAAACATTTTTTTTTATTTATTTATACTTTTTATAAATTGTAAAATTACTATAATAATATATATTTTGAATTAAAATTTTATTTTCATACGATGTTGACGGTGTGCATACGTGTATAATTTTGGATGCCACGTAGATGCCACGTCACTTTTAATTTGGGGATAATTGTAAAGTATGGAAAAATTGAACACAAACCAAAGTTTGTGTATTTACAGAAAAAAATGAAAGTTTCATGTGAAAAATGGATTTCAAGCAAAGTTCATGTATTTATATGCATTTTTACCTTAGTTCATTAGGTGAGTAGCACGTTGTTCGAGACTTGCGAGTTGCTATTTCACAATTGGCTCGCTTCTTCATCTCCTCCTAATTTCTAATTATTACTACTGCATTTCCTATTTCGTTCTCCCACTCACCCTCAACCTCAAGCTCTCTCCTCAAATTCCAGTTGGTGGTTAGCTGAGAGAAAAATTCACGCAATTTTTCTCCGCAGCCGGCTGCTGTGATCGGAAATCCTCAACCCTTACTCACACAGTTCTCGAACAATGGTCGTAAGTTCCTCTGTCTTCTCCTGTCTACGTTTTCTCCTACCCTTGAATCCAACTCGTACAATTGATCTGTTTAGGATATGCATATAACCAGATCCGAGATTCCCCCGTGTCTACCCCATATAATTCGTCCGCGTCATCTGCTAATGTAGATTGCGCCCAATTTTGTGTTTTAGTTTGATATGCTCGATCAATTTTGTTATTTTGTGGATGTAGTTTAGGAAATCCGTGGTGTTGGAGGTGGAGCCTCCGAGCGTGATTCGATATTTGATCGGAGCGACGATAATGATGCTGGGAGTTGTGCTGCCAGTGGGCTACATGATGTTTCGTAACAAAAGAGTCCCTTCTTCTTCCTCATACTCCAAACAGACGTAGGTGTGCCTGCCTTTCTCATATGTTTGCAGATTTTGGTTATTTCACCTCTTTCTCTTCCTTCCATTTTTGGGGAGGATTCTCATGGAGCTGTTTTCTCTGATTTGTGGTGTGGCTGTGTTTGTTTTTGAATTTGCTGGTTTTGTTTGCTTTTTTACGGTATTAATTCTTCGTGGTGGGATCGAGCTTATCTGAAATGGATTGAGAAATTTGTGTTTCTAGTTGTGGAATTAGTTCTTTAAGAGTCAAACTAGTTCAGAAGCATGTGTGTTGCTGTCTGGATTTTGAGTGTGGCGTGATTGAGTTTGTAAGCGTTTATTGTAAAATTATTTGAGATTGATTGGCCTATTGATACCTTTCTTGCAGGAACAAGGTTTTGATATAGAGTTGTTCTGATGCCAGGATTAATATTTGATTCATGGGCAAGGTGGAACAGTATGAAGGAAAAGGTGGAGAATGAATTTTTGATCATGGATATATCTGCATACTGTCTGTACATGTTAGAAAGTCTACGGATGTTGACTTGTTGAGTTGTTAATTTGATACCGTACCGAAATTGTTATAATACTCACCATATTTCTTAGTGACTGCATTGTCAAGTTATGGTTTATGATCTTTGGTTCAACTGCATTCACTCTTTGTAAGACTACTCATTTTGCATTGTATGCAATTTATGGTTTCAAGTTTTTCTTTTTGTTCAGAGTACTCATATATACTTGAAAAAATTATAAGTGACACTATGCTATATTACTTGTTTGGCTTTTTTGGTCCTGAGAAATCACCTCTCTTGCTTGAATAAAAATGGTATCTTGAGTGGCAACAAATAGTTTCATGAAGATTTTCATCTTCTTTGTTAAATAAAGTCTAGCAGTAACCTGTAGAACATAACTCAGGATGAGCGGGAAGTCCATAAAGAAGATTCTTAACTTTAAAGTCATAGTTTGTGATTAATTTAGGTATTCATGAAAATTGTACATTTGGATATTTAGTTTATTTTGAGGTTGATGTTTTTTTTTAATAGCAGCTTTGACCCTGATCAATCAATGGCCAGTTTGAGCATTTTTCCCCCTAATATATATTGTTTGAAGTTCATTTCTCTGGCAACTCTTGTTAATCTTTACTTTATAAGGTCCGGGATGAGTTCTTATGAGTTATGACCATTCATGTTTGAAGCCACATGCTACAGATTAGATCCGGCATTCATAATGTTCAACCCCTATCTGAGTAATAAAAATTCATGTGATGCCCTTTTGGCAGGAACGAGTCAGAATATCAGTGTTGTGAATGTCTGAGTTATACTTCCTCTTGGATTCTTGGATTGTCCAACTTATGTAAGTTATGTTTGTGTGCCACAGTCTTTTCGTTTTACATAGGTTATGTTTGTTGGTGCATACATTTTGAAATCTTATTGTTTGTTGTAATAAGTTAAGAGTTGTATAGCCACTCTTTTTACTAGTTGCGTAAATCTAAGAGTTGTATAGCCACTCTTTTTACTAGTTGCTTAAATCTATGTGTTGGGATGTCACTTTTGGGTTTTGGCTTCACAATCGCTTCCCCCATACAAGGTGCTTTTGCATTGTCACTTGCAACCATTTCTAGAGGAACAAGTCAGTATTCTAGAAACCTGATTGGCTGTGTCATGAAATCCCTCAAGATTGTTGGGTAGGGTTTGTGACAGATTATATAATGTTGTATGCTTAGCTTCATATTGTTCAGCCTTGTCTTGTTCTTGATACTTGAATAAACTACAGCAGATATATGAAAGACCAGTGAGCTCCCCATTGTTTCTTCTTATTTCAATTGTTCTTATGCATTTCTTGCATGAAATTTTAGGGTAAAAGTGATCTGAGTTGAGTTGCATCTAGTATTTGTGCTGGTGTATTAGCTCTCGACTTAACTCTGCCTTTGCTCAGATTGATGCATAAGTTAACAATTACACGAGTTCCAATATAAGGGTATATCGGAGCTTCACTTGCTTATTTATAACAAGTAACAATTACATGAGTTTCAATATAAGGGTATTTCGGAGCTTCACTTGCTTATTTATAACAAGTGGCTTCTCCTTGAGTCCTAAAACTGTGAAATCAAGTTATACATTTTCATCACCATTTTTAAATCTTCACACCGGTTCAAGCTATCGAGATTTGAAACTGATACAGGAATCCAGTAACAGAGGATTGTGATTTGCTTACGAATTCTAAAACTCTGATTCAAAACTGTGTTGCAATTGGAGAAGATAACGAGAAGAAAACAAGGATTGCAAGATTCAAGTGTTTTTTCTCGTCTCCCCAAACTACGATATTACAATTCAAGTTGGAGAGCTGAACTTTCAATAAAGAGATGAAACGGCCAACTACCTAATTGCTCGAATAAATGAACTAACACTCTAAAGATGAATTACAAGAGTTGCTCACAGCCAAGATATATGACAAAAGAGAAACTTAGATGTGCAATATATCACGTCAGAGTGAAACAAAAAGAGGTAGTATCTAGTATTCATTCCACCTACCCAGTGCTTCTCCCATATGGATTCTATCACCCCTGTTGATACAAAACCTGAAGTCAGAAAAGTGATCTTTCGTCGTCGGAGCTTGGAAGACTAACACCACAGTCGACCCCATGTTGAAAGCTGCTAACTGCAGTATCAAACACCAAAATATAGAATTGATCAACTGCCTACAAGGCAACAAGTCTACAACTGTCTATGCAACACCTCCCCGAATCATTGTTCTATGCATCTTTTTCTCTAAAAGGTAAGGGGAAACAAGAAAGGGGAACTATGAAGCATGCATTCTTGAACATAGAAAAATGAGACACCAACGTAACATTTTATTAGTTATCAATTTCCTAGTTCACACAAATTGATCGAATCTCATACATACCTCATCTCCTTTTCTAAGTGGCAACCCTGTGCCTTCTGGTCCATATAACTTTTCGTCTGGAGCTAGTGAGTGTAGCATTTTCTTTTGGGGTTTATTTGTCCTCAGAGTTGGCTCGATGAAAAGCTGCCATCATGTGAATCCACTGTTAGTAGATCGAGCGAAGATTATAAGGAAATACACATGCGCATCAATAATAATTAATGCAAAGGCACTTGAAACAAATACTTGTAGATCAGAGTTGGCATCGAACAGTGCCTCTCAATACATTATTACAATAGGCAATTCTTCTATTATTGATAGCTCTATTAATGTAAATTTTTTGAGTTTGACTCATTACATTCTGAAATAAAAGAAAGATTCCATCCACCATTGAGATACGGATACCACTTCGTGAAGACATAAGTTCATCATATAAATTACAGCATTTACATGTCATTCCATGTAAGAAGGGTAAATGTTTCCCTTATCTTACTGATCACAGTTCATAGCAAACCAGGCACCGCCATTTTCTAGTTTGTTAACAATTATAAGAATAAAACTTTTCCCCTTTTTTCAAGGGCTACATGATAAAGAAAATAAGATCTGCACAGTAATTATGCTAAGAAGATCATTTAGACTTAAAAGTACATAATAAGAAGCCAGAAAATTATTACAGATGCCTTCATGCCCCCACTATTTAGATAATCTGTTCATCAAACTCAAAGTTCTATGTAACATGGGTCAAAGGATGATTCCAAACGAACATGTTCAATTCCATATAATGTGGCACTAGAACAACTAAGAATAACAATGGAAGGTAGTCCTGACCTCAATGGAACCAATATTTGTTGCACCAATTGCTGCTATGGCCATATAGCCTTCTTTCCATTGACCTTCAAGCACCACCTGGTTTTATGATTGGATGTCAGCATATTTTGATGTATAATATAAGCATTTTTATAGGACTACTAGCTGTTATTTTCAATGAATAAAACTAGTCAGCACATTTCAGGGATCAGGTACCCACTTATACAGTTTCCTATTAATCAACTACCTTCTCAAGTTTCTTAACTAAAACTTACAAATACATATAGTTAAAATAGGGCTAGCGAGAAAGAAACAAATCATCAAAGTTCGGTATCTTTCATATTTCACATGGCCATCCATGTAGCTGAAAGTATAATGAACCATTTAAAATGCATAATTTAGAATAGACATAAACGTCATCTCACAGATTCCAGGATATCTAGTGATTTTGGTGTGCCATAATCAGAACAATGCTTCACACTTAGTAATACCGACCCCATATGTCCAAGCAGTTTATTGGTAACTCTGCTTGGAACAATTTGCAAGCAAGATCTCTAGTTGGTATAACATGTTTCAGTAAATGTTGCCAAAACGATACTAATTCCAAAAGTTCCTACTAACTCCAGAAACTATCACCATAAGAGAGGAGCAAAACATCAGATAAAAACCTAACTTTTCAAGTAGATTGAACATTGCAGGTTTAGTCAGATGTATATAGTCAAGAATCAGAACATGAATTAGATCGGTTCCCCAGCTGCCCTATAGTGATGATGATAATGATGCACACAGAAACCTAATTGCATGTGTATGGGCTGGGATTACCCTTTCATTTTCGACATACAAATTTCTGATAGTTCTCGCCGCTCGCTCATTCACTGGAAAAAGATGACCTACAATGAAAATAGAGATGAAATTAAAAATGTGAAATTACTATGGGGGCCTGGGAGGTTTTATGCATGATAAATTTAGACATCTACTAATCATTTGGAGTTTCAGAACTGTGGTAATATAGAAACTATTTCCATCTTATTGCAGCAAACAAATTATATTTTCATGTTCATTGGCAATAAAATAGAAGCATTTAGAGATTTCATAGATTGTGTAAGATAGAAGAAATAAGATTGATTACTAGAGCATAGATCTCATAAAAAATCTCATCGCAAGCTATAAGATTCTATTTAGTCCAGAAGCAAGTGAAAGGTTAGATGGTTGAACAGATAAAACTGATAAGTATATAATCCTCATTCCTTTTGGTAGTTATAAATAGGTGCAGAACTGAACTAAAGCAAATGAATAAACACTTATATCTTACCGGTAAAATGTCGTCGAACGCAAAGATTCCAATCAGCTGGAGAATGTATGCGATGGTAGTCTCCAGGTCTCAAGTAAATTACACAATAGAAGAGGCCTTTCGGTGGGCTGCATAAATGAAAAATTAATTACATAAGCTGAAGTCTTTTTCCTTCCTTTTTCCTGTTTTTCTTTCTGTTTCTTTTTTGCGTTCTACTTTGGGGCATACTCAATTACATTGCTCCTATAGAGTGTTATTCCTAACTATCTTGTAACGATGGGAGAAATTTTTTGGTAATGAAATATCAATACCACAGGAGAAAATTATCATATCAAAAGAAAACTAGACCCGAAAAGGTGCTCTAAACTTTTAAATGTTCTTGTGCCAGGCTTGCCAAGGTAACTATAGTACTTTTAATTATACTCAACAACAATCTTATTAACTATCCTAAAGTTGAGCTGGATATTGTATTACTCCACTTCATAAATTACCAATGGTAATTGCAAGAATATCAATTAATCATTTAATAACTAAGCATTTAATTCTTCAACTTGAATACAAAACTGATAATGGATAAAAGGCACAATTTTACATGATATGAGGAAAGATGTTGCCTCAAACTATTCCAATATTTACCGGGATGGTGGATTATCTCTAACTTTTGGAGAAGGCTGAGAAGCCCAGGAAATACTCCACCATGACTTCTGGTTCATGTCTCTCACAGTTTTCTCTTGCTCGCCATTTTCCTTATTAGCATCTTCAGCATCAATCATGGGAAGATGTGTGTTTGCACCAAGAAGGGAAGATGCAGAATAAGAACATCCCTTCACTTGCTCAATTATAGCCCCTGGTCCTCTTAACTCGCCAAATCTAAGAACTGTCCCATCTACAGGACTGACCTACAGCAGGAATAAAATAAGTACACAGCGATCAAGCAGTTCAGGATCGGAATGGATGCGGCAGAAGTGAATATTCCAGAGCTTGTTACCAGTTACCAGGCAATAAGGATCAGAATCAATGGGCCTGGAGCTTTCTTTCAACTTCCGTACAAAAAACTCTCTTAGGGAAGTATACTCTTCCAGTGGTAGTTGAGCTTCTTCCAAGTCTAATTAACATTGAGAAAAGAAAGTTCATCTGCTTTTATTATAATTGTTTGGTTTAGCAAAATATAAATGAATCCAACACAAGGTAGAAGAATGTTAACATGGATAAGGTAAACATACTAGAGTGAAAAGCCCGAGCCCATGCTTTATATACATGTGGCCGCAGCCAAATGGGAAGTTCCTGGTCAAAAATTATTTTAGCATAAAGCCTATCTTCACTAATGATAAATATTAGCTGATTGCATATTTGTATACTCACAGTAGCAGTCACTGAACCCCAAAACCTGGAAATTGAGCGTAAGGGTAGCAATCTCAAGAATCTAGCCTATCATCAATGAAAAATGTTGCATAAAGGCCATACGTAGGAGCGTAATACTGTAATAGCACAATAAAAGAGAAGGATTTACCTTTACATCTGGATGAAACTCTAATTCAACACCTTTAGATCTTGCCTCTTCAATCTAGTCCTCAAACATTAGATAAGATACACAACCGCAGACAGGTAAAATACATATTCTACAAATTACTATAAAATGATAAATAAAAAAAATGAAATGTGAAAAGAGCAAGCTTCACATTTGAATCCTTGAACCAAAGATGACAGGACACAATCTAGAACCTGAAAGAATAGTGTTCAGGTAAACAGCTATGTGAAGTTAAAAGAGCTAGTAGAGCCATAAGTCTACATTTTCTCCAACTGGGTGATTTGCATCATTTGTAGCTGACAACTCAGTGTTCATGAAAATTCATAAATATATATACTATGGAACCTAGGATAGAATTCTCTTTCCCTACTCATTCTTTCTTCCACAAAGTGATTACAGGTATAGACTTTCTTTCCTTTCTAATTGGTCATATTTCATTAATTTCTCGTAACTACGTCCTTCAACACCCTCAAACCTCATTAACTAACAGTGCAAAACAGAGAAGCTGGCCATTTCATAAGCAAACATTGCAATTTATAGAACAGTTCCGGCCAGTCCAATTAGTGTTACAAGAAGATCAAGCCAAATTGCAAGCTACTCGAACCAAACTCAAGAAAAACTCAAAAAACTAAAACACAATCAAGTCAAACTCAGCTTGAGCTAACTGGGGGGTAGTTCGTGAGATCTGATCTCAAGCTCAATATTACTGGGATCAACAGGCTCATGAGTCTTATTGAGTTTCAAGGTATATAAATTCTGCACATTAGTTTGGTTACCTACACATACACCTAAGAAGTGACCAACAAAGTAACAATATTGGAACTTTTTTCAAGTGCAAAATGTTTGGATTACCCAATTTTTATATTTCTGTTGATAAATCGGATTATACATTATAACCTTCCTTTCAAATAAAATTAGGCATTAGAATTTTGATTATTAAATATAAATAACAAACTAAGGTGAGTTTGAACGTGTTTGTTACTGACACAAGCTAGAGTCCGAAAATATGGAGCTTGACCAAGCTTGGGAGTTTCTTGGTCAGGCTCAAGTTTAGCACCACTGAACTCAACAACTGCAATTGCACCCCTAAACCTGATCAATTGTAGGATAAGAGAATTCTGCGGCAAACGAACAAAAGAAAGATTCAAAAGCAAGAGCGTGCAATGTAGTAAAACATATGCAACACATTTATAAAGCAAGCACTTAGCTTAACAATTTCTTACAATGCATTTAATGTCAAGAACTATGCATTGTTATTACATTCCTATCATCTTACAAAAGATCAAGCACTATTCATTATGATTACCTTTTTATCATCATATAGACGGCGGACATGAAGGGCACCTAGCATGAATATGGTTGCCATGGTTGCACCAGACACTAAGAAAAAATTACCTGCACAGACCATAAAGTGTGGTTACAGTAAACTTCACTAGAAAATGTAGAATCACGTAGCTTTTCTCCAAGAAAATTTAAGGAATATATATTTCCGTTTAGTTTGGGCAGGACACAAATTCATCCACTCTACCATTCATCGAAACTTAAAATACAAAAGAAATTAGTACCAACAAATAGAGATACGCGAATTTTCCCCGCAATCTTCATATATTGTGCATAAAAATTGTTGGCTAAAACAGAGTAACTGAAAATAGAGGTAATATATAGTATACTCTCCCCCTTATTTCAAATTGTAATACCCTGCGAACCGCCGCCTTCGTTACCGGCAGCGCCGCCGAGGGAAGCTTGAGGCTGAGCAGGTCGGGCCTTGCGTAGAAATGTGGTGAAATGCAACCTTCGGTTGTGGTACATCCTGTTGTAGTTCAGCAATGGAATGCTTCGACAAGCTCTCCATTTCGTCATCTTCTGCTTCTCGACAGTGGCTGCGCGGCGGCGCGTTGAGAGGGAATTCCCGTTCACCAGGTTTTATCTGCGGCAAATTTCTCTAATACATAGAGGATTTCGTGGGCTAAAATTTTTAACTCGGACGAATCACATGAATTAGAAGTTCGGAAAAACATATATATATATGGATGATTTAAATAGAAATTTGTTCTCCAAAATGTATTTGTCATTTACAATAATCGTACTAATAATATAGTACTCTCTTTCATCCGTCTCATGCTAATTGTCTATGTTTTTTAATTGGAGTGTCTCATTTAATTATTCACTTACTTAAAGTTGAAAAGCTTTACCCTCACAATCAATATACAATAAACTCCACTATCTCTTACAGCATTGGTTACTTGGTTACTGTGTCATTTCCCTTGTAGACAATTAAAAAGGACGGAGAGAGTAATGCCGATTTCAACTATACTCCACGCAGAGATGTCAAACGCCCGGGTCGGGCCAGCCCGAGCCCAAGCTCATCGGGCTCAAGGGGAAAGTCGGGTGGGTCGGGCCCGCCCAAGATTCCGTCGGGCCACTAAAATTAATGCCCAAACCCGACCCAAGAGAAATTTATAGTGTAAAAATGATCGGGTTGACCGGGCAGTCCAAGCCTATCGAGCTTTTGAGTGTCCTGGGCCGGGTCGGGCCAGCCCAAAATTTCAATGGGCCTCCAATGTTATAGCCCAAGCCCACCCAAACTACGAGCGAGCCGAGACTACCCGTCGAGCCAGGCTTTTCTGGCCAAATTTGACATCTCCACGCCCTTTTTTAGTGAAAAAAAAGTTATTATAGCACTATTATACTCCTAAAGGAATGCTCCCCTACCCACTATGAACATTTTTAATGTGTTCATCAATGATGCGACAATCCATTCAAGAATAAAATAATTTAAATATACACCCTAGTCTCCTTAAAAAAAAACCCTAACACTAACACACCTGCGGTGAACACGTTAAGCGGGCTGCGTGCCCACTACGTCTCTTTTTTTAAGTTGAGTTACTTTTTTA
Organism: Thymus mandschuricus; assembly: GCA_029379335.1. NCBI lineage: Eukaryota > Viridiplantae > Streptophyta > Magnoliopsida > Lamiales > Lamiaceae > Thymus > Thymus mandschuricus. Next base: position 7,290,014 of record CM057074.1, read on the forward strand.
AAATTGGGTCTTCCCTTTTAAATTGAATCGTTTTCCTTTTTAAAAAAAAATCTGAATCTAAACACATAATTAATCACAATTAATTGGATAAACGCTCCTCTACCATCATGACCATTCTTATCGTTGATGCAACAGAGATAGAGTTTACTTCTTTTAGATTTGTTAGGTTATATATTTAAATATATTATTTATTTAATATTATGTTACGTTATTTATTACTACTAAGTTATTTATTCATTATTAAAAATGGCCACGGTGGCAATGGAGCATCCCTCCAACTAATCGTCTCCCTAATTTTTTCAATTAGAATACTAATTAAAAATTATATAATTATATAATTAAAAAATTAAATAAATAAATAGAATTAAAAATATATATAGAATTTAAAGATTAATTTTTAAAAAAATTAAATAAGTTAAAAATAAAAATAAAAACTAAAAATACTACTACCTCCATCCCGTTTAAGTAGGTTGATATTTCTTTTTGGGACATCCCGTATATTAGACCTGTTTCCTTTTATGGCAAAAAATTAACATCACATCATCATCTACATCACACTTAATTAATTTTAATTACATCTCCATGTGAGTAGGTTTAATATTTTAAATTAAATTAAACTCTAATTTACCATCACATCTCCATCACATCACCCTTTATACCCACTTTACTTGGTTTGTGTTCCATTTAGAAATCAACCTATTAAATGGGATGGAGGTAGTACTATTAAAAAAAAAAAAAAAAAAAAAAAACTATTCAAAAATATTCTCGAAAAACCAATTAATTAAAGAGGAAATGTAAACTACCATAGTATCATAAGAAAAACTTTAATTTGAATAAAACTTAATACTCCCTCTGTCCACTGATATAGGGACCTTTCCTAAAATGGAAAATTCTAACCCAATAAAATTCTGACATATCATTTTAACCCACTATCTTTCACTTTATCTCACTATCATCATTCTTGTCTTAACTCCCGCGCCGGAAAGGAAGGTCCCTATCCCAGTGGGACGGAGGGAGTATTACACTAGTTTTATCCAATTTATAGGTATTGAGACTAAAATGCCCTTTCTTTTTACCTTAATACAAATTTTGAATTTTCTGAAATTCTACTTATCCACATCCTCTCTCTCTGTAATATCCCGAATTCTAGTTACTTTATCTCTTAATAAAATTTAGAGATTCTCAAATATTTTGGAATTGGTAATAAGATATGAATATTGAAAATATTAAATTAATATAAATATCTATGTAGTTAAAACATATCATCGTAGATGAATGTATTATTATAGAAAATTAATAAATAAAAAAATAATTAAAGTAGATGATTAATCATTATTAGAGATATTCTATGAATATATGTATACGTAAGATTTGTACAAGATTTAAACAACAAAAATGCGTCCCTATCATTTATATATATATGTATATATATATATATATATATATATATATATATATATATATATATATATATATATATATATATATATATATATATATATATATATATATATAGTGTATAAATCATATAGAAACTAAATATCCAGTGAAATATAAAAACCGATGATATCCGTTGATTTCAGAGATCTAACAGTTGTCAATTAATATCATTTAATATTAAAAAAAATAATTAATCGATTTTTAAATGTTTTTGCTGATGTCATAAGGATATTTCTGACTTTTTCTTTTATTTGTAATTGAATATTAATTAATTTCGTAATATTTAATTATTTTCTTTCCTTATTGTTGGTCCCGGTTTGATAGAGGAAAAACACGCAGAGGGGGGGGGGGGGGGGGGGGGGGGGTGTGAATACGTGTTTTGAAGTTTTTCAACTTCTTTTCCAATATCTCAGAGTGACAAGAAGTAAAGCGCTCGCTTCAAATACTAAGGCCTAACCGAGAGCTAGATTGTCACGACCCGGCTCCGCTAAACTAGCCAAGCGAGGTCGCGACTCAAGAAACAGGGAAATGAAATAAAACAAACGACATAAAGTGAAACGACATGAAGACATAGCCTTAGATTAAGATGAAATAAGAATATCGTAGTCTGACTATGAAAAATAACAGTACGAGGGTCCAAGTTGGAATGCCAAGGATCCAAGATAGCTCATCAAGGAATCACCAGACAAGTTTAGAAGGAATAACCGGAGGGTAGAAATGAATTGAGAAGGGTCATGGGAGGGGGACCCCTTTTTGTCGATACCCATCCGATTTCTTGTCTGATAGTGACGCTACCGAGAAAGAGATTATGTGAGGTGGCCAGTCCCACATAAGCATCCTTCCGGTCACATGAAGAAAATTTGATTCTTATACACTGGTGACTCTTGATTCAAAGGAATACAGAAGATCGAATAAGGCTCGATAAACGATTCTTTGGATCTGGAATTCCTCGACTCTACGTGTATTACAAAAGTCTTTCTGGTTTCGAGAGGTTCAAGAGAGGGTTTCAAAGATACAATGCATTAGAACGTAGGGTCTCCTCTAGTCTATGTACCTCCGTGAACACTCTAGTACTTCGCACCTGCGTAAAGGATCTTGACATAAGGAGTTGCGACTTACTTGTCAGCTTTAGTAACGTAGAGTCATTTATAAGGGCAATCATATTTCTCCATTGTTTGTCTTCTAATATCCTAATGGAATAGGATGCTAGGTCGCGATCCGACTAGATACAAAATTTCTTTCTTCGACAGTCCCTTAGTTCTTGGTATGAGGTTTCTTTACACTTCCTCAAGTCATACTTGGGACGTAATTAATGGTTCGCTGTTTTTGTCAATTAATACCACGCCTTAGTCTCCTTTGTCGTATAGTCTAGTCCCATCACCCATGAAAATTAAGCATATTATATCGTTTTAGCTTCTAACTGATCTTGGGTATCAATATCCAATCTTACGAGTTCATCCTTAGGCGCGGCTACTGATCTCACTTTTCTACACTCTTCGAGCATGATTTTCTACTCAGGAAAGTAGAGGCTAACACGTTCTATCATAATTATTCTCATGAGTACAACATCGGGTAAACTGAGATTCTAACGTTTATATACCCGAGAGCTCTAAGTTGGACAAGACCTCAACCTCTCTATGATTTCTTTCTTCAATTTCTAGTAATGTTTTCTTCCTTTAACCATGGATGCGGAAACATCCAGGAAATTCTAGTGGACTTATCTTTTATTGTGCCACCATATGAAACTTTTATTCTTGTTTAAGATTCTGGTATCATCTCTTACTATCTTTAGGAAGCGCAATTGAATACGTTTCGTTTCTTTCCGCACGGAGGCGGAAAAGTTAGAGGCTCATATCATTGATTTAAACGACACTCGTTCAGATCTTCTTGCACTTCTCGGCTTGATTTTCCTCGATCTGACGTATCCTTTATTCATGGAATAACTTTCCAGGGAGTTATCACTGCTTCCTTGAGTTGGCATTTCATGTAGAGCATCACTTGCTTCCTCGTCTCATCATCCTTCTCGTGCCATAATCGAGGTTAAAATAATTTCTTCGCTCAAGCACTATCTTAGTATGTGATAGAGGGGAAAACACTTAATTCAAGCGAGCTATGTTCTCTAGAAAGGCCTTGGCTTTTCTACTATATGTGAGCTCTATGTTATCTTGACTATGTTCTCATACTGGCATGTGATAGTTACCTCTTATCTTTCTTGGTCGAGCATGATGTCGTGAAGTGCCGAGCTTTTGTCGAAGGACTTTACAAGTCTAGCGAATCAAGTCTAGACTTTACATAGAAGAAGAAGACTCTTGGATTTCAGAGCGAACCTAGTGCTCTGATACCACTCTGTCACGACCCGGCTCCGCTAAACTATCCAAGCTAGGTCGTGACTCAAGAAACAGGGAAATGAAATAAAACAAACGACATAAAGTGAAACGACATGAAGACATAGCCTTAGATTAAGTCGAAATCTCCATCATTCGTCGAGAATGAATGGAGGGAAAATGTTATCCTACAATAGGAAGTACAACGTGAAATACGCGGAAGCACTGTTTCGGAAGAAGTTATTGTCTATGATAGGGCCAATACATTGCAACGATACACTAAGCGGAAGTGAGTTTAGCTACATGACAATCATTTGCGGAAGAACGTGAGATGCATGTATGGAGACATGCACCACCAAGAGGCTTCAACACTTTCATACTCGACAAAAGCTCCTCCGACAACTTCACTTCATCCTGCTTAACCTGCACATGGGAAATATGTACAGGACTGAGTACAAAAGTACTCAGTGGACATGATTGGTGTTTATTTGTTAGGTTTTTCGTTGCGTTTTCGTGTTCGTTTTCATTATGTTTTTGTGTCTTTTAGTGTGTCTTTTGGCTATGATTGTTTGTTTGGAGCTTTGAGTATCGTAGGAGCAAAAGGTGAGAAATTGGAAGAAAATGGGACGAAAAGTGCACGAAGAGCAGGAAAAGTCGTGAGAAGCAGTTCCTCATCTGGACGACCGTCCAGATTTCCTTCACAATCTGGACGATCGGCCAAACACACGCGAAGAGGTTATCCAGTGTCTGATCTGGACGACCGTCCAGATTTCATTCAACATTTGGACGATCGTCCAGATGTCGGCGTCCAGCTGTGTTTCCTTATTTAACTAGGTTTTCTTCCTAGTATATATATTAGTGCCTTGGACGAATTTTGTAACATCTTAGACATCTTTTATCAGTTTTTAGCATTAGTTAGCTTTATTTTTCAGCACTAAAACACTTTAGATTAGTTTTACTTTGTTCGGATCCGGATTCATAGTTCGTTTAATTCAAGACTTTTTTATTTAATTCGCGTTCTTCGTCTTCGTTTAATTCTCGTAAGTTCTTTTATTGCTTTCGTTTATTTGCTTTAATTGCTTTGCTTTAGTTTTAGATTCGTTCTCTTAATTGCTTCGTTTAATTTGCTTAGTTTTAATTTCGTTCTTTCGATTTCTAGTTTAAAGTTTAGATTCGTTTTTCTAGTTTCGATTCTCTAGTTTTTCAAAGCTTTCAAGTTAGATTTATTTTTCCTTTAAATTTCCAGATTTCATTCATCATGTCTAGAGTAGTTTATGCTTTCTTTATTGCTTTCTTTATTGCTTTCCTTTCGATTCTTGCCTAGGTAGATTAATCGCTTTCTTAGTTTAATTCTTAGATTTATTTCTCAAGTTCTAGATTAGATTATTTACTTGCTTTAATTATTGCTTTTATTTATTTTCTTGCCTAGGATTTAAAACAAAAACCCAACAAATCTTATTAATTTGCTTTCTTAGTTTTAGGCTAGATTAGGTTTACTACATAATTAATTGCCCTGCAAAGTTTTCCTTCGAGGGGTTTTACTTGCTAGTGCTACGATAGGATTTCGTTCTATTGCGAACACTTTTTAGTGAAACAAACCCACGAAATTCTGGACGATCGTCCAGATTTCGTAAAGAATCTGGCCGGTCGTCCAGATTAGCTACTGGCCACGATCTGGTTTGCTCAGTTCTGGACGGTCGTCCAGAATCCTTAGGGAATCTGGCAGATCATCCAGATCAGCTGCTGGTAATCGACGCCTTTTCCTGCAAAAAGACACTTACTAACACGAAAATCAAAGATTAACACGAAAAACTATGAAAAATACTAAATCTAAAATTATTTTTTTTTTTTTACGTGGGTTGCCTCCCACCAAGCGCTCGTTTATCGTCATTAGCTTGACGTACCAAATACTCAAGAGGAAAGTGGGGGGTCGGAGATGAGAATCGTCTCCCCCGTGTGAGGTAATGCCCACTTAATGAGGAGTCCAACCGAGTTCACTCGAGTCGAGGACCGAGCTTCTGTTCGTGCTTACTATGCTGACCCGCGTCGTATTCGAAGAGCCGGGCAAGAAGCTGCGCACCAAGAGGAGGAAGACGCTGAGGAAGAAGAAGAGGGAGAAGAAGAGGAAGAAGAGGAGGAAGTGGAAAACGAGGACGACGGGAATGGAGACGAGGAGGAGCAGCAGCATGTTCCGGACGATGATGAGCGCATTATTCACTACTACTACACTCGAAGAGATCGCGTTCGAGCTCGCCAGGCCATGGAGGCCGAGATTCCTCCATATTGGGCTGATTTTCAACAAGGGATGTTTGCTCGTTTCGATTCCATGTCCACCCAAATGACGGGTTTGTCTAACCAAATGGCGGGTTTGTCTACACACGTGTCTGGCTTGGATAGGCGGGTGTCGAACATCGAGGGCCATTTGATGCGGTACACCGACTTCTCCATTGGCTCCACCTCCGCTCCACCAAACCCGAATGATCCCCGTTATTGGTCTCCCCACGATCCACGTTGGCAAGAACCACGGTTTGGAGGTCCATTCAATTGATCATAGCCATGTTTGTGTCTTTTATTTTTGTTGAGTCTTTTATTGTTTTCTCTTTCTTTGTTCGATTTTACGCTTTTGTGTTTTGTTTTGTGTTTGTTTTGTAGGTGATACTTGGAGTCTCTCGAGATTTTGGGTATTTGTGTTCGTCATATTGCGATAAGTTCTCTTTATCCCTTTCCTTTTTATTTTCTCGCAATGGGGACATTGCTTGATTTTAAGTGTGGGGGGGGGGGGGGGGGGGGGGGTCTTTGAACTTTTGGCATGTAGTTTTTAATTTTGTTGAGTCATTAGGAGTTAATTGAGTCAAGTAAGCATATGATGATAGTATTGTGGACTTGGCCAATGATAGATAATTGTTGATTTTTGGAAAAATTCATGATCTTTATTATGCATGGAACCTTGGCGAAGCGACGCATTTTATTTGATGAATTTGATGTATGCTATGATGTCGGGAACTAGTTAGTTTGAACCCGTGAGATTTGAGCTATTTGTTCATATTTATGCCTATTCTTTGATTGAGTGACCGTGCATGCTTCATTGTTTCTAGAACTTGTCTTGTTTCTCCATCAAGACCTTAGTATATTTACGAACTAGGAAATGATCTTAGGCCATCTTTCTTTAGCCACATGATTCCTATACACTAACCTTGTTCATAATCCTTTGTTTACCCCTTTTGAGCCTTTATTAGCCGTTCTTTGTGAAACCGGATGATAGGAGGTTTGGATGATTATGGGTATCCTTAGTTGTAGTTGGTGATATGGAAGGAGATAATTGAAAAGTATTTGTTGTGGTGTAGAAGGAGAGAAAGAAAAGAAATTTTAGATGCTTGTTTAAGTGTAGTTAGCTATCCCTATAAGCTTAGAAAAAAAAAAGAAAAGAAAAAAAAAAGAGATAAGAAAAAAAATAGAGCCTTTGTTCAAATTAGAAAGAACATGTATTAGTTGAGCTCTAGAGAAAAAAAAAAGAAAAAAAAAAGAAAAGAAAAAGAAAAAAATAAGCATAAGGGGATAGTTAGCTTTGATTTGTATAGTTTAACATCTTTAAGTTTGTAATTGGTGTGTTGGAGGGTAGAAGATGGAGATTAAAATCCATACTTTGGTTGGAGTTGAAAAAGAGGTTGATGATTTAGAGCATTTTGAGTCACTTAGCCTATATATTCCCTACCTTAACCAATGTCCCTACATTACAAGCTTATACAAAGACCTTTTTGATCTTAGTTTGTAAGTATTACATTAGGTGGAGATGTTGAGATTGAAGGCAAGCCTATGGTAAACATGTTGTATTGCATTGATGTTGAGTGAACCTTCTTGATGTGCATTATATTACATCTTTTCTTTGAGAGAGTTGAGTGTTCACTTTCATATACAAAATTTCACATGTTTGGGAGTGTTCTTTGATGGATTAGCATACTTTGAATTAGTTGAGTAGATTGTGTTGATTGATGCTAAGGTTGTATGCATAGTTTTGATCATGAACATGAGAGTTGTTTTTGAAAAGCTTTGAGGCCAATATAGTTCACGATACTTGAGTCTATTGTTAATTTTGTTTTGCTTGAGGACAAGCAAAGGTCTAAGTGTGGGGGAGTTTGATTGGTGTTTATTTGTTAGGTTTTTCGTTGCGTTTTCGTGTTCGTTTTCATTATGTTTTTGTGTCTTTTAGTGTGTCTTTTGGCTATGATTGTTTGTTTGGAGCTTTGAGTATCGTAGGAGCAAAAGGTGAAAAATTGGAAGAAAACGGGATGAAAAGTGCACGAAGAGCAGGAAAAGTCGTGAGAAGCAGTTCCTCATCTGGACGACCGTCCAGATTTCCTTCACAATCTGGACGATCGGCCAAACACACGCGAAGAGGTTATCCAGTGTCTGATCTGGACGACCGTCCAGATTTCATTCAACATTGGACGATCGTCCAGATGTCGGCGTCCAGCTGTGTTTCCTTATTTAACTAGGTTTTCTTCCTAGTATATATATTAGTGCCTTGGACGAATTTTGTAACATCTTAGACATCTTTTATCAGTTTTTAGCATTAGTTAGCTTTATTTTTCAGCACTAAAACACTTTAGATTAGTTTTACTTTGTTCGGATCCGGATTCATAGTTTGTTTAATTCAAGACTTCTTTATTTATCGCGTTCTTCGTCTTCGTTTAATTCTCGTAAGTTCTTTTATGGCTTTCGTTTATTTGCTTTAATTGCTTTGCTTTAGTTTTAGATTCGTTCTCTTAATTGCTTCGTTTAATTTGCTTAGTTTTAATTTCGTTCTTTCGATTTCTAGTTTAAAGTTTAGATTCGTTTTTCTAGTTTCGATTCTCTAGTTTTTCAAAGCTTTCAAGTTAGATTTATTTTTCCTTTAAATTTCCAGATTTCATTCATCATGTCTAGAGTAGTTTATGCTTTCTTTATTGCTTTCTTTATTGCTTTCCTTTCGATTCTTGCCTAGGTAGATTAATCGCTTTCTTAGTTTAATTCTTAGATTTATTTCTCAAGTTCTAGATTAGATTATTTACTTGCTTTAATTATTGCTTTTATTTATTTTCTTGCCTAGGATTTAAAACAAAAACCCAACAAATCTTATTAACTTGCTTTCTTAGTTTTAGGCTAGATTAGGTTTACTACATAATTAATTGCCCTGCAAAGTTTTCCTTCGAGATTCGACATTGGGTTTTACTTGCTAGTGCTACGATAGAATTTCGTTCTATTGCGAACACTTTTTAGTGAAACAGGACACATGCCAAAACATTTAATTGCCAGCCATTAGAGCGAGACATAGGGGTTTTCGGAAAAACCTATGCTCACAAAAACATTTTAAATCAAAAGAAAAGACACTTGTAAGCTAAATACTGGTAATCCATCACATATGAGCTGGGGTGTACCCGGAGAGGTTGGGCACCCTCCCGGGTACCTGACCGCGCCAACCCGCGTTAGCTAACGGTAAACTGAGTGCACTAACCCATCGAGGAGCGACCCCGATAGGCCCGAATCGTTCTGATAAACTGAGGCACAAGCCTTTCCCGGGTAGATTTCATACAAAATAAAAACAAAACATTTTATGGCATGACAATTCTTGAAGAAAAGAACTAAAGCATAAGGAAACGTTTTAGTTTTCTGAAAGCCCACCTCGATAGCTTTCCTGGAATAATTTAATAACTCTGAGCGCCGCCTTAGTCTCGGCCTTTTCCTTTGCCTAACCTCGTTCAAAGAACGTAGAATGAGAAACTTGAAATGAAATCGATAATCTTATCGATCTATGCGAAGGTTGTCTTTTATCGAGGTTATGTTCTCTTTTACTGTTAGTGCTATTGAGGACATTCTTTTTAATTGAGAGTTTCTCGATTCTCGTTTGAAATCGATCACCTCGATCGATTCTTGCGACTTATGGATTTCACCATCGACAGAAATCGCAGGGCGTTCGATTAAGCTATTAATAAGGCTTCGTGATTTAGTACGCGATATAAGTGGTCTACACTTATAAGATTAATAAGACTGGGCTTGATTTATTATTAAGTCTAAGGTTGATACCCATTAAGGGCCCAATGGTAATACTAGAGGCGTAAGCCCAATTATTTACTCTCGGTGATTTTTATTAATCGAGCCCGTGAAACTGTTGGGTGCGGTCCTTGTCCTCTGATTGAATATAAGCCCAACGGAATAATTCTTTCGGCCCAACTAGTGAATAATTCTTGGCCCAACAATTAATTAGTTCCCGGCCCAACCGATTATTAACTCTGGCCCAAGGGAAAAAGTCCGGCCCAAATAAATCCTTCGGCCCATCGTGCTTCGAGGGTTGTTGATAGCTTTAGAATGGTTTCATAGTGTTGTTTTCGGATCTCTAATGGGGAGGGAGCATGCTTTGGGGCTTTCTATTGTTTAGAGGAGGATGTAGGGAGTCTTACTTGTTATGTCGAGGTCATAAGGTCGGATTTCCGAGCTCGAAAAGGGGCTGTCCGCTGCTCTTCGTTGCTCCCTTTCCCTTCGTTCCTTCTTCCTTCCGGTAGTAGCTCGATATCTAAAGGCTTAGAGTTAGTTCCTATGCATTACGAGTTTGGATAGTTACTTCTAACAAAAGGAGAGGACTCTTACTTGAGGTGATGGAACCAAAGTTGAATCCTATGTCCTCGAACAAGGCTGCCCCCTCTCGATCTTGCCTCGTCCGCCTCCCCTTTCCCTCGTTCTTCCTCCTAGAGATGATGGGCGGGATCTTTAGTTGAACTACATGAGTTCTAGATCGAATAGCAAGGGACTTTAGACTTTACCTAGTAAATCGAGGTGTTTTGGTGCTTCGAAAGGGCTGGAAACTGCTGCCCTTGCTGAAAATCGGCCTCCCTCCCTTCTTGCTTCCTTACTTGTTCTAGTCTCTCTCTCTACTTGCTCTCTTCTTGCTCTTCTCTATTGTGTATGGATGAATGAGTGTTTGCAAGTGTTTTGTGCTCTACTAGTGTTTGAATGGTGAGTTTTGCAGGTTGCAGCTGCTACTTGTGGAGATTTTGGGCGTGCACTAGGTAGGGAGGAGTGTGATTGAGTGGTGTGGTTTCTTTCCAAGAGGTTTTGCAGATGGTGGAGTGTTGGAAGAGGGAAATTAGAGACAAAGAGGAGGAGGTTGGGCGGGTAGTACCACTAGCCTCGTCTCCCCATGCAAATGTAATGACGAGGGAGAGTAATGATGTACTAATCTCTTCCTAATTGTAATTAGAGGGTGTTAGTATTTCCTTAACGATGTTTAGAAGGGGTTAAGGGGACTTAGTTTCCCAGATTTTTGTTGGAAATCTGCCATGCCTACTACTAGGCGTAATCTGCCATTCCTCCTCCCTTTTTTTCTTTTTTTTTTTCCTTTTCTTTTATTATGCAATGTGCACACTATGGGCTTAATGTTGGGCCTTGGGCCTTTGAAACGTTATTGGGTATTTACTCAGAAACGGGCTTCCTCTATTGTGCCGAATAAAACAAAAGTCGACCAATCATTCGTGAAGTGGGCCTCGATCACTACGTGGGCCTCGGTCCTTAATAAAGTTTTAACGATTCATTTTCTCGACCTTCTTTCACTAGTTCGACTCTCGTTTCGGGCAACACTTTTATTACCGAGAATAATACTACTAGTAGTAGCACTTAAAATTTTGTTTTATTATTAATAATAATACTCTTAATAACACTCTTAATAGTACTCTTTACTATTAAAAATAATGCCAAAGTTTTTATTACTCACTAAGAAAAACTGCGGCCATTACATCCTATACCCCTTACGAAAAATTTCGTCCCGAAATTTACTTACCTTCTACAAACAAGTCGGGGTATCCTTCTTTCATTTTGTCCTCCAACTCCCACGTTGCCTCCTTCTGCCCGTGGTGCCTTCACAACACCTTGACTAGAGGAATTCGCTTATTCCTAAGTTGCTGAATCTTTCGATCTATTATGGCTTCAGGTCTTGCTCTATGACCGCTTTTTTTATTTTTTTAATTTTTTTTTTGTGTAGCATGTGTTTTAGGGTTAAATACTTACTTCCTTAGTTGGGACACGTGAAATACGATGAGGACGTTCCCTAGGGTCGGAGATAATGCTAGCATGTATGTTACAAGTCCTACCTTCTCTTGAATTTCGTAGGTTTCAGTTTGCCCTTAATTTCGAATCTAATTATTCTCTTGGTAGGGTAATCTTCAGGACTATGCCCTCTACTTCGAGGTGCAATTTGTCCTACATCGTCATCGTAGGACTTCTATCTTCTGTGAGCTTTCTTTATCATATCTTTAAATGGGTTGCATTTCTAACCATTTCTTTGATCATACTCCGATCTTAATTCTCTCTCATCTCCCACCTCATCCCAACAGAGTGGTGGTCTACTCTTTATTCTGTGCGGTGCATTGCACGATACCGTGTCTATGGTGTACGGTGGGTCTAAGTAATTGAATTAGGGGTTATATCGTTTTCCAGTTTCCGTCTCCATCGTGTACCACCTCCTTAAACAGGTCTTCGAGGTTTGATGGAACTGATATGCTAACTCTTGCAGTGCTAGTCTTATCTTCCCTAGGTACTCGTAGGGTCCAAATAGACTGTTGTTAGTCTTCCTTTCGCACTAGTCCTAGCTATTGCATAAAATTGGGAACTTTTAGGAAGGCTTGTCTCCTAGTTCGAATCGTAATTCAACCGGTCGATGTTAGCAGGTGACTTATGCTCATTTTAAGATTCTTTTATTCCATCTCCAATCGATCTTATGTACTAGCCTCTCAAGTAGCTATATTTCTTGTCGGTCCGTTTTTACCTTGTTACCTTTAGGCCACATGCTCGTCATGATCCTTATCGTTCATGGGATAATTGTCTTCGTGATACACTGGTCTAATCCGTATCAGTACTAGACATGCTACGATTTCACAAGTTGCTTTTTGCATTAGAGCACTAGCGCCTCGGTGGTCCATACGAACTTATCCAATGTTAGGTGATAGCATTAGTCTACGAGTGTCTAGACCTTCTTTGTCGGCCTTAGGCATTTTCCCCACATTTTTAATATACTTTAGTCATATACTTGAGTCCATGTACCCTTCTATTTACTCCATACGAGTATAATCATGTGTCACTGATAATACTAGGGTCAGGATATTGATCGTTTCAAAATTTGTACTCCGTTCGATTCTATTTTCTCTTTGGTCCTTACGCTAGTGTAGCCATGACCTACCCTTTGTACTGTAGTTGGCTTTATAAATCGAGGTTTTAACGACTGTCAAATAGTTATTCATACTTTAACTCGTTGGAGGAGGTTAATCATCTCTGGATCACTTGTAGTAGTTTGCACCCTTATTCGCAGTTGTCTGTGTAAGGTAGGGATAAGTGTCGTGCTTATACTTGTCATTCGTGTTATATCGGAAATCTTGATATTTGCCGTATGGTCATTACCATAGCTATACTACATATTGTAGAGATATGGTCTCTATATTAGTCGTTTTCGCCCTCGAGAGTTTGTGATATGCATTCTTAAGCCTATGTAGTTCTTCCTACTGATTGTTGGTTTTGGGTGTCGCTCGAGTAACGTCAGACCAAGTGTTCTCATTTCTTTTGCAATCGTTTATGAATCTAATGCATCTAGATGTAGAGTCTCATAAGTCCGGCTAGTGTCATACTTACTGGTCAATTAATCTTGGCAACGAAGGTGATAACGGCTCATTCGTTATTCATCCACGTATAACTATAACACTTTTAAGGCATCACGTGCGGGTGTTTGTCTCTTAGGGAAGATCTCATGGATTCTATGGTCCTTCATACTGATTAGATGACTACTGGAGTCGACTTCATAAATCATATAGAGTCTCTACTCATTATTGTAAATTCATTACATGACTGTGATTTTCCTATAGCGGAACATTTTGGGCTGAACATAATCTCATACTCAAGCTTCATGATATACGTGACTCGTAGTTTATCTCTAGTCGTCTGTTGTATGCACTAGTGCTCTTTGAGGTTACCTTGGACCGAAAGTTCTAACTTCTATTATCATCCTTCTTGAGGCTAACTTACATATTTGTTAGGGATTTTGGAAATTCTAGATAGGTAGTCTCGCTATCTCAATTTGTAAGATTGACGACGGGGTTACTAATTACCTTCTGTAATGGAATCAAATGCTCCGGTCGTATAGTTTTCCACTTAATAAACACTTCCTAATTTACTCAATTGACATCCCTTCTATACGTTTCAACGATCTCGTGTGTCTATACCTTACATATCAATAATTCTGTTCCTGGGACACTTAAGATATGGATTCTTATTATCTTAAGGGATTTACGAAGATAATACTATGGTTTTAATTATCTACTCAAACCTTCATTATATATATTAGGTATCTTGGCACGTCGAATGCTCACACTCCTTCTTGTTTAAGAATTCGATCTGTATGGCTTTCGTTCGACTCTTACAAACGTGAGGATTCTAGGACAAATCTCTCTTCCATCAACATTTTCTTATATAATGCGATCTAGTTTTCCCTAAAGTAAATATATGTTCGTCCCAATTTATTGTTTATTACAGCTCGTTGGTTAATGATCAAGTCACATCCCGAACTATTTTACATCTAAGTTAACCGACTTCTTAGACAACCATGGTTTTTTCTTAAAGAATATGTCCCTCATATATTCTATCGGGTCATTTCTATATAGATTAGTATACTCTTACACTAATCCTCGTCCAACTTGATTCCAACGTGCGTCATTATTATCGGTGTGCATTTCATTCCTTTCTATCATTGGGTTGTGGTCTCTCAGGTGCCCCATAACCATGTTTAGACCCTTTAGACTTACGTCTCATTCGTTGTTTATCCTCACTCGCTTTTCCTTCGCTCTATTATCTATCTTGTACACTTTCTCGTGAAGGAAACTACATCAACTTTGCAATAATAGCAAATCTTATATTACTTACTTGAAGGTAGTACTTATGGTTGTGTATTTTTATTACATGAGCATCTCTCATACTACTTTGGTGCTTCAAGGTATCATGTCTATGTGGTTACATAGTTAAAATTTCATCCTGATTTACTTGTGGTTCAATCTCGGTGGTTACGATAATATTGTACTTATCCTTTGGTTCTTTCAAAGTCATGAAACATACGGTGGTCTCGTTCCATACTCTCCTTGACAACTTTTCTAACTCGGGGTCTACATCAACCTTTTTATTTATGACTTCTCGAGGCTCCTCATTTCATTTCGTTTATTTTGGGAAAGTTCTTCCAACATCACCTTCCTTAGCATCCTTCAATATCTCGTGTTTCGTAGTCTGCTACAATCCATTACTATGTCCGGTGGGCCAATGTCATACTATAATTATTCTTTCCTTGGTGAGTAATTTAGGTCTCACTACTTTCACATAACTTAGTTCTAGAGAGAAATATACTCTAGTCTGGTCCCTGTTAACATTCTAGTAGGTTTCTCACCCACGAGTCAGAAGTAGTCCCGAATAACGTGTGGTCACCAATCTGAATCATGAGATATTGTCTCTTCCCTTAGCCACTAGTTTAATCTGGATCTTAGGGATGATAACACATCATGTATTTGACAAGGGTAGTACCCGACTTCAGGTCGTTTATTTTCTGATATTCTTATTTTCAATCTATCGGAGATTTCAATATTTCATATCCATAAGGATCTCATCCGTGTGATGGGTTTACTACCCTTGGTCTGAATCAGACTCTAATATCATTAGTTCTTAGTGTTGGACTTATGGGCCATCGGTACACTTCTCTTGGGGAATTCCGTAGGATATTTAACTTATGAGTTTTGCATTTAATCATTGTATTTCCTTTCTCTAAGCCTTGTTGGGAAAATCTGGTTAGCTTTACGTCACTTACTATTGCGTTCGTCGCGGTACTTGTTTCTATCCTCTGGATTCTTGCTTCGCCCATCGTACTTCCTGATTCCACTATAAGTTTTCATCTCTGATTTACAACATTCAAAATATTCCTTAGAATGTGGTGGGGACTCTATTTTACCGTCACCTGTAAAACTAGTTAGCATCGCATTGTCAACTTCGAGTCTCGTGCAATACCTTTAACGGTTTATCTATCATACACCTTTTTATGCGTAGACCCGACCATCCAAAAGAGTGTGTTACCTTAAGTCAAAACTCTATAACTTGCAGTTGAACTAATCCTCACTGTCTTATCAATCTAGGATGACAAACATGATCAAGATGAAATAAGAATATCGTAGTCTGACTATGAAAAATAACAGTACGAGGGTCCAAGTTGGAATGCCAAGGATCCAAGATAGCTCATCAAGGAATCACCAGACAAGTTTAGAAGGAATAACCGGAGGGTAGAAATGAATTGAGAAGGGTCATGGGAGGGGGACCCCTTTTTGTCGATACCCATCCGATTTCTTGTCTGATAGTGACGCTGCCGAGAAAGAGATTATGTGAGGTGGCCAGTCCCACATAAGCATCCTTCCGGTCACATGAAGAAAATTTGATTCTTATACACTGGTGACTCTTGATTCAAAGGAATACAGAAGATCGAATAAGGCTCGATAAACGATTCTTTGGATCTGGAATTCCTCGACTCTACGTGTATTACAAAAGTCTTTCTGGTTTCGAGAGGTTCAAGAGAGGGTTTCAAAGATACAATGCATTAGAACGTAGGGTCTCCTCTAGTCTATGTACCTCCGTGAACACTCTAGTACTTCGCACCTGCGTAAAGGATCTTGACATAAGGAGTTGCGACTTACTTGTCAGCTTTAGTAACGTAGAGTCATTTATAAGGGCAATCATATTTCTCCATTGTTTGTCTTCTAATATCCTAATGGAATAGGATGCTAGGTCGCGATCCGACTAGATACAAATTTCTTTATTCGACAGTCCCTTAGTTCTTGGTATGAGGTTTCTTTACACTTCCTCAAGTCATACTTGGGACGTAATTAATGGTTCGCTGTTTTTGTCAATTAATACCACGCCTTAGTCTCCTTTGTCGTATAGTCTAGTCCCATCACCCATGAAAATTAAGCATATTATATTGTTTAAGCTTCTAACTGATCTTGGGTATCAATATCCAATCTTACGAGTTCATCCTTAGGCGCGGCTACTGATCTCACTTTTCTACACTCTTCGAGCATGATTTTCTACTCAGGAAAGTAGAGGCTAACACGTTCTATCATAATTATTCTCATGAGTACAACATCGGGGAAACTGAGATTCTAACGTTTATATACCCGAGAGCTCTAAGTTGGACAAGACCTCAACCTCTCTATGATTTCTTTCTTCAATTTCTAGTAATGTTTTCTTCCTTTAACCATGGATGCGGAAACATCCAGGAAATTCTAGTGGACTTATCTTTTATTGTGCCACCATATGAAACTTTTATTCTTGTTTAAGATTCTGGTATCATCTCTTACTATCTTTAGGAAGCGCAATTGAATACGTTTCGTTTCTTTCCGCACGGAGGCGGAAAAGTTAGAGGCTCATATCATTGATTTAAACGACACTCGTTCAGATCTTCTTGCACTTCTCGGCTTGATTTTCCTCGATCTGACGTATCCTTTATTCATGGAATAACTTTCCAGGGAGTTATCACTGCTTCCTTGAGTTGGCATTTCATGTAGAGCATCACTTGCTTCCTCGTCTCATCATCCTTCTCGTGCCATAATCGAGGTTAGAATAATTTCTTCGCTCAAGCACTATCTTAGTATGTGATAGAGGGGAAAACACTTAATTCAAGCGAGCTATGTTCTCTAGAAAGGCCTTGGCTTTTCTACTATATGTGAGCTCTATGTTATCTTGACTATGTTCTCATACTGACATGTGATAGTTACCTCTTATCTTTCTTGGTCGAGCATGATGTCGTGAAGTGCCGAGCTTTTGTCGAAGGACTTTACAAGTCTAGCGAATCAAGTCTAGACTTTACTTAGAAGAAGAAGACTCTTGGATTTCAGAGCGAACCTAGTGCTCTGATACCACTCTGTCACGACCCGGCTTCGCTAAACTAGCCAAGCGAGGTCGCGACTCAAGAAACAGGGAAATGAAATAAAACAAACGACATAAAGTGAAACGACATGAAGACATAGCCTTAGATTAAGTCGAAATCTCCATCATTCGTCGAGAATGAATGGAGGGAAAATGTTATCCTACAATAGGAAGTACAACGTGAAATACGCGGAAGCACTGTTTCGGAAGAAGTTATTGTCTATGATAGGGCCAATACATTGCAACGATACACTAAGCGGAAGTGAGTTTAGCTACATGACAATCATTTGCGGAAGAACGTGAGATGCATGTATGGAGACATGCACCACCAAGAGGCTTCAACACTTTCATACTCGACAAAAGCTCCTCCGGCAACTTCACTTCATCCTGCTTAACCTGCACATGGGAAATATGTACAGGGCTGAGTACAAAAGTACTCAGTGGACACATGCCAAAACATTTAATTGCCAGCCATTAGAGCGAGACATAGGGGTTTTCGGAAAAACCTATGCTCACGAAAACATTTTAAATCAAAAGAAAAGACACTTGTAAGCTAAATACTGGTAATCCATCACATATGAGCTGGGGTGTACCCGGAGAGGTTGGGCACCCTCCCGGGTACCTGACCGCGCCAACCCGCGTTAGCTAACGGTAAACTGAGTGCACTAACCCATCGAGGAGCGACCCCGATAGGCCCAAATCGTTCTGATAAACTGAGGCACAAGCCTTTCCCGGGTAGATTTCACACAAAATAAAAACAAAACATTTTATGGCATGACAATTCTTGAAGAAAAGAACTAAAGCATAAGGAAACGTTTTAGTTTTCTGAAAGCCCACCTCGATAGCTTTCCTGGAATAATTTAATAACTCTGAGCGCCGCCTTAGTCTCGGCCTTTTCCTTCGCCTAACCTCGTTCAAAGAACGTAGAATGAGAAACTTGAAATGAAATCGATAATCTTATCGATCTATGCGAAGGTTGTCTTTTATCGAGGTTATGTTCTCTTTTACTGTTAGTGCTATTGAGGACATTCTTTTTAATTGAGAGTTTCTCGATTCTCATTTGAAATCGATCACCTCGATCGATTCTTGCGACTTATGGATTTCACCATCGACAGAAATCGCAGGGCGTTCGATTAAGCTATTAATAAGGCTTCGTGATTTAGTACGCGATATAAGTGGTCTACACTTATAAGATTAATATTATTAAGTCTAAGGTTGATACCCATTAAGGGCCCAATGGTAATACTAGAGGCGTAAGCCCAATTATTTACTCTCGGTGATTTTTATTAATCGAGCCCGTGAAACTGTTGGGTGCGGTCCTTGTCCTCTGATTGAATATAAGCCCAACGGAATAATTCTTTCGGCCCAACTAGTGAATAATTCTTGGCCCAACAATTAATTAGTTCCCGGCCCAACCGATTATTAACTCTGGCCCAAGGGAAAAAGTCCGGCCCAAATAAATCCTTCGGCCCATCGTGCTTCGAGGGTTGTTGATAGCTTTAGAATGGTTTCATAGTGTTGTTTTCGGATCTCTAATGGGGAGGGAGCATGCTTTGGGGCTTTCTATTGTTTAGTGGAGGATGTAGGGAGTCTTACTTGTTATGTCGAGGTCATAAGGTCGGATTTCCGAGCTCGAAAAGGGGCTGTCCGCTGCTCTTCGTTGCTCCCTTTCCCTTCGTTCCTTCTTCCTTCTGGTAGTAGCTCGATATCTAAAGGCTTAGAGTTAGTTCCTATGCATTACGAGTTTGGATAGTTACATCTAACAAAAGGAGAGGACTCTTACTTGAGGTGATGGAACCAAAGTTGAATCCTATGTCCTCGAACAAGGCTGCCCCCTCTCGATCTTGCCTCGTCCGCCTCCCCTTTCCCTCGTTCTTCCTCCTAGAGATGATGGGCGGGATCTTTAGTTGAACTACATGAGTTCTAGATCGAATAGCAAGGGACTTTAGACTTTACCTAGTAAATCGAGGTGTTTTGGTGCTTCGAAAGGGCTGGAAACTGCTGCCCTTGACTGAAAATCGGCCTCCCTCCCTTCTTGCTTCCTTACTTGATCTAGTCTCTCTCTCTACTTGCTCTCTTCTTGCTCTTCTCTATTGTGTATGGATGAATGAGTTGCAAGTGTTTTGTGCTCTACTAGTGTTTGAATGGTGAGTTTTGCAGGTTGCAGCTGCTACTTGTGGAGATTTTGGGCGTGCACTAGGTAGGGAGGAGTGTGATTGAGTGGTGTGGTTTCTTTCCAAGAGGTTTTGCAGATGGTGGAGTGTTGGAAGAGGGAAATTAGAGACAAAGAGGAGGAGGTTGGGCGGCTAGTACCACTAGCCTCGTCTCCCCATGCAAATGTAATGATGAGGGAGATTAATGATGTACTAATCTCTTCCTAATTGTAATTAGAGGGTGTTAGTATTTCCTTAACGATGTTTAGAAGGGGTTAAGGGGACTTAGTTTCCCAGATTTTTGTTGGAAAATCTGCCATGCCTACTACTAGGCGTAATCTGCCATTCCTCCTCCCTTTTTTTTCTTTTTTTTTTCCTTTTTTTTTCCTTTTCTTTTATTATGCAATGTGCACACTATGGGCTTAATGTTGGGCCTTGGGCCTTTGAAACGTTATTGGGTATTTACTCAGAAACGGGCTTCCTCTATTGTGCCGAATAAAACAAAAGTCGACCAATCATTCGTGAAGTGGGCCTCGATCACTACGTGGGCCTCGGTCCTTAATAAAGTTTTAACGATTCATTTTCTCGACCTTCTTTCACTAGTTCGACTCTCGTTTCGGGCAACACTTTTATTACCGAGAATAATACTACTAGTAGTAGCACTTAAAAATTTGTTTTATTAATAATAATAATACTCTTAATAACACTCTTAATAGTACTCTTTACTATTAAAAATAATGTCAAAGTTTTTATTACTCACTAAGAAAAACTGCGGCCATTACATAGATCTACAGTGTTAGCAAATCTCTTGACCTAAGCTAGAGCTTGATCAAGAGTGAGGCATTACTCGAGATGCGGAATTTGGTGAGCTAGTCTTTCCTAAGTAATTGAAAATTCGGATTAAGTTTGTTTACGATGCTCGTGCAAATGAATAATCAAAACAATAAACAAATAGAGAGATTAAGGTTTAGAGATACGACACAGAGATTTTAGAGTGGTTCGGTGATAAAACACCTACGTCCACTTTGTTGCACAAGGCAACTGATTCTCTTCACTCAAGAATCTTGAAGATTACAGGTTCTTCAAAAACCTGGTCAAGATTGAGCTTCACTTGCTTGGATCTGACGACGACAGGGAGATTGCGGGTTCTCCTTAAGACCTAGACTGGACTAAGCTTCACTCGCTTCAGTCCTAAACTGGGAGATTACAGGCTCTCCACTCAGACCTAGTTTCGATCGAGCTTCACACAATCGAGGACTGTGCTAGCTTGGATCTAAACTCTATGATCGATACTTCTACTATCGAGGAAAGTAGAGTCTTGGATCGTTACAACCTCTCGACGAACACAAAACCTAACAGACAGAACATAGGGTTAGGGTTTTTGGTTTTCGACGAACACACTAATGAAGAACTCTTTACAACGAGGGCAAAGAAGGCTAGAGTTCTTCTCTAAGCTCGGATATGGAATGGGCTTAGATTTCTAAGTGTGAAGGTTGCAGAGACGAGCTTCGATGGAACAGGAGCTCGGAGAACACTTAAACAAAAACTCGAAGAATGTTGAAAGTTGGGAGTGTTTGTTTGTTGTATGCGCTGAATGCTCAAGTAGTGTTCTACTCTTCTCCGTCTTGTTCCTTCACTATTTATAGGCGGAGGGTTGGGCAGGAGCCGTTGCTTGGTTGGTGGTTTGTCCCTCCTCCTCTCGACAGTACTTGCACAGGCCTGCTGCTTTTCAGACGCGCAGATTTGTCACTTTGCCGAAAATGGCTAAGTTCCAATTTCAACAGTAACTGGAGCGATCCAGTACTGTTGCGACACCCTTGTCGGCCTGGCAGTCAACTCCGTTGCTCCTCTCTTCAGTCGACACGTGGAGATCTTGCAATTAATGCGGCGATATTCAGTTGACTGGAGTTTGAATTGGAGCGGGAATTGAGCTGTCGCAATCTGTTAGGTAGGAGCTCGCTTCGCTTTAGATTTGTAGCGTTCGCTTCAAATGAGTTGCTTCGGGTCATACTGAAGTGTGTACTTGGAGAATAAAATTCCCGAGTATTACTTAAGTGATCTTTGACCCGTTTTGACTTTTACTGTAGCGCTCGCTTCGCTTTGCTTTAGTAGACTCGCTTCGATTCTACTGTAGCGCTCGCTTCGCTTCGCTATTCTTCGGCACGCTTCGCTTCGGCTCGCTAGACTTGCTTCGCTTGAAAAACACACTCAAGCGAGTGGCCTTCGCTTGGAAATCCTGCAGTCTAAAAACTAAAAGACTAAAGCAAAATAAAAAGCCATCCTAACAACATAGGCTTAGAAAAATTCTAACCTATTCTAAATCAATCAGGGTCGCTTGGGAATAAGATGCTTAGGGGTTTTGGGATCAAATCAAAACATATACATTTATTTTCAAGTGTCCCATTTGAGTTCCCCCTTAACATGTTATATCCTTAACAATTCCCAACACTTATTTTCAGGGATTTCCCAAAACTGAAATACACTCTAACATTAAGTCGATTTTCGGCCAAATTCCAACGAGAATCAAAAAATGGACCACAGGGTTTTATTCTACTCAAAGAGACGAAGAGATTGTTGGGTGGATCACTCATTTTGGTGGAGAAACGAAGGAGATATTCGCCGGAAAAATCGAACCAACCGAAAAATTGCAACTTCCGCAGCGACTTAAACTTCCAAATGCAATTTCCGGCCTCATCGGCGATCGGATTTAGATGAGTGACATACCGTTGGAAACCTCTAGAAGATTAGAACATGTTTCTGGGTGGTTCAATCCAATTTGGTTGAGATTTGAGTTCAAAATTGGCAAAAGTGCATAACAACAATCGAAAATTCATTAAAATGACTAGAATAAGCATATTATGTCGATTTTGTTGCATTTTAGAGATCATTCTGATGCATTTTCATTTCAAATTTATACGAGGCTCTAACTTTTCATATTAGTGTTTAGTTTTCCATTCAAGTTAAGGTTTAACTTTCCTACATGTTAGGGTATAGATTCTCATACAAGTTAGGGTATCGATTCTCCTACAAGTTAGAGTATAGATTTCTCAAATAGGGTTTAGCTTCCCATATGGGTTAGGGTTTAGCTTCCCCTGCAAGTTAGGATTTAGCTTTTTATACAACTTATGTTTTGGATTCTCATACAAATTAGGGTTTAGATTTCCTTAATGGGTTAGGGATTTAGTTTCGATTCTTGATACACATTAAACAAATTTTATATATTATGTTTTTGTATTTATATGTTTCTGAATGCATAGTAAACATATTTTGCTTCAATTATATTAGATTTTGATGCATTATATTTTTTAGGTGGTACATATGTTAATGATGATTGTCTTAAAGACAAGTTCGTTTAGCAAAAATCGAGTATCTTAGATGGCGAGCATGTCCCTTTGTGTGATAATGATAAGAAACCTTATTTTATACGAATTCCTTTTAAGAATATTGCAGCATTTAAGAAAGGTTGTGCAATGAATCAAATTTTTCTTTATTTCTTGTTTTATAAGAGGACTAGAATTGTACCCCCGCGATGCAGGGGTTTACTCGATCGAGAAAGAGTGTAGCAAATACTCCTATCAATTATTTAATCTATGTACTTTTTCTTGTTTTGGACAATAATTGGTCTCTGCATGTCTATTTTTGTACACTACTTTACCATTGTAGTATTTTATAATTTGACATCACTACTATCATTTATTTATAAAAATACATCATTTATAATAAAATAAATCTTTAACACTACCATATTTCTCGTATTTTCAGTTGCCATGTATAAATGAGTAGTAGTATGACTATAAATATAAGATAAAAATTAATTTTATATTGGTGTTAATGAAATACATTTGACTGAAATTAATAGGCTAAGTTGTTATTTGACAAAAATATAAGCTAAATAATTAATTTATAAAATAAAATTATTAAAGCACACATATCAAGAAATTTGGAGGGAAAACGTAGAATGAGTATTTTGTTTTAGTATATATATATAGATTGCAACAGTTTCTCAATATTGTGCAACATATTCTGAAAATTGTGCAATCAGTTAAAGAAAATTTTGTTTTCTTATAACTTCTATTATGATGCAAGTTACAATTTATATGCAACATGAACTCCACTTTCATATAAAATTCATATTTATCGTTCATGACATAGATAAAATAAACAGAATATTTTATACTCACAATCATGTGAAATGTCCATTTTGACTTTCGGGAAATAAATTATGTCCGGTAAGATAAGTTACATAAATTATGTCCAATTTTTGCATTTTCGGACGAAAATACCCCTAAAAGTTTTGACAAATTTTCACAAGTCTCTCGGCTTTTCCCCCCCTTCAGCTCGAAAGTTTGAGCTGAAATTTTTGGTGAAATACTTCTCTCTCAGCTTCTCTCTCTCTCTCGAGCGAACACTTAGAAAATTTTGGAGTGCTAGCTGCCGTGAAAAATTTGGGGGAATCGCCGTGAGGAGCTCGCCGTCGTCGGTGAGTTCGTGCCCACGGTACTATCCTCCTCTCTCTCTCCCCCCCTCAATTTCTTCCCCTCTCCCTCGAACTCCGGATATCACTCTCCCCTCGGTTTAGGTTTCTGCTCCCACCGTCCTAATTGACGACACGCATCGCCGTTGCCGGAGCTTTTTTCCCCAAATATCGTAATGTTACTCCCTCTCTCTCTCTCTCTGGCTCTCTCTTCCCTCTAGATTTATGACTTCCCCCACGAATTAGGGTTCTGCAGCTGCAGGGCACTTCGCAAACTCTCTCGAAATCCCGTGCCGTACCTTACGCTCTGCTCGTTTCGGTCGCCGCTTCCTTGTGATACTTCATTCTGTCGTCTTCTCAGGCGCGAGCGAACAGGAGAAATTGATGATTCCGTTTATGAAATCAAGGGCGGAAAGAGGATCGAGCTGCTGCCTGATTATTCCAAGGATGAATTCGTCGTGCCTGAGAAAGTATGGTTCTGGCCTTGGAGTTCGAAACATGGAAACTCCTCTTCGTCTCAGGTGACGATGGGAGATGTTTGGACGAAAGCAGTTGCTTGATTTGTTTCTTAATGGAATATGCATTTACTTGCCAATTTGCCAATTTGAACTATCGGTTGATTGTATTCTCTGCGTTATCCACAAACATTCTGAGTGTTGTGAATTAATATTTGATGATTCTCCTCTCATTTTAATGCTACCTGTCGTCTCCAGTTTTGGTGTTCGTAAATCGCAAGTGAATCTGCGATTGAAATGATCTATATGTAAAACGGATGGTGTATTTGCTTTGGCTAAATGACTGAATCCCCCCAAACTACTCTTACTCTGTAGAGACATTCTGAAATTGTTATTCTGCATTATCTGTGTGTTTTATTAAGCTTTCCTTTAAACAACGAGATCATTCTTTGTTCGAATCAAAGGAGCTATAACTCAGTGAAGATTCTCACTATGCATAATGTTCTGATTTGATATATCTT
This sequence comes from Thymus mandschuricus, assembly GCA_029379335.1. NCBI lineage: Eukaryota > Viridiplantae > Streptophyta > Magnoliopsida > Lamiales > Lamiaceae > Thymus > Thymus mandschuricus. Next base: position 7,315,343 of record CM057074.1, read on the forward strand.
AGAGTTTCCTTCCTTGTTTTAGTGAATAAATGCCTGACTAAACATTAGTATAATATGTGGATTGATGAAACACTATTTGCTCTGCTTATGATCTCAAGTTGTGTTACATTACTTTTTGCTACCCTTCCATGGCAATGGCTTAATTTTCTGTCTTGAACACTGCCTTGAATTCTCAGATAGTGCAGAAGAAACGCTCGAAAAGTGTCTATATCTCCAATGTCAGGAAACTGAAAACTAGCGAGCTAGAAGCAACTCATGCTCCTGCATCTTCTGAAACTGTTTCTGAGATAACTGTCGAGGCTTCATCATGCTTTTCTACTGACACGAGTGGGCAAAGTCATAGCAGTAAAACTAGGGCCAAAGATAAGCAAAGGACACCAGCTATGCCCACTCACATGGGGCACAAATCTGCAGCCATTATGAGAGTTCTTTATGATGGAAGTGCTTCTGAAGTGATGATTCGTCAGTTGCTCGGAGATAGCCCTTCCGCTAGCAAAGCCTTGAGAATGTAAGTATCAAACTCTTCTTGTGTCCCAGTCCTAGTCATAGTATTACATATTTTCTGCACATTGTACTAAGTCTTTGATATATATTCTAATTATTGGCATGAGTTAGTTTCTAAATGTCGGAAGAAGTGCTAAAGCTTCGTCTGGAGCAGCATATCATAGTTTATGATAATACCAGTTTCTAAGAGGATCTTTATAGGGGAAATTTTTATACCAAAATTTGATCACTGCAAGAAAATTGGGCCATGAATCAGTATAATTATGAATATCAATCAATCAAACCTTTGTTAGGTTGTAGTCCCTACAGCAAAGTTTCAGAATGTTGTGATAAATCTTTGGTATTTGATTAATGGGATGGATTAGTTTCTAAAACCTTGTAAAACTAAACAAAAGCTTCCTTAGAGCAGCTCTAACTGAAGAGAGAACCAGTTCTTAACATGATCTTTAGGGGAAAATGGGGGATCTAGACATACAAAGTTTTGATGTAAAGTAATATGCATAAAGATCATACTCTACTCCCTTATTTCTTTAACCAAGATTGACATCCTCCTCCAACTATTACTGAATTTCTCTTTAATTTTGCTTCATTTCTACATCTTCGAACATACCGATTCCTTCTATAAAAAACCGTTTCATCATGAACTGTGTAGGCTGCTGAGGCTGCAAGCAGTGAAGAGATTTGGAGTTGGAGGGCGTTCCCATTCTTATATTTACATGGTAACTACTAACCATTGGAACTTACTTAAACTAATTAGCTGATTTCTTGATTTCTCTACTTGCAATGTTAACCTTACCTGTTCCTTTTCTCTTCCAGATTGCATAGCCTGATACACACAAGAATCAAGTTATATGCCCAGAGCAAACCCCAGTCGATACAATGAAAGATTTGGAGGTAAGAAATTTATTGCATTCTATCATGTATTCGACCTTTGGTTCCATACACTATTACTTAGTTATACGTGTAAAGCATTGATTGGGGTCATAGAGTTAAAATTACCACTAGCAATTAGCATAAATTGACAAAGTGCGTAAATAATGTGCATAATGTTGTCAAGAACATATATGATGATGATGAGTAAGGTAAAATTTATGACTCTTCAAAAGATGATTGATGAACTCAAAACATATTAATTTATGACTTATGTGGAATTTGATAAGTAAATTTTGCTATGTATATTACAGGGAAGGGAAGCTTTTTGTTATGACTGTGAAAGAGGGAGATATTAAACGCGAACCATTTGACAATTTGACAGCATTTCCTTCGGCAATTGGTGCTTTGGTAAGCTTGAAGCAACTTCACTTGTCAAGCAATAAGTCGGCGAGGAAGACAACTTTACTTTTGTGTTTTGGTGAAATCGGAACAAGAACTATGGGATTTGGTCATGTGATTTTGGGATTTTGTAGTAGATTTGTTTGGATGATGAACAATTATGTTTATATGATACCATTTTGTGTTTTTCGTGAATGAAAAGCTAAACTTAATTTTTGGTATTTCATTGTATGCATATATGTTTTTCATAATTGTTTCAAGTGTACTAAGTATAAAAGTTCCAATAGTTCCAATTGTTCCAACTGTACTAAGCATAATAGTTCCAATATTTCCAATTGTTCCAAGTGTACTAAACATAATAGTTCCAATTGTTCCAAGTGTACTAAGTATAAAAGTTCCAATAGTTCCAATTGTTCCAACTGTACTAAGCATAATAGTTCCAATATTTCCAATTGTTCCAAGTGTACTAAACATAATAGTTCCAATTGTTCCAAGTGTACTAAGTATAAAAGTTCCAATAGTTCCAATTGTTCCAACTGTACTAAGCATAATAGTTCCAATATTTCCAATTGTTCCAAGTGTATTAAACATAATAGTTCTAATTGTTCCAAGTGTATTAAGTATAAAAGTTCCAATAGTTCCAATTGTTCCAACTGTACTAAGCATAATAGTTCCAATATTTCCAATTGTTCTAAGTGTACTAAACATAATAGTTCCAATTGTTCCAAGTGTACTAAGCATAATAGTTCCAATAGTTCCAATTGTTTCAAGTGTACTAAGCATAATAGTTCTAATTGTTCCAAGTGCTTTCGTTCATGCTATATAGTTCTGATTAACACTTGGAACTACTGTAACTATTTTCAAACATAATTGCAAAATGTTCTAACCACCAAGAGTGGATCTTTCCATACGATCTATCTTTATCATAGGTATATAGTAATGCGGCATTCAATAATCCAACAGAAACTGAATGTAATAATTCCAAATATTTGTGTCATGTTCATATATTACAAAATATCCAACATCTCTAGCTATAAAGTTTTAAAATATGGTTAGAATCCTAGTACTACTCAAAACACCTACAATCAAAAACCAAGAAAAGAAAAGCTCCAAATATTTGTGTCTTGATAGCACCCTTGATCTTCAACATTGCCCTAGCTCCGAACATCTCTCTCCAATAATTAGCTTGTTATTTCCACCTGCTTCAAGAGCTGTTAATTGTTACTTGTTAGGTATTTGGAGATAATAAAAGCAATGGAGTAGGATATGAAATCATCAATTTGTGCAAAAGCATGATAAAGGAGAAGGGGTGTATTAGTGTATACTTATAGAACAAATTCCTATACGAACATAAGCCGCAATTTGTTCACCTGCATGAGTTTTAATGCTTTGTCTCCTTAAAAAATTTTAGGATAGATAGCAGCATAAATCATCATTATCTAATGGAAAGCAAAGTCGATAGATATAGGGCTCCTCCTACAATACAAGAAAATAGAGACGGCATCACTTAAAAGATCATGTGAATGGATGAAAGGTTAAGAATCCAGAACAATGCAACGAGAGCAAGATCATCGTTAATGTAGGGCTGAGCATGGAAAACCATTTAACATTTTGCCATATCCGCATATCTTTTACCTAGATCCAAACAAAGCATGAGAGGATCAATCAACTTGTTCCGACATTAATATGAAAAAACACAGTGCACGTTCAATCTTCCTTCATCGACATTCATATCATACTTTTGCCAGTCATGACTCAAGAGTCCTACCTAACGAACCTCGGACTTCAGTCTAAAAGCCATAAGTAACCACATATCATCTAACAACACGAGGGAGAAAACTCAATCTCGTAAACATATCAAGAGAACACGAATCCACACCGAAAGAAATCTAATCAATTCCAACAGACGGAAGGAAAAGCATCCATCTTATGAAGAACAAATATGTCGAAAACTCGAAGTAGAGATTCAGCTAATCATAACCAGAAGAATTCATACAAACCTTAATCTTACTCCCGAAGCAAACTAACTGCATAAGCTCTGAATCTACTAGATGAAGAAGAAGCAGCAGCAGGTATAAGATTAAATGCAACAAGACAACATTTTCAAATTTCACAAGACTCAAACAAATCACAATAAAGCACAAAATAAGGATTATTACTCTATTATAGTGATCATTCTTAGTTTCTATGATTCCGAGGTTGTTACACAGTTTCTTCCTCCAAGTATACAAACAAAGAAGCTCATAATCGAAACCATGCTTCTTCTTCCAAACATAGCCATTGTATAAACAATTCACCAACTTACTTTTTATCAATATATAACCATTTCAACCAGCACTAATCTCACCCCCTTTGAAATTGCAATGTTGAGATAGACGCTTGATTCCTCAAATCTCATCTTAGCAACGAAAGAACATGTAAACAGATATGAAAACTTCAAGAGTAAACTCTGCACTTTGATACACCAAGGTTTGTAGGCTGTAGAATTACATCAATATAGAATTCTAACGGCACTCAACTCGCCATTTAAGTTCTAAACATGTATTTGAAGGACAGTTTTAGATAGATGAATATATGTGGATTATAAGCATATACGTTTGTAAACCATCTCATATGGCAAGGAAAAATCGAAGCCAAAGTTTTTCGATCATCATTTTAATGAAAAGGCTTCTATGTGCTATAGTTTACCCAAAGCGTAAGAATCAGAGCTTAAAATAGAGGACAACTGCACTAAAATGTTTAGTACATGAGTCCCTTTCACCACAGCTAAGCCAAGTTATATGTACATTAGTTAAACAACAAAAACAGCCTTCAAGAAACTATCTTTCTCTCACACACACACACATAGATGCAAGTAGTTCTAAAGATTTATGCACCATTTTGGAAGGCCTCAAACATCACTATCGAAAGCAACAACAGAATTAACTACAGACAAAGAGAGGAAAGGGAAAAAACCATACTATAGCAAAGCTCAATCCAACATCACATAAAAGAATACAGCTCAACCTCTAAAACAAGAACCAAGAATTTCAAGCAATGAAAAATGCATGAACTTTATATGTTACAAATAAACCCAGAGGCCCCAAATTCCCCATTTCCTGCAGAGCATGTAGCTTATTCACACACACACACACACACAGAGAGAGAGAGAGAGAGAGAGGACCTGCTGCGCTGCTGACAAAACCTTTGCTTAAGGCCAGAAACAATCACCTTGGGAGATTTTGAATGCATTCCACAAACTTTATGCCTTGAATAGTAAGCCTTAGCATCACTCAAATCTACTCTACACCCCTCCACCTGACACCTAGGCGGCTGGCCGCCCTGCAAGGCAGCAACTAGCAGGCAGCGGTTAGGGTTTAGGCGTGGGCCGCTGCAACCAAATTGAGACAAAGGCATTGAAGAGCGAACAGGAAGAAGCTCGGTACCACGTCTCCGAAGCGGAGGAAGAGATTCTGCGGAAGATCGAAGCCGGAGTGGAGGAGCGGAGCACGGACCAATCCTACGCGAGCGGTCTCCTTGTTTTGACGATGCCGAACTTGCGGTGGAGGAAGGTGGGCGTGTCATCGGAGAAGAGGTCAATGACTGAGAGAAGGCAACACTCTACTTCACCAGGTTTCAAGACGGGGCGACCACCGATGTCAACTCCGCCGGCGGGGGGAACGAGAGGGGGAGAGCAGAGGGAGAGAATTTTTGGAGATGCGGCGTTTCAATTATCAAAAATTAGGGTTCTGAAGCTCGCCGCTCTTTTTTAGCAAAAAACTCAAATCTGAAAAATAAGGGTAATTTCGTCCAAAAATACAAAAATTGGGTATATTTTATAAAAGTTAAGTTTGTGGACAAAATTTATTTCTTAAATCTCAAAATGGACATTTCAAATAATGCCTCTATTTTATATATACCACACCAAATTCTTCAAAATTCAATTAAACATCATAATATTCTAGATAAAATAACACATGTTGAGAGGTTCATCCATGAAGTCATCGTCGGATAATTCTTTATCTTGAACACCTGATGCTTTTGTTTTGTTTTTTTTTTTTCCCTCTGATCCCGTCTTTGCTGCACAAATACAAAAATATTTAGCTTATATATGTAAATGCAATGTAATTAAGTGTTAAAAACTTCAACAATATTTCTCAAATATGCAATAATTATATACTACAATGTATATATATGTAGCATATTTTTTTAACCACCAATGAAAATATCTGGATAAATTTTTTATAATAAGCAACATATTTGATGCAATACGTGGAAAAACTACTTTAAAATTATAAATTACATATGCTATCCCATCACTTCTTATGTATACGAAGCTAATTTAGTTAATTCATGAATGAGAAATACAGTATATGATACAAATGAAGTCACAAAACTTAAAATCAATAGTTGAACATTAACTCGCAAATTGGTAAGAATCCTAGTTTCATACATATCTGGGCTACACCTCAACTTTCGTAAATATACTATAATCGTACCTTTCCTCTGCATCTACTCGCCATTTCCTCTGCATCTTCGTGGGTTACACATGATGCTTTGTTGGTGTGCCCTCCACCCCTCACTTTGCTGCACAAATACAAATATGCTATGATACATATTTCAATGCAATGTAACTGACGAAAAATGCAACACATTTCTACAAATATGCAACACAGTTTTCCTTTAGAACTTTTATCAAACGACTACTGAGCACAAAAACTAACGTAAACAGCCCCTCATTAGTGTCTCCTATTTGAACTTTTTTGCATCGATTACATTACAATATGCTACAAAAACTCGTATAACAACCATTTATAACCAATAATTTATCAAAATTTAGTATAAATCCAGTCACAATCGAAATTAGTTAAGAACCCTATTTTTTTTTTCTTTTTTGTAAATCTGCAAAATCGACACTAATTTCAAAATAATATAAACTGAAACTAACCTTCTACTCCTTTCTTTGCATTTGCTCGTCCTTTCATTTGCATCTTCGTGTGTTTTTTCTTCTCGATTTTCTGTATGCTTTCGCGTTTTTCTTCTTCAAATCGGCACACTTTCTCGCGTTTTTCTTCTCGATTATGGTTTTTTTTCTCTGCAAATGGCGTATGTGTTTTTGCAGGATATTGAATACGCGCGTTGATATGGTAGTAGATGAGTAGTTATGGTATACTTCTAAATTTATGGAGGCAAATCTATTTTCTTTATTTAATTATTAAATTTTTTAACTTGCTGGACAAATTTGTCCTCATGTTGCTTATTTCGAATATTTTATTCACAATATTAGTTTTAATCTCAGCCTTTGATTAACCACTAATCAATGGTTATTAGTAGTTTCTAGGTTTCACTAAAACAATAGTTTTCACCATAGTGCAACCATATATATATATATATATATATATATATATATATATATATATATATATATATATATATATATATATATATATAATCATAAAGACAAGAAGAGAAACCAAACGCACTCACATACAAAAAATTTTAAAATTTAAGAAAAATAATTGTTTGAGAAATATCAATAGCGTTAATGAAATAAATACCGCCAATCTCTAAACAACAAAACAATTTATCGTTAGAAAACTTTTGGTTCTTGTCTTCATGTCTTCTGAAAGTGACGAGCAAACAGTACTCCACTTTAGTAATGGTTAAAAGAGGGGAACATGAGAAGGGCAATTTGTACTTCAATTTCGGAACAAAATCAATTAATTGCAACTGCAAGCAAATCTATCAACTTTACCATGGAAGCCTCGTGGCTCAGCCGCGAGCACAGGGCGTTACTCCAGTTCCGATCCTTATCGCGTGAACTGTGCAATCTCGAACGTCAGCCTTACTACCTCCTATCTCTAGCATCTTTAGCTGAATCATCCTGGATAAGTACTCCCCTTGATGATTTTAAGAAACACACTATCAAAATGATTTTAAGTTCGATTTGGGAAATTGAAACCTTTTGTCGTTTGATAGATTCATAGAGATAGAGATAGAAATGGTTTTAGTGTGTAACAACTTCCCACCCCTATCCCCGTTCCTACCGTCCAAAACAGGCCTATGGAGTATAGCCAAGTGGTAAGGGCTCAAGAAAATAAATTGCAAAATATTAAGAAAATAAAATATTATTTTATTATGTATAGATAGATAACTACTGGATTAGAGTCATGGCAGTTTAAAGTTGTTATATAGGTATGGAAATTGCACAGAGAACGTCGTGGAAAAAAGGGTAGATTCATAACTGTAAAATTTACCGGGAAAAAATAATTGAATTTTCGCTTTGTTCTAGTAATATATTATTATATAGATATTAAAAATAATTATTTGATTTTTTTTTTGTTTGGGAATAAAAAAATTATATATAAACTTTAAAGGGTATTATTTTTGCATACCCCTTTTCAAAACTCTCATATACTCCCTCCGTCTCTTCCTAAGTGACTCATTTCCTTTTTGACTTTTTCGGCACGCATTTCCACCGAGACGTAGTACGGGTTTTACGATATAATTTTGAAATATTATTTCTTTTACGGGATACTACGAGTGTCGTAGTATCCCGTAAAAGAAATAATATTTCAAAATTATATCGTAAAACCCGTACTACGTCTCGGTGGAAATGCGTGCCGAAAAAGTCAAAAAGGAAATGAGTCACTTAGGAAGAGACAGAGGGAGTACAAAATACCACTCCTTTAAAAACAATGCACAAAATACCCCTTAATATCCATTTATCCATAAATACCCTTATCTTTGTCTATGTGCAACCCCAAAATTGCTATGGACACGTATTTTCTTTGTTTGATGTATTTATCCATTAATGATTTGTAAAAATGGGATAAAAATCTCGTTTTCACCAATTATGATCCTACGCTTCTAAAATGGTATCAGAGCCCATGGTTTATTTGGGAATTATATTTATTTATTATATATTTGATTATTAACTAACGGAGGAGACACCAAGTTAAAATGGATCGACCGGACTATTGTCCGAGTTGCGAGTGTTACAGAGAATATCTCCAATTTTTGGGGAATCGAAAGGCGTATGAACTTTCTCAATTAAGAGAAAGCGAAAGAATTCTCCGAGACGTTCGAGAGTATGCCACTCCCGACCAAATTTGGACCGGAGAAGGAGTGGTGCAGAGTTACTTAGATCGCCTTTGGATAAATTTTTATCTTGAAGGAGTTCTAAGGCGAGCTATGAGGAGGTTTCACCAAACTCATACTCATCCCAGATGACGGAGTCAACCGGAGGAGTTGGCCCTAATTTCCTAGAGATTGAACCAGATTCATCAAAAATCTCTAAGGATTTAAGGGAGATCCAGAAGACGGTACAAAACTACGGCAACTGCCAGTACGGAGTACCTCAACAAGTTGAAAAGATATCTTCTCAACAAGATGAAATCCTAAACATCTTGAAAGATATCCAACAACGAGTGGAGAAATTGGAACAACCCCGTTCCAGTTCCTTTAGAAGAAATTTCGTCTTTAAAGGCGAATCGAGCAGTCCCCAGACGGTACTGCCCATTAAGGATCCTAACCTGAAGGATCCAAAACAAGAATTCATAAACAGACTGATTCGTGATGGCAAATCTTGAAAGGATCGGTTTGGAAGATCTACAGGAGTTGGCAGAATCATTTGCTGACCTCAGAATGGTGGATCTAAAGGTGAACGAGAGAGAACCGGAGCAAAAGCCATTTGTTGAAACCGGATCTTCGTTCCATGAGCAGTTTGAGGATAGGAGTTATGAAGCTCACAGAATCAACATGCGTAATTCAAGGTGGAAGCCCTCCAAAACACAGGACACTCCTGTAGGAAAGGCAACAATGGAACCCATCCATCCATATGGAATTCATCTCAACCTCGACGATGTCAACTTCAACGAGAGAGAGGAAGCCATCGAGGAATGGAAAAATTCTATGACTATTGCAGCAACCACTCTTGATATGAGTCAAGATAGCTTTGCAAAAACTCTCGAGGTGAGCCTCGTGGGTGTGGTCAGGATTGCTTGGGAAGGAATGAGCCAAGATACAAGAGACAAGTGCCTAAAGGGAGACTATCAAAACATGGCTCCTTCCATGGCGGATGTATTGAAGCATCATTTCCTAGGGGAAGGATACTTCAAGGGATATGATGAAGAGAAAAAGAAGAAATACTTATTGGCGTTCTACAATCTGAGGCTCGTGGTCTTGGAGCAGAAGACGCTCAACAAGTTTTTAAAGCTCTTCACCTTATATCAACATCAATCTAGGATTGATGAAGAGAAGGCCAGGGAAATTTTCTTCCTAAAATTTCCAAGCCCTTGGAGAGAAATGCTTATTCGTGGATATACCCCAGGTATTCATGACAGCGTTGCTAAAAGGATGTCCTATGTGCATGCCAAGTTGATGGAATGGTGTCAACAAGCTACTGCACAGAAGAACGTGAAGAAGTTGAGGAGAATGAACAAAACCACCCTCAACTGTGAAGGCAGTGATCTACCAACGGTCATTGGAGAAGAACCTTCGGTGAAACGAAGGTATAAGAAGAATAGGTTCCAGCCCTATTCAAAAGAAGGAAAATCCAGGAGAAAATCTTGGAAGCCAAGAACTATGTGGTCCAGACAGAAGGCCGGATCATATAAGTATGGACAGAGAAGCGGTCCATCCAGGAGCAGATTTCAACCCAGAAAGACGGACCAGAAGACGGACCAGTCTCGGGGAAAATTTGCAGGCAAGAAAACTTTCAGAAAAGCTCATGCTAGAGCCAATGAAAGTTTCAAAGATTGCAACTGCTGGACGTGCGGTGCACTTGGGCATATCTCAACCAATTGCCCAGAGAACAGGAGGATGAATAGATTCGAGTCAACACCCGACATTGAAGACGCGATCTATTTCAAAGATCTGATACAAGTTTATCAGTTCGAGGATATACCCTCTGATGAGAATATATATGAAGCCGAAGAGGACTTCGACAGTGAAGATTCTGATGGATCCAGTGATTCAGAATCCAACTGAAGAAGAGGTGCATCATCAGGAATGTGAAGATAGAACCGGATATTCTAGCCGGACGATTATCTCACAAACCCAGATTGATAAGATCATGAAGAAGAACCTGAGTATACAAAGATATCAGGGTTTTTCAGCAGGAAGCATAGACCAAGTTCTAAGGAACTTTAGTCTAAAGAGTAGGAAGCACCATATTGTCTATGGAATCACCAGACGAGAAATGGCGCTACCGATCGAGCTTACGGGGAATCAAGTGGAGATGCAGTTGATTCCAGCAAGCGATATCCGGGAAGATCTATCAAAGATGAAACCGGAGGTTGCGGAAAAGATGAATTGGATCCATATCGGAGCAATTCAACTCGTGCTTAAATCAGCCTTGTTCGTAGGAGTCGATTCACCAATCGACATTGCCATATGCGACAGGCGAGTACGAAACTTGCAAGATTCGGTGATGGGAACCATCGCAGGAAACCTATGTGCTGGACAAGTGGTGGGGATTATCTATCCAAAGATTGCTTACAATCTTAACGACACCAGCTTCAGCAAAGCCCTGACGTTGTATCAGGACTTCAAAAGAAAGGATTTGGTGGAAGAAGGGAATAGACCTTATTCCATCACATATCAGGTATCCTATGCGCTTTCCAACTCCCATCATACTGAGTTGTTCTTGGGAAAGCAATTCATTGAGATACCAGATATCTTCAAGAAGGTGACAACGGCAATTTGTCCCGATAGAGTTGAGATTCCACGACTGAGAGACGTGGATATCCAAATTCAAGACAGGGTAATCATAAGACATGATCAAAGTCTTAGATTACATTCTGGAAGATTATCATTCCAGGGAGATAGGATTACTTCTCAACCTTTGGGAAGGAGCCTGAGTCTGAGACAACCTGCCCAACCAAGGTTGTTGGACTTCAACAAGACGGTTATTACCATCAAATGTCCAGAAGAATGGAGAGGAGTAACCACCAGATTTGATACTACAAGATGGGAAAATAATTTTCCTTGTAATATCTTGTATTATCTGGAACAACCGGAGATCCATCACTACAAAGCCATGATCGAGATGGGTGGATGGAAGGTTGAAGTCAAAGGCCGAGCAGGGAGAGAAGAGAATATTCTTATCCTCGGTCTAGATTTCCTCGAGAAATACAAGCCCTGGAGAAGCAGGGAAGGAGGAATGGAGATCACGATCAATGAGAAAAAACTATTGATCGAATGACAAGTCCATTCTCAATATACATTCCTATTGGAATGTTGTATGAGAAATATAAGGCAGAGTATTTTGCTGCCTATATTGATTCGGGTGCAGGAATATGCACAGCAAGACGTGAAATCTTCCCAGTAGAAATAGAGGAAGAACTACCACGGATTGCAGGACGAGATTTCTCCAAAAGGATCCTGATTCTATCAAAAGGAATCAAGGCCGTGGAAATCTTGATTGGAGGAGCAGGTCAGACGCCTTGGTATAAGGTTAAAACCCCTCCAATTTATTTTCATGATACCGGTGCAGATATCTTGCTCGGTAACAATTTCTTGCAGATGTTCAAAAGATATATGCAGGATAATGAGAGGCAGAGATTGGTGTTCACAACGAAGTGTGACCACAAAATCATTGTTCAACGATTGAGAGGAGCATTTAATCGACAAATGCCAATCAATTTTCGCAGCAAGCGTGGTGATGAAGGACTACTTCGGAACCCGAAAATGCAGGACCAGCGACGATTCAACGAAGCGTTGTTGGATTATAGGATCAAAGGGAAACTTAGCAAGAACGATGAGGAAAACGTTGCTAAGATCCAGATCCTAAAGGTATCTTTAATTTGTAAAGATATAGAAACTGATACACATGTATCATTGGAAGATGTCAAAAGGAAAATTGTACGTTGTTACAATGAGAATCCTTTGGCATGGTGGGAGAAGAATCAACTCAGAGCAACCTTGAAGGTCAAACCTGACAAGGTTCACGAGTTTGTTCGATACAGGCCGATCTTGATGAATATCAAAGATCAAGAGGACATGAAAGGCATCATCAAGGAGCACCTTGACATGAAGCTGATCGAACCAGGAAACTCACCATACAGTAGCCCATGCTTCTTGGTAAGGAATCATGGTGAGATTAAAAGAAATAAACCTCGACTTGTTATTAATTACAAAGGTATTAATGACATTTTGGAATTCGATGGTTATTTCATACCAAGTAGAGAACACCTTATTAACTGCATAAGAAATGCAAAGGTTTTCTCAAAGTTTGATTGCAAGTCAGGTTTCTACCAGATTCGCATGGAAGAAGGGAGTAAGAAGTTCACAGCTTTTTCTACTCCACAAGGACATTACGTTTGGAACGTGATGCCAATGGGGCTAGCTAATGCACCCCAGATTTTTCAGAGGAAGATGGATAATTTATTTAAAGATTATTCATCATTTATGTTCGTTTATATTGATGACATTCTCATAACGTCAAAAGATATGAATGAACACAATAAACATCTTGAGATCTTTGCAGATGTTTGTTACAGAGAAGGGCTAGTACTGTCTGAGAAAAAGGCAGTTATAGCAACCCGGAAAATGGAATTTCTGGGAATCGAGATCGATGAGACGGGGATTATTTTGCAGGATCATATCGTGCAAAAGGTGAAAGATTTCCCAGAAGATCTCAAGGAGAAGAAGCAACTTCAAAGCTTCTTAGGAGTTGTTAATTTTGCAGGAGCATTTATTAAAAATCTTGCAAAATACAGGAAGGTCTTTAGTCCACTTCTAAAGAAGGATGTTCCATTCATCTGGACTGAAGAACACAAAGAAGGAATGAGAGTATTGAAAGGAGTATGTGGGAACCTCCCCAAACTTTCAATGCCACAGGACGAAGATGATTTAGTCCTGTATACCGATGCAAGTGATCATTGGTGGGCAGCGGTCCTTACAAAGATCACACCAAATGGAGAAGAACCATGCAGATACTGTAGTGGTTTGTTCCAAGCAAATGAGGCCATCAGATGGCACATTAACGAGAAGGAATTCCTTGCAGTTCGAAAGGCGTTTAAAAAATGGCCTTTATTTTTATTAGCAAAGAAATTTACTTTGAAAGTCGATAACACACAGGTTAAGGCTTTCTTAAAAAACAAGATAGAATCTAAACCTGAAAAGGCTAGATTACTAAGATGGCAAGCTGAATGTCAATATTTCGTTTTTGACATTGTAATTGTGAAATCTCATGAGAATGTTCTTGCAGATTTCTTGACAAGAGATGGAGCCAACTGAATGTAGCTCTATCATGATTGCCCAGAAGCATCTCCGAGAGAACCTCGAGATGTTATCAAAAGAATGGGACGAGTGTGTCTTGAGGGCTGAACAAGCCGGAAAGATACAAGCTGTCGACAAGACGAAAGTCACCGACAGAATACAAGCTTGCAGGATGGCACAAACCCAGTGCTGGAATGCAGTACAAGCGCCACTCCTTCGGGCGTCCTCTAAGGAAAAAGAAGTGTTTCGGTTGCCGGCCCCTATAACGGCAGCAGAGGATTCAAATACCTCTAGCACAAGTCCTAAGTTGGTGGTATCTACTGATCCATCGGCCCAAGGAAAGGATGAGGTTCAGGTGTCCAAACCTGGATTATCATGTCAACCCAGCACCTCTGGGGTTAAAGAGGGAGAGATCAATCTTAGGCCAATGACTGGCAAATCTAAGGTTGATACTAACCAAGTTATTCAAGTTTCTCCATTTTGGCAGGCATATCAAGCTAGTTGGGAGAAGCTTCTTACAAGAAGGGGATTGAATCCAAACCATTGTATTATTGATGGTTCAGGAAAATATCCCAGGGTGTGGATGAAGCCAGGTGCAAATCCACATGATGTCAAGCAATGGTATGATTTTGGAGCTCTTGCTTCAGTTTCAACTATATCACCGGCGTTCGCAGAAATCAAGAATCTACCCAGGTGGATTCAAGAGGCTGTGTACGATTCATGGGCTAACAACGATCAACTTAGCCGAGGTGATGTTCTGGAGTTATACTTTATAAGTGCAGCTCCCGAACCAGCAGGAAAAGGGAATCACGAGGCCTTCCATTACATAAGGCTAAGGAGACCCGACGAGAGAGCCTTAAACAGTGTTAAGGCAATGAATGGAGATGCTCCACTCGTCTCCACCATCTCAGAAGATGAAATCTCAACTCGACGAGCTTGGGGTTTATGGGTCTGTCTCACAGCGATGGACAAAGTCAAATACCAGTTCAAATTTTATCAGAACTCGGTAAACGGATCTTTCCTGTTAAACACTATAACAGGAAAAACCACAAGATTCGCAGAGGAAGCTTTCGAAAGAAAAAGGACTCTGCTATGGGAGAACAAGCTGGTGGTGAGCAAAGAGACTCATCGCAAATACTGCAACATGGCTCATTTCGGTCATTGGGATGAACGCATTTGTTCGTCATGCCAAAACCAGAAGGAGCTGGAGTTCGGGAAAGGATTCAGGCCTAGAGCAGGTCGAGCCCGAGCCACCGACAAGAAGGAGTCCCATGCGGTTCCAGACAAACGAACGCCAAGGGCCCCGGGGAAAGGCTTTCCCAACAAAAGATAGTGGAGTCTGTGACTCTACTCAACAGGAGCCCCACTCAAAAAGAAGACGACAAGAGTGGGTTGCAGGAGAGTGACATTCCACCAACAATTTCGGTGGAATTCAAAATGGAGGTCCCAAACTCCATTCATTAAGTTGCATTATCAACACCTTTCGGTGGAGATAATGACAGAACAACCTCACCGGATGAATTATTATAACTTTCGGTGGATTGATTAATAAACTGGCCCTCACCACTACCCAAATTTGCGGTGAAGGAGGAAGATGCCAACGACTTTAGCATCCGAGGCAATAATGCAGGATTTGGTAGATGCAATTCAGCATCTATATAAAGAGAAGAATGAAGGAGGAGAAGATCATCGAACATTTTCTTCAGCTTCTTCAAAATAAACTCTGTAATAGTTTAGTTTTCTTTTGCATGAGTGTTTCTATTTCCGCTACCATAGGTAGCTAAACAAGTTTGTCTCCTCCCAAAAGGAGATGATCTTTATGTAATAAATAGTTTATAATTCCCTAATAAAATTTTGGGCTTTCTGCTCATCACCTGTCGCCAAATTTTAATTCTTGTATTTACCAACAAAATACTCTACGCCCCGGGTAGAAAACGAACGAGGGCTGTGCTGTTTGCTGCTGAAGGAATTCGTGGCTGGAACCATCCGGTGCTCCGCGTGGTTGGAATGCGTTTGCCGTAAAACCCAGACGGATAGGACCCGGCAGCAACTCGGTCAAAAGGTATGAAGTTGGTATTTTACAGAAATTTTAATTTTTCGGAAGAGTGATGGGCCTGTTAGTATTTGCATGGCTAGGAGTGGAAATATACAAAAACAAAGGGAAATACATTGTATAAAGGGTATTGATGACTTTTTGGGTATAGAAGGGTAGTTTGTGTATGGTTTTATTTTGAGGGGTAGTTTGTATATGGTTGGTTTGAAGAAGGGTATTTGAATTTTCTACCCAACTTTAAAATGAACCATTTTTAGATTAGTTCATTTTTAGATTGGATTCTCTACAACCGCAAAAATTAACTGGTCCTACTACTTCCCCAAGTTTTCTTGCATAATCAAAGTATTTTAAGATGCTTTCTCTAGTATGAACCGAGCTGGCCCTCGACGGATTCAAACAAATCGCGAATAGACTTCAATGTCTGTAGAAACAGTGAAGTATGGTATAATCGGAGTTGGAATGATGGGAAGAGAGCATCTCATCAATCTCTACCATCTCAGGGATGAAGGTGTAGCTGTAGTTGCCATAGCTGATCCTCACCTCCCTTCCCAACAGCAAGCCCTCCAACTCTCTCACTCTTTCAACTGGCCAATTCGGGTACTACTCGACATATGCTTGAATACTGCTGAATCTTTATACGATTTTGAAGTTCCAGTTTCCTTTTCATTCGAAAAAATAAGATTCTCAATTTGTCAGATTATTTCTGGTTCGATTGAGCGACGAAGAGAATTAATCTGCATATATGTTGGTGGACTGTTTGATTGTGTGATTTGGTGTAATATTTTTTTGAAGGTGTTTTGTGGTCACAAGGAGCTGTTGGATAGTGGATTGTGTGATGTAGTTGTTGTATCTACTCCAAACATGACTCACTATGAAATCTTGATGGATATTATCAGCCATCACAAACCCCACCATGTGTTAGTGGAGAAGCCTCTCTGCACCACTGTTGCACATTGCAGACAGGTTAGCTTTGTTATACCACAATGCTGTGCATGCTTATGGTGGTTCTGTGTACAAGTTAGAAGTAAGAAGTAAAATGTTGGATCAATGAAATAACTGAAAATTGAAGGATATCTGACTGAGAGGAGTAATGTTGGATCGATGAAACACGCACCTGATTTGATTTTATTGCTGTATAGATAGGTATTGCCGGTTTTCTGTGAGTAGGATGTAGAACCGGGGGCCTCATATTGCTTCATCTTATTGAATTGTTGTTGCTAGTTGCTCCACTTATCCCTGTGGTCATGAGTTGCCACTAAGATTGTACATTCTTTTCTATCAAATGTTTGATTTTCAGAGTGCTCAAGAATTGGTATGGAGCAGCCATAATTGTTTAGATCAAAATACTCCCCCAAGTTCATGTTGAGTTAGATGAATAGTTTGATTTCGTCATTCTTCATCGATATTTCTGTGAGCTAGTAACTAGAGTGGCTTAATTGAGTTCACTCACTGCCCTGCCAATGATTAAAATACAGTTACACACCCCCACAAATGGTTCAACATTTTGTAACTGGTTTCAAGTGACTGATTGGGATTTTGAGTGGTTGACCTTGATTGGTAGGAGCAACGTTTTGATACAGCCATCTATTTCCTAATATCATTTTTAGTCTATTATGCTAATAGCTATAAGTAAATAAAGATGAGAATGAGAACGGGAACTCTTCAATTAATACGCAGAACTCCTTTGTGCGTAAGCGATATCCGTGATGCATATCATATGGTGCCAGAACCCCATGACAAAGTATGAAACTAACGTATCATCTTGCACTTTATCTGCCTTGTTCGTTATATATAGGCCCATATTACTACGATCTTTGTATACAAAAGTATTCACATTCTTTAATCAATTATCTGGCATCATGTTTCAGGTCATAGATGCTGCTAAAATCAGACCAGATATGTTAGTACAAGTTGGGTTAGAATATAGATACATGCCACCTGTTGCTAAACTGATTGAAGTGGTTAATGGTGGAATTTTAGGACAAGTAAAAATGGTGGCTATCCGTGAACACCGGTTCCCATTCCTAGTCAAGGTAATCAAGTACTGCTGTATATGTCTGGCTTTTGCCAAGCAAGATTCTTGATCTTTTATACTGTAGGTCAACAATTGGAACCGGTTCAATTGTAACTCTGGGGGAACTCTGGTGGAGAAATGCTGCCACTTCTTCGATCTCATGACGCTATTTGCTGGTGCTAATCCTGTGCGCGTCATGGCTTCTGGAGCTATTGATGTAAATCATAAAGATGAGATTTACGACGGGAAGGTAATTCTTCAACTTCGAATTTTCATAGTTGTAGCATGTAAAGTTTTATATGATTGATTGGACTGTTGAATGATTTCTTCTCTGGCTTTGCTGCTTATTAATGTATTACTAGTATTGGCATGGCATGAATTGAGTCACCTTATCTGAAGAATTGCGCACTAGTCCTAGCTACTTCTGGTTATAAGAGAACCATGTGCACTAAAATAAGGGAAACAGTGATCTTACTTGGGCAAGTTACCTAATTATACTTTATTTCCTGTATCTTCCGGGGGTTTAATGTACGTATTAATGTTTGAGTCCTAAAATGTTTGATAACCAGCCAGTGCATTGCAAACATGGCTTGCTTTTATGATTTTTGTGCTCCTTCAGATTGGAAAATATTTAAATTAAGAGAAATTGTTTATTGATTTTTGAGTTCCCATATCAAAAGCCCAAAATTCCGTATCAAGCATCGAAGCTCCTCTATTTCTCAGTGATGATTCAAAACTTGTTGAGGAAGTGAACACAAAAAGGGTGTGAGAATCTCGGTTCTGATACTTTTGCTACTCGCTATGCTAGGTATCCGTATGGTAGAAAGTGAGAAGATGAAAGATAAAATGCATTGATTAAGGCAGTTCGTATAGCCTTCTGCAAAGTTAATTGAACTTAAATAATTTCACTCTTAGAATCTAGTTTGTACCTCCTGCATCTGAATTAGTAGTCCTTATTTATTTGCATCCACCGAGTTCTGGTGTGTGAATGATTAACATGGGTCGTGTGTGGTCTGTTCAAACTGATACAGCCATGAGTCTGACTGAGTGCTACGGATTGTGAGAGATAGAGGAAGAAGAGGCAGCTCTATTCTTCCCTACGATGGCATATGAGAGGACTGTAGTAAGAGAAAGAGAGAGTTGATGGAAGAAGACTTTCACAACACTTTTTTAAAATTCAAATCCAACTTTCCTTTCCATTAAATAGTTTTCTCTATTTATTGAGAATTAACTTTTAATTAGAAAAGAAACTATGACACACCAAATATAAAGAAATCCTAATAATACTTATGCCAACTAAGTAGGAAAGTAGTAATAAATTAAATCACTTAAAATTAAGGACATCTTTTTTGGCTGAATATTGAACTTCAAGATTGCATCAGAGACATAGTTGCTTAACTGTGTATGCTTCTCGGTACACTTTTTCTTTACTCGAATCACATTTTTACTGCACTGTTAGTTCCGAATATGTGATTAATTTTTAAAATTTTGGTCCCTATGTATTGTGAGAACCTATCATTTTGCAGTCGTACGTTGTAAAAGTAAATTGTATTTGTAAAGGGTGGACATTAGAAAAATATCTTTCTTAATTTTGTACAATTTTCTTAAACTAAATGATAACTAGAGAGAGAAGACGTTACAAAAGTTTAAAATTCTCTGGCATTTGTTATCTCCCTAAAGAATTTTAAGACTGGAAATTCAAGACTGTAGGCTCAGTACACTTGATGGCTGCATTACACACATTGAGATCTGAGATTAGAGCAATAAAAGGCAGGGGAGAAAGGGAAGTGGACACATTTCGATCAGTTAACAGAAAAGAACAAGAGGAGTAAAGATCGAGCCATTTTTAACTTTTAAAGGGCAGGAGTGCATGGATCTTTTGGGAATGGATCACGAAAGAACAAACTCTCCTATGTTTCTTTTGCTTTCTTAACAATTATCACATTGTCAGTTTCTTGTTTCTGTAGGTACCAGATATAATTGATAATGCATATGTAATCGTGGAATTTAAAAATGGTTCACGAGGCATGCTTGATCTCTGTATGTTTGCTGAAGGCAGTAAAAATGAACAAGAGATATCTGTTGTTGGTGACATGGGTAAGGTAATGAAAATCTTCATTCATCAGCACCTGTCTGTTATGCTCATGTCGAGCCCATGATTCATAGTGCAATAATTAGCTTACTCCCTATAGAGTAGATTGTTTAGGCATCGGTTTTAGATCAAATTCTGCAGGGTGAGGCATTTGTCCCAGAAGGCATAGTCCGTTGGGGCATTCGTGCAGAGGGAAGAGATGGCGTTAAGACATTTAAAGCTGGGGATGGTCGTATAAAGTAAGTCTCTCAAATACAAGTCACAGATGGATCCATTAGAACTTCATTACATTGTCACATATATTCACTACGTACTAGGTATGATGGGCTACATCATGGATCTAGCTATCTGGAACATCTTCACTTCTTATCAGCAGTAAAAGCAAAGGGTACACAAGCTCCGGCAGTAGGTCTACACGATGGATTGGTTTCGGTAGCCATAGGAGTCGCAGCTCAACTGTCGATCGAAAAGGGCCAATTTGTAACTATTGACGAGGTCATGGAATAACTGAATAAGTACATTTGTTATTTTTATTTTATTTTTTTATTTTTGGAGAAGGTACAAATACATCCTAAGATTTATACGTTTAGGTTGCGTTCTCCTTGATGCGAAAGAAAATGAGAGAAAAGAGTAAATCACCCTATAAATTCCACCCCTTTTTTCACCTTTTCTATTTTTTCTTACTTCATTTGCACTACAATGGAGAGAAAATATTATCTCTCCAATTTGGTGTTGTAAATATTTTCTCCAATTTTAGGAGTAAAATCCCCCATCATTGATAAAATGTGAGAAAAGGTGAGAAAAATGGTGAAATTTATAGGGTAATTTTTTCTTTTCTCTCATTTTCTTTTGCATCAAAGAGAACGTAACCTTAATACAAAACACCTCTGTTGGTCCCGGATTGTTAGAGGAAAAACACGTAGAGGGGGGGGGGGGGGGGGGTGGTTGAATACGTGTTTTGAAGTTTTTCAACTTCTTTTCCAATAACTCAGAGTGTCAAGTAAAGCACTCGCTTCAACTACTAAGACCTAGCAATGAGCTAGATCTACAGAGTTAGCAAATCTCTTGACCTAAGCAAGAGCTTGACCAAGAGTGAGACTTTACTCGAGATGCGGAATTCGGTGAGCTAATCTTTCTTAAGTAATTGAAAAATCAGATTAGGTTTGTTTACGATGCTTGTGCAAATGTATAATAGAAACAGTAAACAAGTAGAGAGATTAGGGTTTAGAGATACGACACATCGATTTAGAGTGGTTTGGTGATAAAACACCTACGTCCACTTGTTGCACGAGGCAACTGGTTCTCTTCACTCAAGAACCTTGAGGACTTGCAGGCTCCTCAAAAGTCAAAGTCAAGATCGAGCTTCACTTGCTTGGATCTGACGACAACAACTGGGTGATTACGGGTTCACCACAAAAACCTAGACAGGACTTAAGCTTCACTCGCTTCAGTCCAAAACTGGGAGATTACGGGTTCTCCACTAAGACCTAGTTTCGATCGAGCTTCACACAATCGAGGACTGTGCTAGCTTGGATCTAGACTCTATGATCGAGGCTTCTATTATCGAGGAAAGTAGTGCCTTGGATCGAAACAACCTAACGACGAACACAAAAACCTAACGAACAGAACTTAGGGTTAGGGTTTTTGGTTTACGACAAACACACTAATTAAGAACTCTTCACAACAAGTGCAAAGATGGCTAGAGTTCTTCTCTAAGCTTGGATATGGAATGGGCTTAGATTTCTAAGTGTGAAGGTTGCGGAGACGAGTTTCGATGGAACTGAAACTCGGAGAACACTTGAAACAAAGACTCGAAGAATGCTGAAAGCTGGGAGTGTTTGTTTGCAGTATGCGCTGAATGCTCAGGTATTGTTCTACTCTTCTCCGTCTTCATCCTTCACTATTTATAGGCGGAGGGTTGGGCAAGAGCCGTTGCCTGGTTGGTGGCTTTGTCCCTCCTCCTCTCGACAGTACTTGCGCATGCCTGTTGCTTTTCAGACGCGCAGATTTGGCACTTTGCCAAAAATGGCTAAGTTCCAAGTGTAACAGTAACTGGAGCGATCCAGTACTGTTGCGGCGCCCTTGTCGGCCTGGCAGTCAACTCCGTTGCTCCTCTCCTCTTTCGACACGTGGAGATCTCGCAATTAATGCGGCGTTGACTGGAGTTCAAATTCGGAGCGGGAATTGAGCTGTCGCAATCTGGTAGGTAGAAGCTCGCTTCGCTTTAGAACTGGAGCGTCCGCTTCAAATGAGTCGCTTCGGGTCATACTTGAAGCGTATACTTTGGAAATAAAATTTTCGAGTATAACTTAAGTGATATTTTGACCCGCTTTGACTTCTACTGTAGCGCTTCGCTTCGCTTCGCTTCGCTTCGCTTTAGTAGACTCGCTTCGATTCTACTGTAGAGCTCGCTTCGCTTCGCTATTCCTCGGCACGCTTCGCTTCGGCTCGCTAGACTTGCTTCGCTTGAAAAACACACTCAAGCGAGTGGCATTCACTTGAAAATCCTGCAGTCTACAACCTAAGCGACTAAAGCAAAAATAAAGAGCCTTCCTAACAGTATAGGCTTAGAAAAATTCTAACCTATTTCTACATCAATTAGGGTCGCTTGGTGTTGGGAATTGTTAAGGACTAAATTGTTAAGGGGGAACTTCATGGGACATTTGATAAATGAAGTCTTTTGTTTTGATTAGATCCCAAAACCCCAAGCGTCCTTTTCCCAAGCGACCCATTTTGATGTAGTTAATAGGTTAGAATTTTTCTAAGCCTACACTGTTAGGATGGCTCTTTTATTTTGCTTAGATTAGGCTTCAAAAGTTCAAGTGAAGGCCACTCGCTTGAGTGTGTTTTCCAAAGCGAAGCAAGTCAAGCAAGCTGAAGTGAAGCGTGCCGAAGAATAGTGAAGCGAAGCTAGCGCTACAGTTCAAAGCAAAGCGAAGCGAAGCGAGCGCTACAGTGGAATCAAGTGAACCCACTAAAGCGAAGCAAAGCGTGCGCTACGAAGAAAAGCCGAAGCGAGTCAACACGAGTCAACGCGTGTCAATATTCACTTAAAAAGTTTCTCGGGAAAATTATTCCCAAGTGACTCACTACAAATATGACCGCGAAGCGACTCACTTTAGAGCGGCCGCTACAACTTCAAAGCGAAGCGAGCCACTACCTACCAGAAAGCGACAGCACAAATTCCCGCTCCGGATTTGAACTCCAGTCAACAGGAGATCTCCGCATTAATTACGAGATCTCCACGTGTCGAAAGCGGAGAGGAGCAGAGGAGTTGACTGCCAGGCTGACAAAGACGCCGCAACAGTACTGGGTCGCTCCAGTTACTGTTAAACTTGGAAGTTAGCCAATTTTGGCAAAATGCCAAAACTGAGCGTCTGCAAAAGCTTCTGCCTGCGCAAGTACTGTCGAGAGGAGGAGGGACAAGGCCACCAACCAAGCAACGGATCTTAGCCAACCCTCCGCCTATAAATAGTGAAGGATGAAGACGTGAAGAAGTAGAACACTACTTGAGCATTCGAGCGCATACAGCAAACAAGCACTCCCAGCTTTCATAGCAATCTTCGAGTCTTTGTTTTCAAGTGTTCTCCGAGTTTCCAGTCCATCGGAACTCGTCTTCACAGCCTTCACACTTAGATTCTAAGCCCACTTCAAATATCCAAGCTTAGAAGAAGAACTCTAGCCAATCTTTGCATTCACTGTAAAGAGTTCTTCATAGTGTGTCGTCAACCAAAAACCCTAAACTTCGTCTGTTAGGTTTTGAGTGTTGTCGTTAGGTTGTCCAGATCCAAGGCCCTTCTTTCATCGATTGAAGAAGCCTCGATCGTAGAGTTGAGATCCAAGCTTACACTTACATCGTTTGTGTAAAGCTCGATCGAAGCTAGGCTGTAAGGAGAGCCCGTAATCTCCCTGTCTGTCTGACTGAAGCGAGTGAAGCTTCCAGTCTTTGTTAGGTTTGTGTAGTGAACCCGCAATCACTACGTCTGTCGTTTGATCTAGGCAAGTGAAGCCCGATCCCGACCAGGTTTTTGAAGGACCCGTAACCTTCAAGTTCTTGAGTGAAAAGAACAGTTGCCGTCGTGCAACAAAGTGGACGTAGGAGCGTTATCTCCGAACCACTATAAATCTCTGTGTCGTATCTCTCTTACCTTAATCTCTTTACAGTATTCGATTATCCATTGCAC
Source organism: Thymus mandschuricus (assembly GCA_029379335.1). NCBI lineage: Eukaryota > Viridiplantae > Streptophyta > Magnoliopsida > Lamiales > Lamiaceae > Thymus > Thymus mandschuricus. The sequence continues at coordinate 7,339,666 of CM057074.1, forward strand.
GTGCATATAAACAAACTTAACTTGGATTTTCAATTACTTAGGAAAGATTATAGCTCACCAAATTCCGCACAAAGAGTAAAGTCTCACTCTTGATCAAGCTCTAAGCTTAGGTCAAGAGATTCGTGATTGCTTTTGATCTAGCCCTCGGCTAGGTCTTAGTATTTCCAAAGAGCACTTTACTTTATACTCTGAGTTAAGGAATTGAAGTTGAAAAACTTCAAAATACGTATTCACCCCCCCCCCCCCCCCCCCCCCCCCCCCCTCTACGTATTTTTCCTATAGCAAACCGGGACCAACAAGTGGTATCAGAGCAGCGGTTCTTTCGAGCCTCTGCTTTGCATATCCGAAGTGAGTCCCCACTCACTTCACGTTGTCTCACTGAACCGGATCCTATTTTCCTAAGTGCATCAAAACCTCACCCACGCATATTGCATTTACTGCTGATAGTTTGCTATGTCTACATACAGTGCATCAAATCTTCCACAGTTCTCGATCGAAGGATACGAGATATGGAGTTTCCGAGTCGAGAGCTTCTTATGCTCAATCCACGACCGGATGTGGGAAGTCATTGAGGACGGACAAATCGAAATCAAGAAAGCCATATCTGTGGAGGTTCCAGCCGCTGAAGGTCGTCCAGCCCACGTTCGACAACAGTACGTGGAGAAGGATAAGGATGAGTATACTCCAAATGACTTCAAAGTTGCCAACCTCGACAAGATTGCACGTCACACGATGCAGAGCACCGTGTCGGACGCCTATCTACCACGAATAAGGAAATGTGCAACGGCAAAGGAAATGTGGGAAACCCTAGCCCTCATTTCTCAAGGCACAGACAAAATCAAGGAGAACAAGCTCGCCGTTCAGATGCGGGAGTTTGAAAATCTGGTGATGAAGTCCGGAGAATCCATCGACGCCTTCGAGCTGAGAGTTACCAACATTACTGCAACTCTCAACTCGCTTGGGAAGGAACTCACAGACAAGGAAGTAAATCTGAAAATAGTCCGTGCTCTCACAAGGAAGTGGCAGACCATGAAGGAGCTATATCTAGCTACCAAGGATCTAATGAAGCTCACGCCAGAAGTGCTGTTCTCCGAGCTCAAAGCTCACGAGTTTGATCTGAATCGAATGAGCCTCGACGACGAGGATGAAGCGCCCACTGCGTCAAAAGGAGTAGCATTCAAAGCTGCCGAAGGGCCAAGCGAGCAGTCGCTAGCCAAGATGACGAGAGAAGAATTGGAAGAACACATTGCATTCTTATCCAAGAACTTCAACAAAATGAACTCTCGAGTGGGCAAGTATAAAAGATTCTACAAGCAGTACAAAGGGAGAAGCACTGATGCTCGAGAAGGAAAAGGAAAGAGAGAAGAGACGACCAAGCCGATCCCGCGCGACATGATGGAAGTGGAGTGTTACCACTGCCACAAGATGGGCCACTACAAATCCGATTGCCCAAAGCTAAGTGCCAAAGAGCGCGAAGAATTGAAGGCCAAGAGGGATGCCCCAAGGCGAGCGCTCGTAGCAAGTGAAGTGCCGGTCGCTACAACTGAAGATCCACCAAGCGACTCAGATGCATTCACCGATCCAAATTCCAGTGATGGTGAGGATCTTGGATTTATGGCGCTCACCGACGAGGAAACAGGAGAGGTATTCTTCTATCCTTCAATCACTTCAATTACACTAGCACACACTGTCAATGAGGAAGAACAATCCTCTACATGGAGTGAGTTGTTTGACAAGCACCAAAAATTGTCAAGCGACCACGAAGTGGTAAAACAAGCTCTGTCTCGAAGCGAGAAGGAGAACCGAAAGCTAGCCCGTGAGCTTGACCAAGTCAAACTTAATCTAAGGGCCATGACTAGTAAGTTCGAGGATCTCTTCGCCAGACATCAAAGCTTGGAAGGAAGGTATGAAACCCAATCCACTCTAGTCGCCAACTTAAATAAAGCATCATACGCTAGACAGGCACTAGAGAGTTCTCTTCTACCTTTTGGTAGAAAGGGAGGACTTGGATATGAGGGTGGACCTTCCAAGCCAACTGTCTTTGTTGGTGCTTCAAACACGACACCATCAGTCACTTTGGAATTGCCCACTGCATCCAAAGCGACCACCAACAAAGACAAAGGCAAAATGGCTGAGAGCCCTAAAAGGAAGCCAATGAAGATGTCTTTATCTTTAAGGGCAGATCCGAAGGGCAAGCAAAATTCAACAATCCCTAGCACTCAACATGCTAAGTCTTACCAATCCAAGGGTAAAGGGAGAACTGTTGAAGCTTCTAAGTCTCAAGCCAAGACACGAGAGACAAAGGATCTCCCTTTCAAGAAAAGGAGTAATGTCTATGTGTCACGTTATCCGGACTGGAGATGGTCCAACCGGACAAACGTTGAGGGGGAAGAACTTGAAGCACCCAAGAGGCCGCTTCAAACTTCCAAGGTTACTCAAGCGAGTCGGGGTCAAAACCCTAGTTGGACCGCTTCGAGGAAACCAAGCGAGCCGCTTCGACAGACTAGAAACCCTAAGTCAGTCTCTAAACCCAGAGCTAATCCGAAGCGAGTCGCTTCAGGATATAAGCAAAGTGGGAAGAGCATAGGTAGGTCTGAAGCGAGCCGCTACCCCTCTTGCACACACTGTTGCACGTGTGAAGCTGCTTCTAGGCAGTACACCAAGTTTTCGAAGGTCGAGAAGCCCAAGACACAAGCTTCATCTCAAAAGAGAGTGAAGCAAGTGTGGGTACCTAAGGGAACTAACCTGCAAGGACCCAAACTGATTTGGGTACCAAAATCTGTCTAATTGCAGGTGAGCGCCGTGGATCCCATGCCAAGTGAGGGTCAACTAGTTTGGTACTTGGACAGTGGATGTTCAAGACACATGACTGGCATGAAAGCTCTACTTCACAACTACATAGAGAAGAAGGGTCCACACGTAACCTTTGGTGACAACTCTCGAGGAAGCACCAGGGGATACGGCGCACTGAAAATTGGAAAGCTCACAATTGAAGAAGTCTCCTATGTGGAAGGACTCAAGCACAACCTGTTATCTATTTCACAGTTTTGTGATAAAGGGTACAGGGTGGAGTTCATCTCCAACAAGTGCATTGTGAAGAGCAAACTCACATCCCAGATTGTGCTCACTGGAGTTAGACAAAGGAATGTCTACATAGCACAATGGGACAGCTGCAAGGAGGAAACTTGTCTAGTTGCAAGAAGTGCTACAGAAATTGGATGGCTATGGCACAGACGCTTGAACCACCTCAATTTCAAAGCTATCAATCGCTTAGCTCGAAAAGGTTTGGTGCAAGGCATACCGAATGAAGTCTTCATCAGAGACCATCCATGCTCACCATGCCAACGAGGGAAGCAGACGAAGAAGCACTTCGCCAGTCTCGAAGAAGCCTCATCAAAGCGAGTGCTCGAGCTGCTTCACATGGATCTGTTTGGTCCAGTTACTCCAGTTAGTATAAATGGAAGGAAGTACACTCTAGTTGTAGTCGACGATTTCTCTCGCTACACATGGGTTGTATTCCTATTCAGCAAGAAGGAGACACTGACCAAACTGCCACAACTACTCAAGCGATTGGCGGTGGAAAAGAATCAAGCTATAGTGACCATTCGCTCCGACAAAGGCACAGAGTTCCTGAACTCTACAATTGAAGCGTACTGCACGGAGCATGGCATAGCACATCAAACTTCTTCAGCACGCACTCCTCAGCAGAATGGAGTTGCTGAAAGAAGAAATCGAATCATCAAAGAAGCCGTTCGCACCATGATTGCTGACTCAAAGCTTCCGATGAAGTATTGGGCTGAAGCTGCCAACACGGCGTGCTACACACAGAATCGGACGCTTCTCAACAAACGACACGACAAAACACCATATGAAATATGGACAGGGAGAATTCCTAACATATCTTATTTCCATATTTTTGGTTGTAGGGTCTTCATTCACAACAATGGGAAGTCACCGTTGAAAGCCTTTGAAAGCAAAGCTGATGAAGGAATATTCTTAGGATACTCTACATCTAGCAAAGCCTACAGAGTATTCAACTGTAAAACCCTAATTGTGGAAGAATCACCCCATGTCGTATTTGATGAATCTTCTTTAAGTATTCCACAGGAACAGGCCCAAGGGAATGAAAAGAATCAAAGCAAGGAACCCTCAAATCAACTCACTTGGGACGTGCTTGATGAAGATGATGAGATCAAGGACTCAAGCGAGCAGGATCCCAAAGGAGAAGTCGAAGCTGCCCCCAAGATTCCTGAAGCTAGTGCTGGCCAAGCACCCAATCCTGTCGTTTCGGACGGTGTAGCGAGCGACAAGGAAGCGGATGAAGATGAAGCTGGCGGATCAAAGCGAGCGTGGCTCAAGGATCACTCACCTAGCCAAATCATTGGAGATCCATCCAAGGGTGTAGTGACCAGAAGTCAAGTGTTTGGAGAAAGTGCCATGTTCAGTTGCTTTCTCTCAAACATTGAGCCATCAAGCGTGGAGGAAGCCCTAGCCGATTCTAACTGGGTGATCGCCATGCAAGAAGAGCTGAATCAGTTCACCAGGAACGACGTATGGTACCTCGTGGATCGTCCCAAGTTTCAGCATGTTATTGGCACCAAGTGGGTGTTCAAGAACAAGACGGACGAGGACCACAACGTAGTGAGGAACAAGGCGCGACTAGTTGCCAAAGGCTACTGCCAAGAGGAAGGAATCGACTTTGACGAGACCTTCGCTCCAGTGGCACGTCTTGAAGCGATCCGTTTATTTCTAGCCTATGCAGCGGCCAAGAAATTCAAAGTGTACCAAATGGATGTGAAGAGCGCATTCCTCAACGGTGAATTGAAGGAAGAAGTGTATGTGGAGCAGCCACCGGGTTTCGAGCAGGGAGATAAAGTGTATCGCTTGAAGAAAGCCCTGTATGGGTTGAAGCAAGCTCCCAGAGCATGGTACGATACATTATCTCAATTCCTAGTGGAAAATGGATTCCAAAAGGGAAAGATAGATCGGACTCTCTTCACCATCAATCATGGAGATGATATGCTATGGGTCCAGATCTACGTGGACGACATCATATTTGGGTCACCAAACCAGTCGCTTAGCAAGAAGTTTGGAGAGCTAATGAAGACCAAGTATGAGATGTCGATGATTGGCTTGATGAGCTGCTTTCTAGGTCTTCAAGTGAAGCAGCAGGATAATGGAATTTTCATCAACCAGGCCAAGTACACTCGAGATATGCTTGCCAAGTTTGGTGTTCAACATGCTAAAGCTGTGAAGATTCCTATGAATACCAACTGGAAGATGGAGCCAGACGAAGGAGGAAAATCTGTAGATCCTACAGATTATCGTGCCCTAATTGGGTCACTTCTCTATCTCACTGCAAGCAGGCCAGATATTGCTTTTGCAGTCGGTGTCTGCGCTCGCTTCCAAAGCAATCCCAAACACAGCCATCTTGAAGCTGCCAAAAGGATTCTTCGATATTTGAAGGGCACTATCAACATGGGGCTGTGGTATCCAGCGGAGGACAATTTGGAGCTCACTGGATATTCCGATGCTGACTATGGAGGTTGCCGAGTTGATAGGAAATCAACGTCGGGCACGTGTCAGTTCTTGGGAAGCAAGCTAATCTCATGGTTCTCAAAGAAGCAAACAAGCGTAGCCACTTCAACAACGGAAGCTGAATATATGGCCGCAGGAAGTTGCTGTTCTCAAATCCTATGGCTTCGTCAACAGTTGAAGGACTACAAAGTTGAAGCGAATGAAATTCCGATCTTCTGCGACAACAACAGTGCCATATGTATCTCGCAGAATCCAGTGCTTCACACCAGGTGCAAGCATGTGGAAATTCGACATCATTTCATTCGTGATCATGTCGAGAAAAAGGATATCAAGCTCGAGAAAATTCATACCGATCTCCAGCGAGCAGATATCCTCACCAAGCCTCTAGCTGAGTCTCGATTCAACCAGCTATGCATGGAATTAGGGTTATTAGACCCTGGTGAAGAATGCTAGTTCCAGGATGCACGAAGGAGTGTTCGCTTGTTCTCATGAGCGTCACTCGCTTCGGATCTTCACCAACTCAAGCGAGCCACTTCAAAACTCACTCGCTTGAAGAAAATGAAGTTAGGTGGAGAAAGGTGGAGTAATGGAAGAAGTTCCCTACCAACTTATTGGAATTGTTAAGTATATGGTTAAGGGGGAACTAATGCTTCTCTCGGAGCAAGCTACTTCCAAAGCGAGCAAGAATGCTGCAAATCTTGAATTCTGCATTGCCTCAATTTGCCCTAACTTGGGTCAAAGCGAACCAACTGCAGATTCATTCTTTAGAATGTAGGAAAGCTTGAAGGTTTACCTTTTTACACAAAAGGTTGCAGGGCTGGTGACATGCTTCTGCGTAAAATACGAGATTGTCTTGTCAGAGCATTCTCATTGTCATCCTGTCCAATTCTGCTCTGAGATAAGGACTTGTACTCATCCCCCATTCGTCGTGAATAAGTACACTTACGTGATGCTCCCTTCGGGTTGTAGTAAGCTTGTGTACTTTATTCATTTTCTCCCTCATTCACTTCGATGGAGGACTCTCTAATTCGTAGAGAAAGATGAATGCCACGAAGATGAATGCCATGAAGGTCTAACTCAACGTGTAGCATTCAACAGGTGGTATCTAATTCAAATGAAGTCTTCAATTTGTGGTATCAATCTCCTACGAAGTGAGATTGACTGGTAAGTGTTTCAATTTTAAGTACACTAAGTGAGCCGAAGCGTGCTAGAAACCTTCACTCACTACGTGGAAAATATGAAATGAATCTGACACAAATACAAAGAGGAAAACATTCTTGTTTATCCTCGAAGTATGTAAGTCAGAAACATTTTAAATTAAGCAAAGAAATTCAATTTCTTATTCCAGTCGCTTCAGATGGCCAAGCGAGTGCTTCGTCACTCAAAGCTAGCCATCGCAAGCGAGTGCAAAACAGTCACTCAAGCGAATGCCTCTCAAGCGAGTCAAACCATAGCGGCCCAACTCGAAGCGAGCGGGCATGAAGCGAGTATGAGCTGTCTGCACTCGAGTGCAATTTTACTTTCTGCTGTGCATTTAATGCAGGTGCAGGAACGACGGAAATAACGGGCGCGTGTTCACACGCTTGAATTTGAAGCGGGAAAAGACGGAGAAGATCCAGCCGTCGAATCTCAACAGGCCCCAATCTGGAGCCGTTCGATCAAAGCCGTATACGACAAGCCAACCATAGAAGGCCACGTGGCGACGCCGAAGAAAGTGGCGGTTCACTTTTACTGTGATAACGCCGGACACATCAGATCCATCACCGCACGTCCGCCGCCTACCTACAGGATTTTCGGTGGTATTACCGTCCTACCCCTGCCACGTCAGCCATAATCTAATTCTATATATATGGGACGAGGCAGAACTGCAAACCTTTCACAGCCTTCTAAATTTGCCATTCTCGTGTTAGATCTGCAATTACTCTGCAACTCACGAGTCTCAACCCTTTTTACTTCATTGTTAAAATTTTCTTCGAGTTCTTTCAAAAACCACCATGGGCAAGAAAAAGAATACTGAGACAATGGAGGAGTTCATGACAAATGTTGGCGAGCACATCAACGTCGAGCCCCATCTCGACCCTATTGTGGTCGAAGTAAATGGATTCTTCCCGTAGAGCCGTGACCACGGCCGGTCTATGGAAGTTCATAACGTTAGTGCCGACGAAGATTTTGGCAAAGGCAGTGGGAGAAATCCTACTGAACTTGAGGAAGGATCAAAATACTACCTCATTCACTAATCCACAAACCAGGAAGCCGGTGGAGGTTGATATGAGTAAACTCATCGAGGTGTTCGATTTGCAGAGAGAAGGAGGAGACTCTCTGTTAGATCTGGGTCTTTCGGCCGGAGTGCAGTATGGCCGATTTGCAGTCGCTGGAGCTAATCCGAATTTCAAGGAAGCCAACATTCGCAAAAGCTTGAAGAAACCGTTCAATCTCATCTGCGAACTCTTTACGAAGAGCATCGCATGCTATGTTGGATCCTTTGATACGCAGTCGGAGACGAAACTGATCGGAACCGCCATGATCGTCGACAGTCTCGCCGGAACAAATTTTAACTGGCACGGGTGGCTTCTCAAGCAAATCCACGAAGCTGCTGACGATTTTGCTTTCGTACCAGGAACTCCAGATAAGATTCTGCGCAAAGGAAAATTGAAATTCTTCTCAAGGCTGTCTGTTGCTCTGGAAATGAAGTATCCAGAGATGATATGGCCAGAATCTGACACGATCATCTACAACAAGCACACCACCTTCTACGACAAGTGGAAGAAAACAAAAATCCCAATGGATCAGGGACTTCTAGTTGTAGAAGTGCCCGCAGCAAGGCAAGGTGTGAAAGCACAAGCTGAAGTGTCCCAAGCAAAGCAAGCCGCTTCATCTTTGAAGCAAGTGGCTGCAAAGCAAGGGAAGAAGAAAGTGAAGCAAGACACTTCACCTGTCCAAGAAAGCGAGGCTGTGGAGAAGCCGCTTGAGGACATTGAAGTTAACAAATCTCAATCCTCACCTACTGAAACTACCCATATCCCTGAGCACACCCCAACCATGCATGAGAAGAAGCTAATGAGGGATCACGCAGAGGAGATGGAGGTTAAGAAAGCGAAGATCTTAAGTTTACAAGACGAGATCACCAAAAAGAAGATGGAGTTGAAGGAGAAGGAGAAAGTGTTGGAGGCACAAGTAAATCTGGTGAATGATCTCAAGGACTCGCGTGACGCAGAACGGAGCCGCTTGAGAGTGGTGAATACCAAACTGGTCACAGTTGGTAAAGAGAAGGAGACGTTGGAAAAGGAGGTGAAAGAGTTGAAAAAGAAACTGGAGAATAAAGAGGGAGAGTTGGTGATGAAAGAAAGCGAACTCCTCAGTACCACGAAGACTCTTGACTTACTTCGATCCCAATTGAAGAAAGTCAAAGAGGAGAGTGCCATTGACAAGAGAGAGCTTGAAAGTCTAAGGAAAAATGCTGAATTGTCGGAAAAGCAAGTCTTTGCGGTTCGAACGGAAGAGATGTTTCATACTGTACTTGACAAGATTGAGGTACTTCACAAGTCTCTTACTGGAAAGACAAGCGTCCCAACCCCTGGTTTTGATGATGCCAAAAAGGGGGAAGGGATGGTACAGAAAAATGTCAATCTCTTGGAGCCACAAGGTGGAGCTGTTGGAGCTGTTGAAGTAGAGAAACTGTTGGAGGAGTGTAGTGGTACTGGAGAAGAGGAGAGAGAGGCGAAGTCTGCAAAGAAAGGCAAAGAAAAGCTCACTGTGGAGGAACCGCTGAAAAAGCCTGAAGAACCCCGCAAGCCACTTGGAGATAAAGTGCTTGCCTCTTCCATTGCTCGACATCCTCCAGTTACTGTGCTAACAAAGGAGGAAAGGCGGAAGCTAGCAGAGGCGAGCGAGACTATGGCTTGGGAGAGCGAGCGCCAGTCTAATCTGAAAACTCTTGCAGGTAATTCAAGCTCTCAAGCGCCCACTTCAGACGAAGCACCCACTTCATCAATAGTGAAGCGAACAGATCCAGAAACTAAGAGAGATGATTCAGCGACCAAGCGCCAAAAAGTTGAGAAGGCAGTTGTTCCAAGGGCAGAGAAGGAGAAGAGGATAAGGACAAAACGACTGCAAATCATTGACGAACGAATTGAGAAAAATTTCAATGAAATGAAAGTCATCCAGTCCGTTTTGGTCAGAAGTATCTTTGTTCGAATCACGCCAGAAGAATCCGATGCATGCCTAGATCAGGCTATGATCGACACTTGTCACAAGACTGCAAAAGAAATGATTGACTCTGGCCGCTACCCTCTCAGAGAAGAACGCAATTACATTCGCAAGCAACTCAACAAGAAGCTTCCTTTCTGGAGCGGCGAGTCAGGCTAGATGTTCAAAACAATCATAGCACAGATGTCCAGCCGGTCGGAGGAGGAGTTGGCTGTACGCAGAAATGAGCACCCTGATGCCCGTGAGATTGAGCAGTTCATTCCTGACGAACTACTCGAGCAATGGCTACACTACAAGGAGAAGTTTATCAAAGCTTACTACTATTGGGAGGTAGTGCCATTGCAGACTGAATGCTCAAGGGTCACTGCGCTCAACAACTTCCTTAGTGTCTATGATGAGAAACTTAGGCAAGAAGTCTTCGCTCTTGCACAGCTTGGAGAGCCTACACCATTAATCATCAAGGTACCAGCCAAGAAGGAATTCATCATGCCATTCCTACCTGGCACCAGTATCCTCAATCGCAGCATCATCGACGCTGAGGTGGATGAAGCCTTCCAACTGGAAGAGACTTGGAGGAGGCCAAGTATCCACAGTGCTGAGTCGATGGAAGCAAGGGTCTTCAGTGCATACACCATACCCGAAGATATGATTGCAAAGGATTTGGAGGCAGATGTAGAAGAGGAGGAGAAGGAGGAAGAAGGGAAGTGACAAGAGAAGGGAAGGAGGATGAAGCTACAGGAAACCTTCGAGTTTCAAGCTTCTGAACATATCTTGTGTGAACTTCTTGTTCATATATCCAAATTTCAATTTCTGTGTCTTCTGTGTCATTTACTCGCTTTGTGAATGACTTTACATTTCTGCTACAAACTCATTAATTTAACCGAAAAAAAAGGGGGAAGGAACTTAAAAGAAAATTACAAACGAAACTGCAAAGGAAGCAGTCGCTTGGAGTTCCCTTCACGGTTAGATAGACTAGATTTATTTTTATCTAAGTCGAATGGGTTTTGGCATCATCAAAAAGGGGGAAATTGTTGGGAATTGTTAAGGACTAAATTGTTAAGGGGGAACTTCATGGGACATTTGATAAATGAAGTCTTTTGTTTTGATTAGATCCCAAAACCCCAAGCGTCCTTTTCCCAAGCGACCCATTTTGATGTAGTTAATAGGTTAGAATTTTTATAAGCCTACACTGTTAGGATGACTCTTTTATTTTGCTTAGATTAGGCTTCAAAAGTTCAAGTGAAGGCCACTCGCTTGAGTGTGTTTTTCAAAGCGAAGCAAGTCAAGCAAGCTGAAGTGAAGCGTGCCGAAGAATAGTGAAGCGAAGCTAGCGCTACAGTTCAAAGCAAAGCGAAGCGAAGCGAGCGCTACAGTGGAATCAAGTGAACCCACTAAAGCGAAGCAAAGCGTGCGCTACGAAGAAAAGCCGAAGCGAGTCAACACGAGTCAACGCGTGTCAATATTCACTTAAAAAGTTTCTCGGGAAAATTATTCCCAAGTGACTCACTACAAATATGACCGCGAAGCGACTCACTTCAGAGCGGCCGCTACAACTTCAAAGCGAAGCGAGCCACTACCTACCAGAAAGCGACAGCACAAATTCCCGCTCCGGATTTGAACTCCAGTCAACAGGAGATCTCCGCATTAATTACGAGATCTCCACGTGTCGAAAGCGGAGAGGAGCAGAGGAGTTGACTGCCAGGCTGACAAAGACGCCGCAACAGTACTGGGTCGCTCCAGTTACTGTTAAACTTGGAAGTTAGCCAATTTTGGCAAAATGCCAAAACTGAGCGTCTGCAAAAGCTTCTGCCTGCGCAAGTACTGTCGAGAGGAGGAGGGACAATGCCACCAACCAAGCAACGGATCTTAGCCAACCCTCCGCCTATAAATAGTGAAGGATGAAGACGTGAAGAAGTAGAACACTACTTGAGCATTCGAGCGCATACAGCAAACAAGCACTCCCAGCTTTCATAGCAATCTTCGAGTCTTTGTTTTCAAGTGTTCTCCGAGTTTCCAGTCCATCGGAACTCGTCTTCACAGCCTTCACACTTAGATTCTAAGCCCACTTCAAATATCCAAGCTTAGAAGAAGAACTCTAGCCAATCTTTGCATTCACTGTAAAGAGTTCTTCATAGTGTGTCGTCAACCAAAAACCCTAAACTTCGTCTGTTAGGTTTTGAGTGTTGTCGTTAGGTTGTCCAGATCCAAGGCCCTTCTTTCATCGATTGAAGAAGCCTCGATCGTAGAGTTGAGATCCAAGCTTACACTTACATCGTTTGTGTAAAGCTCGATCGAAGCTAGGCTGTAAGGAGAGCCCGTAATCTCCCTGTCTGTCTGACTGAAGCGAGTGAAGCTTCCAGTCTTTGTTAGGTTTGTGTAGTGAACCCGCAATCACTACGTCTGTCGTTTGATCTAGGCAAGTGAAGCCCGATCCCGACCAGGTTTTTGAAGGACCCGTAACCTTCAAGTTCTTGAGTGAAAAGAACAGTTGCCGTCGTGCAACAAAGTGGACGTAGGAGCGTTATCTCCGAACCACTATAAATCTCTGTGTCGTATCTCTCTTACCTTAATCTCTTTACAGTATTCGATTATCCATTGCACGTGCATATAAACAAACTTAACTTGGATTTTCAATTACTTAGGAAAGATTATAGCTCACCAAATTCCGCACAAAGAGTAAAGTCTCACTCTTGATCAAGCTCTAAGCTTAGGTCAAGAGATTCGTGATTGCTTTTGATCTAGCCCTCGGCTAGGTCTTAGTATTTCCAAAGAGCACTTTACTTTATACTCTGAGTTAAGGAATTGAAGTTGAAAAACTTCAAAATACGTATTCACCCCCCCCCCTCTACGTATTTTTCCTATAGCAAACCGGGACCAACACTTGGGAATAGGATACTTAGGGGTTTTGGGATCAAATCAAAACATATACATAAATTTCAAAGCGTCCCATTTGAGTTCCCCCTTAACAAGTTATATCTTTAACAATTCCCAACAACCTCTCATGTTTTAGGGAAATCACAACACAAACATTTTTTATTTGGAGCAAAATGATCCCTCATGGTGAAAACATTTTATTGATCATTTTATCTTTTGCATTAATAGTAGGGACCACAAGGATAAAATTATCACATGTGATATGTTATTAATGAATAAAATATCTTTATATATGATAGGGACTAAAAATAGCCATGCCACGTGGCGGATTTCAATAAAGATCAGACTTGTACTCCAGGAGTCTCAGATGCCTTATAGAGGCAGAAGCCGTGTTCCGCACAGGAGCTACAGGACCCGGTGCAGAACTGTCATCACACAGAAGTTGTCCCGATTTACTAGCATCTAATCATACCCAGGGATCTGAGAAACATACCATCCGCGTGACTCTACGTACTCTAGAGTAAGGACCACTAAATTAATAACGGAGGGAATCTTGTTTCCTTGAAAATTCCTTTCCTGTCCTTCTTACGTATGCACACTTACCTTTTCGTCCTTTCCCTCATCTATAAATAGCGAGTGATCTCACCATTCCAACTCTCTCGAACTTTTTACACACATACTACACATACATACTTTTCACTATACTATTTCATTCACGCTCGGCTTAATACTCTCGCAAGCTAGAGCAATCAGAGTCCTTCTTCGAGGATTCTCTTCTCTCATCACTATCATCTTCAGCTTCATCGGTGAAAAGGGCACCCCCAACAGCTCAAACCAAAGGTATAATTCTTGTTGCTGAGAGAGGACGAATCATGAAGGCGCCCTGCGTTCTCTACTTCGCCCTCTTCTTTTTCCCTTGCTCTTCTTCCCAAACGAGCTCTATGCTCTATGGATTCAACTGATTTTATGGTCAAAAACACCCGTTGCTTAATATTTATCTCGATTCTCTTTTTCATGTCCCAAAAGGAGATGCTCTGTGGAAAATGAGTTGTTTAGGCTAATAAATCGCATGAATCTCTTACTTATTGATGTTTGTAATCCTTTATACGTGAATACTCCTTACAAACTCGATGAATAATCACACAATTGTTGTAGATCTTTAAGGACCAAACTACTCTAACTAAGGAGAGTGTTGACCTACTCTTTTTCACTCCCTCACATCCACCCCCCCTCCCCCGACCCGCTCTTCATTCTTCTCTCTTCATCACTCTCTCATCCCTCTCTCTCTCCATACCACTCTCTTCATTATTGCGGCCTCCCCAACCTCCCCAAGCTCAATACTACCGTAGTACCACACCCATCCCGCCGCTGGAAGTCCAAGCTACGACCACTGTTGCCATTATCGGCCTCTCCAAGCTCAGTATTTTTTTAATCCTTTTCGCAACCGCTCTCCCTCTCTATCTGGTCGGCGGAAATCAGTTCGTCGCCAGAAGTTCAGTCTGAGGTCGGTTTTTGGGAAATCCCTCTCAGTTTCTCTCAGTTTGTCGGCCTTTCTCTCTATCCCTTCGCCGAAAGTCCAAAATCGTCTCGCTGGAATTCCAAATCGTCGCCGGAAGTTCAGTTCGTCTGAAATTCTTAATTGAGCTTCGCATCGATTCAAGGTATGCGTTTTTTCATATGTTTGGAGCATTTTACTACGGTGAATGCCTCATAGATGTTGAATTGATGAATTTGAAGTTTCAAACCTTGATGAATTTGAAGTTTCAAACTTGTATGTTCAATATAGTTATTCTTCGTTACTGGAGATACTATTAGTACCAACAAAACCATGTTTTATATCCCAAACATGGTTCTATTAGTACCATTAGTTATATGTACGCTAAATGTTCCATTATGCAGATGAGCCAACGTTCGATGATATTTGCCCGCGGAGGTGATTGGTCTGACAACGACAAGTATAACGGCAGCCGAACAGAGCTCATTCCTATGCGCGAGTTTAATATGAATTATAAAAATTTGTTAAGCAAGATTGAAATGCGTTTGAAGAAGACGAAAGCTCTGACTTTTATGAGATAAATGCATTGGTTATTTCCCCCACAACTAAACAAAAGATTAGATTGAAGATCACCGAAGATTACGAGTAGGGGTGGGAATTCGGGTTTGGGTTTTCGGGTCGAGGACAAAATACCCGAACCCGTGCGGGTTTTCGGGTACCCGAAACCCGAAAGTTCGGGGTCGGGGTTGGGTATAGCATTTTTAAAATTATCGGGTATTGGGTAACCTGAACCCGAAATTCGGGTACCCAAATAAACCCGAAAAACCCAAAATTATAAGTAATAACTAATAATATTATAATAATATATTATACATTACAAATTATGGTATTAATAAATTTAATAGAAATTATAGAATTATATTTCTTGAACACCCGTCGCCGTCAAGCAAGCGAAGGCTGCGAAGCAGCAAACACTCAACTCTCCGACTCCGACAACTGCCGGCTGCTGCCGTCAGTTCCCGTCGTCCGACACTAAGTAATTTTCAGCCAAGCTCATACAATCACAGGCTTACATCAGGTTTTTTTCCCCTAAGTTTCAAATTAGGGCTCAAGAATCCTAGAAGCTGTAATTTAAGTTATTAACTATTCAGTAGTAGTAAAGTTTGATGTAATTGGTAAATTCACTTTTTAATTCCTTTGCATTTTTTTTTTTTGTTAATCGAGAATGGAGAGGTTTGATTTTTATAATGTTTAGTTTTAATTTTCTTTATTTTGAATCGAAAGCCTTCTTTTGAAGGAGAAATGTTGTTATTTTTTAACAATGAATCTTGGATCAGTATTCAGTACTATGATTTAGATGAACTCCTCTTTGACTTTGGAACTATTGCATTATAGTTTACACAATTACACAAGTAAATAGGTTGCTGCTGTTTATAGGTTTGATCCTTAGCATATACAATAAAGTCTCCGTTGTCTGTATCATTGTATTATTTTGATTACTCGATTTTTTATAGAATAATTGTTGCTGAATTGTATTTATTGTTTGCTGCAAATTGATTCAATCATTTTGGTTTTGTTTTTTGTGTAGTGTCATTTTGTTAGGTTTTAGTCGTTATTTGTTATTCATATTTGTGTCATTTTGTGTTTTTATTGCTATGATATGGGTATTTGGAGTGTTTGATTGCTAGGGATCATGAGAATCGAGAGAAGGAGAAAGAACGAGGAAAGGATAACAATAGGAGCAAAATTTGATGTAATTTCGTGAAGTGGTTGGAGCGCTCGCTCGAATTGTCAAGATCAAGAAGAGAAAGGACGAGTGTCAATTGGAGCGCCCGCTCTATGCTTTTGGAGCGCTCGCTCGTTGATTGGGCGGATTTTGTCTACATATTTTGTGGAATTTCTTGTACATTTTATTCTTAATCTTAAATAAATACTCTTTATTTGGGAATAAGTGTGAATGTATGGTGTTTGTAGGGAAAATATCAAATATTGAAGAATTTGCAGACTTTTGGATGGATTATGAATATGAGCATTTGAAGTGTGCATTGAGCAGAACGTAAATCAGGCAGCGTGCCCATACCGGCTGTGAAGTACTGTAGCTGGGCGAGAATGAAGAAATTTCGAGATTTTGACCATCTACAAAACTTTAAATAATTCCATACGGGATTAATTAAAGATATTTCGATTTTTAGGATTTTATTTAGTTTTAAAGACAATTTAGATATTATTTATATTTTCCTTTTATATATAGATTAGGTTTGGGGATTTATTTTATCATCTTATCTTAGAGAGAAGAGGCGGGATGTAGGAGAGGGCAGCAGCCGCCGTTCTTCCTTTCTTCTTCTTCTTCTTCTTCTTCTTCTTCTTCTTTTCTTTTACTGTCTATCTTAATTTGTTTATGATTCTAGTTAATTTTCTATATTCCGGTGAGAACAAGGAAGCTCTAGCGAAATTAATCTGTGAGATCTAATTTGTGTTCATACTTTAATTCTATGCAAGCATCGATTATTCTCTGTGTTGATTTCTATTAATCGCTTTATTCGTCTAGGTAGTGTACAATGCTTAGTTGAGTAGAGTTGATTTATAGCCAATTGAATCGGTCATACGTAATCGTGATTAGATTTAATTAGTGGTAAATCGACTTGTTAAAGTCGAGGGAATAATAGTCTTAATTCGACAATCCTGCGTCAGAGTTTGTCGGTTTTGAATCGGGTTTCTCTAGTTCTTAATGCTGTCGGCTCATTAAATCTATAGAGCGTCTCTTACGGTTGTCAGTCGATCAGGGAAATAATTGGTGAAGCGTCTTCCTGATTATCGATAATTTATGGAGAAATGAGATTACGTCAGAAGCGTCTTCGGTAGTCATAACTGATTTGTTTGCATGTAATTGAGTTATTTTTGCATCGAGAATCAGAATAATTAAGCTAGAGTGGAATTTTTCGCTGCCGGAATCGTTTTTAATTTCTTTAAAACCAAAGTTCAAGTAGTCTTTTATGTTATTTGTTCTATTTATTTTCTTAGTTATTTTAGTAAAAAATCGCTATTTTGCAGTTGGAAATTCGGAGGAAATCTCGCCGGTCCTTTGGGAGACGATCTTGCTTACTGCTATATGTGCAGTGTGGGCATACCGACTGAAAAGTCGGAATTATTTTTGGTGTAAAACGACGCACCAAATTTTGGCGCCGTTGTCGGGGATCGGTTTTTAAGTAGTATTTTTTCTGAATTTTCGACTTGTATTTTTTTTTAATTTCTTTGTAATTTTTTTTTTCCAGAATATTGGAGATATGGCCAACAACAAGGAAGAAGCTCCGAAAATCGAAGATCGGTTGATTAAGGAGCTAGGTCGTCGTAGGAGCAATCGACCTTTGTGCATAGTTCTGCCCAACATTAATGAAAACTCTGAAATCAAGCCGAGCTTTATCCAAGTGCTTCCTAAGTTTGGCAATCTACCTAGAGAGAGCGCACATAAACATCTTGCTGAAATCAATTTAGTGTGCTCTACTTTACGCCCACAAGGTTTTTCTTATGATAATTTGAGACTACTTACTTTTTCTCATACCATGCAGGGAAGAGCTCGAGATTGGTTGTTTGACCTCCCGCTCGAATCTATCAAAACTTGGAATGAGTTGGAAGAGCAATTTTTGCGCAAATTTTTTCCTGAATCTAGAGCTGCTAATTTACGAATGGCCATTAGTAGTATAAAGCAAAAGCAAGGGGAAAATTTAGCTGATTATTGGGAGAGATTCCAACAACTTTGTCGCAAATGTCCTGACCACAGTTTCTCTGATTATCAATTGCTTATTATTTTTTTTTATCGTGGTATGTCTTCTTTTGATAGGAAAATTGTTGATGCTGCCTCTAGAGGAAGTTTGATGAACAAAACCTTGAACGAAGCAAGGCAGCTCATCGTTGATATGGTTTCCAATGACCAACAATATGAAGACGAGGACGACGATTTGTTGAGGCATGTCAAAAGAGCTGATGGAGCCAACGAGTTGAATGTGAATGAGAAGATCGATGCTCTGACTTCTTTGGTAAGAGGATTTGCCATGGCTCGAACCGAGCAAGCCTGTTATGGTTCTGGAGATGCACAAATTCAGAATTGGAATGACACATTCTCGGAATCATACACTCCAGAGGGGAGAAACCAGTCGTCATTCAGGCAGTATGCCCATACTGACCAACATCCAGAACCAGAGTTGAGTGAAATAGTCAAAAGTCTCGCACAGAGTCAGCTATCATTCCAGGAGAATACTCGAGCTGCACTAGGAAGTTTAGGTACACAGGTCACACAACTGACCACTCAATTAAACGAGCTTCATACGAGTCGAGGAGAATCTCTGTCTCAACATGAGATGAATTCCAAGGAGTATGTCAATTCGATATGTATATTGAGTGGGACAACGTTGATTGAGGACGAGCTCGAGAAGGAACACAATGAGGTAAGTGGAGATTCTAAGTTTTCTATTTCTCAAGTGCCAACTCCACCCTTGGGTTCCTTTCAGGATTGTCCAGAAGAAGAATGGCGACGATGAAAAAGAGGTCGGGGAAAATCTAAAGCTTGAGAATGCGTTTTTAAGTGGATCGACAATTTGTGCTTAGAATCTATCAGAAAGTAAGTCCATACTGCCCGAACAGGGAAAACTAATATCACCTTTTGAGCAAATTTGGAAGCCACACTTGAAGCCACAACCACAACATCTGAAAAATGCAAGTGTGGGGGAGAATGGCTCACCCCTTTTCAAAGGTTTTTGCATGGAGCAAGAAGAAAAATTGGTTGGAGATTTGAACATGCATAGAACCAACATCGGTTGGATTTCGACCAATATCGAATGGATGAAGCTTGCTATTTTCAAGGGGATGAATCTCGCATCACCAAAGATTCCTTGACTGATGAACTTAAATTGTGTCTAGCCTAAGACGTTAAACAAGGGCGCTACTTGGAAGGCAACCCAAGAATTTTCCGTTATTTTATTTCGTTTTTTTTCTTTATTTAATAATAAAAGAAAAAAAGTTAAGTTATTTGTCTGATTGATAAATTCTTGATTTTTTTCGAAATTGGCAGGTTCATAGTCGAAGGGCAAAAATAAAAGGAGAACAGTTCCAGTACTTAAGCCATATCGCATTCACCAAAGCTGCAACAGATCCGCTGAGTAGTATGCCCATACTGGATGTAGATCCGAAATCCCTTCACATGCGATAATCATACTATTCAGGGAAGTTTTCTATTTTCTTATTATCTTGTTATTATCTTTATGTTTTGAGTTCGTTTTGATGAGGATTTTTTTTCCTTTCTACACACTGAGGACATTGTATTGTCTAAGTGTGGGGGAGATTTTTACCTCTACGTGTTTATGGATTTTTTGTTTAAAAAAAAAATAATGTCATGTTTTTTTTCAAGTGTTTGGCAACAGTGAGATGAATGATTTGAGTGGTGAGAATTAAGATTGGTTTGGGAATGCTTGATAGTTTTCTTTCATGAAAAATATGTATGTTATATGCCTACATGTGTTCTTGGATGAGAAAAATATGCAAAGTTGATCACTTTATTGAGTCTACATAAATTGTGAGGATTGAGCCTTATGAGCAAAATCATTATATGCTCTTTGTTTCTTTGTCAAGAGTTTTCACACTTGATTTCTTGATACTTGGTTTGCCTTGTTGCCATAATCGAAGCTGTTTTTTGATATTCTTGCATGAAAATGATTTAGGCATTTAGGATTAACCCCTTTCTTAGCCTTTTTCATTTATCTAACACCTTATATCATCCTTAGTGAGCCCCTTTGTGTCTTATTATCCCTTTTCTTTGTGAAGAAGCTCACTCATATATTAACTTTAGCCTTTCTTTAGCCTTCTTTTGTCCCACTAAAAATATGGAAGCAGTTGACCTATGATATTTTGAGATGAGTACTCTATTTATTTTTTGGATTAGTATGTGGGAAGAGTAGAACCAAAAAAGGAAAAGGAAAAAAAAAAGAGAAAGAAAGAAAAGAATTGAAAAAAAAAAGAAAGAAAGAAGAAAGAAAAAGAGCAGAAAAAGAAAAAAAAGGGAAAAGGAAAAGGAAAAGGAAAAGGAAAAGGAAAAGAAAGATGCTCTCATTTACGATATTGTTTGTCTTCCTAGTATTTTTTGGTTTGAGCATAACACATTGGCTATGTTGTTTTTTGTAGAGCTACTCTCAAACATAAAATGGAGGTTAATAGGTGAAGTGCTTGCGTATTTTCAGTTCTATAGCCTTTTTGTTCCTAACTTTTTGTCTAACCTACCTATACACCCTAGCCCCATTATAAGCCTGAAAAAAGACCTATTGATTTGTGCATGAATTTCTAATTTTTGCGGTCGAGATATTGGCATATTGGCAAACTTATGGTGAATAGCTTTCAAGTTGTGATCGAGAGATTTACATGTGTCCCTATTATTCTTTGAGAGACTTGGAGTGACCTTGGTGAGGTTTGGATCAACTTTGCATAATTTTGACATGGATGAAGGGCACTGACATATGTATTTTAATTGAAAGAAGGGTTGGTGGTTGAATGGTTGTATCTCGTTTCTCACCATGATCCTTGTTCATTGAATTGTTGCCGAATTCTTGTTAAGTGTTTTGAGTCAAGTTTCGTAGAATGTTTATTGTGTTTCTCTAGTTTAGTATTATGCTCGAGGGCGAGCATTGTTTAAGTGTGGGAGAGTTTGATTGGGCGGATTTTGTCTACATATTTTGTGGAATTTCTTGTACATTTTATTCTTAATCTTAAATAAATACTCTTTATTTGGGAATAAGTGTGAATGTATGGTGTTTGTAGGGAAAATATCAAATATTGAAGAATTTGCAGACTTTTGGATGGATTATGAATATGAGCATTTGAAGTGTGCATTGAGCAGAACGTAAATCAGGCAGCGTGCCCATACCGGCTATGAAGTACTGTAGCTGGGCGAGAATGAAGAAATTTCGGGATTTTGACCATCTACAAAACTTTAAATAATTCCATACGGGATTAATTAAAGATATTTCGATTTTTAGGATTTTATTTAGTTTTAAAGACTATTTAGATATTATTTATATTTTCCTTTTATATATAGATTAGGTTTGGGGATTTATTTTATCATCTTATCTTAGAGAGAAGAGGCGGGATGTAGGAGAGGGCAGCAGCCGCCGTTCTTCCTTTCTTCTTCTTCTTCTTCTTCTTCTTCTTCTTCTTCTTTTTATGTCTATCTTAATTTGTTTATGATTTCTAGTTAATTTTCTATATTCCGGTGAGAATAAGGAAGCTCTAGCGAAATTAATCTGTGAGATCTAATTTGTGTTCATACTTTAATTCTATGCAAGCATCGATTATTCTCTGTGTTGATTTCTATTAATCGCTTTATTCGTCTAGGTAGTGTACAATGCTTAGTTGAGAAGAGTTGATTTATAGCCAATTGAATCGGTCATACGTAATCGTGATTAGATTTAATTAGTGGTAAATCGACTTGTTAAAGTCGAGGGAATAATAGTCTTAATTCGACAATCGTGCGTCAGAGTTTGTCGGTTTTGAATCGGGTTTCTCTAGTTCTTAATGATGTCGGCTCATTAAATCTATAGAGCGTCTCTTACGGTTGTCAGTCGATTAGGGAAATAATTGGTGAAGCGTCTTCCTGATTATCGATAATTTATGGAGAAATGAGATTACGTCAGAAGCGTCTTCGGTAGTCATAACTGATTTGTTTGCATGTAATTAGAGTTATTTTTGCATCGAGGATCAGAATAATTAAGCTAGAGTGGAATTGTTCGCTGCCGGAATCGTTTTTAATTTCTTTAAAACCAAAGTTCAAGTAGTCTTTTATGTTATTTGTTCTATTTATTTTCGTAGTTATTTTAGTAAAAAATCGCTATTTTGCAGTTGGAAATTCGGAGGAAATCTCGCCGGTCCTTTGGGAGACGATCTTGCTTACTGCTATCTGTGCAGTGTGGGCATACCGACTGAAAAGTCGGAATTATTTTTGGTGTAAAACGACGCACCACTCGTCTCATCAAGTTTAAGAGGAAAAGGCACAACTATCTTGGAGCGCTCGCTCCCACTTGTTGAAGCGCTCGCTCCTAGTCTGGCGAATTTTATTTTATGTTTCCTTGTTGGAATCAAACTCTTATCTTATCATATATTTATGCCATTAGGGCACGAAAACAAGACATCTTTTATCTTCCGTTTTTAGTTTCGAATACTCTAGTTTTAGTTTTTATTGCTTTGGATTTGTTCCGGATCAGATTCTTCAGTTTTAATTAAAGTTCTTTTCGTTCGTTCGTGTTCTTCGTTCTCGTTTTAATTCGTAAGTTACTTATTGCTTTCCTTTCGTTTAATTAATTGCGTTCTTAGTTTCTTAGATTTAAATTCTTAGTTCTTCGTTTAATTCTTTTGTTTGTTCTTGAGTTCGTAGTTTAGATTTTTTTCAAATTTTTTGTTCTCTCGTTTTCAAAGTTTCTGTTCCTTCGTTTTTCCAAGTTCTTAAAATTAGATTTATTTTCCAGATTTCCAGATTTAATTATTCATGTCTAGATTCGTTTTCGTTTCCTTTGTTGCTTTTGTTCTTGTTTTCTCTACTATTTTTGCCTAGGTAGTTTAATTGATTTTATTTAATTCCTTAGATTAATTAGTTTAGATTTATATTCTTCGTTTTATAGATTAGTTTATTTACTTGCTTTGATTTAATTGCTTTGATTTATTTTATTGCCTAGGATTTAAAAACCAAAAACCCAAAAATTCTTTTTACTTGCTTTCTTAGTTTTATGTTAGATTAGGTTGTTTTTGCTACACGATTATTTGCCCTGCAAAGTTTTCCTTGAGATTCGACTTAGGTTTTTACTTACTAAGTGCTAGGATAGATTTCATTCTATTGCGAACACTTTTTAGTGAAACATTTTTTATTAGAATCTTAGATGGATTCTTCTCATCCATCCGAGTTTCCCACACAAGAAGGTAGCAATGAGAATAGGCTCATGGATGAAGTAGTGGGTCATATAGAAGAAGAGGAAGTAGATTCACAACATGAAACCACTATTGCCACTGCCACTGGTTCAAAAAAACGAAAAGCTCAAGAAGGTAGATCACCACTTTGACAATATTTCACTCGGGTGAAAGCAATGATAGGAGATCCTGTTGCTTGAAGGAAAAGACATTCAAAAAGTGCTAAAACATAAACACGACTACAAGGAAATGTAAATATATCCAGCCCACCTCTTGCGGCCCACAACTCTCGAAAGCCCATTTAGCCACTTTGACCAGATTCCAAACTCTTTGACTCACTCTCCTTCCCCAATCCAATCGACGACTCCCTTTCCTTCTGCATCCCTAAATTCTTCTCCACTCCACCGTCGAAACCCAACATCTTTCCCAGTTCTTTCATGACAATACCCCCCCGATCAGTCGATCCTTGTCCCCAAGGATCAAAAGACGGAAACTTGCTTTTCAAATGCTTCAAATCCTCCCAGGTCGCGAAGTTTGGGCCAGCATTCATCCACTGCACATATAGTTGAGGAATAAGCTCGCCCTTGCGCGTAATCTGGCGTGAATCCAGCACCGCAATCGGCTCTATCTTGAAATTGCCGTCTCCATCAACCACCGGTAGTTCCAACTCAGGTATGTGTTTCGAGCTGATACACATTTTCAGTAGTGAGACATGAAAAACAGGATGCACCCTAGCAGTATCAGGTAGGTCCAATTTATAGGCTACAGCTCCAACCTTAGCCAAAATCTTGTAAGGACCGTAGTACTTTGCCGAGAGCTTTAGATTCTTCCTCAGTGACACAGAATTCTGCCTAAATGGTTGTAATTTCAAATAGACCATATCGCCCACCTGAAATTCACGTTCATCCCTCCTCTTATCTGCATATAGCTTCATACGATTCTGAGCCTGAGCCAAATTTTCCCTCAGCATCTGTATAAAAGACTGACGCTTTCCAAATAAATCAGCTACATCCTCATTAGCAGTATCTAAGTAAGAACTCAGTGTGTGGTGAGGGGGTGGGAAACCATACAGAGCTTGAAAAGGAGTACACTTCAAGCTAGTATGATAATTGGTATTATACCAATATTCAGCAAGAGATAACCATTTAGACCATTGCTTAGGATTAGAACTGACCATACACCTTAGGTAGTTTTCTAAACACTGGTTTAACCTCTCTGTTTGCCCATCTGTCTGTGGGTGGTAAGCAGATGAGAGAGCCAACTGAGTGCCCATCAGCTTAAACAACTCCTTCCAAAAACTGCTTGTGAATATCTTGTCTCTGTCTGAAATAATACTCACAGGTGGTCCATGCAGCTTATAGACAGTGTCTAGAAAAGCCTTAGCCACTACCTCAGCTGTAAATGGATGAGATAGAGCAATAAAGTGCCCATACTTAGTCAGCCTGTCAATAATAACTAATATCACATCTTTCCCTGCAGATTTTGGTAACGCTTCCACAAAGTCCAGAGAGATATGTGTCCAAGCTGTGTGGGTAATAAGCAGAGGCTGTAATAATCCAGGTATGCAACCTGAACTTGGTTTATGCCTCTGGCAGATATCACAACCCTGTACCATCTGCATCACATCCTTCTTCATACCTGGCCAGTAGAAGGTACTTCTCAACCTCATATAAGTACCCTGTATACCAGAATGGCCCCCAAAAGCAGTATCATGCACTTCCTTGAGGATGGAACCCCTTAGGTCTTGATCCATTCCTACCACAACTCTGCCATGATACCTAACAATGCCATCAGTAATGGAGTAGTCTCCATAAGTATCCTTATCCACTGCCTTGGCTGATAGAATCTTAGATACAAAAGCATCACCATGATAGCTGTTGATAACCCTTTGTATCCAAGTAGGAATAACTACTGATAAGGCTGCACACCCAGTCTCAAAACATGGATTCCTTGATAGAGTGTCAGCAGCTGTGTTCTCAGCTCCAGGTTTGTAGTGTATCTCATACTGTAATCCCAACAGCTTGGTGATCCATTTTTGTTGCATTGGTGTCATGATCTTCTGATCTAGTAGGTGCCTCAGAGCCTATTGATCAGTTCTAATAATGAACTTATGCCCCTGTAGATACCCTCTCCATTTCTGGATAGCCATTATCACTGCTAAAAATTCCTTTTCATAAATTGACAATGCTTGATTCCTGTCACTTAAGGCTTTACTCATATAAGCAATAGGCCTTTGATTTTGTATCAATACAGCTCCCAACCCTTTACCACTAGCATCAGTCTCTAAGATAAAAGGTTGGCTGAAATCAGGGAGTGTTAAAACAGGAGCTGAAACCATAGCCTGTTTCAATTCTTGGAAGGCTACATCAACATCCTTATCCCACACAAAACTATCCTTCCTCAAAAGCATAGTTAGGGGCTTACTAATAATTCCATATCCCTTGATGAATTTTCTGTAATAACCAGTCAAACCCAAAAAACCTCTTAGCTGCTTCACATTCTTGGGGGTAGGCCAATCCACCATACTAGAGATCTTGTCAGAATCAGTAGCTACTCCCTCTGCTGTAATGATGTGACCTAGATATTCCACTTTGTTCTGCCCAAAACTGCATTTACTTTTTTTAGCAAACAAAGTATGTTGCCTGAGTAACTCTAACACCATCTGCAGATGATTCTCATGCTCCTCCTGTGTCTTGCTGTAGATTAATATGTCATCAAAGAAGACCAGAACAAATTTCCTCAAGCAATGTTGGAAGACCTGGTTCATCAAGGATTGGAAAGTTGCTGGGGCATTGCACAAACCAAAGGGCATAACCAGAAACTCAAAGTGTCCATGGTGAGTGCTGAATGCTGTCAGGTACCTGTCTTCTGGCCTCATGAGTATTTGAAAATAACCAGATCTAAGGTCAATTTTTGAGAAATACTTGGCTCCACACAACTCATCTAATAACTCATCAATTAGGGGTATAGGATAATCATGCTTCACAGTAAGAGAGTTTAAATATCTGTAATCCACACACATCCTCCATGAATTGTCTTTCTTCTTCACTAAAATAACTGGAGAAGCAAAAGGGCTCCTACTGTGCTGGATAATGCCTGACTTCAACATTTCCTGCACTATTTTTTCTATTTCATTCTTATGGGAGTGTGATGTCCTGTAGGGATACTGGTGCTTGGGAACACTACCAGGTTTCAGGACAATGTGGTGCTCCACACCTCTGTAGGGTGGTAGACTGTCTGGTTCAGTGAACACATCAGCATATGAGTCCAGTAGTGGCTGCAAATCCAGTGGTAACCTCTCTGTATCCCCTTTAGATTTAATGATGAATATCTCCTCTACTTCTGTCAATTCCTCATGCATGAGACTAGATAGAACTGGGCCTGTAATAACCTTACACTGAACTGATGTAGTTAAGGCCTTTAGCACCGCTCTTTGCCCATTAAGTGTCACTGTGACACTCATGTTTTCATAATCCAGCTCTATAGGAGTACCCATTCTCAGCCAATCACCTCCAAGTATCATATCACAGCCCTCATTCTTCAACAGCCAAGGTGAGTACTGAAACTCATGTCCTTGCACACTCCACTTAAAATCAGTAGCCCTGCTAGTACTCACCAACTTCTGTCCGTTA
Organism: Thymus mandschuricus; assembly: GCA_029379335.1. Lineage (NCBI taxonomy): Eukaryota > Viridiplantae > Streptophyta > Magnoliopsida > Lamiales > Lamiaceae > Thymus > Thymus mandschuricus. Next base: position 7,366,348 of record CM057074.1, read on the forward strand.
GCAACTCTAACTAGGATTGGTTTATCCTTATGAGTAGGACAGCCCAACTTCCTAGCTGTGTCTTCTTGTAAAAAACTCAGTGTGCTACCAGAATCTATTAAGATATTCAACTTATGAGCTCCCACTTCACCAACAACCCTCATGGTTGTTAATCCACAAGCTCCCATCATTGAGTGCACTGATATTTGAACCTCAGCCACAGTTTCTAGCATATTACCCTCCACTTCCACCAGCTCTGGGTCAGTCTCCTCCTGAATATGCTGCAGCTCCTCTTCTTCAGTCATAATCAAGTAATTGATTCTGTTCTTACACCTGTGACCAAAAATGTAAGGCTCATCACAGTTGTAACAGAGTCCCTTGTCTCTTCTTGCAGCCATTTCAGCTGAGGTTAACAGCTTGGTGGGTGGCTTCAGATTGTTGCTGTTAACAGGCTTAACAGGTAAGTTCTGTTGCACTGGTTCTGTTTTCTTAGGTTGACAATTTGTTGGTGTGAATGGCCTGCCCTGCGGTTTCAATCTCCTAGCCAAGGCATCCAATGTAGAAATCTGTTTCTTCCCTAGATCAATAGTTTGTTCCAAAGTTTGAGGTTGGAACATGGTGATGAATGATCTCAACTCCTCACTTAGCCCACTAAGGAAACTACCCATGAAGTATTCCTCAGAATATCTGCTGTGATCATTCATCATTAGATATGATTTGAGTTCATTGAAATGTTCCACATAATCATCATAGGAACCAGTCTGTTTTAATTTGTTGAATTCCACCACAATATTAGAGACCCTGAGGTCCTCAAACCTAGCCGAAACGACATCTAGAAACTGTTCCCAAGAAATATTAATTTCCCCCATATTCAAATTCTGAAACCAGTTTAATGCCTTTCCCTCAAAGTGCATAGTTGCTAGATGCACCTTCTGAGTATCAGGTACCCCGGGCATGAGTTTATAATAACTATTGCATTTTAAAATCCAAGCACGAGGGTTAGATCCATCAAATTTTGGGAAATCAATCCTAGGCAACGGACTATGGGCATAATTTCCCCCAGATCCATTCTTCCCATAGCTACCCAGCACTGATCTCTCAGCAAACCCACCTTCCTTACTATTATTTAACAACTGTAACAGCATATCAGCTAAGGTATTGGTAAGATGCTCAAATTTCTTATCCATACCTTCGAATTGTTCATTGATCTTGAGTTCCGATGCATTCCTCTTCATAGATTCTGCTGTCATTGACTTATCCAGCTTCTTTTGCCATTTCTGCAGATCCTTCTGAGCTTCCTGCAGGTCCTTGAAGCGAGTCACAGTCTCGGAAGCCATGATGAAGAACCTGGCTCTATGATACCAATTGTAGTGTAAACACTACCTAGATCTGGAATTTTGTATGAATTTGGGTGTAATAGAACGATAGGATGAATGAGAATGATAGAAATGGAGGAAGATAGCAGAAAATACTAATTTCTCATTACCCACCAAATTGGAAATTACACATATTTATACTGCTAGCTACTGTTGCTTGAAGGAAAAGACACTCAAAAAGTGCTAAAACATAAACACGACTACAAGGAAATGTAAATATATCCAGCCCACCACTTGCGGCCCACAACTCTCGAAAGCCCATTTAGCCACTTTGACCAGATTCCAAACTCTTTGACTCACTCTCCTTCCCCAATCCAATCGACGACTCCCTTTCCTTCTGCATCCCTAAATTCTTCTCCACTCCACCGTCGAAACCCAACATCTTTCCCAGTTTTTTCATGACAACTACTTGGAAATTTGACCAGAAGGCGATCAGATTAGCTTTGTGTGAGATGATTATTGTGGATGAGCTATCATTCATATTTGTTGAGCGAGAAGGCTTTAAGAAGTTTGTTGCTCGTTTATGTTGTTGGGAATTGTTAAGGATCACATGTTAAAGGGGGAACTCATATGGGACATTTTAAAGTGAAGTGCGTATTTGTTTTGATTTGATCCCAAAACCCCTAGGTATCCTATTCCCAAGCGACCCAATTTGATGTAGAATAGGTTATAAAATTTTCTAAGCCTATACTGTTAGGTAGGCTCTATTAATGCTTTAGTCGCTTAGGTTATAGACTGCAGGAATTTCAAGTGAAGGCCACTCGCTTGGGTGAGTTTTCCAATTGAAGCGAGTCTACCCAGCCGAAGTGAAGCGTGCCGAAGAATAGCGAAGCGAAGCGAGCGCTACAGTAACAAGCCAAAGCGAGTCAACATGGGTCAACGATTACTAAAGCAGTTACTCGGGAAATTTATTTTCCAAGTACTCGCTACAGTAAGACCTTGAAGCGACTCAATTGAAGCGGACGCTACAAGTCTAAAGCAAAGCGAGCCCTTACCTAACAGAAAGCGACAGGTCAATTCCCGCTCCAATTTGAACGTCGAGTTCAAACTCGAGTCAACTGAAGATCGCCGTATTTATTGCAAGATCTCCACTTGTCGATCAACAAGAGGAGCAACGGAGTTGACTGCCAGGCTGATAAGGGTGCCGAAACAGTACTGGCTCGCTCCAGTTACTGTTATGTTTGTAACTTAGCCATTTTTGGCAAATGGACAAACTGGCGCGCCTGGAAAAGCAAAACCCTGCGCAAGTACTGTCGAGAGGAGGAGGGACAAAGCCACCTACCTAGCAACGGATCTCGGCCAACCCTCCGCCTATAAATAGTGAAGGATGAAGACGAAGAGAAGTAGAACACTACTTGAGCATTCAGCGCCTACTGCAAACAAATACTCTCAGCTTTCAGCATACTTTCGAGTCTTTGTTTCCAAGTGTTCTCCGAGTTTCAGTTCCATCGAAACTCGTCTTCGCAACCTTCACACTTAGAGTTCTAAGCCCAGTTCATATCCAAGCTTAGAGAAGAGCTCTAGCCATCTTTGCATTCACTGTAAAGAGCTCTTCATTAGTGTGTCTATCGAGAAATCAAAAACCCTAATCCTAAAGTTCTGTTAGGTTTTGGGTGTTCGCCGAAGAGGTTGTTTTTCGATCCAAGGCTCTACTTTCCTCGATAGTAGAAGCCTCGATCATAGAGTCTAGATCCAAGCTTACACTTTCCTCGATTGTGTAAAGCTTGATCGAAGCTTAGGTTGTAAGGAGAACCCGTAATCTCCCTGTCGTCGGATTGAAGCGAGTGAAGCTTCAAGTCCTGTTTAGGTTTTGTGTGGTGAACCCGTAATCACCCAGTCGTCGTCAGATCCAAGCAAGTGAAGCTCAATCTTGACATAGGTTTTTGAAGAACCCGTAATCTTCAAAGTTCTTGAGTGAAGAGAACTAGTTGCCTCGTGCAACAAGTGGACGTAGGTGTTTTATCACCGAACCACTCTAAATCGCTGTGTCGTATCTCTAACCCTAATCTCTCTACTTTGTTTACTGTTTGATTACTCATTGTACAAGCATACTAAACAAACTTAAACTGAAGTTTTCAAATACTTAGGAAAGAATAGCTCACCGAATTTCTGCATCTTGAGTAAAGTCTCACTCTTGATCAAGCATTTGCTTAGGTCAAGAGACTAGCTTATACTGTAGATCCAGCCCTCGGCTAGGTCTTTGTTTTCAAGCGAGCACTTTACTTGAAACTCTGAGTTTGAGGAAAAGAAGTTGAAAAACTTCAAAACACGTATTCACCCCCTCCCCTACGTGGTTTTCCTTTAACAAACCGGAACCAACAAGTGGTATCAGAGCAGCGGTTCTTTCGAGCCACTGCTTTGCATATCGGAAGCGAGTTCCCTCTCGCTTCACGTTGTCTCATTGAACCGGATCCATTTTCCTAAGTGCATAAAACCCTCACTCATACATACTGCATTACTGCTGATAGTTTGTGTTGGTCCCGGTTTGTTAGAGGAAAAACACGTAGAGGGGTGGGGGGGGGGGGGTGAATACGTTTTTTGAAGTTTTTCAACTTCTTTTCCTTTAACTCAGAGTAACAAGTAAAGAGCTCGCTACAATACTTAAGACCTAGCGGTGAGCTAGATCTACAGTGATTAGCTAAATCTCTTGACCTAAGTTTGCACTTGATCAAGAGTGAGTCTTTACTCGAAAATGCGGAAATTCGGTGAGCTAGTCTTTCCTAAGTATTTGAAAATTCCAGATAATCAAACAGTAAACAGAAAGTAGAGAGTTTAGGGTTTAGAGATACCACACAGAGATTTGTAGTGGTTCGGAGATGAAACTCCTACGTCCACTTGTTGCACTAGGCAACTCGTTCTCTTCACTCAAGAACTTGAAGATTTCGGGTTCTTCAAAAACCTATGTCAAGATCGAGCTTCACTCGCTTGGACTGATGACGACTGGGTGATTACGGGTTCACCACACAAGACCTAAACTGGACTGGAAGCTTCACTCGCTTCAGTCCGACGACAGGGAGATTACGGGTTCTCCTTACAACCTAGCTTCGATCGAGCTAAACACAATCGATGAAAGTGTAAGCTTGGATCTAAACTCTATGATCGAGGCTTCTACTATCGAGGAAAGTAGAGCTTGGATCAAATACAACCTAACGACGATGAACACAAAATCTAACTGAACTTTAGGGTTAGGGTTTTCTGTTTCGACAGAGACACACTAATGAAGAGTTCTTTACAACAAGTGCAAAGATGGCTAGAACTCTTCTCTAAGCTTGGATTTGGAATTGGCTTAGAATTTTAAGTGTGAAGGTTTCGAAGACAAGTTCCGATGTGGCTGGAACTTGGAGAACACTTGGAAACAAAGACTCGATGAATTGCTCAAAGGCCGGGAGTGTTTGTTTGCAGTAGGCGCTCAATGCTCAAGTAGTGTTCTACTTCTCTTCGTCTTCATCCTTCACTATTTATAGGTGGAGAGTTGGCCGAGTTCTGTTGCTTGGTAGGTGGCCTTGTCCCTCCTCCTCTCGACAGTACTTGCACAGGCTGGTTGCTTTTCAGACGCGCATTTTTGGCTCTTTGTCGAAAATGGCTAAGTTCCAATCTTAACAGTAACTGGAGCGAGCCAGTACTGTTGTGGCGCCCTTGTCGGCCTGGCGGTCAACTCCGCTGCTCCTCTCCTCATTCGACACGTGGAGATCTCGCAATTAATGCGACGATCTTCAGTTGATTGGAGTTCAAAATAGGAGCGGGAACTGTGCTGTCGCTTTCTGTTAGGTAGGGGCTCGCTTCGTTTTAGAAATGTAGCGTCCGCTTCAAATGAGTCGCTTCAGAGTCATACTGTAGTGGGTACTTTAGAAAATATATTTCCCGAGTGTCCGCTTTTAGTATTTATTGACTTTGCGTTGACTCGCTTCATTTTTCACTGTAGCGCTCGCTTTGCTTCGCTTTGGCAAACTCGCTTTAGAATCTACTGTAGCGCTCGCTTCGCTTCGCTATTCTTCGGCACGCTTCACTTCGGCTGGATAGACTCGCTTCGATTTGAACACACACTCAAGCGAGTGGCCTTCACTTGAAATTTCTACAGTCTAACAACCTAAGCGACTAAAGCAAAATCAAAGCCATCCTAACAGTATAGGCTTAGAAAAATTTCTAACCTATTCTACATCAAAATGGGTCGCTTGGGAATATGATACTTAGGGGTTTTGGGATCAAATCAAAACAAATATACATTCACTTCAAAGTGTCCCATATGAGTTCCCCCTTAACATGTAATCCTTAACAATTCCCAACAATTTCCCCCTTTTTGATGATGCCAAAACCCAACTTAAAAACTGGAGACTAAATTCTCTAGCCTATCTAACCGTGGAAAGAACTTCAAGCGACTGCTTCCTTTGCAGGCTTGTTTGAAAATTTTCTTTTAAGTTCCTTTCCCCTTTTTTTTTTCGGTTAAATTGCTGAGTTTTGTAGCAATAAAAGAAAGTCATTCACAAAGCTTGTAAACGACACAAGTTGACAGAAAAATAAAATGGATTTATGAACAAGGCAGTTCACAATATATGGATATCGAAATTAAGGGTCTTCAACTGGCTTGTTCTCCTCTTCTTTTTCCTCCTTCTCCTCCTTCTCCTCTTCCAAGACGTAGGCAGAAAGGACTTTCTCCTCCATGGTTTTGATGTTATACAGGTTTGGTCTCCATCTGCTCTCCAATCTTAGAGCTTCATCCACCTCTTCATCAATGATCCTCCGGTTAGGAACACTTGTGTTTGGCTGAAATGGCATGGGATAATCTATCACCGCGGGGACTTTGATAATGAGGGGTTTAGGATCAGCTTCCTCCGCCAGTGTGAAGATTCTCTGCCTCAACTGCTCATTGTAAACACAGAGAAAGTTGTTGAGAGCGTTCAGCCTTGAGCATTCATCTTGCAGTGGCACTACTTCCCAGTAGTAGTAGGCTTTGATGAATTTTTCTTTGCAGAAAAGCCACTGATCAAGAAGATCTCTGGAGATGAAGTCCTCGATTTCTCGAGCGTCTGGATGATCTCTTCTCCGCATGACCAGCTCCTCCTCTGTCCTGCTCGTCAACTCCTTCATGATCGAGTTGAATTTGGCACTTGCATCAGTGTTCCATTTCGGAAGCTTCTCATTGACTTGCTTACGAATGTAGTCACATTCCTCAGTCGAGTAGCGACCAGAATCGGACATCTCCTTCACTGTGACATGGCAAGTGTCAATCCAAGCTTGGGTTTGACATACCTCAGATTCTTCAGGCGTGAAGGGCATGAAGGCGCTTCGTGTGATGGCGGACTGGATGAGCCTCACTTCATTCCAATGTGACTCAATCCGGCCATCTATGATTCTGAGTCGCTTGAGCTTAAGCCTCTTCTCCTTTTCTGCTTCATCCTTCCTCTCTTCTCCTCCTCTCCATCTGACCAACTCTCGAGGCGACTGACTGTTTGATCTTTTGACGCTTGGTCACGGGATCATCTCCTCTTGCTTCGGGTGCAGTCCGCTTCAAGGGTTGTTTTGGTGCTGGAGGTGGTGGAGGCGGATTTGCTTTTTCTCTGAAGGGACTATTGCTTGACTGGCTGAAGCTGCGTCAACAGTTGTTGAAGTGAGTGCAGCAGCAGTTGAAGCGAGCGCACCTGAAGCGCCTGCTTGGGAGCTTCCAGTCAATCCCTTCTTTGGAAGTTCAAACTCTTGTTCCAAGGCACGGGCAAGGGCTTCATCCGCTGCAATTTGTTGCTCTTTCTGCTCCTTGGTCAATATAGCAACAGCGGGATGGGCAGCCATAGAGGAAGCTAGCAACTTCCCAGATGTTGGCTTGCGGGGTTCCTCAAGAACCTTGTCCTTCCCTTTCTTTCGAGCAAGCTCGGCCCGAGCTTCATCAAACTGCTCTCCACTTCCTCCTTCTATCCCACTTCCCCCTTCGATCATCCTCTCCACTCCAACACTTCCTCCTTCCCTCCTAACTTCAGTAGTTGTTTCCTCCTTTCTCGAGATATCTTCCCCCTTTTTGGCATCATCAAGACTGCCGGGGGTGGAAATTATCACCCTTCCACTGATGGATTGGTGTAGTTCATCGAACTTGTTATATACAGCGTGAAGCATCCGCTCAGCTCTTTCCGCGAATACGTGCTCCTGGGAGAGCACCAATTCTGCTGTTTTTGCACTGATCTCCTCGAGCAGATACTCACACTGCTTCTCTCTCTCTTTGACGGAGACCATCAGATTCTCAAGCGGCTCTACCGCTTTGAAGCGAGCGGCCAGCTCCGCATCAACTTCTTTGTGAATTCTCTTGCGTTCTTCTTGCAAGACTAATCCAAAGTGTTGCTGGGCCGCTTCGAGTTCTGCCCTGGCAGTAGCTAGGCTTCTCTCTCTTCTGTTCAGAGATACATAAAACTGAGCATCAGCAGAAATCTTGACAGCGAAATCTCCTGCTATTTTCTGGGCTTTAGAGATTTGAATGGCAAGCTCAGCCTGCTTTAGATCAACTGCTTTAGCACTCCTCCTTCTGCTCTCAAGCTCGCCCTACTCCTCTTCACGCTCATGCTTAAGGATTTTCATCTCCTTTTCAAGCGTGTCAAGGGCCTTCTTTGTTCTAGTCAACTCGCTCCCGAGCTTGACTAATTCATCATCTTTCTTCTCCACTAGCTTCCTCTTTCTCTCCAAACTCTCTGTCACCTTCTTCTTCTCTTCCTCCAAATTCACAAGTTTGGAGTTGAGATCCCTCAGCCGTCTCCTCTCCGCTTCAAGCGACTGCTTGAGCTCAGTAATGTTCTTCTCCTGGTCTCCCACCAGCTTCACCTTCTCTTCTATCACCTTCTCCTTCTCATCCAGTAGCCTCCCTTTCTCCTCTATCTTCCCTTCCAACTCAGCCTTCGTCTTGTCAAAATCTGCACGCAGATTATTGACCTCCACAACTTTCCTATCCAGCTTCTCAGTCTTCTGCGTGAGAACGCTTTGAAGATTGGCAATCTCATCCTCCTTCACCATCAGCTCCGCTTCATGGGCCTTCACCAACCTCTGCTCATGCACTGTTGGCACTCGCTCTGTGATGACAGCGTCTGGATATGTCCGCTTCACTTTCGCGTCCAGCTTCTCCTAGTAGCTGACTTCGTTGATGAAGACGTGGAATCCATCCACGCCAATGAAGTCGAGCAGCTTCGCTTCCCTCTTCTCAAGTACCTCCTCTGAGAAAGCCTTACGGAGGTTGAAGATCTTGTAGTACTCCGTTCCTCGATAGGCAATGTATGTGAGGAAGTCGACGACATTGGTGAAGAAGTCGTCAGACATCTCCACGGAGGGGTAGCGGTTGGTGATTGTCTCTGCAGCTTGCTCTCTATCCCTCACGTACCAGGTTAGAGCCATTTCTTCTGCAGATGGTGGGATGGTGGCGAGATCTGTGTCGGTTGTTTGGGCGGTATCGGCTGTAGTTGCCGATTCGGAGGGGGAGTTTGATGTTGAGGCTTGGGTGGTTTCAGTTTGGGGAGGAGTTTGCTGTTGGGCTTGTTGGGTGGCTGGGGTGTAGAGAGTGTAGGTGGCTTCCAAATCAGTGCTGAGGAAGGGCACTTTTGGGATTTGGAAGGATGAGGAAGATTCTTGGGGTGAGGAAGGTTTTTGGGTGGTGGTCGCTTCAGGTTGAGTGATGGGTTGGGCGGTGGTTGATGTTTGAGGTTATTGGGGTGTCTGGATTTGTGCTGGGGATGTTTGGATTTGAAGTGGGGGTGTTTGAATTTTGGCGGGTGAAGGCTGGGGTTGGGTCACTTCGATTCCTTCAAGCGGCTGCTCCTCAGCCTCGCTTGATTTTATCAATGAAGCGACTCGCTTCACTTTCTTCAGTCGCTTCGGCGCAGCTCGCTTCGCAGGTGAAGCGACTCGCTTGGCTTTCTTCTCTTTGCTTCGCCTTTCGGCGACGGCTGCAGCTGCGGGCACTTCAACATCATGAAGTCCCAGATCTATTGGAGTTTTCTCTGACTTCCACACGTCGAAAAACACGGTGTTCTTCTTGTAATCGACGGTGTCTGTCCATCTCTTGTCAGGGAACAGTTTCTCCAGTGCGAAGGAGATCCTGGAGAAGAATTTGAGTTTTCCCTTGCGAAGGATCTGATCATTGCTTCCCTTCACAAATTTGAAGTCCTGGGCAACTTCGTGGATCTGGTTGAAGAACCAGCCATGCCAGTTGAACTTCGTTCCGGTCAGACTGTCAACAATGACCGTGGTGGCGAATAACTTGATGTCGGAGAGTTGGCCCAAGTTTCCGACGTAGCAGGCGATGGCCTTGGAAAAGAGCTCGCAGATATGGTTGAATGGAGGTTTCAAGTCTGTTCTTATGCTGGCTTGCTTTATGTCGACCTCTGCACCTTCGACGGCAAACCGTGTGTACTCTACTCCAACGGACAGCTCTAACTCCAACAGGGAGTTTGCTCCTTCCTCCGGCAGGTCAAAAACTCCGGCTATCGCGCTCAAATTCACTTCCACTAGCATCCCCTTCTCCGGGTCTGTAAATGTTGATGAGGTTTCTCCTTCTTTTAGATTTAATAGAATCTCGGCTACGGCTTTGCCCAGAATCTTCTGCGGCCTCGCCGTGACAAACTTCCACAAGCCGGCCGTGGTCACTGCCTTGCGAAAGAATCCGTTTGCATCAACAACAGTTGGGTCGAGATGAGGCTCGACGTTGATATGATTATCGATTCTGGTCAAAAACTGCTCCATCGTTTGAGATTTCTGCTTCTTTCCCATGGTAGTATATTTGGTGAGATATGAATGGAGATTTAAAGAAAAGGGGTGAGGGTTTGAGACTCGTGAGTTTGCAGAGAGATTGCAGGAATCTTGCACGAGAATGGCAAATATGGAGAGTGATGAAAGTTTCTGCAGTCTGTTTCGCCGTCTTTATATAGACTTAGGGTTTGGCTGACGTGGCAGGGGCAAGACAGTAATATCGCCGAGGATTCTATTTGTATACGGCGGAGAGCGGCGATTTGATTGACGTGTCCGGCGTCATCACAGTAAAAGTGAACCGCCAAGTTGACTTGGCACTCCACGTGGCCGTCTGTGACTCGTCTCCTCAATCGGCGTTGATCTAGCGGCTGGGGTTCGAGAACTGTTGAGATTCGACGGCTAGATTTCTTCCGACTTTTCCCGCTTCAAATTTGAATTGAGACGCACGCGCTCGGATTCGTCTATGTACGTGCATCTGCATTAAATGCAAAAGCAAAAGGTAAAATTTGCACTTGAGTGCAGACAACTCATGCTCGCTTCGTACCCGCTCGCTTCGAGTTTAGCCGCTTGGCTTTTACTCGCTTGCGAAGTACTCGCTTGGAGTGACTGTTCCGCACTCGCTTGCATTGGCTCGCTTGAGTGTCCAAGCACTCACTTGACCATCTGAAGCGACTGGAATAAGAAATGAAATTTCTTTAACATTATTTAAAATGTTTCTGACTAACATACTTCGAGGATAAACAAGAGTGTTTTCCTCTTTGTATTTGTGTCAGATTCATTTCATATTTTCCACATAGTAAGTGAAGATTTCTAACACACTTCACATTACTTAGTGTACTTGTTGGTCCCGGTTTGTAAGAGGAAAAACACGTAGAGGGGGGGGGGGGGGGGGGGGGGGGGGTGAATACGTGTTTTGAAGTTTTTCAACTTCTTTTCCTTTTACTCAGAGTGACAAGTAAAGAGCCCGCTTCAGTACTTAAGACCTAGCTCAAAGCTAGATCTACAGTTCGTAGCTAAACTACTTGACCTAAGTATACACTTGATCAAGAGTGATTCTTTACACGTATATGCGGAAATTCGGTGAGCTAAATCTTTCCTAAGTAATTGAAATCTCAGTTTGTGTTTGTTTAAATGCTTGTGCAATGGATAATCAAACAATAAACAGTAAGTAGAGAGATTAGGGCTAGAGATACGACACAAGGATTTATAGTGGTTTGGAGATGAAACTCCTACATCCACTTTGTTGCACTAGGCAACTCGTTCTCTTCACTCAAGACCTTGAAGATTACGGGCTCTTCAAAGGCCTATGTCAAGATCGAGCTTCACATGCTTGGATCTGATGAAGACTGGGTGATTACGGGTTCACCACACAAGACCTAAAACTGGACTGGAAGCTTCACTCGCTTTACTCTGACGACAGGGAGATTACGGGTTCTCCTTATAACCTAGCTTCGATCGAGCTTCACTTGATGAAAGTGTAAGCTTGGATCTAAACTCTATGATCGAGTCTTCTACTATCGATGAAGGTAGAGCCTTAGATCGAACACAACCTAACGACGAACACACAAAACCTAAAACTTGGGTTAGAGTTTTCTGTTTCGACAGAGACACACTATTGAAGAGTCCTTTACAATCAATGCAAAGATGGGTAGAACTCTTCTTCTGAGCTTGGATTTGGAATGGGCTTAGAATTCTAGGTGTGAAGGTTGCGAAGACGAGTTCCGATGAAACTGGAACTCGGAGAACACTTGGAAACAAAGACTCGAAAGATGCTTGAAAGTTGGGAGTGTTTGTTTGCAGTAGGCGCTCAATGCTCAAGTAGTGTTCTACTTCTCTTCGTCTTCATCCTTCACTATTTATAGGTGGAGGGTTGGCCAAGATCCGTTGCTTGGTAGGTGACCTTGTCCCTCCTCCTCTCGACAGTACTTTGCACAGGCTGGCTACTTTTCAGGTGCGCAGTTTGTCTCTTTGCCGAAAATGGCTAAGTTACAAACTTAACAGTAATTGGAGCGACCCAGGACTGTTGCGGCGCCTTTGTCGGCTTGGCAGTCAACTCTGCTGCTCCACTCCACATTTGACACGTGGAGATCTCGCAATTAATGCGACGATCTTCAGTTTGACTGGAGTTCAAAATAAGAGCGGGAATTGTGCTGTCGCTTTCTGGTAGGTAGTGGCTCGCTTTGCTTAGACGTTGTAGCGTCCGCTTCAAATCGAGTTGCTTCAAGGTCATACTGTAGCGAGTGCTTGGGAAGTAAAGTTCCCTAGTGACTGCTTTAGTAATCGTTGACCCGCGTTGACTCACTTTGGCTTTTTACTGTTGCGCTCGCTTCGCTTCGCGTTGGCAGACTCACTTTGTGTTGGGAATTGTTAAGAACAAAGTGTTAATGGGGAACTTCTATGGGATACTTCGAAGTGAGTCAATTGTTTGTTTTGATTTGATCCCAAAACCCCAAGTGTTCTATTCTTAAGCGACCCATTTTTGATGTAGAAAATAGGTTAGAAGTTTTTCTAAGCCTATACTGTTAGGATGGCTTCAATTTTGCTTTAGTCACTTAGGTTTTTAGACTGCAGAAAGTTCAAGTGAAGGCCACTCACTAGAGTGTGTTTTCAATCGAAGCAAGTCTACCCAACCAAAGTGAAACGTGCCGAAGAAAAGCGAAGCGAAGCGAAGCGAAGCGAAGCGAGCGCTACAGTGGAATCGAAGCGAGTCCAGCAAAGCAAAGCGAAGCGAGCGCTACAGTGAAAAGCCGAAGCGAGTCAACGCGGGTCAACACTTTTTAAGCAGCCACTTGGAGAACTCACTTCCCAAGTACTCGCTACAAAATGACCTTGAAGCGACTCGATTCGAAGCGGACGCTACGAGACTGAAGCGAAGCGAGCCACTACCTACCAGAAAGCGACAGCCCAATTCCCGCTCTGATTTTGAACTCCAGTCAACTAGAGATCTTCGCATTAATTACGAGATCTCCACGTGTCGAACGCGGAGAGGAGCAGAGGAGTTGACTGCCTGGCCGACATGGCGCCGCTACAGTACTGGCTTGCTCCAGTTACTGTTAAGTTTGTAACTTAGCCATTTTCGGCAAAGAGACAAACTGCGCACCTGCAAAAGCAACTGCCTGCGCAAAGTACTGTCAATAGGAGGAGGGACAAAGCCACCAACCAAGCAACGGATCTCGGCATCCCTCCGCCTATAAATAGTGAAGGATCACAAAGTGAAGAAGTAGAACACTACTTGAGCATTCGAGTGCCTACTGCAAACAAACACTCCCAGCCTTAGAGCATTCTTCGAGTCTTTGTTTCAAGTGTTCTCCGAGTTCCAGTCTCATCGGAACTCGTCTTCACAACCTTCACACTTAGAGTCTAAGCCCATTCCATATCCAAGCTTAGAAGAAGAACTCTAGCCATCTTTGCATCTACTGTAAAGAGTTCTTCACAGTGTGTCATCGTAAACCAAAAACCCTAAGTTTTTGTGTTCGTCGTCGTTAGGTTGATTGGATCCAAGGCCCTACTTTCATCGATTGTAGAAGCCTCGATCATAGAGTTTAGATCCAAGCTTACACTTACATCATTTGTGTAAAGCTCGATCGAAGCTAGGCTTGTAAGGAGAGCCCGCAATCTCCCTGTCGTCGGACTGAAGCGAGTGAAGCTTCAAGTCCAGTTTAGGTTTTTGGTGTGAACCCGGAATCACCCAGCGTCTGTCAGATCCAAGCGAGTAAAGCTCGATCTCGACCAGGCTTTTGAAGAGCCCGTAATCTTCAAGTTCTTGAGTGAAGAGAACGCGTTGCCGAGTGCAACAAAGTGGACGTAGGAGCTTTATCCCCGAACCACTATAAATCTCGTGTCGTATGTCTCTAACCCTAAACTCTTTACTTTGTTTGATTATTCATTGCACGTGCATCTAAACAAACAAAAATCGGAAATTTTAAATACTTAGGAAAGATTTAGCTCACCGAATTCCGCACTAAGAGTAAAGTCTCACTCTTGATCAAGCTCTAAGCTTAGGTCAAGAGAATTGTGATTACTTTAGATCTTGCTCTCGGCTAGGTCTTAGTATTTCAAAGAGCACTTTACTTCATACTCTGAGTTAAGGATTTGAAGTTGAAAAACTTCAAAATACGTATTGACCCCCCCCCCCCCTCTACGTATTTTTCCTATAACAAACCGGGACCAACACTTTGAATCCACTGTAGCGCTCGCTACGCTTCGCTATTCTTCGGCTCGCTTCACTTCGGCTGAGTAGACTCGCTTTGATTTGAAAACACACTCAAGCGAGTGGCCTTCTCTTGAATTTTCTGCGGTCTAAAAACCTAAGTGACTAAAGCAAAAATCAAAGCCATCCTAACAGTGCAGGCTTAGAAAAAATTTCTAACCTATTATCTACATCAAATTGGGTCGCTTGGGAATAGGACACTTAGGGGTTTTGGGCTCAAATCAAAACATATGTAACATGTCTAAAATGTCCCATATTGGTTCCCCCTTAACATGTTGTCCTTAACAATTCCCAACAATTTCCCCCTTTTTGATGATGCCAAAACCCAATAACTAGACTTAAACATCTAGCCTATCTAACCGTGGAAAGAACTTCAAGCAACTGCTTCCTTTGCAGGCTTTGTTTGAAAATTTTCTTTTAAGTTTCTTTCCCCTTATTTTTTCGGTTAAATGGTTGAGTTTGGTAGCATAAAGAGTAAGTCATTCACAAAGTTTGTAAACGACACAAGTTAGACAGAAAATAAAAATGGGATATATGAACAAGCAGTTCACAAAATATGGAATTTTAAATTCAAGGATCAACTGCTGGCTCGTCCTTCTCTTTCTTCTCCTCCTCTTTCTCCTTCTCCTCCTCTGTCTCCACTTCGATGTAGTAGGCAGACAGGACATTCACTTCCATGGTTCTGATGTTGTACTGATTCTCTCTCCATTTGCCCTCCAATCTTAGAGCTTCATCCACTTCTTCATCAATGATCCTTCGGTTTGGAACCATTGAGTTAGGTTGAAACGGCATGGGAAACTCCTTCACTGCGGGCACTTTGATGATGAGAGGTAAAGGCTCAGCTTCCTTCGCCAGTGTAAAGATCTTCCGCCGCAGTCGTTCATTGTATTGGCACAAGAAGTTGTTGAGAGCATCCATTCTTGAGCACCCATCTTGATAAGGCACTACTTGCCAGTAGTAGTAGGCCTTGATAAATTGTCTTTTAGGATGAGCCATGTCTCAAGAAGATCTCTCGGGATGAAGTCTTCGATTTGCCTCGAGTCAGGATGATGTTCCCTTCGCATGACCAGCTCCTCCTCCGTCCTGCTCGTCAAGTCCTTCATGATTGAGTTGAACTTAGCACTGGAGTCAATGTTCCACTTCGGAAGCTTCTCATTGACTCGCTTGCGGATATAATCATGTTCTTCAGGTGGGTAGCGGTTGGAATCAAACATCTCCTTCATTGTGACTCGGCAGGTGTCCATCCAAGCTTGGTTTTGGACAGCTTCAGACTCCTCAGGAGTGTGAGGAATGTAGGCACTACGTGCGATAGCGGATTGAATGAGTCTCACTTCATTCCAGTGCGACTCGATCCGTTCATCTATCTTCTTCAACCTCTTCTTCTTCACCTCCTCATCCTTATCTTTCCTCCTCTTCTTCTCTTCTGCCTTTGTCTGCCTCCTCTCGAAGCGACTAGCCTTTTCGGTGACCGTCCGCTGCATCTTTTGGCGTTTGGCCGCAGGGTCCTCTTCTCTTGTTTCAGGCTTAGTCCGCTTCAATGGGGCTTTTGGAGCTGGAGGTGGCGGAGGCGGCATCTGCTCCTTCTCCGTTTGGACGACAACTTGACTGGCTGTAGTGGCGAAGGCCAGTGTCGAAGCAGGGGCAGAAACTGAAGCGGGCGCTTGCGAAGATGCACCTGAAGCGCCTGCTTGAGAGACAGTCCATTCCTTGAGCTCGAATTCCTTCTCCAAGGCACGGACAAGAGCTTCATCTGTCGCAATTTGATGCTCTCTCTGCTCCCTGGTCAATATGGCTACAGCTGGGTGAGTAGCAATTGAGGAGCCAAGTAGCTTCCCGGCAACCGGCTTGCGGGGCTCTTCAGTCACTTTGTCTTTGCCCTTCTTCCGCGCCAGCTCTGCCCGAGCTTCATCCACCTCTTCCTCCACTGCTCCACTCCCACTTCCAACTCCACTACCTCCTAGGATCAAGCTCCCGACTTTGATCCTCTGCATCCCTTCTCCACTCGTCCCTCCTACTTCCCTCACTTGTTCAATCGATTTTTCAATATTTCCCCCCTTTTTAGCATCATCAAGACTGCCGGGGGCCGTAGCAAACACCTTTCCACTGATGGATTGGTGGATTTCAGTCAATTTGTTGAAGGCAGCATGGAGCATCCTCTCTGCTCGCTCCACGAAAACCTGCTCTTTGTAGAGCACGATTTCTGCTGTCTTGGTAGAGATTTCCTCAAGCAGGTACTGACACTGCTTCTCCCTCTCCTTCACAGAGGCCATCAAGCTTTCCAAAGGCTCCACCGCTTTGAAGCGAGCGTCCAGCTTTGCTTCAACATCTCTGGTTATCTTCTTCCTCTCTTCTTGCAAGACGAGGTCAAAGTGGACTTGAGATGCTTCAAGTTCAGTTTTAGCGGTGGCCAGGCTTCTTTCTCTTCTGTTCAGTGTAGCATGGAACATAGCGTCTGTGGAGATCTTGACAGCGAAATCTCCTGCTATTTTCTGAGCTTTTGCGATTTTAATGGCAAGCTCAGCCTGTTTTAGATCAGTTGCTTTGGCACTCCTTCTTCTGCTTTCTAGCTCTCCCTTCTCTTCTTCACGCTCAAGCTTAAGGATTTTCATTTCCTTTTCGAGTGTGTCAAGAGCTTTCTTGACTCTGGTCAACTCGCTTCCGAGCTTGACTACTTCCTCCTCTTTCTTCTCTACCTTCTTCCTCTCGTTCTCCAACTCCATCTCCAACTTTTTCTTTTCTTCACCCACTGCCACCAACTTCGCATTCACTTCCTTAAGTCTGCTCCTCTCAGCTTCAAGCGACTGCTTGAGCTCTTGAGAGTTTTTCTCCAACTCCTCCACTCGCTTCATCCTCTCCTCCAGCAAACTTTCCTTTTCCTCCACAAGCTTTGCCTTCTCCTCAACTTTCTCCTCCAATTCACCCTTCTTCTTGTCAAAATCTGCACGCAGATTATTGACGTCTACAGTCTTCTTCACCAATTCCTCATTCTTGCATGAGATTTCACTTTGTAGACTGGAAATCTCAGCATCCTTCCCCTCCACATCTGTTTCATGCTCTTTCATCAATTTTAGCTCATGCTTGGACAACACTCGTTCTGGGATTGACGCATCTGGGTATTCTCGCTTAACTCTGGCGTCGAGCATCTCCTAATAGTTGGCCTCGTTGATGAACATGTGAAAGCCATCAGCTCCGATGAAATTGAGCACTTCCACCTCCTTTGCCTCGATCACCTTCTCCGAGAGGGCCTTACGGAGATTAAAGATCTTATAATACTCCGTTCCTCTGTATGCAATGTACGTGAGGAAGTCGACAGCTTTGGTGAAGAATTCATCAGACATCTTCACGGAGGGGGTAGCGATCGTGGATCATCTCTGCAGCTTGCTCTCTGTCCTTGATATATCTGGTTAGAGCCTTTTCTTCTGCAGATGGAGATGGGGCTTGAATTGGTGGGATTATGGTGAGATTGGTGTTGGCAGTTTGGGCGGTTTCAGCAGTTTCAGCTGATGAGGATGGAGAGTTGGGGGTGGAAGCTTGAGTGGCTTCGGGTTGGGTGGTTTGTGGTTGGGCGGCTTCTGGTTGAAGGGTTTGAGTTTGTTGAGTGACTGGAGTGTTGAAGAGTTTATAGGCATCAACTAGATCTGTGCCTAGGAAAGGTAGATAAGGAATTTGTGTTGGTCCCGGTTTGTTATAGGAAAAATATGTAGAGGGGGGGGGGGGGGGGGGGGGGGGGGGGGTGAATACGTATTTTGAAGTTTTTCAACTTCTTTTCCTTAACTCAGAGTATGAAGTAAAGTGCTCTTTTGAAATACTAAGACCTAGCCGAGAGCTAGATCTAAAGTAATTACGATTCTCTTGTCCTAAGCTTAGAGCTTGATCAAGAGTGAGACTTTACTCTTAGTGCGGAATTTGGTGAGCTAACTCTTTCCTAAGTAATTAAAAATTCCAAGTTATGTTTGTTTAGATGCAAGTGCAATGTCTAATCGAACAAGGAAAATAAAGAGTTTAGGGTTAGAGAGATACGACACAAGATTTATAGTGGTTCGGAGATAAAGCTCCTACGTCCACTTTGTTGCACTCGGCAACGCATTCTCTTCACTCAAGAACTTGAAGATTACGGGCTCTTCAAAAGCCTGGTCGAGATCGAGCTTCACTCGCTTGGATCTGACGACAGACGCAGTGATTACGGGTTCACTACTAAAACCTAAACTGGACTGGAAGCTTCACTCGCTTCAGTCCGACAACAGGGAGATTGCGGGCTCTCCTTACAGCCTAGCTTCGATCGAGCTTTACACAAACGATGTAAGTGCAAGCTTGGATCTAAACTCTATGATCGAGGCTTCTACAATCGATGAAAGTAGGGCCTAACGACGACGAACACAAAAACCTAACAACAGAACTTAGGGTTAGGGTTTTTGGTATACGACGAACACACTATGAAGAACTCTTTACAGTAGATGCAAAGACGGCTATAGTTCTTCTTCTAAGCTTGGATATGGAATGGGCTTAGACTCTAAGTGTGAAGGTTGTGAAGACGAGTTCCGATGGGACTGGAACTCGGAGAACACTTGGAAACAAAGACTCGAAGTTTGCTCTAAGGCTGGGAGTGTTTGTTTGCAGTAGGCGCTCGAATGCTCAGGAAGTGTTCTACTTCTCTTCGTCTTCATCCTTCACTATTTATAGGCGGAGAGTTGGCCGAGATCCGTTGCTTGGTTGGTGGCCTTGTCCCTCCTCCTCTCGACAATACTTTGCGCAGGCAGTTGCTTTTGCAGGTGCGCAGTTTGTCTCTTTGCCGAAAATGGCTAAGTTACAAACTTAACAGTAACTGGAGCGAGCCAGTACTGTAGCGGCGCCCTGTCGGCCTGGCAGTCAACTCCTCTGCTCCTCTCCGCGTTCGACACGTGGAGATCTCGCAATTAATGCGAAGATCTCTAGTTGACTGGAGTTAAAAATCGGAGCGGGACTTGTGCTGTCGCTTTCTGGTAGGTAGTGGCTCGCTTCGCTTCAGTCTCGTAGCGTCCGCTTCGAATCGAGTCGCTTCGGGGTCATGCTGTAGCGAGTACATGGGAAGTGAGTTCTCCAAGTGACTGCTTTAATGAGGGTTGACCCGTGTTGACTCGCTTCGGCTTTTTGTTGAAGTGCTCGCTTCGCTTCGCTTTGTTGGACTCGCTTCGATTCCACTGTAGCGCTCGCTTCGCTTCACTTTGGTGGACTCGCTTCGATTCCACTGTAGCGCTCGCTTCGCTTTGCTTTTCTTCGGCACGCTTCACTTCGGTTGGGTAGACTCGCTTCGATTGAAAACATACTCAAGAGAGTGGTCTTCACTTGGAATTTTCTGCAGTTTAAAAACCTAAGCGACTAAAGCAAAATGAAGCCATCCTAACAGTATAGGCTTAGAAAAATTTTCTAACCTATTTTCTAAATCAAATAGGGTCGCTTGGGAACAGAACACTTTGGGGTTTTGGGATCAAATCAAAATAAATATTTGACTCACTTCGAAGTGTCCCATAGGAGTTCCCCCTTAACATTTTGTTCTTAACAATTCCCAACAATTTCCCCCTTTTTGATGATGCCAAAACCCAAAACAAATTTTTAGACTAAGAGATTTAGCCTACCTAACCGTGGAAGGAACTTCAAGCGACTGCTTCCTTTGCATGTTCGTTTGATTGATTTTTTTTAAAGTTCCTTTCCCCTTTTTTTTTTTCGGTTAAGTTATTTGAGTTTTGTAGCATAAGGATAAATCATTCACAAATCTTGTAAATGACACAAGAGTTGACAGAAAAATAAATATGAGATATATGAACATAGTTCACAAAATATCGAGACTTGAAACTCAAGGGTTTCCTGCAGCCTCGTCCTTCTCCTCCTTCTCTTTCTCCGTCTCCTCGTCTTCCTTCTTCTTCTCCTCTGTCACCTCTTTGATGTAATAGGCAGACAGGACATTCACCTCCATGGTCATGATGTTGTGCTGACTCGGTCTCCACCTGCGCTCCAATCTTAGAGCTTCATCAATTTCTCCATCGATAATTCTTCGGTTAGGAACCAAAGAATTAGGCTGAAACGGCATGGGATACTCCTTTACTGCGGGCAC
The DNA here is from genome assembly GCA_029379335.1 of Thymus mandschuricus. Classification (NCBI taxonomy): domain Eukaryota; kingdom Viridiplantae; phylum Streptophyta; class Magnoliopsida; order Lamiales; family Lamiaceae; genus Thymus; species Thymus mandschuricus. The sequence continues at coordinate 7,386,713 of CM057074.1, forward strand.
TTTCACGATGAGAGGTAAAGGCTCAGCTTGCTCTGCCAAAGTAAAGATCTTCCACCGTAGCCGTTCGTTGTAATGGCATAGAAAGTTGTTGAGAGCGTCCATTCTCGAGCACTTATCCTGATACGGCACTACTTGCCAGTAGTAGTAGGCCTTGATGAATTTGTCTTTTAGAATAAGCCAAGTCTCAAGAAGGTCCCTCGGGATGAAGTCTTCAATTTGCCTCGAGTCTGGATGATGATCCCTTCGCGTGGCCAACTCCTCCTCCGTCCTACTCTTCATCTCATTCATGACTAAGTTGAATTTGGTGCTGGTGTCAGTGGTCCACTGTGGAAGCTTCTCATTGACACGCTTGCGGATATAGTCATGTTCTTCAGACGAGTAGCGGCCGGAATTGATCATCTCCGTCGTGGTGACCCGGCAGGTGTCCATCCAAGCTTGAGTCTGGACTGCTTCTGACTCATCGGGAGTGTGAGGGATGTAGGCGCTTCGTGCGATAGCGGACTGGATGAGTCTCACTTCATTCCAGTGGGACTCAATCCGCTCATCTATCTTCTTTAGTATCTTCCTTCTCACCTCCTCGTCCTTATCCTTCCTCCTCTTCTTCTCTTCTCCTTGCTTCTGTCTCCTCTTGAAGCGGCTGGATTTTTCAGTAATGGCTTGCTGAATCTTTCGGCGCTTGGCTGCAGGGTCCTCTTCTCTGGACTCAGGTGCAGTCCGCTTCAAGGGCTGTTTCGGTGGAGGCATGTCTGTCTTTGCAGTGGATGGAGATGGATTGATCACCTGACTTGTAGGGGCGGCTTCAACCGTAGTCGAAGCAAGAGCCAGTGTTGAAGCGGGCTTCGCAGCTGGAGCGGGCGCTTGTGAGGACGAACCTGAAGTGCCTTCCTGCAAGCTTTCAAGCAGGGCTCTCTGCGGGAGATGAAACTCCTTCTCCAACGCACGGGCAATAGCTTCATCCTCAAGAATTTGCAGCTCCCTTTGCTCCTTGGTTAACGGAGCTACTGGAGGATGAGTGGCTATAGACGAGCCAAGTAACTTCCCGGCAGCTGGCCTTCGAGGCTCTTCAAGGAGCTTGTCTTTTCCTTTCTTCCTCGCCAGCTCTGCCCGAGCTTCATCCATCTCTTCCTCCACTCCTCCACTTTCAACGCCACTTCCCCCTAGGATCAAGCCTCCTGCTTCGATCCTCTGCTCTCCTTCTCCTCCGATTCCACTTCCTCCTGCGATCAAGCCACTGGCTTCGATCGCCTTCACTTCGCTTCCTCCTTCTCCACCTTCCCTTCTTAGTTCTGTTGGCTTCACAATAATTTCCCCCTTTTTGGCATCATCAAGACTGCCAGGGGCTGGAATGGTCACCGTTCCGCTGATGGATTGGTGTATGTCGTTAACTCTGCTTAGAACAGCTTGGAGCATCTTCTCAGCACGCTCCGCAAAAACATGCTCTTTGGAGAGCACGATCTCTGAAGTTTTGATGGAGATTTCCTCAAGCAGGTATTTGCATTGCTGCTCCCTCTCCTTCACAGAGACCATTAATCTCTCCAACGGCTCCACTGCTTTGAAGCGATCATCTAGCTCAGCTTCAATGTCTGCACGGATTAGCTTGCGCTCTTCCTGTAGTTTGAGGTTGAAGAATTTCTGCGATGCCTCCAATTCAGCTTGAGCAGTAGCAATGGCGTTCTGTTTTTGCTTTAGAGTTACGTAGACTTGAGCAGCTCCGGCCATTCTGATTGAAAATTCTCCTGCTTTCTTTTGTGCCTTGTCAATTTCGACAGCAAGCTGAGCTTGCTTGAGAGCCACATCAATCCCTGCCTTCCTCCTGCTTGTCAATTCAGCATTTGCCTCATCAAGTTTGCTGTTGAGGACTTGAATTTCCTTCTCAAGGCCGTGAATTTTCAGTTTAGCTCTGTTCAGCTCACTTCCTAGCTTGATTTCCTCTTCCTTTTTCTTATCCAACTCCTTCCTCTCCTTCTCCAGCTTCCTCCTCAACTCCTTCTTCTCACCTTCCAATGCCACAAGCTTGGCATTCACCTCTCTCAGCCTACTTCGCTCAGCCTCAAGCAATTGCTTGGACTCTTGAGCATCTTTCTCCGACTCCTCCACTTGCTTCACCTTCTCTCCCAACAGACTCTCCTTCTCTGCAAGCAACCTCTCCTTCTCCTCAACTTTCTGCTCCAACTCACCCCTTTTCTTGTCAAAATCTGCACGCAGATTATTGACTTCCAACACCTTCTCTGTCAGCTCCCCTTCCTTCTTAGTGATCTCACTTTGAAGGTTGGAGATTTCCACTTCCTTTGCCTCCACTTCCACCTCGTGCTCCTTCATCAATCGGAGTTCATGCTTAGATGGCACATGTTCTGGGACGGACACCTCTGGGTAATCATGTAGCACCCTGGCGTCAAGCATCTCCCAAAAATTGGCCTCGTTAATGAACACATGGAAGCCATCAGCTCCGATGAAATTGAGTACCTCCACCTCCTTTGCTTCGACATCCTCCTCCTTCATAGCCTTCAAAAGATTGAAGATCTTGTAGTACTCTATTCCTCTGTATGTAAAATACGTGAGGAAATCGACGGCTTTGGTGAAGAATTCATCGGTCATCTCCACGGAAGGGTATCGAATGTGATCTAATTCTGCAGCTAGCTCCCGGTCTTTAACGTACTGTTCCAGAGCATTTTGTTCTGCAGACGGAGGTGGTGGTGTTGGTGGGATTGTGATGAGGTTGGTGTCGGCTGTTTGGGCGGTATCAGCTGATTCTGCTGATGAGGATGGAGAGTTGGGGGTGGATGCTTGGGTGGTTTCTAGTTGGGTAGATTGAGGTTGATCGGTTGGGGTGAAGAAAGTGTACATCCCTTCTACATCAGTACTGCAGAAGGGTAGCTTGAGGGCTTGGAGTGAAGAAGTAGATTCATCTTCATGTGCAGAGTAGGGGGATTTCTGGGGATGGGGTTGTGCAGTGGTGGAGGTTTGAGGTTCGGGTGGCTGTTGGGTTTGAGTATGTGGGGTTTGGGGTGTTTGGTATTTGGGCGGTGAAGGTTGGGGTTGGTGTTGTTCTTCTTCCACTATCTTCTCGAGTGGCTGCTCCTCAGCCTCGCTCGATCCGATTATGTTGGTTACACTTCTCAATCTCTGCGGTCACCTTGACCATGCTTTCCTCGGAGCTTGCTTCGATGGTGAAGGAGCTTGGATTTCCTCTTCCGCCTCGCTGCAAGATTCAGCGACTGGAGCGGATGGGAGGACTATTACGTTGATGCAATCCCGGTCCATTGGGAGCTTCTCCGTTTTCCATGAATCAAAGTAGATGGTGTTCTTTTTGTACGCGGCTGTCTCCTTCTTGCCAGTCCACCTCATGTTCTCGAACAGATTCTCCAGGGCGAAGGAGATTCTGGAGAAAAATTTCAATTTCCCTTTGCGAACGATTTCACTATCACTTCCCTCCTCGTACATGAAATCCGCCGCAACTTCATGAATCTGGTTAATGAACCAGCGGTGCCAGTTGAAGCTTGTCCCTGTCAAGCTGTCAACTATGACCGAGGTGGCGTGACAGTTGGCTCAGCGACCAACACCGCAGAGTACTGACTTCGTGTACAACTCGCAAATTAAGTTGAACGGAGCCGCTAAATCATTCCTGATGTTGCTCAGCTTCGGATTTCCAAACATCACGCCTCTCCTTTTGGCAAATCGAGCGTACTCCACTTGAGTTGACATTCCAAGTTCCGTCAAGGAAACTGGTCCGACCATTGGCAGATCAAACACACGGCCTATTCTGCTTAACTCGATTACCATAGGCTTTCCTTCATGTGGATCGGTGAAGGTTGATGTTTCTTCTCCTTCTTTGAGATTCAGAAGAATCTCGGCGACGGCCTTGGCAAGAATCCGCTGTGGCTTCGCCGTTACGAACTTCCACAGGCCGGCCGTGGTCACGGCCGTGCGGAAGAAACCGTTCTCCATCTCCATATTTTCGTCGAGGTGTGGTTCAACAAAGATGTTGTCATTGAGGGTGTTCAGGAACTGCTCCATCGTTTCGGTCTTTTCCTTCTTTCCCATGGCTATTTTGTAGAGAGATTTGAGAAGAGTTTAAGATTTTGAAGGGTTTGAGACTCGTGAGTTGCAGAGGCGCAGATCTTGCACGAGAATGGCAATTTTGGAGAGTTGTGAAATTTTCTGCAGGTTTCCGTCGTTGCAAATATATAGAACTAGGGTTCGACTGACGTGGCAGGGGCAAGACAGTAATATCTCCGAAGATCCTGTGCGGAGGCGGCAGACCCTCGGTGATGGATCTGATGTGTCCGGCGTCATCACAGGAAAAGTGAACCGCCAACTTGACTCGGTGTTGCCACGCGGCAGCCTGTGATTTGTCTCTCCAACAGGCGTCGATCCAACGGTTGATATTTAGAAACTGTTCAGATTCGACGGCTGGATCGAGGGCGATTTTCCCGCTTCTCTTTGATTTGAGGCGCACGCGCCTGTCTCTTCTCTGACTACGCGCCACTGCATTAAATGCTAAAGTAAAAAATGAAATTTTGCACTCGAGTGCAGACAGCTCATACGCTTCGCTTCGTACTCGCTCGCTTCGAGTGTAGCCGCTTGGCTTCTGCTCGCTTGCGAAATACTCGCTTGGTGTGACTGCTCCGCACTCGCTTGCGATGACTTGCTTGAGTGACGTGGCACTCGCTTCGTCATTTGTAGCGACTGGAATAAGAAATGAAATTTCTTTGCTTAATTTAAAATGTTTCTGACTTACATACTTCGAGGATAAACAAGAATGTTTTCCTCTTTGTATTTTGTCAGATTCATTTCATATTTTCCACACAGTGAGTGAAGGTTTCTAGCACGCTTCAACTCACTTAGTGTACTTAAAATTGAAACACTTACCAGTCAATCTCACTTCGTAGGAGATTGATACCACTTATTGAAGTCACCACTTGGACATTATTTGTTGAATCCACTTGATGATTTTGCTTGAAGCTTGTTGATACCACCTTTGTTGAATGCTTCATTTTGACTAGGACTTCACTCATCTTCATGGCATTCATCTTCATGGCATTCATCTTCCTCTACGAACTAGAGAGTCCTCCATCGAAGTGAATGGGGGAGAGAATGAATATAGTACACAAGCTTACTACAACCCAGAGGGGAGCTTCACGTAAGTGTACATATTCACGATGAATGGGGGATGAGTACAAGTCCTTATCTTAGAGCAGAATAGGACAGGATGACAATGAGAGTGCTCTGACAAGACAATCTCGTATTTTACGCAGAAGCATGTCACCAGCCCTGCAACCTTTTGAAGAAAAAGGTAACCCTTCAAGCTTCCTCCTACAAGCTACAGAATGAACTTGCAATCGACTCGCTTGACCCAAGCTAGGGTTAATTGAAGCGATGCAAAATTCAAAGTGGGGGAGGAATGGATAGACATCCGGCAGCTCAACTCAATGAAGAGTGAGTAATGAAAGGACATTTATCCACGATGAAGGAGATGAGAAGACTTGCTCCTCTTCGGCGGAAAGATGGGAAGAGGACACAAGGTCTAGGTGCCAGCCCTGCCTAAGCTTTCACCCTTTTTACGTGGGAAGGCCCGATACAAGACCCCACAACCATTACTAGAAACGGCACTTGCGAGTGTTTATACCCACTCGCTAGGAATCCTAGGCTAGGTAGCAGCTTTCCTTGCTCGCTTTGGAAGTAGCTTGCTCCGAGAGCAAACAATAGTTCCCCCTTAACCAATGGCTTAACAATTCCTGTAAGCGGGTAGGGAACGTCTTCCAACACTCCACCTTTCTCCACCTTATTTCTCCTTCTTCAAGCGAGTGGAATATTGAAGTGACTCGCTTGAGTTGGTGAAGATCCGAAGCGAGTGACGCTCAAAAGAACAAGCGACCACTCCTTCGTGCATCCTGGATCAAGCACTCTTCACCATGGTCTAGCAACCCTAATTCCATGCATAGCTGATTGAAACGAGACTTAGCTAGAGGCTTGGTGAGGATATCTGCTCGCTGGAGATCTGTATGGATTTTCTCGAGCTTGATATCCTTCTTCTCGACATGATCACGAATGAAGTGATGTCGGATTTCCACGTGTTTGCATCTGGTGTGAAGCACTGGATTTTGCGAGATGCAGATCGCACTGTTGTTGTCGCAGAATATTGGAATTTCATTCGCTTCAACTCTGTAGTCCTTCAACTGCTGACGAAGCCATAAAATTTGAGAACAGCAGCTTCCAGCGGCCATATATTCAGCTTCAGTCGTTGAAGTAGCAACACTCGTCTGCTTCTTTGAAAACCATGAGATCAGCTTGCTTCCAAGGAATTGACAAGTGCCCGAAGTTGATTTCCTATCAATTCGGCACCCTCCATAGTCAGCATCTGAGTATCCAGTGAGCTCCAAATTATCCTCGGTTGGATGCCACAGCCCCATATTGACAGTGCCCTTTAAATATCGAAGAATTCTTTTGGCAGCTTCGAGATGGCTGTGATTGGGATTGCTTTGGAAGCGAGCACATACTCCAACTGCAAATGCTATATCCGGCCTACTTGCAGTGAGATATAGAAGGGATCCGATCAAGGCTCGGTAGTCTGTAGCATCCACAGACTTCCCATTTAGGTCTGGATCCATCTTCCAGTTGGTGTTCATTGGGATCTTCACAACTTTGGCATGCTGAACACCGAACTTGGCAAGCATATCTCGAGTATACTTAGCTTGATTGATGAAGATTCCATCATCCTGCTGTTTCACTTGAAGACCTAGAAAGCAGCTCATCAAGCTAATCATTGACATCTCATATTTGGTCTTCATAAGCTCTACAAACTTCTCGCTAAGCGACTGGTTTGGTGATCCAAATATGATGTCGTCCACGTAGATCTGAAGCCATAGCATATCCTCTCCATGATTGATAGTGAATAGGGTTCGATCTATCTTTCCTTTGTGGAATCCATTATCCACTAGGAATTGGGATAGGGTATCATACCAAGCACTGGGAGCTTGCTTCAACCCATATAGGGCTTTCTTCAAGAGATACACCTTATCTCCCTGCTCGAAACCCGGTGGCTGCTCCACATAAACTTCTTCCTTCAATTCACCGTTGAGAAACGCACTTTTGACATCCATCTGATAGACTTTGAATTTCTTGGCCGCTGCATAGGCTAGAAATAGTCTGATCACTTCAAGCCGTGCCACTGGAGCGAAGGTCTCATCAAAGTCGATTCCTTCCTCTTGGCAGTAGCCCTTAGCGACAAGTCGCGCCTTGTTCCTCACGGCGTTGTGGTCCTCGTCCGTCTTGTTCTTGAACACCCACTTGGTGCCAATAACATGCTGGAATTTGGGACGATCCACGAGATACCATACGTCGTTCCTGGTAAACTGATTCAGCTCCTCTTGCATGGCGATCACCCAATTGGAATCAGCTAGGGCTTCCTCCACGCATGACGGCTCGATGTTTGAGAGAAAGCAACTGAACATGGCACTTTCTCCAAACACTTGACTTCTGGTTACTACACCCTTGGATGGATCTCCAATAATTCGAATTGGTGAGTGATCCTTGAGCCATGCACGCTTGGATCCACCAGCTTCGTCTTCATCTTCTTCCTGGTCGCTCACTTCACCTTCTGAAGCGATGGATTGGGTGCTTGGCCTGTACTCGCTTCAGGAGTCTTGGGGGCAGCTTCAATTTTTCCTTGGACATTCTGCTCGCTTGAGTTCTTGATTTCTTCATCATCCTCAAGCATGTCCCAAGTAAGTGAGTTGATGGGTTCCTCGCTTATCTTTCTTTCCTTAGATTGAACCTGTTCTTGTGGAAGACTTAAGGAAGATTCATCAAATACGACATGGGGTGATTCCTCCACAATTAGGGTTTTACGATTGAACACCATGTAAGCTTTGCTTGATGTAGAATATCCTAAGAATATTCCTTCATCAGCTTTGCTTTCAAAGGCTTTCAATTGTGACTTCCCATTATCATGGATGAAGACCCTACAACCAAAGATATGGAAATAAGATATGTTAGGAATTCTCCCTGTCCATATTTCATATGGTGTCTTGTCGTGCCGCTTGCAGAGAAGCGTTCGATTCTGCGTGTAGTATGCTGTATTGGCAGCTTCGGCCCAATACTTCATTTGAAGCTTCGAGTCAGCAATCATAGTACGAACGGCTTCTTTGATGATTCTGTTCCTTCTTTCAGCAACTCCGTTCTGCTGAGGATGTTTGATGTGCAATACCATGCTCCGTGCAGTAAGCTTCGATGGTAGAGTTCAGAAACTCTGTGCCTTTGTCCGAGCGGATGGTCACAATTGCTTGGTTCTTTTCCACAGCTAGACGCTTGAGCAGTTGTGGTAGCTTGGTCAGTGTCTCCTTCTTGCTGAAGATAAATACAACCCAAGTGTAGCGAGAGAAGTCGTCGACTACAACTAGAGTGTACTTCCTTCCATTCACACTAACTGGAGCTACTGGACCAAACAGATCCATATGAAGCAGCTCGAGCACTCGCTTGGATGAAGCTTCCTCAAGACTGGCGAAGTGCTTCTTCGTCTGCTTCCCTCTTTGGCATGGTGAGCATGGATGGTCTTTGACAAAGACTTCATTTGGTATGCCTTGCACCAAGCCTTTCCGAGCTAAGCGATTTATAGCTTTGAAGTTGAGATGGTTCAAGCGTCGGTGCCATAGCCATCCTAACTCTGTAGCACTCCTTGCGACTAAGCATGTCTCCTCTTTGTAGCTTTCCCATTGTGCTATATAGACATTCCTTTGTCTAATTCCAGTGAGCACAATCTGGGACGTGAGCTTGCTCTTCACAATGCACTTGTTGGAAATAAATTCCACCTTGTATCCTTTATCACAAAATTGTGAAATGGATAGCAAGTTGTGCTTAAGTCCTTCCACACAGGAGACTTCTTCTATTGTGAGCTTTCCAACTTTCAGTGCGCCGTACCCTTTGGTGCTTCCTCGAGAGTTATCACCAAATGTAACGTGTGGACCCTTCTTCTCTATGTAGTCATGAAATAGAGCTCTCATGCCGGTCATGTG